>JANUYF010000003.1:117503050-118703050 GCA_026167975.1 Phrynosoma blainvillii
AGGATTCAGAGTTAACTAGTCTTTTCTGCAACAACTGCATATCATGTATTGATTTATTGTGTTTATTGACCACCTTTCAAAATTACCCCTCCCATGGTAACTTGCAATATATGAAAACATGACACAATTATAATGTACTGCAATCCTTAAAATCACAATCTGTTAAAATCTAAAACAGCTAGAATTTTTATTTAAAAAATTACAACCACACCCTACTGAACTAATATGGGTGGTTTAAAACAATATAAACATAACATATGGCAAAAAATAAAACATGAAAAACATAAATGACTAAATGAAATTGCTAGTCCCAATTAGAGCAGACTCACAGAATTAACATTGGGCCTCTGCAAAGGGCCAGCCTGGGGATAGAGTTGGAGGTAGAGCCACACGTCGAATGCCCCAACCCCATGCTAATGCCGTCCTGACACCATGCACCATTACGCATGGCACACAGTGTCAGGACGCCCTCCCGGTGCAGCATTTAAACACGCTGAACTGAAAGGGTGCTGAAGACCCACAGTGCCGGCTCTTAGGCCAGCTTTCTGCTGCCCCTAAAAGGAGAGGCATTTTGCCGCTCTTTTCAGGGTGGCAAAAGGGAGGATCGGGGCTGCGGCATGGGGTTGCCACGGCCCCAATCTGCCATTTCCTGGGGCGGCCCAGAGCCACCCATCTGCAGAGGCCCATTATTTATCATTAGTGGTCTCAGCTATATGGCAGCTGTTAAATATAAATATGTGGTTATAATGTGATGTTTTTAAAGAAAATTTGAAAATAATTTTTTTTAATTATTTTTTTTTAAAAAAAGGTAAAAATTGCAAATTTACATTTGTAATTTTAACTTTAAAAAATTCTGAGGCTTCTCCTTTCTCCTCCCTCTGAACTTGACCCCACTCTGACCATCTCTTAAAGTATTTAAAGGGAAGCAGATGCATCCCACAGCCCATTTTTTCCAAAAAGTAGGTGTTTTAAGAGCATTGGTGTCAACCCCCCCCCCCCCACTTAGGGTGTCACTTGGTGTGGTCCACACATCCCACACAGCTCTAGTGATGCCACCACTCCCTGTACAATCCCTTCACACCCATATGTAGCCCAAAACAATCCTCAGCTTCCAAATTCACCAGGAAACACAAAAGGCATGGCAGACACCAAAGTAATCAGAACTTGCATAATTTACAAAGACAAAAACCAGTCTAAAGATGGAGGATGACATACTCTCCATCAGCAGACAAAGGACACAAATGTGCAGCTTAATCACAGAAAAAAATTATTCATAAGGAAATCCAACACACTTTGATGGAGCTTATTTTCTAGTACATGTTTTCATAGAATGGCAGGCTGTAGGCTAAGACCAATTGTTAGTTCCCAACTTAAACAGAACTTAATATGTCAACAGTAATATAAATCCCATCAATTCTATGGGTGTCCAATAGTTGGGACTAGCAACTGGATTTAGCCCTGTGACACTTATTTGAATGTCATCCAGTGACATTTCTTACATTTCTATCTAATGCTGTGTTTTCAAAGAACTATACAGTTATCAATAGAAGCTCTAACAAACTGAAACATAAATACATATATTGTAACATGAATAAAAATCAGGATGCCTTCATGAACCTTGAAGTTTTTGTGTATGCCAGGATATATTTCACTACTTACCAAAACTTCTATTCTCCAAGCAATGTCAGGGCTCATATATCTTAGATTAGAACTCTGAAACACCATTACTTCTGTTATCTGTGCTTTCACAGACACAAAACTCCCTATATTTAATGTATCAGATGACAGGTGTGCGCTTTTTACAAAAGCTAATTTTGCCTTTACTTTGTTTCTCTAGTTGTCTTTTGAGATGTTATCACATGTAACAGATTATTTCAGAATCCATAAAACAGTAGCTGATATTCACCCTTAAAACCACATGTTTCTCTTTCTTCCAAGCTCATCCAATTCCAAGGTGAATAAAAGAATAACAAGCCTTACAAAGAAGTGTCATTTTATTAATGGCTTTTCCACTGAGAATGCATTGGGTTTTCCAGTGCAGAAAGTCAACAATTAACTTCCATAGCTGTTGTGCCTTTAACAGCTGATTTATGAACTCCTTGTCCTGCCCTTATCTTGACAAAAACAGAAGCTATAGGGCTAAAGAGCTGAATTAACCAAGGGGGGTTGCAGACTGCCAGAAATAGTGTGAATTCAGTCCACTTTTAGGGTTAGGGTTAGAGTTAGGGAACCATGGGAACTGTATTTTATTGTGGCATCAGAGTTGTCTGACAGAGAAGGCTCAATGTCTCAGAAAAATAACAGTTCCCATGATTCCCTAGCACTAACCCTAACCCTAAAAGTGGACTGAATTCACACTATTTCTGGCAGTCTGCAACCCCCCCCAAGTTACAGTGCTTAATATTCTTTGTAAAACAGATTCAGAGAGCCTATGGGCTTTAGCAGAATTTATTTAGCATTACTGGTATATTAGTTGCAACAAGAGACAGTTAACATTTTGGAGAAGGAATTATTTTCAAAGTGGTTGCTGTATTAGGAGCTTATTGCATTAATATAAAACCTAACATCAACCTAACGGGATGCAGCCTGGACAATGGATGGAGGCAAGAATTATTGCACTGTAATTCGCTGCCAATTCCACCGGCGACTGCATCCTGGGTCCCAACCACATTCATCCAGCCCATTTTCAAAGTCAAGAACTTTCCATTTTCAAAAAATGGGCCGGCCAAGCACAGCTGGGACCCAGGATGCAATCGCCCGGCAGAATTGGCAGTGAATTACAATGCAATAATTCTTGCCTCCATCCAACGTCCCAGCTGCATCCCATTAGGGTGATGTCAGGTTTTATGTTAATGTGATAGGCTCCTTAGTCTGTTATTTTTAAAGTTGTTTTGCCATAGAAATCTCTCCTTCCTTCAAAAAGGCACTTGTTCTGTATGATAGATGATTTAAAATAAATTCTTTAAAAAACAGGGTTACAGACGAATACTGATAACAGTTCCAAGTCCTTCCATAGTCTCCTTCCCATATCTTCTCATTCAACATCTCTGCCATACTGAGTGCATTCTTTAATTCATACAAGAAATATGCCCATTTGTCAGCTTTTGGTCACTTTTCTTCTTTCTAGCTAAATCACATGTCTGCAGTAATGAATAAGGCATGCTTCTCTTTCTCTGACAATTGCACTGAGTTGTCTCACTTGTTCCTGAATGTTGACAGTTCTAGTGTCTGGTTTGTAATTCTTCCATTCACCTCTTTGTCCTCAGTAGAAAGCAGAAGGCCAGGGCTTCAGTAGACAACATATATCACGTTGGAAGACAAGCAAGTGAATGTATCCCTAATGTTGTGGCTGACCTTATTTGATACAGAGATAGTATAGGAAGAACAGGTGTGCACATAGAATTCACATCTAGCCTCAGTTCAGGACACTGGCACAATATTTTTTTTGTTAACTGCCCTTGAGTTGATCTCAACTCATGGCAACCCTATGGATGAGAATTCTCCAAGACTCTCTATCCTCCACTGCTCTGCTTAATTCCTGCAACCCCTTAATACCCTTGACCTCCTTAATAGAGTCCATCCATCAACAACATTGTTGTTTTTTTCCAAAGAGTTCTCCATTCTCATGATGTGTCCCAAGTACAACAGCTTCAGTTTGGTCACCTTGGCTTCCAGGGAGGATTCCAGCTTGATCTGCTCTAGGACCCATTTGTTTGTCTTTTTGGCTGTCCACAGGATCCTCAGCACTCTTCTCCAGCACCACATCTCAAATGCATTGATTTTTCTCCTTTCTTCCTTCTTGATTGTCCAATTCTCACATCCATACATGGTAATAGGGAATACAATGGCTTGTAAGATTCTAACCTTTGTGCTGAGTTATATGTCTTTGTATTTTAGAATCTTTTCTTGTTCTTTCACAGCCACTCTCCC
This sequence comes from Phrynosoma blainvillii, assembly GCA_026167975.1. Lineage (NCBI taxonomy): Eukaryota > Metazoa > Chordata > Lepidosauria > Squamata > Phrynosomatidae > Phrynosoma > Phrynosoma blainvillii. The sequence continues at coordinate 117,506,981 of JANUYF010000003.1, forward strand.
CATTCTTAATCTTCTTCTGATTTCCTGACTGCAGTCCCCATTTCTATCAATGTTTGATCCCAGGTATGAGAATTTTTTTACTATTTCTATTTCTTCATTGTCTAGGTTGAACTTGTGAAGGTCCTCGGTGGTCATTATTTTTATTTTCTTTATGTTCAACATTAAGCCTGCCTTTGCACTTTCTTCTTTAGTAAGTGTTCCAGGTCTGTGAGGTTTTCTGCTAGTATTATAGTGTCATCTGCATATCTTAGATTGCTGATATTCCTTCCTCCTATTTTCACTCCTATTTCTTCTGTGTCCAAGCCTACTTTTCTTATAATATATTCTGCATACAAGTTGAACAGATAGGGTGAACTTATGCAACCTTCTCTGACTCCTTTGCCAATTGGGAAGCATTCTGTTTCTCCGTGTTCTGTTCTGATAGTAGCCTCTTGTCCTGAGTACAGATTCCTCATCAGGACTATCAGATGTGTTGGCACTCCCATGTCTTTAGGGGCATTCCATAGCCTGGACATGCTGATTTTCTTTTGGAATTCCCTGGCATGCTCCATTAGCCATTGTATGTTTGCAGTGTAGTCCCTTGTGCCTCTTCCTTTCCTGAACCCCACTTGGACCTCTGGGATTTCTCTCTCCATGTATGGTTGGAGTCTATGTTGCAGAATTTTGAGCATAATTTTGCTTGCATGGGAGATCAGTGCTATGGTCCTATAGTTGCTGCAGTCTCTTGTGTCTCCCTTTTTGTGGATGGGGATGTATATTGATTGCTTCCAATCTGTTGGCCATCATTTTGTTTTCCATATCTGTTGAAATTACCAGCTTAGTAGATGAAGGGAATGCTGTGGATATAGTATATCTTGATTTCAGTAAGGCCTTTGACAAGGTTCCCCATGACATTCTTGCAAGCAAGTTGGTAAAATGTGGGCTAGACAAAGTAACTGTTACATGGATTTGTAACTGGTTGACTGGTCGAACGCAAAGGGTGCTCAACAATGGCTCCTTTTCAACTTGGAAAGAAGTGACCAGTGGGGTGCCACAGGGCTCTGTCCTGGGCCCAGTGCTATTCAATATCTTTATTAATGACTTGGATGACGGTATTGGGGGCATAGTTATCAAATTTGCAGATGACACCAAATTAGGAGGAGTAGCTAATACCCCAGAGGACAGGATCACAATTCAAAATGACTTGAACAGACTAGAAAGTTGGGCCAAAGCTAACAAAATGAAATTCAACACGGAGAAATGTAAGTTACTGCACTTAGGGCGGAAAAACGAAAAGTACAGATATACGATGGGGGACACCTGGCTGAATGAGACTACGTGTGAAAGGGATCTAGGAATCCAGGTGGACCACAAGTTGAACATGAGTCAACAGTGTGATGCAGCAGCTAAAAAGGCCAATGCAATTTTAGGCTGCATCAGTAGAAGTATAGTGTCTAGATCAAGAGAAGTAATAGTGCCACTCTATTCTGCTTTGGTCCGGCCTCACCTGGAATACTGTGTCCAGTTCTGGGCACCACAATTCAAAAAGGATGTGGAGAAACTGGAGCGTGTCCAAAGGAGGGCAACTAAAATGGTGAAGGGTCTGGAAAGCAAGCCCTATGAGGAACGACTTAGGGAGCTGGGGATGTTTAGCCTGGAGAAGAGAAGGCTGAGAGGTGATATGATAGCCATGTTTAAATATTTGTCATATCGAGGAGGGAACAAGCTTGTTTTCTGGTGCTCCAGAGACTAGGACCCGAAACAATGGATGCAAGCTGCAAGAAAAGAGATACCACCTCAACATTAGGAGGAACTTCCTGACAGTAAGGGCGGTTCGAGAGTGGAACACACTCCCTCGGAGAGTAGTGGAGTCTCCTTCCTTGGAGGTCTTTAAGCAGAGGCTGGATGGCCATCTGTCAGGGATGCTTTGATTGGGAGTTCCTGCATGGCAGGGGGTTGGACTGGATGGCCCTTGTGGTCTCTTCCAACTCTATGATTCTATGATTCTATGATTCTATGCTGGTCAGCATTAAAGTTGACGCTGTCAGTATGGATTGCAGCAGTTCAACTGGAATATTGTCTGTTCCTGGTGATCTGTTTTTTGATATTTCTCTTATCACAATTTCCACCTCATTTTTTTTAGAATTCGGGGTTCATCTTCATATGGCTTTTTGTTCCATATATCCTTCATTTTGTCATCTCTTTTGTATAATTCTTCTGTGTATTGCATCCAACATCTTTTTATTCCTTCTTGGTCTTTCATTATGCTATTTTTTATTCTCATAGAGCATCCCAGTATTACTGTAATCAAAAATCTCCAAGTATCAGGGGTGCATCTCTTACCCTGGATTTGCTTTCCTCAGAAATAAGTTCACCAAAGGCTTAGTTTCATTGTGTTAAGATCTGTGTTTATTTGTAAATATACAAGTTAAGCATGGGTGGAGGTTCACAACTTAGCAATCCAAAATCCCCTGTACTTTCACTTGGATTTCTTGGAAGACAACACCTTCATGAGATTTCTAGGAGCACAACCCATAGATCAAGTGCAGAAACCATAAGGTCCCTCAAATGTTGTTGGACTGCATGTCCCAGCAAGTCTTGCCAGCATAGCCAATGGTGAGGAATCCTGGGAGCTGCAGTCCAAGATTAGGAGGGCCATATGATTCTCCAACCCTGCATTAGATACAGACAGAATGCAACACAGACCCATCTGTCTCTCTTTGTCTGGATATTTTGCCTCAAAACTATGTAGCGATTACTTTTCTCCTCTTCATGCAAACACTGGTACATTCTGCAGCCAGTAACTGGGAATCATGCCACATTGACTTCTCACCTTTCCAGCCTGAAGCCACTGATAACCATTTGTTAACCTGAAGATGTTAAACCATGCAAAAACCTGGCCAAAGCAGTTGTTCGCTTAAACGAGGGATGGGCTGGCTAGACGGCTGCCTCTTCAGCTGATGTTGGACTGCAATTCCCATCACCCAGTATAAGAAGGATTTATGGGTGTCACAATCCAACAACATCTGGAGGACAAGAATGTCTGCGCCCCATTTTAAATACATTCAAAGGGCCCTAAGATTATGAGGGCCCTGAGAGGTCACTCAGACCAAACCCAAACCCAAAACAAACACATATGAATAAATGGATACAAATCTAATAAATTCCATAGTCATCATTACCTTCAGTAATGTAAAATAATAGTTGAAAGTAGGTACCCTAAGCCCTGTATGGCAAAGTGTGGTAGTGTTCAGCTCAGATGAGGGAGACACAAGTTTCACTCCCTATATTGCTAGTATGTGTTTAACATATATAAATAAATGTACACAAATCTAATGAATAAAAAAAATAGAAAATGGGATACTTCATGCATCTCACCCACAAAGGTTTCTACAATAATAAATGTGTTGTCCCAAGTTGCTACAACACTCTGTAGCTTTTCCTGCAACCGAGTGACATGCTTTATCTGTGGAATGGATTTACAGTGCAGCTCTGTCCCTCTTAAGGAAATAAAATACCTCAGAAAGTAGCATGGCAGTGAGTCCAGGCTCTGTCCACATGTGCACATGATGCAGAATCAATAAAAGATGTGTTTATATTGCAGAGAACAAATACACAATCAATTACAATCCTTGACTTCAGCATTAGGGAAGGAGAAAGATCATATGTATCAGGCTGGCATATATTCTATATGTACCACCAATATATTCCACCAAATGCATGAAAATATAGGGCTCGAAGTGAACACAATATGATTTGAGCTGAATATGATCTCCTTGCTTCATCGTATATGTAGCCGAGAGCCTACATTGCTTTGGTTGGGTGGGGTAGCATACGCAGAAGTAGCTACGATGATGGAACTTTATCATCATGGATACATCTGAAGTCAGCTGTTGTTTGCAAATTTTGAAAAATCTTTCAAAAACAAGCTGAAATTACATTTTCACCCATCTGCACCCATTAGATTCAATGTACAGTTATCCTTAGCATGGCGAAGGCTATTGTATCTATTTGCCATATATGTGTTAAAGATTAGGAGCATCTCAGGAAAAATAAAAGTGGCAACCTTAATTAAGTACTTTTGTAAATCCACAGGGAGTTATACACTCAGCCTTGAGCCTGGATAGATTATTCTGTTTATTTTGGTTTCTCCCACATTTGATTTTTTTTTCAACTGTAAAGTTTTTTCCACTGCAAATGTTGCATATATCTGCAAGTCTATAGAAGTCTTATTTTAAATATGAACTGAAACGCATCCTTCCTCATCCTTAAATTCAACCATATCTGTGTTTGAAGGATTATACAGTAATGCATACATTGCTGTGCATTGCATGTTTCTTTTAATCTTTTTGGTGGTGTTTATTGTGAAAACAAATACAGTTTTCACAATAAACAGGGCTGCTACAGAGGTGATAAGGCATCCATCTCTGCTGCAATGTAATCAAAGTCATTATCAGACCAATTACAATGAAACTGTTTTAATGGCAATCAAGCCGAGGAGACAGATGCTGCCCTCCTTTTAAGTAAGGAACCTTTTTCTATGTAAATAATAATTAAGATGCATAGTAGACTCTTCATGTAAGGCTTATCAAAACATACACGGATTTCTGGAAGATGATCAGAACTTAGTGTGCAAAGCATTCTTCCTGCAGAACAATAGATCTATGTTTTATATTTTTTAAAAAAAAATCATTTCAAGAGTTATGGGAATGTGTTTTTATACTCACTTGGATAATTTCAAAATGTTAGTATATTTTTAAACTTTTTAAATTTCAAACTGTTTTACATTGTTTGAATTGATTCTATTGCACACTACCTTGATATCCTTTAATTAATTAATCAAAATTACCTTATATTGATATTTTTATAGGTGTAATCTCCATACCAGTATGGTGTAGCGGTTTAAGTGCTGAACTGGGTCTTTTCAGATCAGGGTTCAAATCCCTGCTCAGCTATGGACGCCCAATGGGTGATCTTGGGCAAGTCATTGTCAGGGTCTCCTATAAGGGTTCCCTCTGCCATGGATTAATTTTAATGTTATTATTAGCTGTGCTTAATGTTGTTGCTGAAAATTTAATATAGTTGCTGAAATCCACAGAAGAAGCTATGAGAGAGGGAGGAGGAGGCAGTTATCAAGAGACTCAAGGTCCCTTCAGCCTGGGAATAAAATAAAGACAGTTGGGCAGGATTAGTAATTGTGAGAGCATATTCTAGTAAAACTGATGTTTACTTTTTTCAGTTCTGGCAAACATTATACTTCTGTGCTGACCGGCTACAATAAACTCATTCTGGCTATCCATGAAACCTGGCTACAGAATAAGATAGAGATAGGACATTAGTCACACTTCCTCAACCAAGAACTCCTGATGATAGAGCCTTAGGGATGCCATAAGTTGGAAACAATGTGGAAGCACACAACAACAACAACAACAACAAATCATCACACCAATTTAGGTTAGTTGAAAGAAAAACTAACCCATCAATTTTTATAATATATGGCCCAACTTTATTTTATATAGAGATCAGAAAGGTATCCATCCATCAAGATCCTATCTCAGTCTAATAAAAATAGGTAGAATACAAACTGTTTAACTATAAAAAGAAAGAAAAAATCATATTTTTAATCTCTGCCTTTTAACTATCATGTGACATTAACTTATGCCACTTCAGTTATATTGAGTACAGACCATCCTGTTTTGGGTAACAATTGCCTGTTTGCCAGAGAGATGCTTTTATCCTCTGCCCTGATGCTTAGGTCCAACTTGATGACTCCATTGATGGCATTTGACTGGATCAGCTTCAATCTGTGAGTAACGATGACGTGGACAAGCTCCTTGGTAGAGTGAGGAAGACGACCTGCCCTCTAGATCCTTGTCCATCATGGCTGGTCTTCCGGGGGGGGGCGCATTGAGGGTATTCCTTCAGGATACTATCAATGCGTCATTCAGGGAAGGCATTGTTCCATCCTGTTCAAAGGAGGTGGTGGTTAAGCCCCTCCTGAAAAAGCCTTCCCTGGACCCTCTGGACAGGAATAACTATAGACCAGTCTCCTTGCTTCCCTTCTTAAGCAAGGTGATCGAGAGAGCAGTTGCTTCCCAACTCCAAGTTGTCTTGGATGAAACCGATTATCTCGATCCATTTCAAACTGGCTTCAGGACAGGATATGGAGTTGAGACTGCCATGGTTGCTCTGGCTGACGACCTCTGCTTGGCTATCAACAGGGGTAGTGTGACCCTGCTGGTGCTCTTGGACCTCTCAGTGGCCTTTGATACAATAGACCACTCCATCCTCTTGGATCGCCTGAGAGAGTTAGGAATCGGAGGCACTGCTTTGCAGTGATTCCATTCCTTCCTCTCAGGCAGATCCCAGCGGGTGAGGCTCGGGGACAGTTGCTCTTCTAGAATACAGCTTAATTGTGGTGTCCCTCAGGGCGCCATCCTGTCCCCAATGCTATTTAATATCTATATGAAACCGTTGGGAGAGATCATTCGGAGGCATGGAGCACGGTGTGTTCAGTACGCTGATGACACCCAGATATACCTCTCCATGACCAGATCGTCTGCCCATACCTCAGATGGCATCTCTCCTCTCAATGATTGTCTTAAGGTGGTAATGGATTGGATGGGGAAAAACAGACTGAGACTGAATCCAGACAAAGTGGAGGTACTAACAGTGACGGGCCCGAAAGCAGGTTTGGGAATACAACTCCCAGTCCTGGATGGAGTCACACTCTCTTCCAAGGACTGTGTTTGCAGTCTGGGGGTACTCCTAGATTAGTCGCTTCACATGACTAGTCAGGTGAATGCGACGGTCAGGAGTGCCTGTTATCAGCTTCGGCTGATACGCCAGCTGCGCCCTTTCCTGGAGATTAGGGATCTCGAAACTGTGGTACACTCTCTGGTTAACTCACATTTGGATTTCTGTAATGCACTCTACATGGGGCTATCCTTGTGCCTAACCTGGAAACTTCAATTGGTTCAAAATATGGCAGCCAGGTTAGTCATGGGAACATCTAGGAGAGAGCACATAATACCTGTGCTGAAATCTCTCCACTGGCTGCCAATTAGTTTCCGGGCACAGTACAAGTGTTGGTTTTGACCTTTAAAACCCTACATGGCTTGGGTTCAACTTATCTTCAGGACTGCCTCTTCCCTTATGATCCCCCCCCCCCCCCCGTGCACTTCAGTCTTCTGGGAGGAACCTGCTACAGCCCATAAAAACTAGGCTGTCGCAGACCTCCCAGAGGGCCTTTTCTGCCACGGCTCCAAGATTATGGAATGGCCTGTCAGATGAGATCCATTTTATTACCACTCTTGACTGCTTTAAAAAAGCAGTAAAGACGGATCTCTTCCAATAGGCCTTCCCAGAATGACTCTCTCGCCCCATCAGAGTTTGGATGGTTACTGCTCCCTGACACCACTGTTTGTTTTAATGTTTTAATTATTGTTGTTGATTTATTTAATATTTTAATTATTCTACTAGTTTAATTCAACTTTTATGGGGTGGGTGGGTTAGGGATTGGGGGGATGGAATTGTTTTAACTGCTGTCTTGTTTTAACTTTGTACGTCTCCTAGATTGCCTTGCAGAGAGGCGGGTTAAAAATAAAAATTATTATTATTATGTTATTTCTTTTAAAAACAGAAGTGAGGTTGGATCAGGACCACAGGACTGGGAAAAGGAATCTAACCTGTACCCTCTTACCATCTCAGGGGCCACCGTAGGTAGCCATTGAGTGTCTAACATGACAAATCCAAACTTGAATGGGGTACACTGAGAACAAGATAACAGCATAACTTGTACTGGGAGAAAGGGATGCCCCACCTATTTGCTAGCATCAAGATTCCAATCTAATTTGCTCTTATTATGTTTTTTAAATAAATTAAAAGAAAGGGAAATCTAACCATAGAGCAAACACCTAGTGACTCTAGCATTAAAGACAGAATGGTATCAGAACAAGCAAAGTTTGGTTGTTATTGTTTTAAAGTAATTATAGTTGCAATGCCCAAAACCATAGTTAGCTGCTATTATGACTGCCGTTTTTAAAGTAACTTTTTTACTTTCACATTTTGCAAAATTCACTAAATTCAATTGTTAGTCCCAACTAGAGTAGACACTGAATCAACAGGACTGACATTAGTGTTGATTTAACACATTCCATTGATTGAATCTCAACAGGTTGGGACTAACAAAACGTCTTAAAGGAAACTGAATGTTTAAATCTGCTCATCTATGGTACAAAATGCAGTTCCTCCCTCTGTCCATTTACAGTTGCCTCAGCATGCAAAATACAGACTATTGTATGCCTCAGCATGCAAAAGGTAGAAAAGATCACATGGCAGCACCCATTTCAATCATGTCATCTCCTCCTCCATCATTAATCATACTTTCATTAATGTAAATTAAGAATTAATTAAAAGTAAGTAGTTACCTCCAAGCTATCCATATGTCTGTTTATTTTAGAATAGTTATGTACTGGTTGTTACATACAATATTTGTAGGAGGTTGTAAGAGTGCATTTAGTCTAGAGGAAAAAAGGATATAAGGCAGCCATTTTGAGGCTCTTAGGGCATCTAATCCGCCCCAAACTGCCAAAAACATAGACAACGCTTCCAACCTCTGGAAGTGTAGTCAGAAGGCAATGTCTATGCTATGCCCTATGCCTCAACCCATCCCAGAATGTTTAAGATCCAGGAAAATACTTTTTTTCCAAACAGGAAGTAAATTAGACCTCTCTGTGGCTTAAAAACAGCTCAAGGTGTGAAATTGCTCCTCATAGCTGCTAAGTATGTTGGCTGCTTTTAGAGGAGAGAAAAAAATAAAGGCCGGAGACTTGCTTTGCTAGCATAGGGTGTAATGCTCTGTGCTTGCAAGTCTGGACCTCTCTCCCACTTCCAGCAGATGTTCAGGCTCAGGGCACTGCTAGCAATGTTAAATAGCCATGGAAGGAGAGAAGAGAAAGAGGGAGATAGATCTTCAAGGAGAGATGAAGAGGAACAATGACCATGAGGTGCAGCTACACTGTAGAAACAATGTAATTTGACACCACTAACTGCCATGGCTCAGTGCCATGGAATTCTGGGAACTGTAGCTTTGTGAGACATCTAGCCTTCTCTGTCAGAGAGCTCTTGTGCCACAACAAACTACAAATCCCAGAATTCCACAGCACTGAACCATGGTAGTTAAAGTGGTGCCAACTTGGATTATTTCTGCAGTGTGGATATAGACCAGGAGTAAGCAACCTTTCCCCTTTAAGGGCCGAGGGACTTCAGCTCCCAGAATCCCAGGAGCTATTGGCCAACATGGGACTATTGGCCAACATGGCTGAGGCTTCTGGGAGCTGAAGTCCCTTGGCCCTTAAAGGGGAAAGGTTGCCTACCCCTGATATAGACCTTCTTCCTTTTCCCTCTCTGTCTAGTTATTACAGTGTAGCTGGGAAACATTCCCTGTTGCTCAGTCATCTCCCTCCCTCCCTGGCCATTTAATGGCCCTGGGACATCTGTCTCTCAGCCTGACAACTGTATGGTGAGGTTCAGATAGAATCATAGTGAACAGCCCCTTGCACCCCATTAGCAACAAGACATACGTGCACATAACTTTGGTACTCAAATATGTCACCAACAGGATTCTGCTTAAGTTTTTTTAAAAAGAAAAGAAAAGAAAAGAAAAGAAACAACTGGACTTGATGATCAATAGGGACACAGCAAGCCTCCAAAAAAACCTCCCTCCATCTGAATCCCACTGAAAGCTCATGGAAGTGTGGCTGTACTCCAGTAGAGTCAGGTGGCTTCCATGTCAGTGGGGTGGAGAGTCCACTCCTGGTTTTAGTCTTACTTTAAAGGAGCTGTCCAAGGTGTTGAACATACTTAGGAGATTGGGAACAGCACCCTGAATGCCTCCTTTAAAATTCACATTAAACTGGAGATGATTCATTGACCCACTGGCATGGGAGCCACCAGTTGCCTCTGCTGTAACCTGTAGTAAAAACAAACAAAAATGGAATTGTGTTGTGACACATGAAGGGGTAGTGCCTAGTCTACCAGAAATTTCTGAACTACAACTTCCATCTTCCATCCCCTTTGGTTATGCTTATTAGAGCCAATAGGAATTGCAGTCTAGCAACATTTTGTTGCATGGTGCAGGAGCCAGCGTGGTGTAGTGGTTTGTGTGTGGACTAGGACACTGGGATTTCAGGGTTTGAATCCCTGCACGTCAATGGAAATCTACCGGGTGACTTTGGTGAAGTCCCACTCTCAGCCTGTGAGGAGGGCAAAAACAACCCCACCCCGAATAAATTCTGCCAAGAAAACCCTGTGACAGGATAACACATAAGTCAAAAATGGCTTGAAGGCACACAACGACGACAATAACAACAACAACAACAACAACCATCTTGTTGCCCTGTCCTCATTTATGGTTTCCAAGCCAGCAAACTAAATCACTTCCTGGGAAACTATTCAATGGAAATGCATGCACTTTCACTACAGCATTTAATTAACTCTTGAGACAGGACACTAGGTTATGCAGCACTCAGTTCAGCTCACTGTGAAATAAATACTCTCACTTTGAATAAAAATACAGCAGTCTTGTTGAGATAACATGGTTCATTCTAGTTATTTAAAAATTAAAATCTTTGGCTAGCTCTGATATTTTCAGTAAAGCCATTACCTTCTCTATTCCATGCCAACTTTGAACCTTTATACTTAGTGACCAGTAATTGCACTGACACTTGTTAAAACACTGGCTTAGGCCAAAAAGCATGCCCTCAAGATGTTTGAATGAGCAGGGTACAAATTAACTTGCCTCTCCAAGAACAATATTGCAAAACTGCTAAGTTCCCAAGCTTTAGGCCTCCCCTATTTCACTATTCCTCAGCATCACTTTTCAATTGACTAAATGCGAAACCTCACAGTAATAAAATTCAGAAATTCAGTTACAGAATTCATTGGTACTTTTAACCAGTTTGTCTACTAGTTTTAAGTTTCTTTATTTTAATTCCTGTGCTGGATCCAAACTTATTCATACTAAGAAAAGACTCACTGAAAATAATGTCATTGAAGTCAATCTCATTGGTTTCATTGGGTCTACTCTGACTAATCTAGACCCCAAGCCCTGTTTCCATAATGGACCCAAGATTTACTGTTCAAGATAGCCCTGATATACAGTAGGTCCTTGGAATCCACTGGGGTTTGGTTCCAGGACCCCCATGAATACCAAAATCCATGGATGCTCAAGTCTCATTAAGTACAATGGAATAGTGAAATAGTGTCCCTTATATACAATGGCAAAATCAAGGTTTGCTTTTGGAATTTATATTATTTTTAAAATATTTTCAAGCCATGGATGGTTGAATCCATGGATAAAAAAAATCTGTGGGTAGAGGTACAATTGTATATTCAAAACTTTTATCTCTGAACATATCTTGAGCAGACTTTGAACCAATAAGTCTCACAGCCATAAGCAGGTCTAGGGACCTTTCATACAGAACATTTACAGGCCTGTGATTCCATTTTAACTGCAAGGGCAACATGTAATTGAATCCAGGGATTCGCTGTGTAATGTGAAAAGGCCCTATGTTGATCACATTTGATGGAACCTTATGTCCGGTACACTGAATTTGTCAGGGGAAAAGGGAAGGTATAGATGTAACACAAATAATTGTGTACTTATATTTGTATTTATTATCTCGTGTACAGACTGTACCTCTATAATTCAAATGAGTTTTCAGTTAATGATACCAATGACAACAATAAATTAGAAATAATATACGAAATTTCTAATGTCTTAACAGAGACTACGGGGGGTTGCAGACTGCCAGAAATAGTGTGAATTCAGTCCACTTTTAGGGTTAGGGTTAGTGCTAGGGAATCATGGGAACTGTTATTTTTCTGAGACATTGAGCCTTCTCTGTCAGACAACTCTGATGCCACAATAAAATACAGTTCCCATGGTTCCCTAACTCTAACCCTAACCCTAAAAGTGGACTGAATTCACACTATTTCTGGCAGTCTGCAACCCCCCTACATCAAGCTTTCTATCTGAAGAACCGCTGTGGCAACTTTCTCTCTTATATATTATTAACACTGATAACTCTCAAGAAATGTATCACGCATGATATATGAAGCGAAGCCAAAGATGACCAGCTTAGCTAGGTCTACTTAGATCTATTTTGATCATTCAGGCTCAAGTCATTGTTGTGACAGGATTTCAGTCTTGGAACTGTCAATATCATAAGTCACATCACGGCAAAGACTTGCAGATCTGTCTCCTTGACTTTGGTGTGCTCAAGAGATCAGTGAATTGGAAAAGGGGCTTATAACTCAGATAGAAAGAAAACATTCACATGTAACAGCTAAGAACATGCCTGCTGAAGGGGTGAAATGCATTTACTGCTTCAGCGAACAAAGCAATGTTGAGTAAAAGTTGACTGAGTGAGTGCGTTCTAAAGATGTAAATTAGACCAGACTTGATTTCCTTCACACTTTGTCTCACATTATCCTGCCTAGCTAGTGCTATACAGATTCAAAGGTCACAATTCTTTGCCATGACATCAAGCCACTGCTTGGAAGGGATTTTAAAGTCAGCATTTATTTTATTTTAAAACACTGATATCTTGTCTTAGCTCGAAGGCATTCAATGAAGGTTGCAGAGAGGTCAATAATTTAACAATGTAAAAACATGCTTTCAGCACAACATAAACACTTAAATCACAGAGCTGTCTCTTTACCATAACTGTTTATAATTTGTTCACTCAACACAATACAAACCATTTATTCCAAGATCTCTTTACACCAACATAAGACCAGCTATGTGGAAATAATCTTCAACCTCCACCAGAGGTGAAATTGTCTTAAGATTGAGTGCTCAGTCTCAATATACTCGTAATATTTATCTCTCTCTGCAGGAGCACCATTTTTTTTTTATTTTTTTTTTATAGAAAGTTTATTGGAAAAAATTTAAAAAAAAAACAAAAAACAAAAACAAATAAACAAACAAACATATAACATATAACACAAAAGAAAACAAAAACAACATATAAAACATGTACATATAAAACTTATACTAACCTAAAACAAGACTAGACTAACTTACATTCAACACAGACCTTCCATGATCAATGCACCGGATTAATTGTTATATTCTCCTTAGACCAGTATCTCATTATTCACCATACATCGTGGAATATGTGAATCTAGATATAATCCTCATTTTAAATCCTCATTTTAAATCATGACCTTTACCGTTTACCATTACTCAGTCTAATCTCTTGTTATCCATATAGTCTATAATAACCTTTTATGTCCATATCATCTAAATCTTTCCCCTATATCTTTCTATTTCTTTACATGATTTATATATATCTTACTTATTTTTATACATATAGTTACCTTAATTTTAACCAGAGCTAATATATATGTATAAAAGAGGGAAAAGTTCAACAAAATCCAAATATTAATGATCTTTACGCTGAGCCCTTTAAACTACTTCCGTGGAAGTTACAGTTATAATGTATTATAATATATTGTTTCTCCCAGACAATAAATACCGATCGCCATACCTCACCAGTTCAATTATATCGTACCATTCACCTCTAATTAAGTATACATTGTCCTTCATGGGATAATTAAGACCTATTTCAGTCTCTGATCTTTAATCCCTTAAAAAGGTTATCGAAACTCTTGATCTTTTATCTTCATAGTCATACCAAAGTTTCCATTCTAAATGAAAGTCCGTTATTGACTTGTTCTGACTAAGCCAAGTCAACTTTTCTAATTCATATAATTCGTACATCTTAAGTCTCCATTCTTCCATATTAGGAGTCTCTTTCTTTTTCCAATACTTTGCGAACAGGATTCTTGCTGCGGTAATCATTAAATAAAGTAATCTTCCTCCTTTTTTTCCAATTTCATTCTTCATAATATTTAGAAGGTACATTTTCGGGTCCAATCCTGTATTCATATTTAATATAATCATAATTTCTTTATTAATACATTTCCAATACTTTTGAGCGACTTCGCATTTCCACCAAAGATGAAAGTAAAAGCCTGTCTTTCTCTCGCATTTCCAACATACTGGGTTATACCCCTTATAAATTTTTGACAATCGGTATGGTGTTAGATACCACCTACTCATCACTTTGTAGGCGTTCTCTCTTTGGTCCGAATTGACTAGCATTTTTTTTGTTTTTTTCCAACCATTATTCCAATCATCCAAATCTACATTCTGATTTAAATCCTTTGCCCAATTAATCATGTAATTTTTAACTAAATTTGCTTCAGTTTCCCAGTTCCTAATTAAAGTATAATATTTTGAAATCACCTTAAAATTTTCTCCAAATATTATTTTTTCAAAGTTCTTTTCGGCTGCCCCTATTCTATCCATTTTTTCATCTGATTTAAATTGATCAAATAATTGCCAATACATAAACCAATTGACATCCCACCCCATTTTCCTCAAATCTTCCTGTGTTTTAAATCGCATTTTTAAATTGTCAAATTCAATTAGATCTTCATACTTTAACCAATTTGTGTTTTTATAAACCACTTTCATCAAAAAAGCTTCAGCAGGGGATGCCCAGAACGGAATTTTTAAGCACCATTTTGATTTATATTTCAGCCAAACTCTCAAACAAGACCTTCTTGTATGGTGATCTCTAAACCTTGCGTCTCCCTTGAATCTATCATAAAAAATGTAAGAGTGAAAACCGTAGATTAAATCTACTCCTTCAAGTTCAAGAATTCTTGAGTTTTTAAGTAACAACCACTCCTTTACCCAATCCAGGACGCATGCGTCATAATACCAGATACAATTTGGAAAAGCTAAACCTCCTCACTCCACCGTATCATACAGATCTAATGCCTGGATCCTGTGTTTTTTATTTTTCCATATAAAATTTAATAAATCTCTATTCCAATTTTTAAGAATTTTTTCATTTTCAATTACCGGAATATTTTGAAAATAATAAATTATCTTTGGTAATATAGACATTTTAACAATCGCGATTCTCCCCATCCAGGATAAATTTAACTGATCCCATTTTTTCATCTTTTCTTTGATCTCTTGCCATATTTTTTGATAATTATTTTTAAATAAATCTGAGTTTTTAGTACTAAGCCAAATTCCAAGATATTTTGGTTTTTTTTCCCATTTAAATCCTGATATTTCCGTCAATTTCTCAATTTCATTTTTATTAATATTCATAGTCATCAATACGGATTTATTTTTATTTATTCTATACCCTGACACTAAGCCAAATTCATGTAAATAAACCATGAGTTTCTGAAAACATTTTAGCGGGTCAGAGATTGTTAAGACTAAATCATCTGCATAAGCCCGTAACTTGTATTTTTGCTTCCCGATCTCAATTCCAGTAATTTCTTTACTATTTCTGATTTTGATAAGTAATACTTCCAGTATCAAAATAAATAATAAAGGGGCTAGAGGACATCCCTGTCTTACTCCTTTGTGAATTGTAACTTTTGATGTTTTGTCTCCATTTACGATAATATAAGCATCCTGTTCGGAATAAATACTCCTGACCCACTTTAAGAATATTTCTCCCACTTCCATTTTTTGCAAGACCCCAATCATGAAACTCCAATTGACATTATCAAAGGCTTTCTCCGCATCCAGAAAAATCAAAGCCAATTTTTTCTGTATATTTTTTTGATGAAGATCAATTATATTCAATAGATTCCTAAAGTTTTGTTTTGAACCTCTGGATGGGAGAAAGCCGTTTTGGTCATCATGAATCCAATTACCTAGAACCTTTTTCAATCGATCTGCTAATATTGATGCCAAAAGCTTGTAATCCGTATTTAACAAAGAAATTGGTCTATAGTTATTAGGGTCTAATTTGTCCTTATCTTGTTTTAAAATCAAGGAAATATTTGCGGAGTTCCATGATTGGGGTATCGAACCATCAACCACATTATTCATTGTTTCCAATAAGGGAGAAATCAATTCAGAAGTAAACTCTTTATAGTACTCATTTGGGTAGCCATCCGGGCCAGGGGCCTTGGAATTTTTGGCATGTCTTATTGCCGTCTCCAGTTCAGTCTGCGAGATTGGCTGATCAAGTAAATCTCGCTGTTCGTTCGTAATTTTCGAAAGGGGTATATTATTCAAATAATTCTGTATCTCAGATTCTTGTACTACATTTGCCTTATATAGACCACTAAAAAAATCCCCAATAACTTTTTTAATTTGTTCCTGTGTGGAAAAAATTTCATTGCCTTTCCTAATCTGAACAATATTTCTTTTGGCCCTTTCTTTTCTAATCTTATATGCCAATAGTCTTCCAGGTTTATTTCCAAATTCATAATATTTTTGTTTTATATATCTAATTTTTCTTTCTATCTGCTCCACCGTTAAAATGGAGAGCCGATTTTGTATCTCTTTAATTTTCCCTTGTATATCCACAGAATTTGGATCCCTTTTTAATTTTTGTTCATATTTCTCAAGTTCTCTTGTGAGATTTTCCTCGTATTCTCTCCTTTTCTTTTTCAACTCTGAAGCCTTCTGAATAAATACACCCCTAATCACGGCTTTGTGTGCATCCCAAACTGTATGTATTGGGACACCTTTATCCCGATTCTCCTGAAAGAAAATTTTTATCTGGCTTTTAATTTGTTCCCTATTTTCCTTGCTTTTCAAAATATTAGTATTTAATTTCCAATGAAATGTTGTTTGCCCGAATTTCATTTCAAATAGTATCGGATTATGATCGGACCATATCTTTGGCATAATTTTAAATTTGTTTACTTTGTTCAGCAAATGTTCTGACATCCATACCATGTCTATTCTAGAAAAAGACTTGTGGTAATTCGAATAAAATGTGTAATCTTTTTCATTACCCTTTTTTACTCTATAGACATCCTTCATATTTGTCAATTCAATCAAATTGAAAAACTGCTTTGGGAGGCGTCCTTGCCCCATCCCGATTTTTTTTTCGGATTTCCTATCAATTACTGGGTCAACGACCCCATTGAAATCTCCTATCATTAATATATTTTCCTGATCCAGATCCAAAACTTTATCTTTTAACCTTTTATAAAATTTATTTTTATTTTCCAAGGGGCCGTAAACTCCAATTAAAGTATAGCGTTTACCTTCCACTAAGATTTCAACCAGTAAATAATATCCTTCGGAATCCGAATATATCAACTTTGGTTCAAGATTAGCATTAATATACATTGTAACCCCCCTTTTTTTACGTGAACATGCGGCAGTAAATTCCACACCTAATTTTGGGTTTCTCAAATATTTGATATCCTTATTTCTAATCCTACATTCCTGAAGGCAGCATATGTCTAAATCTAGTTTTTGAAGGGAATGAAAAATCTTTTTCCGTTTTTGAGGGGTATTTAAGCCCTGAACGTTTAAAGAAAGAATTTTTAGTTTTAAGTTTCTCATATTTGACAAGTCACTATATCTTTTAATTATACAAAATCTCTAGATATGCCAACTATTATCCCCACCAAAAGACAACTGTGCCCAGTTAACTATAAACACGGCCGACCTCAGTTATCGAAATAGTCCTCTGATTCAAGTGGTGATAATGTAGTCAATAAGTATCTCTCGTCTTTGACCCGGTCGACATTAGCGGAGCGGAAGCCTTCAATTGCAGTTAACTCTTTGGCAAATTGTTCCTCTTCTTCTTCATCAAGATCTTCTTCAGGGTCTTCATCGACTAGACCCTCTTCATCTTCTTCTTCGTTGTCATATCTTTGTGGGTGCTTTGTATATGTCTCATGGTCTATTCCTAATAGTTCTTCTCGGGAGCCATGGTTCGGACGTCTCGCAGCGGTTAGATCTTTCCGATTTTGTTTTTTCTCCTTGTCCTTTCTTTCACTCTCGTCTTCTTCTTCCTCGTCACCTCTGTTTGGGGGTTTTCGATCTTTCCTCGTTCCCTTGTCTTGCTTTCTTATTTTTTCTGTTGTCCGTCTCATAAAGTCAGCAGCTTGTTCCGGGGAAGTAATTCTTATTCTTTTTCCACCCCACCAGAAGGTCAATCCTTCAGGGATTTCCCATCTGTATATAACTTTCTCCCTCTTCAGAAAAGAAGTGATTGAGGAATAGTTACGCCGTTTTTTCAAAATACGACTAGAGACGTCTTTTAATAATTTTATATTCTCCCCTTCAATCTGAAAAGGTTCCTCATTATGTTTCGTTAGGAAAGAGTCTCTGGTTTGTCTCCTTACGAAATTAATCACAATATCCCGAGGTAAGCCCCTTTGTTTGGCCACTGCAGAGTTAACCCTGAACATGGTGTCTATTTCATGCAGTAGTTCCTGGTTAGATTTTCCTAAAAATTCTGCCATCTTTGTTAATAATCTCTCTGTTAAATTTTCGTTTTTAATTTCTGTTAATCCTCGAATTTTAATAGCTTTTTCTCTGATTTTTTGTTCGAGTAGCGCCAGTTCGTCTAAATCAGCCTCTCTGTTGCCTTCCATTTTAGCTATCTGCCGTTCCGATTTTTCATTTGTGAACTCCAATATTTCAACTCTTTTCTTTATACTTTGAACTTCAGTCAAAATCACATCTATTTTTTGGTTGATCTCCTTCAAGTCCGCCCTTATTTCTTGACGGACTTCTTTCTTAAAATCAGAAAACTGTCCAGCAAATTTATCAGACATTGCATCGATCTTTTCCAGAATTAGGTGGCTCAAATCCATGCTTTTGGGTTTCTCATTAGAGAGACGTCGTTGTAATTGAGATGCCATTTTTTGTGCTTGTAGTCTAGTTGTCATTATCTTCCACGGCAGGTGTTATCCAAGGACAGTTTGACTCTCTTTTCCTATTCGTATTTATAGTCAAGGTCAGCTCAACTCAAGGACAAGTTATAAAGTCCCAGGTGTTCAAGAAGAGTTGATGTCCTTGAATCAAAACAAAATAACATTCAAGATACTTTCCAAAAGCGGAGGAAAGAGAAAGACTTTCACTGTTCTCAAAATTCGATTTTCTTACATTAGTGGGTTTCCTCACAGCTAAAATTCGATTTTCGATAGTCTGTCATTAGCCCTTGGACTCCGTCACATAAATCAGTCCCAGCGATATATTTTCTATGAATTTTTAATACCTCTACCGCTCTCCAGCTATTTCTTTCCTTGAGATTAACTTTCCCTCTTTCGCTTTCACTCCGGCTCTATTATTCGCCCCTTTCACTCCTTCACTCTTTCGCTCTTCAGCTCTTAACTTCAGTTCTTAACTTCACTTTCTTTATATTTCTTTATATTTCCCGATGTTGTTACCTTTTAGGTCTCCTCGTTAATCCATGCTTTAATCATCGACAAGATGAAAACATACTTAAAAATTTAAAAATTGGCGGCACCCCTGAGGCAAAGCCGAGCTGCTGCGGGTCCGTGGATTGCTCTCTAGTCCACTTAGTTCCAGCACAGCTTTATGGCAATAGAAACTTACCACAAAGCCAATTCGAAACCAGACAGGACCTCCTTCAAGCCCCCTCTGTACTCCCCACTCCGGGGTCGTAAAAAACAGGACCCCAACCGCTCTCGTCAGGATCCAAAAACTCCACAGCAGAAGACGAGTTCAGGAGACTATCCAACACACGTCCTGACGGGGAGCCATTGCCAACCGGAAGTCAGGAGCACCATTTTGAGTTTCAGGAGGGAGACACCAAGATTCAAGGGCCTATGCTTCAATTCATTCAATGTTAAATTCTGAAAAAGCGATTTGTTTCTAGAAAATGTTTGTTGCAATTATTGCCTATTTTTATGGCCTTTGTAATGACTGTGGCAATGTTATGAGCACAAAACAGAAAAGTAAAAGGATTTATGGCTTCTACAGAACATCTTAGAACATGGCTCTTTTAATTGTTTAGCAAAATAATCCATTAGTGTGTCAAATTGATGCAATGGCAAAGATAGAAGGGATTTCTGAGTCATAATCAGATCCAGTCAGAAACTTGCCACATCTGTTTCTCAGGAGATCAAAGCAATGTCCATTGTGAACATAGTTTTCTTTTTATTAGAGGTGATTTTTAATATATTTTCCTGGTGAGTTAAGCTCTTTTGCAAAGGCATCTGCATGACTAATCCCATAACCATTTAAAAATGTAAGAACTGTTCCAGGTGGAATACTTTTCCCCATAGAGCTTAGATGGCCTCCCACTGCAGTGTTTCTGATGTCAGTTGAAGACTTGTCTGCTTGCTCAAAATTTTCCTAATTCCCCAGCATAGGCATTTGCCCCAAATAATTGTTTTATTACAGTTCCATGGTTTTCTTGCTCACTTTGTATTTTACAAAAAATACTTCTTATATTTTTTAGGTTTTAACTGCAACACTCCCACAGACTTTGGGGTTTGGTAGAGTGAAAAGACACAGAGAAATTTCTAAATCATTCAGTTAATAACCTAACATTATCTTGGTGGTCACCAAACAATCTGTCTATTCAACCCTGCATTTCTAGGGATAGACAGCCAAAGGTTGAGCATCATGTCTCACTGTAAATCTTGAACAGGCACTACAAAATTGTTATTTCTGGATGGTAATAGGAGAGCTCCAGTCAGTTTGGTTTTGAATTACCCTATCATTTACAAATACTCTGATCTAATTCTTTTGCAGGGAGAGGAGGAGCTCATCTGCTTTCCAAAAGCTGGCTCCTAGCACATACGGCTAGTAGATGTGAACTAATGATGTGTATGCAATTTACCTGGTAGGTTTTTTTGGGGGGGGGGAGTGTTTCATAAAGACAGAGATGGGTACAACATGTAATGTATGAATGGTGACAATATGTTCATTTTACAAAGAGACTAATGACTCAGTTAATAGAAATCAATACCTTCATTTGGTATTTAGTCAGAACATAAACTTATTAATAGTTGCTTTCTGACTGTCAACCCAGCATGGCCTGGACTTCAATTATCTCTTATTGCTGCCTTCAAATCACCTTTTGACTTCTGGCAACCCCATGAATTTCATAGGGTTTTATTGGGCAAGGAATACTAGACAATAGTTTGCCATCTCCTTCTTCTGAAATACAGCCACAGGACTTGGTATTCCCAAGTGGTCTGCCTTCCAAGTGCTAACCAGATCTGACACTGCTTGGTTTCCAAGAGCAGAGAGGTTTGGGTGCCTTCAGGGTACTAACTAGTAAAAAGGCTATTTATAATAATATAAATAATAAAATTTTATTTATACCCCGCCCAATGGATACCCAATCAGGGTGGCTTACATCATTTAAAACACAATATACATAAAACATAATACAGAAACCCCCCCACCCCCCCTTAAAAAATTATTAAATCAGGCAATATATATATAAAATCAACATGATTAATTATATTTGATTGAGAGATCAGGTTCTTTTGTTTGCAGCAACCAAAGAGAATTTATTTGATAAGCATTAAAGAACTCTGTAGCCCTGCAATGCATCTGGCTTTGTAGCTGACCTTGTTTTGCAACAATCAGCAGAGGTTTTAACAAGAGCAAAGGTTTTAACATCAACAAAATTTTAAACACATGTTGGCAATGTAACTAGTTTTGAAGTTCATCTAAACCCCTTTTCACACATTCCAGTGAGTAAACATATGGTGTGGGGGGGGGGGGGGGGGGGGAGCAGTGAATTTGAATAATGATGTGAAATAATCATAGAATCATAGAAGGGCCATCCAGTCCAACCTTCTGCCATGCAGGAACTCAAAATCAAAGCATATCCGATAGATGGCCATCCAGCCTCTGTTTAAAGACCTCCAAAGAAGGAGACTCCACCACACTCTGAGGGAGTGTGTTCCACTGTTGAACAGCTCTCACTGTCAGGAAGTTCCTCCTAATGTTGAGCTGGAATCTCTTTTCCTGTGGCTTGCATCCGTTGTTCTGAGTCCTGTTCTCTGAAACAGCAGAAAACAAGCTAGCACCCTCCTCAATTTGACATCCCTTCAAATATTTAAACAGGGCTATCATATCACCTCTTAACCATCTCTTCTCCGGGCTAAACATACCCAGTTCCCTAATTCCTTCCTCATAGTGCATGGTTTCCAGACCCTTCACCATTTTAGTTGCCCTCCTCTGGACACACTCCAGTTTTTCAACATCCTTTTTGAATTGTGGTGCCCAGAACTGGACACAGTAGTCCAGATGGGGCCTGACCAAAGCAGAATACAGTGGCACTATTACTTCCCTTGATCTAGATACTATACTTCTATTGATGCAGCCTAAAATTGCATTGGCCTTTTTAGCTGCTGCATCACACTGATGACTCATGTTCAACTTGTGGTCTACTAGGACTCCTAGATCTCTTTCACATGTAGTCTCCTTAAGCCAGGTGTCCCCCATCTTATATCTATGCATTTCATTTTTTTGCTCTAAGTGCAGTACCTTACATTTCTCTGTGTTGAACTTCATTTTGTTAGCGTTGGCCCAGCTTTCTAATCTATTAAGGTCATTTTGAATTTTCATTCTGTTCTCTGGGGTATTAGCTATTCCTTCTAATTTGGTGTCATCTGCAAATTTGAGAAGATGCCCCCTATTGTTTCATCCAAGTCATTGATAAAGATGTTGAATAGCACTGGGCCCAGGATAGAACCCTGTGGCACCCCACTGGTCACTTCTCTCCAGGATGAAGAGGAGCCATTGCTGAGCACCCTTTGGGTTCAGTCAGTCAACCAATTACTAATCCACCTAACAGTTGTATTGTCTAGCCCACATTTTACTTTCTTGTTTGCAAGAATATCATGGGGGACTTTGTCAAAAGCCTTACTGAAATCAAGATATGCTATGTCTACCACATTCCCTTCATCTACCAAGCTGGTAATTATATATATATATATATATATATATATATATATATATATATACACATGGGTTTCTCAAAAACAAGTCATGCCAGACTAATCTGATCTCTTTATATAAAGAGATCAGATTAGTCTGGCATGACTTGTTTTTGAGAAACCCATGCTGACTTTTAGTAATTATGGCATTCCCTTCTAAATGTTCACAGACTCTCTGTTTAATGAACTGTTCTAGAATCTTTCCTGGTATTGATGTCAGACTAACTGGGCAATAGTTGTTGGGATCCTCTTTTTTCCCCTTTTTGAAGATGAGGACAATGTTTGCCCTCCTCCAGTCTGCTGGGACTTCTCCTGTTCTCCAGGAGTTCTCAAAGATTATTGCCAGTGGCTATGAGATTACATTTGCCAGTTCTTTTAATATCTTTGGATGTAGTTCATCTGGTCCTGGAGATTTAAATTCATTTAGGTTAATTGGGTATTCCTGTACTTCCTCTTTACTTATTCTGTGCTGCATTTCCCCTATTGTGTCCTCTGCTCCATTTTCCTTAGGTTGAGCACCCTTTTCTTTTTGTGAGAAGACTGAGGCAAAGAAGTAGTTGAGTAATCTCTTCTGATATTCTGAAGACTATGCCTTGCAGTATCATTGGTTCCCACATGGACCAAGAGGAAGGGGTAATGGTCAGTAGGATTGACAAGTCTTGTAGCCCCAGGGAGACAACACAACTCCCGGGACATCTTGTAAGGCCCACAAACCACTGTTTCTGTACCCCTCAACAAGGAGCCACCACCACATGCCTCCTTTGAGGCTTAGCAATGGCTGTTCCCTGTGGGGTCCCAGAAGACTGTCCCTGCTGCTCTTCCTCTTCTTCCTTGATAAGGGAGAGAGCTTCAAAACAATTCTGTAGCTGCAAGCTCCCAGAATGATCCCTGGTTTCCCTACTTCTGTGTGTGACATACCTCCAGCTGTCTACCTCCTGTATGTGTGAAGTGATTTCCTCCCCAACAACTTCTTCTGTGTGGTTCCCATCCAAGACCGTTCTTTCAGTTCTGTCCAGAAAAACCTCTTGTTCCCTAATATGCTGAAGTGTAACTACCCGGGCCTCCAGCTGCTGTACTTTCTCTTCCAGGAGGGCTACCAACTTGCACTTGGTGCAGGTGAAGTTCCCCACATCTCTAGGCAAGAAGACAAACATCCCACAAGTGTTGCAGGTGACTGCAGCAGCTCCCTCAGTCCATATTGAGAAATTTTAAGCAAGCACTGAAACAGAACTGTGGGCTTCTCCCTCAAAAAGTCCTGTGGTAAAGACCTACGTAAGGGGCACCTGTTGTCTTGGCATTTTTTACCAGGTTCTGTCAACAAGCTCAATCAACTGTTTTTATAACTCTATAGAGAGCTCCTTTTTGCTACCTTATTCTGGAGGCATGCCTCTGACTCTCTTCCTCTGAGCAAAAAAAAACCCAAGCCCTTTAAATTGATTCTTTAAAAAAAAAATTAAGGAGATCATCTAAAAGAAAGCTCCCAGGCCCCCTTCTACCTGTGCTGTGCTTTCCTTTGTCTTGTGAAAAATTTGCGCGCCATTAGGCGTGAACCTCTGGGAGGAGTTATATAGAGCTAGGTGGCTAGCTCCACCCCTAGTGATTCACAGAACCCCACCCCCTCAGGAACAAACACACTCTCCCAAGTGTTTTTTAAAAAAATTTAAACACATATTGTACATCCATGGGCTCTGTTCATATAACTAAAGACTCCTGGAAAGTAGAGTTCACAGTGGCAAGGACAACCCCTATATGCAAACAAATCTGTGTTTTTTGCATTTTCACCAAAGTGCATAGATAAGGCCAGGAGCTAGGAACAGGTATGATCTCATTCCACCCTGTGTGGGTTAAACTGAATACGTGAAACTCTTTCGAGTCGTACAGTACTCCACATGTTTCAGTGAGCAGCAAACTTCCATCAGAATGATAATGGAGATGGGATTTGCAAGGTCCAAACACTATGACATTTTGATCAGCCCAGATGATGACATCATCTGTCACTCCTTTCAGTTTGCTTCTACTAGTCACTAATAGGCCATGGAGGCAGGCTTCTGCAGCTAAAAGATGCTTTGGCAGAGATTTTGGACACTGCATGTGGTTAGTAAAGAATTCTAACTTCCACAATGACTAAAAACATCACATACAAAAGCATGCATAACTTACACCATCATAAATCACAAACAGCATGCCAGCCCGTATTATACAGTATGGTCCAGTATCCACGGGGGATACATTGCCAGACATACCGTGGAAATGTGAAACCACAGATAATAGTGATCCCTATTGAAATGAATGACTTCTGACAGATGTTGACCATAGAGTTGTGCTGGAGGACCTAGACATTCCTAGAAAGAACAGTGAAACTCTATGGTC
This sequence comes from Phrynosoma blainvillii, assembly GCA_026167975.1. Classification (NCBI taxonomy): domain Eukaryota; kingdom Metazoa; phylum Chordata; class Lepidosauria; order Squamata; family Phrynosomatidae; genus Phrynosoma; species Phrynosoma blainvillii. The sequence goes on from JANUYF010000003.1 coordinate 117,532,118, forward strand.
AACCTCTGCTGGAAGCAAATCATAGAATCACACTGGAGGACCTAGAATATGCAGAGAGAAAACTTTTTTTTTCAGCAATGAGTAAGTGAAACCACAGGTATCAGTCCCATGGATAGGGACATTTTACTGTAATATCATTGCAAACTATTCCCAATTTTAATTGGGTGGCTTGGGACCCAATGAAATGAATAGGACTTGTTAGTACATAAATGCGATTGATTTCAATGTGTTGAAACTGGTTTGGACTAACATTGAATTTAGCAGTCTGTCTGGAAAGATCATTTAAGACCTATAAGTTTTATAAGTTTCCTATGGTCCAAGTAATAATACGGAAAAAATGTCTGCAATTTTACCAAAAGACCGGCTCCAGATACAAATGAAAATGTCTAGAACTGACTTACTGATGTGATTAGGACAACTGCCTCCATTTTTGGATTCTCCTCAGGGGTGTAGTTATGGAAACTGTCTTGATAAGTGCTTACATATGCATGTGTGTTCACCATTCCACCACAGGTGAAAATGAAAGAACATTTCAACATGTGCTCACAAAGTACCTCACTTTGGTTGCCAGATCTAGTAAACACTGGCCATATATGAATACAGTCTCACAAAAGTCTCATTTTACCATGTTCTCCAGCATTTTACAGATAAAAACAAAGGACGCGTGTGACCAAGCTACACCAGAGTGTGGTCAAGATGGCAAAAGTTATTAGTGAGAAAGAACACACCAGTGAGGAGATAATACAGCAGTTCACTTTTGTCTAAGACTAGGAAAAGCAAGATTTGGCTCCTCCTATCCTCTCCCCCCTACTGACTTAAGAGATTACAAACTACTTTTGTACTTTGAATTCAGTTTGAATGAATTCATTGAAGAAAACATAGGACAAAAGAGGAAGTCAGAGGAAGAAAGAGAAACTAGAACATTTTAAAAACATCTGAAAGGTGGGATTAATTAGGACTGTCCCTGTAAAACCAGAGTGGTTGAAGCATATCTTTTACATTCCATGCCAAAATATCAGTATATGGTCAAAACATCTGAGAAAGAGATATTCATATTCACAACTAGGTTATTATTATCATGGATGTTATCATCACTAGACATGAAGTTACTGTTCTTTGCTATAATAACTAATAGCCACTGATAGAACTATCTTCCATGAAATTGTCTAATCAATTTTAAAGCCAGTTTAAGCTACATCATAGTGTTGTGCGAAGATGCACTTATTTTTGCTTTCTTATCTCTGGCTTCAATCCATTTCATTTAGGCGACTGGCCTACCAGCATTCAGATTTAGTTTTAAAAGACCAGCTGATTAGTGCTTTGGAAAACCAGCACTACCTGACAATGGCAGATTGGCTCTTTGGCTTAGTAAAAGAGATGAGCACTCCCCCCCCCCCCCATGGTGGGACACAACTTGACAACCTTGTCAACAGGGGATACCTTTACCTTTATAGAAAAAATACATAAAATATTTCTGACATAGTGAAGTCAAAGGCTTTCACAGCCAGCATCCATAGTTTTTTGTGGGTTTTTCGGTTTGTGAGGCTGTGTTCTAGAAGAATGTATTCCTGATGTTTCGCCTGCATCTGTGGCTGGCATCTTCAGAGAATGATGCCATGGAGGTGTGTGGGGTATATATACTGTGTGACCCTTGGTTGAGAGGATTAGCATGTAAATCTGTGTATTGTTCTGTTGAGGCAAGGCCCCTGGGTGGAAGGACAGATACCTACACAAGAACTCCAATCATCACCTAGGACAAAAGTGAAGGACAATAAAAACACTGGTAGACCACACAAAAAGGATCTGTGAACCCCACTGCCTGGAAGATGAACTGAATCACATAAACTGGACTCTACAATCTAATGGTTACTCCAGTTCAGACATCAGAAGAGTGGCCAGAGAAAAATCACAGGAGTGAAGAAAAGCAACCACCCAAAGGGAAGGTATTTTTACCATACATCAAAGGAATCACAGACAAAATAGGGAAACTGATGAGGAAACACAACCTCCAAATGATCTACAGACCAAACAAGAAAATCCAGGAAATGCTGCACTCAGCAAAGGCTATAAGAGACCCTCTCACAGCTGCAGGAGTTTACCGCATACCATGCAGCTGTGAACAAGTCTATATAGGGACCACAAAATGCAGTGCTCAAGTGTGAATCAAGGAACACAAGAGACACTGCAGACTGGGCCAGCCTGAAAACTCAGCAGTAGCATAACACATTATAAACCAACCTGGGCACAAAATGCTATTGAAAACACTTAAATTCTGGACCATGTGATCCCTATATAGACTAGTCCACAGCTGCATGGTCAGAATGCAGAGGAAAGTCATTGAAATCCGCAAACACCTGGACAATTTCAACAGGAAAGAAGAAACCCTGAAAGTAAACAAAATTTGGCTACCATTCATCAAAAACACCAAAATTAGGACTCAGCAAATGCAAATGAACTTCACCCAGCAGATAATGGACCATTAATTAAATAGACATTAATCCTCCTTGCATATCCTCCCACCCTGAGGTCTTGCCTCAACAGATCAATACAGAGATTACATGCTAGTCCTCTCAACCAAGGGTCACACAGTATATATACTCCACACACCTCCATGGCACCATTCTCTGAAGATGCCAGCCACAGATGCAGGCGAAACATTAGGAATACATCCTTCTAGAACACGGTCTCACAAACCGAAAACCCCACAAAAAAACTATGGATGCTGGTCATGAAAGCCTTTGACTTCACTATGTCAGAAATATTTTATGTATTTTTTTTATAAAGGTAAAGGTAAAGGTATTCCCTGTTGACAAGGTTGTCAAGTCATGTCCGACCATAGTGGGTGGTGCTCATCTCTGTTACTAAGCCAAAGAGCCAGTGTTGTCAGAGACCACTCTGTGATCATGTGGCCAGCATGATTGCACAGAATGCTGTTTACCTTCCCATCAAAGTGCTACCTATTTATCTACTTGCATTTTCATGCTTTCGAACTGCTAGGTTGGCAGAAGCTGGGACTAGTGATGGGAGCTCACCCCATCATGCAGCACCCATGCCTCAAACGGCCAATTTGCCAATCTTGCAATCAACACAGTCATCATCTTAACCACTTGAGCCATTCTATACTTTGCTGTAATTTTACCAGGACTGTGTTTGTTTTTAAATTACATTTTGCAAAGTATCTCAGTGCCACTAAATGAAAGCCAATATATAAATATTTAAAATAATGATAAGCATAGAATTCCTTCTCTCTTTGTTGTCTGTTTTTAACTGCCCTTGAATCGATCCCGACTCATGGCAACTCTGTGGATGAGACAGCTCCAAGACTTCCTGTCCTCCACTGCTCTGCTTAGGTCCTGTAAATTCATACCCATGACCCCTCTAATTGTGTCTAGCCATCTAGTGTGCAGTCTTCCTCTCTTTCTAGTATTCTCTTCTGTTCCCTAGCATTATCGTCTTTGCTAATGAGTCCTGCCTTTTCATGATGTGACAAAACTATACAATAGCCTCAGGGGGGTTGCAGACTGCCAGAAATAGTGCAAATTGAGTCCACTTTTAGGGTTAGGGTTAGTGCTAGGGAATCATGGGAACTGTATTTTATTGTGGCACCAGAGCTCTCTGACAGAGAAGGCTAAATGTCTCAGGAAGAAAAAAAAACAATTCCCATGATTCCCTAGCACTAACCCTAACCCTAAAAGTGGACTCAATTTGCACTATTTCTGGCAGTCTGCAACCCCCCTCAGTTTAATTATCTTGGCTTGCAGGGAGAGTTCAGGCTTGATCTGTTCAAGGACCCATTGTTTGTCTTTTTGGCTGTCCACGGTATCATCAGCACTCTTCTCGAGCACCACACCTCAAATGAGTTGATTTTTTTCCTGTCATTGTCCAGCTCTCACATCAGTACATGGTGATGGAGTATACTATGGCTTGTACAATTCTAACTTTAGTGCTCAGTTGTATATCTTTACTCTTTAGGATTTTTTCTAGTTCTTTCATAGCTGCCTTCTTGTGATTTTTTTGACTGCAGTCTCTTTCATGATCAATGTTTGATCCAAAGTATGGGAATCCTTTTATTATTTTGATTTCGTTATTGTCTAGGTTGAATTTATGTAGGTCTCCCATGGTCATTATGTTTATTTTCTTTATGTTCATCATTAAGCCTGCCTTTGCACTTTCTTCTTTGACCTTCCTTTGTAATTGTTCCAAGTCCATGATGTTTATGGTAGTAGTATAGTGTTATCCATGTCTTAAATTGCTGGCATCCTATCTATACTCCTCCTTTTTCCAAATCTAAACCCGCTCTTCGTATGATATTTTCTGCATACAAGTTTTAGCTTTTCTCTAGATGAAAGCAATATGTGATTTAGGCCATCTGTCTCCTATGATATTTCACACAGAAAAACTCTAAGCTAATATTACCCAAGACAACATCCTCCAGATGATGCTGGACTACAACTCCCACCTTCCCAACCATTGTCCTTACTGCCTAGGTCTTTTGGGATGTGTATTTTAAAATATCTAGAACACACCACATTGTGGAAGACTATTTTAGGAAATTCCAGTCTGAAGCATTACTTGAGATCCTGGAAACATTTCACTATTATTTATATAATGGTTATTTAGATTCCCATCAATTAGCAAGAATTCACAACCAGTATATTTCTCAGTAGTAAACCAGGGCTATCTGGTGTGTGTTTGTGCACGTGCCTTCAAGTCACCTGTTGACTTATGATGACCCCATGAATTTCACCAGGTTTTCTTAGGCAAAGAATACTCAGAGTTGGTTTTATCAGTTCCTTCTTCTGAAATATAACCTACAGTACCTGGTATTTGTTGGCAGTCTTCCATCCATTCTAACCAAGGCTGACCCTGCTTAGCTTTCAAGATAAGACAGGCTCTGGCACCTTTAGGATATTTGGGTGGCTGTGTTATCCATTACTGTATGGAAATCACTTCCTAACATTACTAACAGCATATCTTAGTGCTTGGAAAAGTTACTTTTTTCTAACTGCAATTCCCCAAATCCTCAAGTCAGTTGCCCATGCTAGCTGGGGTGTATTAGGAGCTGTACTCCAAATCTACCCAATTCTGCAAAACTGGTCTTAGAATGAAGGATAAAAGTGTGCATGCATGTGTGCTTATGTGCACATGCCTACACACAATCATTTTGCAACAACAGCAGCAGTCATTACAAAGCAAATAAATCTTTCAGTAGATCCCAGCAGGAAATGAACAGCTACCAGATGAATCCATAGAATCAATCATTTTATGAATGTTTGATATCAAATATGAAATCAAAATGGAGCATTGTTGTAATATATGGAAGTAAACCATAGCAAAGAGTTCTGTAACACCTTGGAGACCAGCATATTTATTATATCACAAGCTTTCATGGACTACAGTTCAGCTAATCAGATACATGAAGTATTATCTTCAGTTGGCAGGCATATACACACAGGGGTGCAAAGGGAATAAAGAAGGAAGCAGTACCCTTAAATATATAGAAGGAAACTTTCATCTAACACATCAGCACTGTTGAGTAGCAATAGAGCAAGGGCTCCATGTGCTTTGTAATAATTCATCTCATCTCTGTTTTCAAAGTTCTAGAAAATAATCTAAAGGAAAAGTTAACTTTTAAAAATAGAGAAATAACTATTTGAAATATTTTCTCATAGATAGATGTGAATCACTATACATTAAATATACTGAATTAGAGTCTCAGTCCTAGATCTTTCTAGGGAATTGTGCCAAATCATAATATGAAATCACATTTATTGCTGTTGCCTCCGTATTAACAAAACAAAACAAAAAAAATGCATTGTTGGCATTTACAAGCTTTTTTTTATCCATAAGGAGTTATTCTAAAATTGAGACATACTCTTAAATATCTTCAGGGCAATTGAGGGAAACAATTTAAGACTGGTTAAAGAACAGTGAAGAAAGCAGGCAGAAAGAAAATCAACTCATTTGAGATGTGATGTTGGAGAAGAAGGCTGAGGATACCATGGATGGCCAAAAAGGCAAACAAATAGGTCCTAGAATAGATCAAGCCTGAACTCTTACTAAAGCCAATATGACTAAATGGAGACTGTTGTACTTTAGTCACACCATAATAAGGCATGACTCATTAGAAAAGACAATAATGCTAAGAAAGGTTGAGTGCAGTACAAAGAGAGGAAGACCACATGCCTGATTGCTAGATTCAATCAGGAAGGTCATGGACTTGAACCTGCAGGACCGGAGCAGAGTGGTGGAGGATAAGGGGCATTAAAGATGTCTCATCCACAAGGTCTCCATGAATCAAAGTCAACTCAAGGGCAGTTAACAACAATAACAACAATAACGATAAAATGAAAAGAGGAATTTGTTTTTTTAAGGGGAAATTACAAATCTACTGGTAAAATTAAGTATTAAGTGCAATAAGTATTTTTCTTTTAATGAGAAAGTTTAGCTATCTGTGTCAGATAATCATTAGTTATCTGCAAGAGATAAGAATTATTTTTATATTAATTAAAACCTCAGTAACTTATTGAATAATGATAGTTCATGAAGAGAACATTTAACCTTGTTATGGGTGCTGCCCAGTGAGAGAAACAGCTTTGTTTGTGTGTTTTCCCAATGTGTCAGCAGGACCACATCAGATGGCTATGACCCCATTGCTATATGCACTGAGGAGCCCTGCCCCATGACATCCAGCAAAAAACACCTGAAGCAGCAGAGCAGCATTTGAGGTTCCACAGCATTCGAAACCTTTGCACCCATAGGCCTTTCTTTTAATAATCTTGACTAGGGTAGGCCCATTGAATCAGTGAGATTTTCCTCCATGTTGACCCACCATCCAACAATGAGCCTATTCTAGCATCATTCTAGTCATAGTGAAGTATGTGAATGCCAATGAATTCTGGAAGCCCAATGTCATGGAGGCAGTGGAACTGTTCTGGACTTTAAATTGAGTTATCCAAGGTGTTGAACCTAATTTTGGCTATTCCTGTAAAGTTCAGTTTTTTAAAAAAAAAAATTATGGACTTGCTGTCCCATTGGAAGCCCTAGCTGCCACTAATGAAAGCTAGTGCAGAAGTCTGGCCAGCGGATATAGCTAGTGTGATGTGACAAAAGGTGTGCAGATATTTGACATAGCCTCACTTACTGTTTGCATCTTGAGAAAATGTGAGTAAAATGTCTCAGTACAATTCCTTGTTGTTGTTGTTATGCACCATCAAGTGATTTTCAACTTATGGTGACCCTAAGGTGAATCTATCATGGGGTTTTCTTGGCAAATTTCTTCAGAGGGGGTTTGCACCCATGAGGCTGCGGGAATGTGTCTTGCCCAAGGTCACCCACTGGGTTTAGATGGCCAAGCCAAAATTCAAAACCCTGGTCTCTGGAGCCCTAGTCCAACACTGAAATCACTGCACTACACTGGCTTTTAACCAGAAACACAAGCGAGGGGAGCAAAAAAATCTGCTTTTAAAAAGCTGTCCTCATATTTCATTAGAAGGGGGATACTATTCTTCCAAACTATTAAAAAATGTTTTTGAATGCCTTTCCTTCATACTCTCCCTTCTGTCAAACACTTTTTTAAAAAAAGATTGATAATATCTTTGAGGTGGCGAGAATTTTCTAGGACTGCCTTAGAAAAAGAAAATGCAATCCAAAAGTACCATAGCAGTTGAATGATAAGATTCAGAGCAGCAAAATGAAATAAATTGATAACAGAGAAACAGGAGATTGACAAAAAGGACATAGAAAAATGGTGAGGGATCAGGGGAGGAAATACATTAACTACAAAAATCATCCATAAAAATAAGTATCTGAAGGATTCTGTTCCACATCCATCTCCATCCCCCCTCCATCACATTATTGTCATTCTCCATTCAGCTGAATTATATGATGATTAAAATTTACAGGCCTTTTATGCCCAAACAACCAGTTTTTGAAGACATTTGGAACCTCTCTCTCTCTCTCACTCTCTCTCATTCTCTCTCTCAGAATTTACAACATGCTCAGCAGTTTGTCTGAATCTGAGTGAGGAAAACTTGGAGATAAAGAAAAGAAGATTTACTCTGGGACCAGACTGTGCTGGAGGCAGGGAGAACCATTTTGTCCAATATGCAAACCTCTGCCATTAGCACTTCTAATTTATAGGGCATCATGGAAGAACTGTTAGCTTGCAGGTAAGTCCTCAAAGAAACAAATACTGGAGGTCAGGACTGCTGCATTTTTCATGGTTTCACCAGTGTTTTAACAGTAATTCATTTGTCCTCTCTTCCCTTTTTAAGTGAGATGGAATAAAATATTTATTCTACATAAAACTCTGCCCTTGTAAAGCAATCAGTGCTGGAAATTACAAACAAAACAAAAGGAAGAAAATCCCAACCTAGATAAAGCCCACTAACAAACCTACAATAGCCTGTATTAGTTGGGTTACACTCCTCCTGAAGATGCAGGTTTGCAGTTTGCGCATATTCCTGGACTCAGCTTTGAACCTGGAGGCCCAGGTTTTTGCAGTGAGCAGGAATGCCTTTGCACATTTAAAACTTGTATGCCAACTGCACCTGTTCCTTGAGATGCTGGATCTGACCATGGTGGTACATGCCTTGGTTACATCCCATTTGGACTATTGTAACATGCTCTACTTGTGGCTACCTTTGAATAGTGTTTGGAAAATTCAGCTGATCCAAAGAGCTGTGGCCAGACCGTTAACTGGGGCAGGTTACAGGGACCTATTAGGAAGGATCTAATTAGGGGAATTTATAATTAGCTCAAATATGCAAGAGTGGGTCCTAACAAAGCCCCGCAAGACTTGGTACCGATATGTATACCAGAGAACTAAGGACTCCCACAATGGATGATGCTGAGGCAAGCGTCTCTAATTAAAGTCAAAATATTTATTAAAAGGGGAAACTTGCACACACACAAATATGACACACACACTGCACACTTAGGAATAAAGGAGTGAAAACGGGAATAGCTTGAGATGGGCCAGACTGAGGGAGTTACTCACTTCCAAAGGCTTCTCTGGGATCCGCTGTGGATGTTGATGTTAATGATGATGATGATGCACGGCCACTGAAATGGGGGAAGGGATGGCCAAGGGAGCTATGATCAGAATACAGACTGATGGGGAGCCAAGCTGCACTCCAAAGATAGCATGTGGAGCCTAAAAATCTCAGGGTTTAAATAGGAAATTTCTACCTTCTAGCTATTGACTAAACGGCTTGGCTGAAGCCTGGACAAAGGTGTTGATAGTCTTAGCTTTGTTAAACCTAGGTGTGAGAATAGTCTAAACAATGCATTTGGTTTTGAGACTCTCAAGGAAAGGAGGCTAGAGAAAAAGGTGCAGTCAAATATGATCACTGCCCCATTAAGTGTGAGACTCAAGACAAATAAGCACTATTATGTGTCTTTTCCAGTATAATGGTTTTTCCCTTTTGCAACTCCCAAATCTGTCTGGTAGGGAATTTTCCAGCTGTCCTGGGCAGATCTCTCTATGCCTACATGACTTGCCATCTAGGGGATTATGGCTGACATCCCACAGAGGTCAGTCTAGGGTCATAGAGGGCACTCCACATGTGTCCAAAATTTTATGAAAAATCACATATGTTAACAGACCACACAATGCCCTGATGAAACAGCTCCACTGGCTGCCAGTTGTTTTTTTCCCCCGGGCACAATTCAAAGCACTGGTTATGAACTATAAAGCCCTATATAGCTCAGGTCCAGGATATTTGGCAGACCATATCTTCCTGTATTGGCCAACCCAGGCTCTGAGATCCTCAGGAGAGGTCCTTCTCTCAGTCCCATTATCAGCACAAGCATGGTTGGTGGGGACATGAAAAACTCCCTTCCTATCCTGTCGTTTCCTAAGTAGTTTGAGGCTGTTCTTCCTCCAGAACTATTTCTCTAACCCTTGGCCCTCCCACTTTTTTAAGCTTCTTTACTATTAAGTGTTTTTAATATACTTGGTAGCACAATTGGTGGGGACATGAGAGAGGGCCTTTTCCATGGCTGCCCCTAGACTCTGGAACTCCTTTCCCAGGAGACTAGAATAGCTCCCTCCTTGTTGGCCTTCCATTGGCAGGCTAAAACTTTCTTATGCAGATAGTCTTATAAAGCAGAAAGTTTTTAAAGAATGGGCTGGGGTGTTGTATTGTTTTAAACATTTTTTTAAAATGTATTTTATTATTTTAACATGCAATCTGTTTTAATATTGTAATAATTCTATTTTAATGTATCATTTTGGTATGTTTTTAATTGTACTGTTTTTTAATATTGCAAGCCGCTTCTGTGGGAAGGAAAGGCGGGATACAAAGAAGAAGAAGAAGAAGAAGAAGAAGAAGAAGAAGAAGAAGAAGAGCCAGAACTTTGTCAAAGCTTGAGGCAAAGTTTGGAAAAGATAATTTCAGACTAGAGCTCCAGGAAACCCCCAACCAACATGAGCTAGAAGGGGTAATCAAATAGTTATAATCCAAAAAAGTAACCTTTCCAAGCTCTGGCTTCAGGAGAGCCAAGGTTCCTGAAGGTACATATCTTCAAGCAGCCATCCTACTACAGCACACTGTGGAATGAACTCAATAGTGAACAAATTAGGATCTGAAGTTGAGTTTGACAGATTCACCTGTTCCAATCAGTCTTTAATCTCAGGTTCTCATTTCTTCACTGTTAAATTAACAGTGGGCCCTTGGTATCTGCTGGGATTTGGTTCCTGGATCACCCCCACCCCCAGTAGATACCAAAATCCATGGATAATACTCATGTCCCATTATATACAATAATGTAGTAAAATTGTGTCCCTTATACGAGATAGCAAAATCAAGGTTTGCTGAGGTTTGTGTGAATATTTTCAAGCCATGGATAGTGAAACTGTGGATGCAGAATCTGCGGATACAGAGGACCAACTGTATATCCCTACATATTCTCATTTTTTGCCATCTCTCTCCCTGCCCCCATAATCTCCCTACAAAACTGAAGGACTGCCTTCCCCCCCCCCCCCCCATTCTAGGCTACTCTAGAAGACCATTGCAACTAAAACAGCTTTTTTTTTAGGCATTCCCATTGCAAAATGGGACTTTTTTTTTTGGCTGAAAAGATTATAGTGCAAAGAAGTGGGAGGGTTTCAGTTAGTGCCCCAGCGTAAAACCCTTCAAGGATCATATATGGTGCAGAGGCCACACAATTCCCACCCCTGTTATAAACTCACAGTGTTACTCTGTAGTGTGCAGTGTATATTAATTGCTCTCTGTAAATAAATAAATAACTATGATATCATCTAAGCCCACTAATGGGACTGATAGGAGAAAAAAAACCCACACTAGGAATGGAAATCCTTGATTATCACATTCTCTCACATAACAAAAAGAAACCATATGTTTCACTTTGAGTGAGTTTTCCACATTTGAAAAAAAGGATTTTTCTGCCAATGAAAGAAATTCTGAATTAGTCTAGCTGCTGCCTTGTTGCATGGACCTTCAAAAAAATCAGAAGCACTGAACAGGTAGTTCACATTTTTTTATCAATATGGAAGTCCTTCTGTGATTGTGTGTGTGTGCAAGCACGTGCACATGCACACATGCATGCACATGTGTATGTACAAGGCATTAGTTTTGTGCAGATATAATTTTTGAACAAATTACAGAAACTTAAAACTTAGTGGAAAAGACCAAAGCATTCCTTATCTCAACCTCATGCTAGCTGTGAGAAGTCTCTTATATACTGGCAATTTCTTGGTAATAATAATAATAAAAAAAAAATTATTTGTATCCCACCTCTCTGTAAAATACAACCGGGGTGGCTTACACAATAAAACTAACAATCCCATCCCCCAATAGCCGAAACAATTGAAGTTTAAAAACATACTTAAAATAACAAACATTAAATTACAATACATGACAAATACATTAAATAGCTGTAGTGGAAATCAGGGTCAAGGCATAGCTATTTTTGGTGGCCAGTTATCTAGTCAGGAAAGGCCTGTCAGAAGAGATCCATCTTAACAGCTTTTTTAAAGCTATTTAAGGTGGTCAAGTGATGGATCTCATCTGGCAGGCCATTCCATAGTCTGGGAACAATAGCCAAAAAGGTCCTCTGGGCAATTGCAAATAACCTAGTTTTTATAGGTAGCAATACATTCTTCCCAGAGGACTTTAGTGCACGGGGTGGATTATACGGAAGGAGAAGGTCATGAAGATAGGTTGGACCCAAGCCATTTAGGGCTTTAAAGGTGATAACCAACACTTTGTACTGAGCCCAGAAACTGATAGGCAGCCAGTGAAGCGATCTTAGAAAAGGTGTTATGTGGTCTCTTCTGGTTTTACTGAGACCAGCCTGGCTGCCATATTCTGTACCAATTGAAGTTTCTGAACAAGGCACAAGGGTAGCCCCATGTAGAGTGCATTGCAGAAATCCAGATGAGAAGTTACCAGTGCATATACCACGGTTTCAAGGTCCCTAACCTCCAGGAAAGGACGCAGTTGGCGTATCAGCCGAAGCTGATAACAGGTGCTCCTGACCACCGCATTCACCTGATATGTCATCTGAAGTGACAGATGTAGGAGCACCCCTAGACTACGAACACAGTCCTTTAAGGAGAGTGTGACCCCACCTAGGACGGGAGATTGTATCCCAATACCTGGGTTCGGGACTGTTATCATTAGTACCTCCATTTTGTCTGGATTCAATTTCAATCTGTTTTTCTTCATCCAGTCCATTACCACTTTAAGACATTCATTGAGAGGAGAGATGTCATCTGAAGTCAAAGCTGTAAAGTGAGATATGGAGAAATATATCTGGGTGTCATCAGCGTACTGATAACGCTCCATCCCATGTCTCCAGATGATCTCTCCCAGTAGCTTCATATATATGTTAAATAGCATCAGGGACAGGATGGCGCCCTGAGGGATGCCACAATTAAGCTCCTTTTTTGCTGAGCAACTGTCCCTGAGCATTGCCCTCTGGAATCTGCCCTAGAGAAAGGAATGGAACCATTGCAATGCAATGCCTCCAATTCCTAATTCTCTCAGGCATTCCAAGAGGATGTCATGATCTATCGTATCAAAAGCTGCTGAGAGGTCCAGTAGCACCAACAAGGTCACACTACCCCTTTCAATTCCCAGATGAAGGCCATCAACTAAGGCAACCATGGCAGTCTCCACTCCATATCTTGTCCTAATAATAATAATAATAATATTTTTTTATATCCTGCCCCTCTGCAGAGCAATCGGGGTGGCTTACAACATTAAAATTACCATACATATATAAAGCCAGTTTGAAATGGATCCAGATAATCAGTTTCCTCCAAGACAGCTTGGAGCTGAAGAGCAACAGCCCCCTCAATCACCTTGCTCAAAAAAGATAGCAGAGACTGATCTATAGCTATTAATGTCCATAGAGGGTCAAGGAAAGTTTTTTTCAGAAGCAGCCTATCCTCTTCCTTCAAAGAAGATAGGACATGACCTTCCCCAAGAAATGCATTGATGATGTCCCTCAGGAGCATCCTCGAGCCATCTCCCCCCTGGATGGCCAGCCACGAACAGCAAGGGTCAAGAGGGCAAGTTGTCTTCCTCACTCTACCAAGGAGCTTGTCCACATTATCGGTACTCACCGGTTGGAACTGATCCAGTATAATGTCATAAGCAAAGTTGCTGAATGCCTCTTCTATCGATTCTACTATAACACCAGCGTCCAAGTTGGCTCTTATCTGAGAGATTTTACCTGCAAAGAAGTTGTTAAACATGTCAAGCAGGCCATTGTTGGGTAAAGTAATGGGTTCTGCATAGGTGAAATCTGTGTTAGTTCCCTTACTACCCTAAACAGCTCTGCTGGATGGGACTCTGCAGACACAATACATGCAGAGAAGAAAGATTTCCTCACTGCACATATTGCCTCTCTATAGGAGCAAAGAAATATCCTATGATGAGTTCTGTCAACTAAGAGTTGAGTTTTCTGCCAGATGCACTCTAGTCGTTTTCCAACCTGCTTCATCTTCCTGAGTTCTTCAGTATACCATGATCGACGATCTGAAGCGGGTTGGAAAGGACGTTTGGGAGCAATCCTGTCGATTGTCTTGGCAAGATTGGTGTTCCAGGTATTAACCAAAGCTTTGAAAGAATTGATGGCATTACCAATCATTAAACCCTCTAAGGCTTTCTGGAATCCAATTGGTTCCATTAGCCTTTGAGAGCGGACCATTCTAATGGATCCTCCACCCCCCGACAGGATGGACAATGGTTCCAAGTTCAGCCTTGATCAGAAAATGATCCATCCATGACAACGTGGAGGTTTTTGTTACCTCTGCTCATGGATATTCTTGTTCCGTACTGAAGACTGCATCAAGGGTAGAGGAGTGGAGAGAAGGGAAGAAAGATAAGGAAGGGGAATGTTAGAAAGGGATATGGGTTTGAATGGAAATGGATTTAATGATATAGAGAAATCAATAAAGCATGATAGTAGATATATGGAGAGGAAAAAAACATTTCTCTACATCTTGTAACATTGGGATATTTCTGGAATATATTGTGGATACCATTGTATAATAATAAGCTTGGAATGAATGTGTATTATGTATTTTAACTAATAATTTTTTTAAAAAAATTAAAAGGGGGGGTTTGACCTGCACAATGCGTGGGCCCAGCGACCAATTGGGATAGGCTCATGTTTGTCATGGACTCCATGAACATTCAAGCCACACCTGTTAAATTTGACAAACTATTCTCGAGTAGAATGTTGAAGTCACCCAAGACTAAAAGTCTAGGTGATTCCAACAGCAACTCTGAGACCAGCTGTGTCAGCTCAGTTAGGGACTCTGCAATACAACAGGGTGGACAGTATACTAGCAGAATCCCCAAACTATCCTTGGTCCTCAGGGTCAGGTATACACACTTGAAGCAGACTGTTTTCCAGACAGGTATTCTGATCAAGATAAGATTATTCTTATGAACCAGAGCCACTCTGCCCCCTCGCCCACTTCCTCTTACCTGCTCACTGACAGAGTACCTGGCTGGTAGGGCCTGTGCTGCCTTCTTCCATCCAAGTCTCTGTAAGGCAAGCCAGGTCTGCATCTTCATCTAAAAGAAGATCATAAATAATCTGAGTTTTGTTTTTGACCGACCTGGCATTGCAAAGCAACAAGGTAAGGTTCTGTGGTATGGTTGGTGCACTCTCCAATCCATTCCAGGAAACAGAGTGAATTGAAGGCAGGATAGCTTTCAGACATTGATCCCTCCTTCCTTTGGAACAGACTTTCATCTTGTTCCCACCATATCTTCCTTTCCCCCACACAACCTAGATTTTCACCCCCAGATCACAACCAGCCACACATGCCTGACCCTTGTTCACAGAGCTCTCCAAGTCCCCTCAAATTACTGCTATTCAGCAAAGCTTCCAGCAGCCTAGGAAGGCCTTGGGAGCCAGCTATTTAACATTAGCCCAGAGGTCCTCCGGCTGGCTGGCTGGCTGGCTGGCTGGTGTTCCTGGGGGTTGTAGGAGTGACTTTTAAAGCCAGCCACTCCTGGCCACACCCTCTCTCCCTGCTGCCTGCCTCAACTGCCTTTGGCCCCAGTGGAATGGGGGAAGAGGAAGGCTGCCTCGGCATTCTCCACATCCTCCGGTAAGCTGCATTGTCACATCAGGATGTGTCAAAAAGTATCTCTCGTCACAAATGGGAAATTTTACAAATGTTCTTCACACTCCTACTCTGCACAGATTAGAAGATCATAGTGCTGAGTGTTTACAAAACATTTTGAGTGTTCAAGGCACTTCACATACATTATTTGTAAAGTACATCAGTTTTATTTGCCTCATATTGAGTGCTGTAATTTTTACTTACTTAAAAGATGCTTTCAGGATGCCTATCAGGCAAGCTTTTCAAGGTGGCTTACAAAATTCATAAGCCATCAGCCATTCAACAATTAAAATCCAACCATCAACTTAATAATAGAAGCCAAATAGAAGAAGTAAAACTAACCAAATATAAGAAGTCAACAGCACACTTAAAACAATTTCCATCAAACTCCCTCCAAAAATATCTGTCTCTCATTCTGTGTCTCCCGCTATCTCTCTCTATCTCACCTCATACATACACATAATGGGACTGAAATTTGAAACTTCCTTCTGTAGAGGAAAGTCCTTCCTTTATAGGCTTATTCAACCCAAGTCCATTTTAAAAAAATTTGAAAACTCATAAAAATGGAGAGCAGCAAGATCTGCCAAAAATGTTTTGCTACCTGAGCTGAGGGACAAGATGGTGTCTCCTCCCCATGTAAGGATTCAATCAGGTTGGCAGCTCAATTTTACTTCAACACTGATGACACATGTTGGCCTCTACTTGAATGTGGGGTTTCACATATGCTCGACGTTTAGTTCCTAATGCTGACTTTATGGCAATCATATGTATGAAGAAAAGCAATATGTTTGGTAGTCCAGCCACTAATAGCATCAGCCTGTACAGACCTGTAGACAACCATGTCATGCCAAGCTTAGAGTCCCCACATCTGTTGTTCCAGTAATACATAGCAAGTGGACTGAGTAAGTATGGGCCTTTGCAGATGGCGCAAATCACCATCTCGGAGGCAAGGAACGGGAGGGGCAACCTCATGCCGGGCACCCCAACCCCTTCCCTGGGACGTCATTGGAGCACCCGCCATTCCACACGCCAGGCGCTCCGATGATGTCCTTCTGGCTCAGCATCCAGACACGCTGAGCTGGAAGAGACGCTGAAGAGGCACACACCGCCTCTTCCGGTGCCCTTTCTGTGCCTTGTGGAAGGAGCGCTATTTTAGCGCTCCTTCCAGGGCCAGAAAAGGAGAGGATTGGGGCCGAGGCATGGGGCAGCCTAGGTCCCAATCCGCGGCTTCTCGGGGCGGCCCACGGTCGCCAGTCTGCAGAGGCCCTATGTTGCCATCAGACAGCAGGAAGGTTGACTGGTGAATAGGTTACCAATAGCCAGCAAGTGGACTGACCAATGCCTGGATCTGAACTCATGCTCTGGGCCAAACTGCTTGCAACCAATAAAGTTGTGGCCTTTTCCATTCCAACAGAATGTAGTCTATGTTCTTTAGAAATGAACTCTACAATCACTGCTGGGTCCACAGATACTCATTACTTATTTGGAGCAAAGCTCTAATGAAGTTATATTTTAAAAACAACATAAAGAATGGGAACAATGTTAGCTTTTTCATTGTACATGTTGCTTTGTGTAGTTGCTTTTTAAAGTATGTTATGTAGAGGCATTTTGAGCTGAATTTTTCAATGTTACACCATTCTCTTTTCAATCCTATGTTTGATTTCAAAAAATTAAGAAAAAAGTAACAAGTAAATAATGGATGCAGTCCCTCAAGTGGATAAGACACTGACTCTGTTGACTGCAAGACTGGCAAGTTGGCAGTTCAAGACCCAGGTGCTGCATGATTGGATGAGCTCCTGTCACTAGTCCCAGCTTCTGCCAAACCTACAAGTTCGAAAGCATGCAAATGCAAGTACATAAATAGGTACCACTTTGGTGGAAAGGTAAACAGAGGTCTGTGCGATCATGCTGGCCACATTATCACAGAGTAGTCTCTGACAACGCTGGCTCTTCGGCTTAGTAACAGAGATGAGCACCACCCCCTATGGTTGGACACAACTTGACAACCTTTTCAACAGGGAATACCTTTACCTTTTTAAATAATGTGTAATATAACAAATAAAGCCTGTCCCCAAATATGTTAGCAGTAACATATTTGAGGGCAGACTTTCTACAAAGTCCCTGTTGTTGTCACATGCTTCATGTCAACCCCAACTTCTGGCAACTCCTTGTAGGATTTTCTTGGCTAGATTTATTCAAAGGTGATTTGCCATTGCCACACTCTCTCACTCCTTGAGAGACTTGCCCAAGGTAACTCAGTGAATTTCCATGGCTGAGTAGGAATTTGAAGCATGGTCTCCCAGAGTTGTTGTCCAACATTCTGCCCATTACATCACATAAAGTTTCCTCACACATTACATTTCAAAGAGCCTGATATTACTGTCCCCTTCTATATGAACGAATGCCCTTGCAGATCAACAATAGGTCAGCAACAGGAGATTAACTGTACATGTGTATGCATGGATTAATATTGCTATATTAGTAGTTTTACATTGTGACTAAAACATGTTATGCTCATATGCGTACAAAGAACCTTGTTCTCTGGCTAGGAAAGTTGTATCTGTTGAATCTCACCCTGCGTATCATAACTACAGCTATTTAAAATCACAAGAGCACTATCAGAGAGAAGAAAAGTTGGCAAGTTCAGTAAACTGAACTGGAGAAGTCACCAGAAACTACAGACATGGTTGCTTTTAGATTAATCCACAGGATCCCACCGTGAGCATGAAGAATTTGTAGTAAATAGATTTAACAAATTCTTAGGAGTGCCTCTGACAATAATGGCCCATTAGTATAAAACACTCTCGGTGCCATTTAGTACAAAATGCTCTCCAAGGTGTTTGGTTTATTTAAAATGTTATGTCCTGCACAGTCTGGGTTCTTCCCATTCACAGGGAGCTTCCCTGGAAATGCTATTGTATGCTTGGCTCTGTGCATGTAGTATCAGTCCCCAATGAACATGCCCTCCCTTCTCCCACCACCATTCCATTATTACCTCTTAGCAGGGATGGAAAGAATTGTTTACCGTCCTATCTCTCTTATTGGGAAAAACAGAGGTAGTCACAAGCCTTTATTCTTCCTAGTAGGATAACAGCCACTTTCAGTCCCTTGCCAGGAAAAAGATGGGGTATAAAAAAATGCAAAATGTTTTGATTAACACATAACTTTTAGTAATATAAAACAACATATAAGGAAAATGACATCTATACACTAACTAACTAGACCAGTAAGACACTACACAAAATAACATTTATAACAAAAGGAAAGGCAGTGGATCCTTGGGATTTGCTTATCTGCTGGGATTTGGTTCCAGGACCACAATGGGTAACAAAATCCATAGATGCTCAAGCCACATTAAATATAGTGGTGTAGTAAAAGGGTGTCCCTTATTAAAACAGCAAAATCAATGTTTGCTTTTTGAAATATATATATATAGTTGTGGATAGTTGAATCTGTAGATAAAGAATCCATGGATATGGAGGGCCAACTGTACATATGAGTTCCAGCTTACAAGATAATGGTTACAATTATCAAATAATTCTACCTCCACTATTTATGCGTGTGTGCATGCACAGACACTTCTACATATTATTCCATTCTACTATTTTTCAAATCCTAAAAATACTATTTTTCTCCAATACTTTCTCATAAAATCAATTATCAATTCCCATTGTTGTTGTTTTTAATTATTTAACAGACCACTGTTAATAATCAAATTTGTCAATTTATCCATTTCAGCAGGATCATACAGTATTATCATTCTTCTTATGATGGAATTTCCACATCCTTCCATTTCTACACACAGAATATTCTCACAGCTATAACCATATATTGAACGATTCTTCCATGTTTCTTCACCATCTGTTCATCCATCAACCCCCAACTGAAAATGTTCTGGCTTCAACAGAATGTACCTGAGTTCAATATTTTCTTGCGTTATTACGAGTCTACCACATATGAGAAACAGTTCTCTCTTTTTGATTACATTTCCAAAATACGTTAGTGGAACCTTTATACATCTTTGAAAGTCTCTCTGTTGTCCAATACTATCAGTATACAATTTGGTCAAAATTCTTCTTTAAAACATTACTCAGAGTAAACTTTAAACCCTTTGACCACATTCTCTTCCATTGATCCATTTGTATAGGTGGGGTATAAATTAAATAAATAAAAAGTAAGGATTTGTCTGCACAGAAATATGTGTTTTCTCTGTACAGAAAATAGTTTCATGGGCAGAAATTTGTTTTCTACCTAAAGGACAGCATTTGTGGCCCAGAACAGTTTTCTGTGCATGAAAAACACATGTAATTCTGAACAAAAAATAATTACTGAAATGTGAGTAGCAATCAGGAAGCATGCAGAAACCTTTGTTTTTTCTCAGCAAGGAGAATACAATAGGAATTCCTCATTCTTGTCTGCAAAGACAAAGAGCATGAAGATTTACATCTTACCATCCCAAGTTCTTGATGATGATGATGATGATGATTACTTTTTAAAACCTAGGGGTTTTTATATTTTACATTTTAAAAATATATAACAATTTAATTCTACAGTAACACAGTGCAAAACCTATTAAATGTTTTTATAGTGAGAAGGGGTTCCTAAATAATTGAGATCATCCATATTTTATCAATCACAGTACCAATAATTAGCAATGCATGATCAAAATTAATCAGTGTCATTAGAAAGATATACCACATATTTTATTACTCAGTCAGAAAAACATAAATATTCACAATGTTTTCAAAGTGCACAATCAATATTTAATGATCCACATGCCATGCTTTTGATCTGAGTTCAAATTATTCATCACATTCATCTCAAATGAATCCTATTGATTAAAACCATCTCACTTCATAAACTGAACACATGATAGCAATAAAAACTTACTAACCTTTCATTTCTTTATCATTGAATGTAATCATAAATATGTTTGCAATATCCCATATTTTTGCTAATCATAATATTGGTATCTAATTATTTCTCCATGTAGGGGAGGAAATATTTCTTTACAGAGTTAAAAAAATTCTTGATTAATTATTGCTACATTAACATTATATGTAACATAACCAAATTGTATTATAAGATGGTACAAAGCTACCAAACATCTTAAAATAATTCAGTGATAAGAGTAACTTTTCTCCAAAAATACAACAAGGAACAGCTTCCATGGTGTCTATAGGAATACACTTCTTCCTTCAGATTCCTTAATCTTCTTCCTTATTCTTCTTATTCTTCCTTCCTTCCTTATTCTTCTTATTAAGGGTACAGTTGTCATCTCTAGAGAGCCTTTCATACTAAACAATTAAAGCATTATAATTCTGCTTTAACTGCCATGGTTACATCCTACAGAATCCTGGGATTTATAGCTTAATGATATCCTAGAATTCTCTGGCTAAGAATTCTAAATACCCCTCCCCCTAAGCTGCAAATCCCAGGATTGCACAGGATCAAATCATGGTAGTGGAATCGTAATGCTATAATTGTGTAGTGTAAAAGGGCCCTAGAGAACATAAAGAATTGCATTAGCAGAACCTTTTTTTTTTACTGGTACTAGGAAGAGTGGCCCTGCTGATATAGTACTATGCATGTGACTAAAGGGTATGGGTCCACTTCATGCCCAAGGGTTGTTTGCAATATCCTTCTCTACACACACACACAGAGAGAGAGAGAGAGAGAGAGAGAGCATGACACACCCTGCCATCAATAACAGCCTTTTGCTATTTTGTAAATAAAGTTGTTGTTGTTGTTTGTTGTGTGCTTTCAAGTAATGTTTGGCTTATGGAAAACTTAAGGTGAACCTATCATGGGGGTTTTATTGGCAAGTTTCTTCACAGGGGGTTTACCATTGCCATCCTCTGATGCTCTGCAAAATTGCCATTAGTCTGGGGTAAACACTGATTAAAACAAAAGTGTGCGAAATTGACCAAGTTACATAAGGAGAAATGGCTTTGTGAAACTGTGTTCCCACCAACTTGACTTCTCCAAATTGTTTCACTTGTTCTTCAACAAGTTTACTTGGAAGTGCAGGTTGGTGAATCAACCTATTTGGAGTTCATGTCATTTTATCATGTATACAGTCTAAATCCGTTCCACCCGACATCTCCATATGTATGCCGATTGTTTTAATGCATGGATAGATGTGTTCATATGTAACCTTAGCATGCAACTTTCTATAATGGGCATCCAAATAACTGCATTCAATGTGGCTGAATCACATTTCAAGGTGTTTGAATCAACTGGAAAATTGTCATTGTCTATTCTGTAGAATGCTATTGCCAGAACTTGACAAGTTACTTTTTAAAAACTAATCTATTAAGGTCCAAAGTGTCACCATTAACTTTTTTAAAAAGGAAATCATTCGGTTACTCATTTCTCTTGATTTTTCCAAGGAAGAAGGGGTCCATCTAAAACAACTTAAAAAGTGGCCTAAAATTTGAAAACATCCCCTCAAAATGCTCCTACTAAAGAATTTTTGACCCAGAATAGGAACAACAACAATAGGAACAGGTGACGTGGTGGCTCAAGTGGTTAAGATGCTGACTTTAGGCCTAAGCAGACTGCCAGAAATAGTGCACATTAAATTGAGGCACTGCCCTGGCTAGGGAATCATGAGAATTGTATTTTTTTCTGAGACATTGAGCCTTCTCTGTCAGAGAGCTCGGGTGCCACAATAAATTACAGTTCCCATGATTCCTTAGCACTGAGTCAGGGCAGTGCCTCAATTTAATGTGCACTATTTCTGGCAGTCTGCTTAGGCCCTTTGTTGATTGCAAGATCAGCAGGTTGGCAGTATGAGGCCCAGGTACTGCATGATGGGGTGAGCTCCCAACACTAGTCCCAGCTTCTGCAGTTCAAAAGCATGCAAAATGCAAGTAGATAAATAGATACCACTTCGGTGGGAAGGAAGACAGCATTCTGTGCATTCATGCTGGCCACATGATCACAGAGTAGTCTCTGACAACACTGGCTCTTCAGCTTGGTAACGGAGATGAGCACTGCCCCCTACGGTTGGACACAACTTGACAACCTCGGGCCTCAGCAGACGGGGGGCCGTGGGCTGCCCTGGGAAGGTGCACCGCAGGACCGAGGCATCCTCATGCCTCGATCCCACGGCACACCATCGGTGCCCCAAGAAAGGAGCGCTAAAATAGCGCTCCTTTCATATGTTGCCGAAAATGCGCCGCAAAAGCTTGCGGCGCACTTGCAGCGACCCTTCCGCCGCAGCGTGTCCAGACGCTGCGGCGGGAGGTTGTCTTCGGAGCGCCGGCCGTGCGGAGGGCCAGCGGCTCCGAGGACGACCTTGAGAGGAGGAAGGGGCGCCGAGCGTGCGGCTGCCCCTCCCTTCCTTGCACCGAGGACGGCTCTATTAGCCGTCTGCCGAGGCCCCTTGTCAATGGGGAATACCTTTAACCTTACCTTTAGGAACAAGAAAATGCAACTTACAAACAAGAAAGCAGTGCTGTTACAGTCAAAGTCAAATAAAAACTTGATATCTGTGGTACAAAAAAAATCATGAAAGAATTCAGGAACATAATTTATGATGTGTCCTAAACTTGCTACAACTGAGGCTTCTGGTGTATTGATAATCATCATGGTATGCAAATAAGTAAAGAAAAAAAATACATCATAAAAGCAATGTTTTGTGTATAATAGGGAATTTAGAGAAATGGAAATAATGTTTAGCTTAAGAGAGGCACACACAAAAATGGAAAAAAATTGTTCTCCCAACCAACAAGTACTGTAAGGAAGTTACAACTGTTGTAAGTTTTACACTATGTTAATAGATTTCATGAGAAAACTTAAATACGAGTATAAATATAGTAGAAAATAAGTGAATTTATATTGAAATATGCTGTTGGCTTATATTATGCTGATCTACACTATGTTAAGAATTTGATACACTATGAACAAATAGCAAATGGCAGAACTTATAACTTACTTTTATTTCTTTTCTTTTTCTTTTTTTAATTTTTTTTAAATAATAAACAAAAAGAAATTGAAAAAAATAAAGAAAAAAATACATCAAATCCAGTCACCTCAGTTTTTTACACAGTTTATTTTTGTAGCACTAGGAATTTTTTTGAAATTTTATTAATTAAAAAAAGGACACAAACACAAACATTTAAAACATAACACCACATAACTACAATACATCCACAAATATATCAACAATACTTCCATCTACAATACTACCATCTATCAAATTTAAGACAACAATACGTTGGCTTCCTAAATAATTCCTACTGATTCCTTTTTATTGCATTATATAATATTTTCTCTTATTTTATATCCTGATATAAACTATCTTCTCTTAGTTTAGTAATCTGATAATCATTGCTTTACTAATTTAACAAGGAAAGCAAAGGGAAAAGAACAATATTACATGATTCCAAAAATCCAACATTTTGTCCTCATCAAGTTATGTGTATGATATAATACAACATTTTGGATTCAGTTTCTCTTACATTTTTGATTTCCAGCAATAAGAAAATTTTGAACAACCCACAGAGCCACCAAATTGGCAGGCCTACTTTTTTGGCTGGAGTTAATAGATACATTTGATTAACATAATGAATACTGTTCCTTTGCAACAGCTAAGATTGACAGATTATTTGTTGCCTTATCTAATTGCTAAGAAATGACTGCAGCTTGGAAAGCAAGCAATAGTGCCTGAGGAGCTCACCCTGTATTCTACATACTGTGAGAAGATAACATTAACCACTGTTCTGTTCATCCCATTATAATAATTAGGCAACACAATGCAAATTAAATTGCTTGTACATTGCAACCCCTCATGGAAGAAGCCTAAAAGAAGTTTTGGCTCTTGTTACAAAAACAACATAGATATTGCTGTCGCAACACTGCCATTTTGCTTTCCAAGAGTGGCTGGTAGTTCTGTGCCATGGCATAACAGATCCACCCCAGGTGTTACCACTATACTTCCCACATCTTCTCAGAGTAGCACATTTAGGGTCCAGTACTAATATTGCTCCTGTGCAACTCAGGTCTTATCTACATTGCAGAATTAATGCAGTTTGACATCACTTTAACTGCCATGGTTCAATGCCATAGAATTCTAGGATTTGTAATTTTGTGAGCTATTTAGCTTTCTCTGTGAGAAATTGTGTGAAGATTCCATAGCATTTACCCAAACCAATTAAAGCGGTGTCAAACTGCGTTATTTCTGCAGTTCAGATTAGACCTCAGAGTAGCTATAGGAGGAGCAGAGGTACAATCAATAATGGATTCCCTGCCTTCAGGATAGCAGATCCACTGGTTGCCCTTCTTCTTTCCACCAAATTAGCAGAAATTCACTATTCATGAATCACACTTTCTGATATCCTTCTGATATCCTTGAAAATGAATGCAAAGGGATCTTGCCACACCTTTGAAACTAACTGAAAGAAAGAAACTGGTAATATGAGCTTTCAAACTGAAACCTACTTCTTCAGATGCATCTGAAGAAGTAGAGGGGCTATGCAGATGGGCAGGAAAAGTTGACCTGAAGTTGCCTTTTCCCTAAACTGCAGAAACCGCACTGCCTACCCTAAGGATGCCCTAAATGGAGATGAAGCAACCACACTGAGGGGCAGTTAATACAGCTTTTCCGAGGCTGCATTGAAGCCCCACCAACCCCACTGCTGGCCCCGAGTTTCCCTAAATGGGGATGGAGCAACCGCATAGGCTGGCAGCAGCAGCTTTAATTTTTTTTCATGGTCTCTCAGGAGCATGTGCACATGCACCGGAACAACACAGACCCTTTAACAGCAATGTTGGCATTGCTGTGTACCTGTGCACTATACAAAGCAGCTAGATCATGGATGCCATGTTGATCGAGTGGTAGTCAGCCTGCAATGCTCAGCCACAGGAGCCTCTGCTATGACCGCTGCAGCAGCTGCATGCATACAAGACTGTAGTAATGACTCAGAGGACCCAGAAGGAACAAATGGTAGAGTGGGTGTCGCAACAAGCATTGCACAGTGTACTGCCGCCACTGAGAGAGCCCCACACCGCTGGTGGATGTTCCCCAGAAGCACTGACTGGTGGGGTGGGTTTGTCACATACATCTGGCTTGATGAGCAATGGAGGATGTTCTTCCGCATGCCCTGTGCCCTCTTCCACAAGATAGTAGAAATACTGCATTCGGAAATGGAGCGGTCTGACACTATCATGAGGAAAACCATCCCAGTGGAGAAGAGAGTTGCCATGGTCATCTGGGTACTCGCCCACAAAGCCAGCTACAAACAGACGTCAGAGCAGTTTGGGGTCAGCCTTACCACTGTGGGGAAAGTGTTGGTGGAGTTCGTCCTCACCATGGAGAAACTGCTGCTGAAACAGACAGTGTACCTGGGAGACGCCACTCAGGTAAGGAACGTCACATACACTTGTTACTTTCCCCTCTTGTGCAAAAAATACCTTGAGTTAGCACACAGTATAGCATTCACTGTATAGGATAGTCTGTTGAGGTCACTCTACCTGCACACAGATGCCAAAAATGTCATGACCTAGCATACAGTATGGCATTCACTGTATACAATAGGCTGTTGGGGTCACTGTCCCTGCGCACATACGTGAAAAATGTCATGAGTTGGTTAGTGCCCTGACTTTTTTTCTTAATCCTCCGCTGCTCCCCTTTCTTGTCACCCACAGATCATGCAAGGATTTGCTGACCTCAGCTTCCCCCAAGTAGTGGGTGCTATAGACGGGTGCCACTTCCTAATTATGGCACCCTTGGGGCGGAGGAACGAGTTCGTCAACCAAAAATACAGCTACTCTGTCATCCTCCAAGGGACATCGGATCATAGAGGACGATTTGTGGATCTGGAATTGGGCTAGACTGGTGCGACTCACGACGTGAGGTTGGCAAGAAACTCCATCATCTTTCAGGCCATGGAGGCTGGCATCTATGTGCCAGGGAACCCCACCATCACCCTGAGAAGCCAGCAGATCGCCCCTCTCCTGCTCGCTGACAATGCCTAACCCCATTCGGAAGTGGCTCATGAAGCCCTACCAGGGCACCACCAATGCCAGGCAGAAAGGATTCAACAAGAAGCTGAATCACACCAGGAATGTGGTGGAAAGAGCTTTTGGGCAGCTGAAGGCTCGGTGGAGCTGCCTCACTGGCATACTCCTTGTGGCAGAGGAGAATGTCATCCCCATCATCGCCTCATGTCTCATCCTCCACAACATCTGCGAGACGAACAGAAGGGTGATGGATGAGGGAGTGCGCTACCAGCACCGCTTTGTGCTGCCCACCCTGGGGGTACCCATGGAGGACAATGACCTTGGGAAGCAGAGAGAAGGGGAGGCTGTGAGGGAGGTCCTGGAAGAGTTCTTTGAGACCAGGAGGATCTGAAGTATCCCCTCTCCTCCATCTGTGATCCTAGGGCACTACTGTACTATGCCATAACCACCTCAATAAACATATCCTATTATCCACACTCTGTGTATGGCCAGCATTCATGCTCTTATGCACCCATGCTTAACCATGAGCCTAAGGGGGACACACACAGGCACACAGGCACACACACACAAAAGATCATGGGAGGGGGGTCACCAGGCGCCAGTTTTCCTGGCCACAGAAAGATACAGTGCAAGAATGACCAACTGCAATTTCTGACAATGTATCAATTCACCAACAGTCAGCCTTCCCAATGGCCCATTTGATTGTAACATTTGTTAGCCCAGAGGGCAACCATTGGGGGCTAGAGACAAACTTCTCTTCTGAGGGTCTCCATTGGCTAGGGGCCAGGAAAGGCCATCTGCCCCAGCAACAACTGCCCATAAATGCCCCTGCAGACCTCCGCAGTTCCCTGGGATGACGATGGCAGCCAGGAGGAGAGTGCCCATCCGCATCACTTACTGGATGGATGAGGAGGTGGGCATTCTCCTTCATGCCCTCACCCCAGAAGCAGCCATGAGCAGGGTGATGGCCAGTACTAACTGGCCCAACTGGGGGTACTTTCACCAGGCCTCCCAGGCCCTTCTGCAGTAGGGACTAAGTTCAAGGCACTGAAGGGTGTCTTCTTCAAAACCCTGGAGGACTACGGTGATACCCTCCACTGTGGAAGCAGCCAACCTTCTATGACCAGCTTGGGACCTGTGGGTGAGGGCCAGCCGCCCATGGTGGCAAGATTGTCATCCTCCAGGTAAGTGCCTGGCCCCTGTCATGGTCCCTCATGCCCATTCCTACCTTCCCATCACCTTTGCCTATCCCTCCCCTCCCTCCTTTCCCACATCCATGGGTGGTAATGGTGTCTCTCTTGTCCTTAAATCCAGACATGCAGCAGAGGCGACAGCAAGGATGGAGGAGGGACCCTAGCGGTTCCACCTCATACTCCTCCTCAGAGGGTGAAGCTGCCCTGGCAGGGAGGTCTAGGCAGAGGGAGACCGTGCCATCCCTCTGCAGGCACAACAGCCTCCAATGCCACAAGGTAGGTCCCCATGGGGAGGGGTGATGGCTGCATGGCTGCAGCCTCCATGGCATTCCTGTCCTCCCCTCCCCCACCACTTTCCATGGCACTTTCTGAAATGGTGTTTTTCGCTTTCACATGAGATCCTGAGCAGCAGCAGCCTGGCCCGAGCCACTGCCTGCCAGGAGGGGAAGGGCAGGAGCCCCTTGATGCCACCCACCTGACATGTCTTCAGGGAAGCCAGGATCAGGACCATCAGTGTGGTAAGAGTGGCAGGAAAACAGGGGGAGGGAGTGGGGGGGGCACCCAGGAACCCTGGCTATGGCATTGGGTGATGCGGTGCAGAGCAACCTCCTAACCACACCTTTTTTTTCTTTCTCCTTGCAGATTGAAGGCTAGAGAACAGGCTGCCATAGAGGACCATCAGTCCACCCCCTCCCCCCTTCCCATCCCTGAAGCTCCGTCTCCTCCACTTCCCCTTATACATACTTCCCTCCTCCCCCTCCCTTTCCCCCCCATTATACTTACTCCATTTGTAAGAAGTTTCCTCCCCTCCCCCCAATTTGTAAATAGTTATAAGTAATTCAAAGATTCTCTTTTATTCTGAAAATAAATATTTTTAATAGATTTATGCTGAAATCTGTGCACCTACACAGGTCCGGCATATGCTTTCTTTTTATGAGTAAACTTTCTATTTCTAAACCTTGTGATGTTTTGTGTGCAGGTGTGTATGTTCAATGCAGGATCTCCGCAGGGAACCAGTGAGGAGCTTCCAGTGAGGTGGGCATAGTGTGGGGTAAGAATGAGTGAGCTAGGCATAGTGTGGGGTAGTTGGTGGTGTCTGCCTTGCTACTTAGTGGTGACCGTAGGGGTCTTATTGGTTTGTATTTAACTAGTTTTATTGTTTATTGTTATAGTTACTTGGTTTTAACTGATATGTAGTTTAATTATTTTTTAAGTGGGGGGAGGGAACTATATTATTTTAAGCTGTATGTATTTTAGCTTTGTAAACCGCCTAGATTGGTTCGCCACCGGGCGGTATATGAATTATTATTATTATTATTATTATTATTATCGTCGCAACATTCCCTTCCCCCTCTACTTGATCTCCACCTTTGGGGGCAGCGAGAGGGCTGTGGCACTGCCACATCGCTGCTGAAAAGGCTGGCAGACTCATCTACAGGGCATTGCTCAATGATCTCTACCTCCATAGCAACTCCCTCCTCCATGGGTGGAGAGCTCTCCCTCCTCCCTCTGCCCACAGCAGCCTCCACCTCCATGGGTGGAGAACGGCCCCTCCTCCCTCTGCCTACTACCACAGCAGCCCCTTCCTCTAGGGCCAGGGGGATGCCCCTCCCTCTTCCAACCTCTTCCACACTGTCCCCTCTGCCACCAATGCCCCTGGGGGGGGCCCACTATGGCTTCCACAAGCCGGCCCAGCAGACCAGTGAGGTAGTGAGGTAGTGAGGCACTCCTGCTGCTGCACGGATCTCTGTTGGAACTCCCTCCAGTGCTCTGCCTCACTCTGCCTGAGGTGATAGGAACATTCAGCCAGATGATAGGAACATTCCCCGAGCCATTCCCCCTGTTCCAGGAGTCTGTCTGTTTGGTCTGCACTACGTTCCATTAACCAATGCAGGGCTGTTGTAGTTGCTGCGGCAGCTGAGAGAGGCACCCTCTTCTCTTTGATCTCAGCCAGGCGGGCTGCCAGTGGCATTGCAGCTCTGGGATTAGCTGTTTCACCTTCTCTCTCTTGTCCTACTTCTCATTCTAGGGACATATATGGCACAGGGCAAAGTTTACAGACTGGATACATGCAGCTGGTGGTCATGCAAGGGACATGGTCAACAGGACACAGAGACAAATGTTCCTCCACAAACCCCCCCCCCCAGCATGCCAGGTGCAAAAGCGATGTGCAGGGGTTCTGAACCCCGTGCACCTATGCAAAATACATCACAAAAGCCATACAAACTGCTACGCTTTTTGAGTACAGGCGTACATGTGACAGAATGCATTTATTGTCATAACTGGGAATGACTTTACCATGTGCAGCCTGGACCTGATGGATCAACTGAGTGAATTGTCCTGGACCTGCCCTCTCCTCACCCTCACTTTCATCATCGCTTACCGCTGTACTTGTCCGTGGGACAGGTGAGCAGTCACAGTAGCTACTGATTCTTGAAGATACAGTTCTCCATTCTGTACTACGAGATGGTGGTCTGCTCGTGGATGATGTAGAGGCACAGGACAGAGGTCTCATGGTGGAGATGTCCTCAGCCCTCTGACTGCAGGATGTCTCATCTGTCAGGGTGTTCATCCTGGTCATCTAAATGACAAGGGATGGGGTCATCTCTGCCCTCTGCCCACCTTAGTACTGTCCCCTGCACCCCTTGATAGGGCATTAAAAGGTCCTGGGTGCATTCTCCCTTGGAGATAACCTCCACAGTTTCTGCTCTGGCTGGCTGGCCAACTGGGACCCTCACAACTTTACTGCTGGTACATATTCTGCTGGGCCATATGCTACCATCCTTGCCGAGGAAGGTATGGAGTTCCTTGTAGAAGGGCATGGGAGAAGGACCCTGTCTGCTTTTGGCCTTGTGATCCCTAAACTTCTTGTAATCTGCCCTGAGGTTTTTGGTCTTCCAACGACTCTCCTCCCAAGTGCGTTGGGTGGCCCTTAGTCCTCATGCCTTCTGCCAACTCCTTAAATGTTTCGGCATTCAAAAAAGAATTTCTCAATTTATCCAGAATATGTGACTGTGACCACACAGCTATCAGGTCAGCCATCTCTGCATGGGACGTCCCTCTGCCTCTTTTTGGCTCATCGCTTGTCGATGGCTGTGCCATTCTGCCTGTTGTACAAGACGAGCGCCAAAGGTGCACAGCTATGGAGCTCCACAGCTACAAAGGTCCGCTGTGAAAATGGAGCTGGAATGTGTGTGGGGGTCCAGCTTAAAAGTAAAACTTCTCTTTATCACTTTCACAGTGATACATCCGGCTGCAACAGTTTCACCTTCCCACTCTGGCGCATGTAAAAATTAGGGTTAGGGCTAGGGTTCTTATGCAGGCACAGCTGTGGCAGTACACCCACACCTAGGCCACTAGGGGGGGAAGCAGACGGCTAAAAGGGCCGTTTTGGGGGCAAGGAAGGGGAGGGGCAGCCGCACGGTGGGCGCCCCAACCCCTTCCCGAAGGCATCGTCGGAGCGCTGGCCCCATCCGCACGGCCGGCGCTCCGACGATGCCTTCCCGCCACAGCGTTCGCACACACTGTGGCGGAAGAGTCGCCGAAGGTGCACCACAAAAGGTTGGCGGCGCACCTTTGGCGACTCTTCCACCGCAGTGTGTGCGAACGCTGTGGCGGGAAGGCATCATGGCGACTTGTGGAAGGAGCACTATTTTAGTGCTCCTTCCAGGGGCGGCAAAGCTGCGCCGCGGGGCCGAGGTGTGCGGATACCTCGGCCCCGTGGCGCAGCTTTCTGGGGCGGCCCATGGCCGGCCGTCTGCTTCCCCCCTAGGATGCTTTAAACTGAACCTTTTTTCACAGGGTGCATGCTCTCAATGGGCAACTCAGAATGCAGTGCACATGTGCTGGTGCATTTACAAGGGCATTTTAATTTTCAAGTGCCCTTTTTTCTGCCGCCCCTCCATCGCTGCATACAGATGCACCTCTGAAGGTGCACACTTTTTAGAAAGAAGCGGAAAACAGTGGCTCCTTTTTGGAGTGGCCTTTCTCGGGAAGGAGCAGGTAGAGGGCGCTTTCCTGGTGACCTTTAGGTGTGTGTCGTCTAAAGACCACACCTTTCAGTCACCCTCAAAGTATTCCTTTTTGCTCATCTGCATAGGCCCTAGACCCAAGTTTATGAAAGATCATGCTAACAATTTCTTTCTTAATCTGAGGAATTAGAGTTAAGTCTATGAAAACTCATGCTACCACCTTCTTTCTTTCAGTTAGTCTCAAAGGTGCTACAAGATCCCTTTGCATACTGATTTTCAAGACTAACACAGCTATGTCTTTGAATTCTACCACCTTGAAAATGTATATTTTTCTTATTTTACCAGAAGCTGATTAGAATGTGGATTTAGTTTTGCATATTAATGTTGCTGAGCATCCTCCTTTGCTTTTCTTATGTACCTCTGTTGTGGTTTCTACTCTAGCCACCCAACTCTGCTGGTAGTGGTCCAGCCAAGCGTCTCAATAGAGCCTACTGACACCAGCAGCTATTCCAGCATAGGGAGTGGCACAATTTTCAAATATGCTTCTGCAGACTTCCTCCTTTTCCCACCCATAAATCTATTCTTGCTACCTATACCTGGATTATTATTTCTTTACTACTACTACCAGTAGTGCTAGTACTAGTAGTACAAATCAATGTGTTGTAATTTTGTGTCCATTTTTCAAATGGACACATTAAGGAATCCATTAATGGATGGGCATTCCCTTCCATTGATTATAATATGTTTGTGCATATTTTAGAAATCTGAACCAAATCCAGAATTTTAATCAGTTTCCTGCTCTTTTCCACCAAATCATCTCTGAATTTCAAGGATCACAAAAATTGCATAATTGCTTGTTATCACGGTCCATGTCATTATAATTAATACTGAGTATAAGTCAACACAGCAGTACTTCCTGCACTGAGCTTCAGGTATCTGACAGCTGAACCTGGAAAAGTTTTTGTTTTTTTTTAATGACAGCTCCCGAAACTCCCAAAGGCAGCAAGGCCAACACTTTTGGTGACTGGGGAATTCTTAGAGATATAACCCCAAAAAAGGAACTTTTCCAGGCTTCGACTGATTAGGATTAAATTACTTCCCTTCAAATCCAGCAGGGTTACTAACATCTGCACCAACTGGATTCAAATGTGATCCAGGGCTCACCGTTTGATTACACTTGGCCCAAATTCTAGTGACATTATCCTCCTCTGTAAGGATATGAAAGCTACTTCAGCTGTGATTAACAACTATGCTGTCAGGAAAATCTCAGAAGGCACCCTGCTGTTGCCAGATGTCAGCATCCTAAATTTAGACCCTCCCAGAGGAGCTGTAGCTGCAAACAAGAACAACAACCCTGGGAGCTTTCTAACAGCCAAAGCCAACTCAGAGTTCCTATCATCTGTGTCTCCTTCTCACTGGCTCAAAAGAGTAAGGCTGGGCTGACCTTCCAGAACCCCCCAACCAATCTCGACAGTGGCCATGCTTAGAAGAGAGGTTCTGGGCATGCTAATCCAAAAATGTAACTTTCTAAACTCTGGACAGAACTACAGGAACTAGGAGTGCTCCTTTCTCCTGATCCTCCTAGTCCTCTCCCAAGGTAGGAATCATGCAGGTCTCCAGATGTTCTTGGGCTGCACATCCAAGCAGTCCTAGCTAGCATAGTGAATATTGGAGAATGCTGGAAGTTTCAGTCCAATAACATCAGAAGAACTGCCTGATTCCCATCTGTCCTCATCCTTTTTCTTAGAGATGGGAGAAAAATGTGATTGCTCCACATTAGTTAGCAAATCATTTTAGACTGACATTTTCTCTGTGACTTTTTCCTGCACACCAAAATGCTAACCTGTGTGATTAAAAACCATTATCATCACCACCACCATCACCACAGAATTCTTTCAGGAGCTTTTCTTCCTTTCCTAACACAAAAGATTTCATCTCTTGGGCACTTGGTAAGTAAGTGTCTCCTCTATCACTCTTACAGGTGCTGTATTTATCAAACTATTCCCTTGCATCTTATGAAATCAAATTTGTGCTTATTGCTCAAGGGATGGGAGATATCGATCTTGTCATGTTTCACTTATAAACTAAATGTGGATAAGTTTTAAGTTGTTGCTCAGGTTGTGGGAAGAGGTTTTGTCCAATGCACAGCAATTAAAATTGGTAATTGCTCCAGACCTGTTCTTCTCCACTTCATTTCATACTGAGCTGTCTGAAGTGAGCTGCCTATAAGTGTCATCTTGTAATATACTAAGGACATCTACAGACCTCTTCAAATGAAAGCACAGGGTACAAATCATCTGGTCACAATTAGACACCTTTTGTTCCTTAAGAGGCCTTCCTCTGCCGACTGACCTCCTGGATGTTTGGGTTACAACTCCCAACAGCCTCATCCAGCATAGGCAATAGTCAGGCAGTCTGTGATGTACAACATCAGGAAAATAACAAATAGAGATTTAGATTCCAGTTACAAAATTAGCAGGATTTGGTTGCACTTCCCACACATAGATAAAAACACTCAAAAGAGCTTATTGTATGTGCTTTTAAATCAGCAGCAGCACAACAGGATACCCAGGATGGAGGCAGGAATTATCGCATTGTAATTCACCACTGAATCCACTGGGCAACTGTAGCCTGGGTCCCAGCCATGCTCAGCCAACCCTTTTTCAAAAACAAAAGCTCCCGACTCTGAATACTGGCTGACAGAGTGTCTCCATCACGGCTGCATCCTGTTGGGCTGCTGCCAATTTAAAAGTTCATGTGACAAGTTCCAAAGACACATACATGCTATTTGGCTGGTGTTTCTTTTAAGACAGAAAAGTAGGACTGTATTTTACTAACTTACTTTTAATATTGCTTTAATTCAGCTGTTTGTTTTAAAACAGCCATCTATTTGGTTGCTTTTTCATGTGAAAACTTAGTGGTGTTTTATTTTATTTCATTTTACTTATTTCATGCTTAAATCTCATTGCAAACTACTTTGAGTCCTGATTTGGTAAGAAAGATGGGATACGAATTAAATAAATAAATAAAGGGCCTCGGCAGACGGCTAATAGAGCCGTCTCCGAGGCAGGGAAGAGGAGGGGCAGCCGCACGCTCGGTGCCCCTTCCTCCTCCCGAGGTTGCCCTCGGAGCAGCCGGCCCTCCGCACAGCCGGCGCTCCAAGGGCAACCTCCCGCCGCAGCGTCCGCACACACTGCGGCGGAAAAGTCAGTGAAAGTGCACCCTACGCTTTTGGGGTGCACTTTCACTGACATCTGAAAGGAGCGCTGATTTAGCACTCCTTTCAGAGGCGCCGACGGTGCGCTGCGGTGCGGATGCCGCGGTCCCACGGCGCACCGTCCCACGGCGTCCTGGAAGCACTCGTGTGCTTCCCCCCAAATAGGGCTATATTGAGACAAGATTGGGCTGATCCAGCCTCAAGAGTGGGTGTCATTTTCCATGAGTAAGGGTCGTCCCACACTTATATTTAAACTGGTTTGTGATTCACCTTCACTCCATGTCTGTGAATCGATTCCAAAAGGTCCATCATTCCCACTATGAAAGTGGATATTTTCATTATTCCCTTGCAATCGCTTCTTTTTTTATACGATTGTTGTTCCCACTAGTTTGCACTGCTTCAAAATGCATGTCAATCATCTGCGTGTCATCGGTGATGCAAGCAGCAACACTATGAGGAGGGGGCCATTCCAGGCACTGAGTGCGGCGACTTTAGCAAATGAGCCTTCCTCTGCTCCTCAGCACCCCAGACTGCTCAAGCACACCATTTCCCTTTTGAGCAGTCTGGCTTGGGAAAAAAATTTTGACAGGATATAGAATCATAGAATCATAGAATTGAAAGAGACCACAAGGGCCATCCAGTCCAACCCTCTGCCATGCAGGAACTCAAAATCAAAGCATCCCTGACAGATAGCGATCCACCCTCGGTTTAAAGACCTCCAAAGAAGGAGACTCCACCACACTCCGAGGGAGTGTGTTCCACTGTCGAACAGCTCTCACTGTCAGGAAGTTCCTCCTAATGTTGAGGTGAAATCTCTTTTCCTATAGCATGCATCTGTTGTTCCGGGTCCTATTTTCTGGATCAGGAGAAAACAAGCTAGCTCCCTCCTCAATATGACATCCCTTCTAATATTTCAACAGGGCTATCATACCATCTCTTCTCCAAGCTAAACATACCCAGTTCCCTAAGTCATTCCTCATAGAGCCTGGTTTCCAAAACCTTCACCATTTTAGTCGCCCTCCTCTGGACACACTCCAGTTTTTCAACATCCTTTTTGAATTGTGGTGCCCAGAACCAGGCACAGTATTCCAGGTGGGGCCTGACCAAAGCAGAATCATTTTAACTTCATTGACTTTCCTCCCTTCCTTGTGGTCCTCAAAAATCTCTTGCTGTCAAACAATAAGGTTATCCATCTCTTGTCTCCACCTGAACTAGGAATGCTTCACAAGGCAACCTCAAGGAAGAAAAACTAAAAATGCTAATGTCAGATGCTGTAATAGAATGCTCTGGGTCCATTTCGAAAGAAAAAACCCCAGAAAGACATGTTTCGAGAGAACACCAAAAGGGTATCAAGAAAACTTTACATTTCTTCACAGCAGCAGCCTTGAAAGTCTTAATAAGCACTTCCCTTAAACCAAGCACACTTTTTCACTCACTTCTTAATTATTGAACTAGAAAGGTGTGAATATCCTGGTTATTTCCCCTTGCCATTGTTCCCAAAGGCTACAATTAAAACCCAATTCTTTTTCTAGGCTGGCTCAGACTATGTGTTTTCTACTACTCCAATTGATCATTTTATCTCTCATGTAATACATTGTTTCAGGCAGTGAGATTGCCAATGTATGAGAAACTCAACTCTTTCTGAGATTCAGGTATTAGGTGCCTCAGCCCACAAACTGTAAATAACTAAATTCTTGTATAGTACAATATCCAAAATCCAAAAAAAACAGTGATATCTTTATTGGCCAACCAAATTGCACAAAATATATGATGCAAGCTCTCAAAGCTCCACTGGCTTCTTCATCAGTCAAAATTATTGTATGGTCATGAGAGGCAAAAAGCTCAGTTCCAGTCTCGAGTAAAATGAGGGGAAGGGGACACTTCCATTCTTCATGTCCAATCTGGCCAGAGTAGCTTCTGAATGTGGCCCTCTGAGGCTCCATGCTCAGGTCCCCTTCCACAGGCCTTCAAGTCCAGTCCAATCACTGATTGAAGACAAAAGTAGGGACTCCATTTGCACATTATGTGCCATCACTATTGGGAAATGTGTGGTGTGGGGAAAATGACACACTTGTCCAGTGCTTGCCAACCTGGGCTGGTGGGAGTCAGGCAAGAACAGACTTTGGTCTTGTCTGCCTATTCAACTGTCCCCTCAGTAGCTGAAACAGATAATACAAACAGTGAATATCTGGAGATGTTACAGATTCTTGCATGCAGATTTAATAATCAGATATGACAAGGGCTAAATTGTGTAGGCAAATCCAAAATGTGAAATGATGTACACTCACAACTTTAAAAAATAAAAAGGAACAAATGAAAGTCATGCCTGAACTGTCCTTGGCTGGAGCATCATATGGCCAAGGGGTGGACCAACAGAGGACATAGCTGTCCACCACTGGAAACAGGAGGTTAATCTGAATATATTTAATTTATTTAAGACTTTACCAAACCATTCTTTCATTCAGTAATGAATTTTAGCAAGATAAAACAGAAAATCCCAGCAAGATTAAACACTAATAAGTATAGACAACTCAATAAAACTAAGAGGAGTAAAACTAGCTGAAAATATAATAATTTATAATAATACAGATAGACCATTAGTGGAAAGCTTGTCTTATGTTATTCTGATATACCACTAGCTTTCCAGCAATTAGCCTTTTTCTTTCTGAAATAATGGACCTCCCATGTATTAATCCATAAATAACCTGGTAACACAAAGACCTACTTTTCCCATCAAGGTCATTCTGCCACAGGACTCAGTGCTAAGCCCCCAGCTATAAATTAAATTAAAACCAGAAGGCACAGCAATCCTCACAGGAGAGCACAAGGGGATAATGTCAGGGAACAGGGTTGTGTGGTTTTTTTAATTATTGTGAAACCTGGTAATGAAAACTTTTCAGAATACTTGGGGGAGGAATTCATTTTAGAAGGGTTGAATGCTTTGTGGACCTCTGTTACCAAAAATGACTCAGGTTGGAACTGTCAAAGCTTGAGAAAGTTGCATTAAAAATAAGGCTATATGTCGATCAATATAATGGCCTTTGCAGACTGCTAGAAATAGTGCAAATTGAGTCCACTTTAACTGTCCTGGCTTAGTGCTAGGGAATCATGGGAATTGTATTTTTTTTCTGAGACATTGAGCCTTCTCTGTCAGAGAGCTCTGGTGCCACAATAAACTACAGTTCCCATGATTCCCTAGCACTGAGTCAGGGCAGTTAAAGTGGACTCAATTTGCACTATTTCTGGCAGTTTGCAAGACTCCATAAGTTCACCTCTTTCCCCACAAGAACAAAATATGAGCTAAAACATCAGGGCCTAAAATACTCTAAAGGCACCAGATTGGGTCTGATCTTGGAAGTTAAGCAGGGTCAGCCCTGGTTAGAGACAACTAACAAATAGTAACCAGTGCTGACCAAGCTGAACTTCCCCCAGACACCGGCTTTGCTGGCTGCAGGATTTGTGGAAACTGTCATTCAAATAATTTGCTGAATTTGCTAAATTTGCTAAATTTGCTAATTTGCTAAATTTAGTTTTCTGTGGGTTTTCTGCGCTATGTGGCCGTATTCTGGAAGAATTTATTCCTGATGTTTTGCCTGTAACTGTGGCTGGCATCTTCAGAGGGTGGTGGCATGGAAGTGTGTGGGGTATATATACATATACTTGTGTGACCCTTGGTTTGGAGGTGTAACCCTTGAGATTTTGGGGAATTTAAATTAGCTTAAAGTAGTGATGTTTATTAGCCGGATTATGTAGCCTTGGGACTAAATCCCTGTGTATACCAAATCCAAAGACACAAAGAAACCCAGAGGCAGGGCTATAAACAAATAATGAGTTTTATTTTAAAAGGGGAAATCAACAGTCATATGAAAACATACAACCACACATGCTCACAAGGACTAAGAAATTCAAAGATGTTATGTTGGAACACAGTAGGCCAGACTGTGGCCTACAAAGATACTACACCTGTATGGATAGTTGCTCCTCTCATTCTTCAAAACTGAAGAAACATTGAAAGTAGAAGAAGTTTGGCAACCAGTCCTGAAGAACACCAAAATCAAGACATTGGGCCTCGGCAGACGACTAATACAGTCAT
Organism: Phrynosoma blainvillii; assembly: GCA_026167975.1. Lineage (NCBI taxonomy): Eukaryota > Metazoa > Chordata > Lepidosauria > Squamata > Phrynosomatidae > Phrynosoma > Phrynosoma blainvillii. The sequence continues at coordinate 117,571,176 of JANUYF010000003.1, forward strand.
CTTGGAGGCAGGGAAGAGGAGGGGCAGCTGCACGAGTGGCGCCCCTTCCTCTTCCCGAGGTTGCCCTCGGAGCAGCTGGCCCTCCGCACGGCCGGCGCTCCCAGGGCAACCTCCCACCGCAGCGTCCGGACATGCTGCAGCGGAAAAGTCAGGGAAAGTGCGCCCTACGCGTTTAGGGCGCACTTTCCCTGATTTCTGAAAGGAGAGCTATTTTTGCGCTCCTTTCAGGGACGCCACTGGAGCACCGCGGTGCAGAGGCTGCGGTCCCATGGCGCTCCGTCCCAGGGCGTACCCGATGCCCTGGTGTGCTTCCCCCCTCAGTTTATGCAAATGAACACCACCCAAGGTCAGAGGTTCTCCCCGCAGGCAATAGATTGCTAATTAAATAGACACACATCCACCTCACATATCCTCCCACCCTGAGGTCATACCATTCAACAACAGACCAACACAAAGATTAACATGTAAATAACTTTCTCCCAACCAAAGGTCACACAAGTACATATATATACCCCACACACTTCCATGCCATCACACTCTAAAGATGCCAGCCACAAATGCAGGCAAAATGTCAGGAATAAATTCTTCCAGAATGTGGTTGCATAGCCCAGAAAACCCACAGAAAACTATGGAAGCCAGCCATCAAAGCCTTTGGCTTCGTATTTGTTCTTTCCTTGTGGGAAACCTGTTTACTTCTGCAAATACATAGCTTTAGACTTCAATCCAAGATCTACCAATACAAATATATCCTCTACCAATACAAATATTTGCGCACAAGACTTGGAAAAAAATCACCACTGAAAGAAAGCTGCAAATTTTTCCTGCAATAATTACAAGTAATTTTTCTTTACAATTTCTGCAATATTTGAGGACAATCTAGTCAAACCTTCTTTAGTCCAATTTGTTTCAGCAGGAATTAATTATATTATGTATTTGCTTTTTTCATTGAGGGCAATGGTATCTTAAGATTTTTAATTAAGATAGATTGTACCCTGTCTTTTAAATCAACCTTATAAAGTTGTCTTAACTGTAACACATTTTCTATGCATAGGAAAATAGAAAGCTGCCTTATACAGAATCATCCTATTGAATTAGCTGCCTTATACAGAATCTAGCTCAGAGTTGTTTGAGAGAAAGAAAGAAGAGCAGGGAGAACATGCATGTTTTACTGAAGAATTGTCTTATAATGGATCTCCTCTCCAGGCTGGCTCTTGTCACTCACCTTGCCCTTTTTCACTGAATATCCCTCCCTGGATCTGGTACATGGGCATCAAGGTGACCACTATTCTGGACAAGTGGATACATTGCTCAGTCGGTTCATTATGATAACTGCAACCAGACTCTCTAGCAAAATTTAACAGACACAGTTGCAAAAAATAATAAGCAGATAGACGTTTATTAATACACAATTAGATCAAAGATTAACCTCTTAGCTATTTAATTATTCATAGCTCCACAAACCCTATTTAGTTCTTCACCCTGGCTGACTGTCCTCTCTCTGTGTATCTGAGGAAGTAGACTTAAGTCTAGGAAAGCTCATGCTGCCTTCTTTCTTTCAGTTAGTCTCAAAGTTGGTTTAACATGTCTATATCTTTGAATTCTGTCCTCTCTCTAGTACAGCGTTTCCCAATATCTAGGCCATCTTTCCCCATCTTCCTGCAATCCTTTATCTGTCTCTATATCATCTTGTTGGCATGAGTCGAGGTCAACTAGAAGGCAGCCATAACAATAAATACCATCTTTCCACATCTACCTCTGGTCAGGAACAAGCATCAGTTTGGAGAAAGGCTGGCTATCAATCTAATAAATAAATAAATAAATAAAAATTACAAAATTATCCTTTCTCTCCCCCACCCCCACGGCCCTCCATCACAGCATTCCCTGAACTGTGATTGGTTGGCACCAACCAGGTTTACCCAGTTCCTCCCTTCACTGTCATATATAGGAGGAAGGAGAAAAAGTGGGGAACCTTTCTCAGCCAGAGAACAAAATTCAGTTTTGGAAAAGATTTGGAGGGGGCATATTCCAGTGGTAGGCCTGTTTTAGCTTAAAATGGCAAAACATCCAATGATGGTGTCATGGGGGAGAGGTACAACCATCTGGGAAAGTGCAGAGGGCCAGACTGGAACTCAGGTGGATTTGGCCCAAGGTTCCTGCTCCTAGTCCCTCTAGTGACTGCTGGTGATTGTATGGGCATGGGATTTGCATCATGTAAAGCACAAGGGATACCACTGAGCCTCTGCCTTTCTCTCTGATATCACAGTTCTACCCACCATCCAGATACCTACAACTGTCCAGTTTCTGATAGCCAACAGAAGAGCATGCAGAAACCTTTTAGGAAAAATTCTTATGGACTGGATGTTCCCCTTGACACTAGCATCATGTCAACATTAAGGTTTACTTCACTGAATCCTATTAATATCTGGTTTTCCATAGTGGCTCATCTATTAGGCCACTTCAACTTTAATATTCTATTGTTGTTGTTCTTAATTAGCTGCCTATATTGTCTTATTTGGACAATATAAATTATATCTATATATTATCATGAATTTTCCAGATACCAACAGTGCTCCACATTGTTGTTGCTGCATGCCTTCAAGTTGTTTCCAATTTATGGTGACCCTAAGGCAAACCTTTCATAGGGTTTTCATGGCAAGTTTCTTCAAAGGGTGTTTGCCATTGCCATTCTCTGAGGTGGAGAGAGTGTGACTTGCCAGGGTCAACTTGCCAGGGTTTCCATGAATGAGCTGGGGTTCAACCCTGGTCTTCCAGTGTCCTAGTCCAATGTCCAAACTATTACACAATGCCTGCCCAGAGAGCAAATTTCAAGACAGGTGCAACTAAGAGTAATATAATCAAATTATCCTTACTGTCCTGTACTCAAGTCAACAAGTGCCCTAGGAAGTAGATGGTTGATGTGAAAGAGCTATCAGGTAGTTATCTGAGCAAGATGAAAGGAGAAGCATGAGGATGGTCATCAGCCAGAAGTCATTACAGCATGTCAGAGGTCCAGATACATGAGCCATCAATGAATAAACAGAGTAATCCAAAATGTATCTAGCCCAACATCATGAAAACAAGAATACAAGAGAGTACTGCCAGTCAACCAGATAAGACAATTGTCATCACTAAGGCTGAGATAGATTTGTTGGGCAATTTATGGGCAGCTCCTTTATGGACAGCTCTACTAGTGCCCAATTAGGTCACCATCTCTTAACAGGTGCTAGGATTTCTCCATTGTCTTTGGGATAAGAGTGTGTTGTCTTTAGCATCTTCAGCCTCTATCAACTCCTGCTGGGGAGAAGAGTCCCCTAATGCCCTGGACCCCATCTCCTCAGACTGAGGGCCTCTGACACACAGTTGGGGCAGGGCAGCCACATGCTGGCCACCCCAACCCCACACCAACACCGTCCTGATGCCACATGCCATTACGCAAGGCACATGGCATCAGGACGCCCTTCCAGTGCAGCATTCTGACACGCTGTGCCAGAAAGGGCAAAGAAAAGCCATGCGCCAGCTGTTAGGGCGGCCTTTTGCCACCCCTAAAAGGAGCAGCATTTTGCCGCTCTTTTGGGGGCAGCAAAAGGGAGGATTGGGGCCGTGGCATGGGGTAGCTGGGGCCCCAATCCGCCACTTCCCGGGGCAGCCCAGAGCCACCTGTCTGCACACCCCCTAAGAGAGCTCCACTATCATCTACCACCTTCACTGCTTCCTTGTCTGAGTCATCCAGAGGGTGAGTTATGAACACAAAAGCTTTGCTGTCTAGTTACCAAAAAATGAACAAGCTTTTGTTTTTTGTTTTTAAACTCACCAAGCATTTGTGTCTCAACCTCAGATATAGCAAGAATGTGTGGCGTATGTATATGAGTAAAATTATCAATCCTGTGTATTCCAATGGCATCAAGATCTTCAGTAAACACAAGGCTAGATTATTATCCAGACTGGGGTGGGCAATTTTGATGAGTGATTTTCTGTTCTTGACACACTCTAGGGCTGCTCAGGCTCACCCAAAAAAGCAAAATAAAGGAAGAAGAAACAGAAGTATCTCAAAGTCTACATCTCATCCTGAAAAACAGATAATATTTGATATTAACCAGTGCATGGAGTCCCAACGACTTTTTCAAAAGGTAAGCTACAACTCCTGGAAGGTTAAAAAAAAGATGCAATTCAGCATGGGATTTTGTTTGTTTGTTTGTTATGCTTTTGCCAGCAAAAGGGTAGTTTAGGAAATTGTGCACTGAGGTAAATAGCCTGAGGGAGCCACAGGTAAATCAAGAAATTAACATCTTGAGCATCATCATGTGCCATGTTTATTGGATTCACAAATGAAGCTGATCAGAAACTTTCTCTCATTCAGGAAATGCTTCAGATTTCACAGCTTTGGAAACGTTCAGATTGTATCCACTTCAGAGGACTCCAGTTTCAGTTTGGGTGTCTTAAAACTGTCTGAATTAACCTAATTAGATTCAGGGATCAGGATTTGTCAAAATCCAAAGCACTCTCCTAACAATCTGACTCCAAAAATTGATACATAAGCCATGCTTCTCCTTTAAAAACATAAACATCCGGTGTCTGAAATGTTCACAGACATAATGTTAGTACATTTTTGCCCCAGGCTGTGTAAAATGTCTCAGGTGCATGCAGTGGGTTAAAGAAGAAATGCTGACTCAGAGGAAACTGATGCAATTTGAGCATGGAGATGAGTCATAGCAGTCCAAACTGCACTGTCACTGTGGACACATGACAGGAAGTTGATGAAACACTAGTGGGGGTTGGATAAGAATCCTAGCTGTGTTTGTGTATATAAGGAGAAATGGATGTCTGTTGACAGTGCAGCATTGTGCTGGTTTGTGTAAATATTTGCTGCAACTAACAGCTTGTGCAGACCGGCCTAAGGGCCGGCCTGGGGGTGGAGTTGGGGCAGGGCGACTGCATGTCAGCCACCCTGACTCCACCCCAACGATGCCGTCATGCCATGCACCCCACCACACGGCGGCTGCACTAAGGGCAGCTTTTTGCCACCCTAAAAAGGAGAGGCATTTGCCAGCTCTTTTTGGAGCAGCAAAAATCCAGATCGGGGCTGCGGCATGTGGTTGCCACAGTCCCAATCCAGCACTCCCAGGGGTAGCAGCGCCTCAAAACCCAGGTTAGTGGATTGGACTGCTTTGAAGCGTGTGGTGCGATACCTCAAGGGAACAAGGAACAGATGTCTGGTGATGACTGGAAGCATGTCTTAGCTAGAGTGCTATGCAGACAGCTCCTTTGCATCTGTGGTAGCAGACAAAAAGTCAGATTCTGGTTTGGTCATCAGATTTGCTGACAGTCCTGTTGTGTAGCGGTCTAGAAAGCAAAGTTGTGTAGCTTTGAGTACCATGGAAATTGAATTTGCTGCACTTTCAGAAATGGCTAGCGAAGTTCAGTGGGTCAGGCAGCCATTGGGGGATATTGGTGAACCATGCTATATACCAATAGTTATCAATGAAGACATGCCTGCATCACAATGGTAGAAGCAGAAAACTTGAAAAGTAGGACGAAATACATGGGAGTAAGGTACCAGAATGCGTGAGTTAATACAGGGTGGAATCCTAAAACTTCAATACTATGTTTCTGAGGAAAACATTGCAGATTTAATCACAAAGGCATTACCTGTAGATAGTCACGAAGGACTAACAGGTAGAATGGGCCTTGGGATAAAGAATTGTACTCAATGAAAACACTTGGGACTGTATGAGTAAAAAATGTATTCTACTGTAGTTTGTTTATCATGCATGGCAACTAAGACATTTTGGAGGGGATTGTTAGTATATTTAGTATATTTTTGCCCCAAGCTGTAAAATGTCTCAGGTGCATGCAGTGGGTTAAAGAGGAAATGCTGACTCAGAGGAAGCTGATGCAACTTGAGCGTGGAGATGAGTCATAGCAGGTCCAAATTGCACTGTCTCCATGGTCACATGACAGGAAGCTGATGAAACACTAGCAGGGGGTTGGATCAGAATCCTAGCTGTGTTTGTTTATATAAGAAGAAATGCTCCAGTGTAACAGGTGGTAGTGTGGATGTCGGTTGATGACAGAGCATTATGTCAGTTTGTGTAAATATTGCTGTATCGTGATTATAAATATTTGCTGCAACTAAGATTAAAAGTCTCTTCGGAAGAACCTCAGAAATTGTGAACTGCTTCCAGACTCGGCAGTGGTGTTTGTCTTCCTGGCTGGTAGTCTTCTGCATGTGGACACAGTTGTATCCCAGTACTAACACATAAACCCTACTTAAGGGGCCATATTGCCTGGCAGATTCTGGGAACTGTGGACCAAAAAAATAACTTTTTGAGTATTTACCATTTGAATACATTTTGCACTGTACTCGGTGAGTTACTTCCAGGTTACACGTACAATGCCATGCTATAAGAGTCTCCAAATTAAAGAACCACTTTTCTGTACCAACTATAAACCTCAGAGAGTGAGCAGTAAACTGCTATACTTCAATGAAATATTTTTGTTCAAGTTCTCCAAGTTATTAAGTACATATTTATTTTCATCCAGGTGCAACTCAGTCCCTTCTGTTACAAGAAAAAGCAAGATGCAATTGGGCTAAGGCTAGTTTTCATTGTGTCATTGATTAGCACATAACTGTGTGCACTGGAGACTAAAATCACTGAACTCCTCTGCTTGTCATTGATATGACTCAAGCTGCTGGTTTAAATGGAAGAACAACAGAGCCATTTCATTAGCAAAAATGAGAGCTTTTCATCAGTTTGACAGAAATAGCTGTGGTGTAGTAATAGTAAAAGCATTCATCGACATGAACAGACCTACAGCTCTCTTACAAACATGGAAGAACATGCCAGAATATTCCAAAGCCAACCTGCTGTTCTAATTTTTTTTTTTTTTTTTTTGGCATGCATATAATTCCTGCTTCATTTTTCTCTCTGAATAATAAGTTATCACTTCCCTTTTTTCTGCTACATCCTTTCATAGTGTTTCAGGTATGAGTACTGCTTATGCAGAAAACTTACCATGCTTATTGAAGAATTTGAAATAGTAAAAAAAAAAAAAGGCATTTCTATGCTTTTATTACCTGGATATGTTGGCATTATTTTGAGACTGTTGCAATATGTAGTATAAAAAGGAGGTGGAGAAATCTGGTGGCATCTTTAGGACTAATTTATTGTCGCATGAGCTTTTGTAGAATTCAATCTACTTCTTCAGATGCATTGATGGACAAGCACAGATATTTAAGGGGGCAGGAAGGAATATGTAATGGGATATAGAAAGGGCATACCCTCCAATGTAGCCAAGCAAGATCAGAGCATGGTCAAAATGACAACAGTTATTAATGAGAAAAAACACTCAAGCTAGGAGAGGTTGCTGTAGGTTGCTTTTGTCCATGCCTACAAGGAAAGGCAAGATTCTGCCCCCTTCTCTCCCCCTTCTGAGTTAATTGAGCAGAAACTAATTTTGAATTTTGATCTCAGTTTGTAGCAACTAATGTAAGCTAATGACCAATGGGAAAAGGAGGAGGAGGAGAGAAAAACTGGGACATATTAAAAGCATCTGAAAAAGTGGGATAAAAGACGATTAATTGGGACTGTCCCTGCCAAATCAAGATTGTTGAAGGGTATGAAAATGCAAATTCTGCCACAGGTCATAAACTTGTAAAGGGTTGTGAAATATGATCCAGGTCTGTCAAAGAGCTGACCTGTTGGTCCAAAAGTGTCAAAGCAACATATTTTGCTTACCCCAAAGTTAGTTCTCTTCAAGTAAGAGACTTTTCTGAGGATGATTTCTTACATACATTGTGATTTGCAGACTTTGTGTGATTTTAACATCATGCTTATTTCAATTGTCCTTAAAATGCAGCCTTAAAATGCAGTTTTAAGAACTTGTTAGCTCCACATGCATTTTTTTTATTTGACATTTTTGTTGGTCCTAATGGAAGGCAAAAAGGTAACACCCAATAGAAAGGATATAGAAGAGACAAAGGGCCTCTACAGATGGGCCCTTTGGGCCATCCTGGAGGCAGGGATGGGGAAGGACAGCAGCACACTGGCTGCCTCAACCCCTCCCCAAAGATGTCCTGACGCCACGCGCTGCACCGGAAGGGTCGCTAAAGAGCCATGCGCCGAATCTTAGGGCACCCTTTTTGCTGGCTGTGAAAGGAGCGGCATTTTGCTGCTCTTTTCTGGGCTGGCAAAAGGGAGGATCGGGGCTGAGGCGTCCAGCAGTCTCGGCCTTGATCCTCCGCTTCCCGGGGCAGCCCAGGGCCGCCTGTCTGCATCCCCCCAAAGTCTAAGGGTGTTGAAAATGATTATTATATTCTTGCAATTTGCATTCTGTCTCTACCCTACATCCAATCCTAATTTTTTTTTAAAAAAAACTATCCTACTACCAGGGCCATTGCTAGCCACTTTCAAGTTTGGGAACCCTGACACAAAAGACACAAATCTGCACAAAGCATATATGATAATGTAAATTGCCTATTGGGGACCTTAGGAGTTTATCGCACATGGGCTGGGAATAATAATAATAATAATAATAATAATAATAATAATAATAATATAGTTTATTTATATATCCCACCTCTCCCAGCGGATCAAGGTGGGAGCACAAAACAAGAGAAAATACAACCAGTCAAAACATAACAACAAAACCACAACAAAATAAAGTGATAAAACAAAAATAGCAACATAACTAATATAATTAAATTTTAAATTTACAATAAAATTACAAAGTTATTAAAATTACAATAAAATTACAAAGTTATTAAAATTACAGTAAAATTACCAATGTCAAACTGGGTGATGGTGATCTTTCTTTTCACCTGGGAGGTCTTTGATCTTATACTTCAATTAGGGAGGTCAGGTGGGTAGGCTTGAATGGGCTTGAATGGATGAAAACAGGTGTTATTGCACACAAAAATGCAGCCGATGCCGCTGGGCGACTACAGCCCATTTCTGAGCCATGCTTATCCCACTGATTTTGCAAGGACAGAAAGCTCCATATTTCAAAATTGGCTGTAGTCGCCCAGTAGCATTGGTGGTGTTTTTGTGTGTGATAACATCCATTTTCGCCGTTCAAGCCCATTTCCAGCCCGTACCTGGATGGGGCAAAAAATGCTGTGTGATAAACTCCTTAGATTATACATAGATTGAGGGCTGAGGAACCCATGGATCTTGGCCTAGCAAAATCCTTCTCTGCTGTTGATTTTGGATTTATATTTTTAGGAAAGCCAATTTGTCTAGGTGTTTGTTATTTTTCTGCAGTGGTAGAAATTTGGATCGAGATGACACGAATTCCTCCTATTTGTATGGATTATCGCTAAGGAACATCACCTGATGATGTATAGAAGTTACTTAGGGAACAACCAACTATACATTGGAACTAAAACATTAAGGCTGATAAAAGCTTACCGAGAGATAAGGAATCTTTGCTGTTCAACATTGGCTGTGCTTGCCTTCAGAAAGTAAGAATCCAAGCAGAACTGAAACATTGTGCAGCTTTAGTTCATCTCCTAACTTCTTATTTTGGGCTACAGCAAAGGAGGCTCAATGTGATTTGGAGCTTCAATCACACTTACAGTGCCTCTTGCTGGAGATATCCTGCTGATACCAGTCATTGTTACTCTATTGCAGTGATGGGCAAAGTGCAGAGTGTGGGCCACAGGGGTCAAAAGTTTTCCCTGGAAAAAAAATGCCCCACATTCTTTTCTGGGAGAAGTGGGCAGGATTTTACCAAATTTTTAGGCCCAGGCAAGGCTTTAAAAATAGTCACCCTGGGTCACTTCCTGCTGCAAATAAAGGTCTCTCCTGAGTCAAAAATTGTACAGGGTCATAATTGTGGCAAAAATGCCCTCAATGTACCTGCAGAGGATATATCCCTCCAAGGTTTCCTGGGAGCTTATGTGACCCCCTACTAGTTGCCTACCTCTGTTCTACTGTAAACTACTAACAGAATTGCAACTGCATAGCCACACTTCAGAACTTTACGAGTTTGGGGGAGTGTACTCATGTTGCCATGTTCCATCCACACCATTTTCATATGAAGAAATTACACTGCTGCTCTATTCTTTCCTTCCTTTATTGATTTTCTGTGGTAAGAAAAAAAGAGGGAAGAAGTAGTGAGAAAACATAGCAGGATAGCAACTGGCTGAGGGGATAATCTAGAACTTCTACAAAATTGTATGGATGAGGGGTGGTGATTGTACATTAAAAGCTTCATTTGTATAACAATTCCCTACCTTGGGATTTCTAAGGTATTTGATATCTTTTTTATTCTTGTTTCCTGCAAGCATATTATAACACTCTTGCTCTATAGTGGAAAATCATACTTCTTTTATACTATGAGTCCATTCCTTTGGTGTTCCATGATAATAATTTGATTCCCATTTTCACTTCTTTTCTGATGTTAATTCTTTTATTTTAACAATGTTTTCTTTTGTTATTTTATTTTTATTTCTATCATCTTTTATTAGTTTTTTGTTGTTCTTTTGTTCCTTTGTTGTTGTTGCTGTTCCATCCCTTCCACCCCTCAAGCTTTATTCAAGTTTTCTTTATTTATTTACTACTTGTTTTGATTTGTATTTAAGTTTTGCTAAAATTTGTAATATATTTGTTCTATATTTTCCATGTCATTCTTATTCTCTTTGGTGTCTCTTGTTGTTCTCTTCATCTTCTTCTTCACTTACAGTTGCACTTCCTTCTTCTGAGTCTTCCAAATCTTGATCCAGTTCTACTCCTCTTATTTTATTATCTCTTCTTCTTGATACAGAAATAAAGTTAAAAGAATACACTAGGACAGGGGTAGGCAACCTAAGGCCCAGGGGCAGGATGCGCCCCCCTGAGGCCTTTGGACCAGCCCCAGGCCGGTCCTGCCACTGCCGCCCACCATGATGATATTGATTATTGTTGTTATTACTTGTTCTTGGGGTTTTCTTGGCAAAATCCCCACAGGGGTTTTGCCATGGCTTTTCTGGGGCTGAGAGAGTGTGCATGCATATATATTTTTTAAAAAAATTAAAAATTAAATTTTAAATTTTTATATTTATTTATTTATTTATTTTTGGTGCTTCAGCCCCCCAATTGTCTGAGGGACAGCAACCCGGCCCCCAGCTCAAAAAGGTTGCCTACCCCTGCACTAGGAGTTTATGCACCACTAGAAGGAAGGAGTAAATTATTTGAACAGATTAATACGGAACTACAAAAGGTAGATCATAATAACATTATAATGATGGGAGATTTTAATGCAGTGATTGACCGTAAACAAGACAGAATATCAAATGTAGAAAAATCAATCCAAAAATAATCAGGGTATACTACCTATTTTTTTTTAATTATTACAGGAATTTTTAATGGAAGATGTATGGAGATCAAAATACGGTCAATTCAAAGGTTATACATTCTATTCTGATACTCACAAATCTAGGTCCAGACTAGATATGGTGTAGCATCAAAGATACTTCTGCCAAAAATACAAAACATGGACATTCTAGCTAAGATTATATCGGATCACCATCTAATCATGATAAATGGGAAGTTTAAAACTATAGACCCATATGATTGACCAGTTTGGAATATAAGATATTTACTACAATCATCTCAGAAAGGTTGAAGAAGATATTGAATGACACGGTTCATGAAGACCAGAATGGGTTTCTCCCAAAAAGACATATAAAAAACAACTTGAGAGCAGTAGTAAATATAATTGAATACTTTAAGAATCATAATGAAAAGAAACTCACCATTATCTTTACTGATGCCAGGAAGGCCTTCAATAAGGTGAGCTGGTGTTTATGGAAGAAGTAATAAAGAGAATGAAAATGGGAGAAAACTTTGGAAATGGGTAAAATCTATCTACAAAGATCAAAGATTGCAGGTTATAGTTAATGAAGAAAAAACAAAACATATAAAAATAGAAAATGGTACTAGACAAGGCTGCCCACTATCACCATTATTGTTCATACTGTTACTCAAGATAATAAATATTAAAATTAGGGAAGATTTTAACATACAAGGAATTAATATAGTTATAAATATAAAATAAAAGCCTTTGCAGACAATCTTGTAATATTTTTAGTAGATCCTCTTAAAAACATAGAAAAACTTTTACACAGTCTGCAGGAATTTGGAGAACCAGCAGGCTTTAAAATCAACCAGGACAAGACAGCGATAATGACAAAGAATATGTTTAGAGAAGAAGAAGAAAAACTGAAAGGGGGAATGAAATGTAAAATAGAAAGGAAAATAAAATATTTGGGAATAATTATAACAAAGAGAAATGCAGATCAGATACAAGGATATACTGAAAAAATCAGAGGAAAATAAATATGAACTAAAATCAATTGAAGAATTAGAGCAACTTGACCCAAAAATACATTGGCTACTTTATACTCAATTGAAAGAGAGATATAAAATGGACCTTAAACTAGAAGATTTTGGTGAAGATTCTAAAGAACTTGATGGAATTATATTGAGCTCAGAAGAAAAAAGAACAGCTAAATCAGGGGTTGGCAACCTACGGCCCACAGGCTGCACCCAGCCCACCGAGGCCTTCCGGCCAGCCCCTACCCAGTCCTGCCACCACCGCTGCTGCTGCCACCACCGCCGCACATGCGCTGCCATTGCCGCCACCGCCGCCGCACGTGCACGAGCACGGGCGCCATTTTAGTGTCCAAAATGGCACCTGTGCTTGCGCACGCATATGCATGATGGCAGGTGCCATTTTGGAACGCCCAAAGGCACCAGCATTGTGCCATGCGGACGCCGCTGGTGCTATTGGCCGTTCCAAAATGGCATCCCGCCGTAGTGCACATGCACGTGTGATGCAGGGCACCATTTTGGTTTCCAAAATTGTGCCCTCCACACGCACACGCATGCGCACGACGGTGGGAGTCATGCGCATGCGCGCGCACCCCCAGCACCATTTCCCCCCCCTCCTGGCCTGCCAGCAAAAAAAGTTGGCAACCCCTGAGCTAAATTATATAAAATATTGATGGATAGAAGACAAGAAAGTGAACTGATTTCTGATAACATGATCAATGGGCTGCAGATATAGGGAGAACAATTGACTTGAATAGTTGGGAATACACATGGAAGAAAACAGCAAAATTTTCTCAGTCACATAACATTAAAAAAGAACTGTTGAAAAATGGAAAAAAGGTGGCATCTAACTTCAGCAAAAATTGCAAAAAATTACAACACAGATTCAAATAAATGTTGGAAATGCAAACAAAATGTCGGATCTTGATTCCACATATGGTGGGGATGCTCTAAATTTAAAAAAAATTGGAATAAAATTCATAACTTGATAAAATAAATTTTGAAAAATAAATATGAATTTAGACCAGAAATTTATTTACTAAACAAGCTAAATAAGATTGATCTGCAACTTGAGAAAAAATATGGGAGAGTCTTGCTATATATGATCTCGGCATTGAGGGTCTTAATAGCATGAGTGTGGGGAAAAACAATAATTACCCACAGTAGACGACTGGCTTCTGAAACTTATGGAAATGAAAGAAATGGACAGACTAACTGCTCTATTGAATCAGAAAGATGTAGAAAAGGTGGACGAGGATGGTCTCCAGTAACTGAGTACTGTAATAGAAGATGGCAATAAAACGGCAAGTAAAAATTATGAAAAGGACAAGATAATGTAGTCTAAAATGAGATAAAGCTATAATAGTTATAACCAATTTAGGATTGATTATCTGGATTTTTTAACAAGAGATTCTATTATAAAACCAGAAGAAGAAAAAGACAAATTTGAATCAATACTTTAGTATAAAAGAAGGTATTTATTGTTAAAGGAACAAAGGAAGTAATAAGGTGAAGAATTTTTTATATCTATTCATATTTCTTCCATGTTTAAGTAATCTATGTAATTAAGTAATGTGTATCTGTATTTGTTGTTTTATTTGTTGTATGTATGTAGAAAAAATAATTAAAATAGTATTTTTTTAAAAAAAATGCAGATCTCTTTGAAAAGAACTATACCAGAGTGTAGAAAGAAATCCAAAGAAATCTAAGCAACTGGTCAAAATTACAAGTTTCCTTCTTAGGGAGAATTTCATTAATCAAAATGAGTTTTCTCCCAAATTTAATGTGCGCCTTCCAGACTGTACCCATAATCCATAATGAGTTATGTTTAGACAAATGGTGAAAGGAACTGACTAAATTTCTGTGTTAGGGCAAAAAAATCTAGGATTAAATAGTCTAGTTTAATACAATCAAAAGAGAAAGGATTTGTCCTACTAGACCTCAAACTATACTATTATGCAAATTACATAACCTGGATAGAAGACTGGATAAAGCTTGAAAATGAAAAATTGTTATATATAGAAAGTGATAATACTAGATTTGGTTGGCACACATTTCTGTGGTATGACAAGCTAAAGAACAACAAAAGCTTTGAACATTATTATATTAGGAAATCGCTATTTAGAATATGGATATAAATAAGAAAACAATTTTACAGAAAATTGCCACTTTGGGTGTCACCTTTCTATACAGAAGCAAGAACAACAACATACCCTGGATGAGATGCAGAGATATCATAACACAAGAAGGAAATAAAGATATAAAATGAAATTGAAAGAACATCTAGAAAGGGAAGGATTAATTAACTGGTATTTATATATACAATTGATAGACCAAACATAGCAATTGAAACAGCAATTGAAACACAGACCAAAAAAAAAAGGTTTTGAAGAAGCCAGGATGGAACTGGATAAAATAATAATAGATAAAGAAGGCCATCATATATCAAAATATTATAAACTATCCAAAGAAAGAAGTTTAGAACATGAAACAATAAAACAAGTGATTATAAAATGGTCTCAGGATCTAGAAAAGAACACTCAACCAAAACACTGGGAAAAGGCAAGGCACTCCTTCAATAAATTCATCCTCTGTCTAGATGTGAAAGAAAACTGTCTTAAAATGATGCATCATTGGTACCTGTATCCAACCAAACTAAACACAATGTATAACACTAGAACTATGAAATGTTGGAAATGTCAAAAAAGCAGGAGAACATTCCAATATATGTGGTGGAAATGTAATTTAGCAAAGAAATTCTGGAGAAAATTTCATAGAACAAGGACAGAAATACCGCAAGTTAAAATACCAATGAGTTCAGAATTCTTTTTGTTAAATATGACTCATTAAATAGATAAGTAGATAGAAAAAAACTTGGAAGGATATTGTTATTCATGGTGTCAACAGCTAGAATCATATATGCAAATACTGGGGGGGGGGGGAATCAAAAACCAAGTATTGAAGAATGGCTAGTACAGTGATAGCAAACCTTTTAGGCACCGAGTGCCCAAAATAAATGGCCTTCCAGAGCTGGATGTTACCCTGTGCCAGAGGCAGGACTTCCAGAGTAACGGACTTCTAGGGTGGGGCTTCTTCCCTCTGCACCTCCAGAGAGGCAGCTGAAGACCAGGGATGGCCAGGAGGAGGTCGAACAGGTGCATGCTTTTTCCTCCTCTTCCCACTCCACACTCCACATGCCAGGGAAAATGGCTTCATGTGTCATCTCTGACATATGTGCCATAGGTTCACCAACACGGGGCTAGTACATTTAAGAGAGATGATAAATATGAATATTCTAACAGCATTAATCCAGAACAGATCAGCGGATATGATAGAAAAACAATAGGATCCAGTAAGGAAATATGGAATTAACAAAGATAAATCATAAAGAATAAGAAACTAGGTAAAGAAATTACACAACAAGATTCAGTTATATTAAGGAATCATAAAAGATAAGCTACAATTTGATATTATTGAATAAGCAAAAAAGAAAAAAGTTTACTGATTAATTCGGTTACCTTTAGAAATTAGTTATAGTTAAGTGGTTAAAGATTTTTAATGTTGAATATATATAAAGATTTATGTTAAAAGAACAAGATAAGGAAAAGATATGGTAGTCCTTGGAGATATTTCAGTTAGAAAAAAAACAGTTACATTATGTTTGTGTATAACCCAACTGGGAAGGAAAATTATAGAAAGAATCTACATTCCTGTCTCTGTTCTCATGGGGGATCTGTTCTAGAACCCCTGCAAAAACAGTCTATTGGCTTGAATGGAGGCACGCTCCCACAGAGGCATGCAGGGGCATGTTGTTGGCACACTCCCCATTTTGTCCCCCTCCATTCACCTCCCGCGGATAAGCAAGGGATGTGGATGCCAAGTCCACGAGAACAGAGGGAGGACTGTATTTAAACAAACAGATAGATTATGTGTTTGAATGTATTTGTATTGTTTGTATTTGTATTGTTTGTGTTGCTTGTGTTGTTTGTAGAAATTGGATATTTGGTAGTATTTGTATGTATTTTGTATTTGATATAATAAATGATTTTAAAAAAAGCTTCATCTGGAATCAACCCTGGACAACATGAATTTTCATTTTAAATAAACTGATAATCTAACATAGGACTTTATCACACAGGGGAAAGTTTAAATTGTGATTATCCCATGAAAATCGCACATTTGCGAATAAGATTTTCACATGATGTCGCAATTAAAGTGCCATTATCCCAGGAATATCTCATGAAAATTGTGCATTCATGATAAAGGTTTTCACACAATGTTGTGATTAAAGCACCATTATCCTGGGAATAACCAGGCAATAAACAGCAACAAATCTTTCACAGGGAAATCCCATGAATGATTTGTTGCTGTTTATTGCCTGGTGGATAAAATAACTCTTTAATCATGATGTGTGTGAAAATCTTAACTGCAATCTTAATTGCAATTGCATGATTTTCACAGGATAATCTCTGTTTAAATTCCCAATTTTCCCCCATGTGATAAAATCCCTAGAGATAGAGAAAGAATTTTATATCCAACATTCTTATAAGAGCACCCAATGGAATTTATTCACTTAGTGCTCTCCCAAGTTGGTCTAAATAAGTACAAGTTCTCACACTATAGCTTCTTGGGTTTTACTGGGTTTTCCCATTGATGTCACTTCTCCATAGACTTGTTCCATTCTTTTGAGATGCTGTTTGTAGTAATTTCCTGGATATACACTACATCTCTTCCAGTGTTTTTTTGTCTCGCTGAGTTGTTCCTATGGTTTGAAGGGCAAATTTTCTCATCTCTGGTTTTTAATTTAAGTGTGTGTGTGTGTGTGTGTGTGTAGAAAGAGAGTTACAATGTGATAACACACAAGTGTTATTCACAGATGCCAGCATTAAAACTGAGCAATCTAGCACTGAAGCAAATATATACCTTACCATATACATCAATTTTAGAACATCTATCCAGAAGCAGCTTATCACAACCTATAGCAATGAGTACACTACATGTATTTGAGATAATCATTAAACAGCAGTTTTTAAGACACAACAAAAAATTACTAAGCAAGCACCAAGTGAAAACTATTCATGTCAAACCTTTCACTTGCATGTGATATTGTTACAGTTATTAGTGGACAGGACCAGTAAATTGAAGCTAGAGCAGAGTACTCTGGAAATGCTTAAACTGAATTTGCTTGAGTTTCCTAAGAGCTTAATAATTTTGTAGCTTCTAAATCAGGGGTAGGCAACCTTTCCCCTTTAAGGGCTGAGGGACTTCAGCTCCCAGAATCCCAGGAGCTATTGGCCAACATGGGACTATTGGCCAACATGGCTGAGGCTTCTGGAAGCTGAAGTCCCACAGCCCTTAAAGGGGAAAGGTTGCCTACCCCTGTTCTAAATGATTCCTTGGTTGAGGATACTTTCTCTTCAGCATGGCTATACATTATTTTGGTCTTGTGGCCACCCTCTGATCTTTCCACTTTGGATTATAGCCTGGGCACTCATCTCCCTGAGAGGTTAGATAAGGGATGTTGTTGGATCCAGTACTGCCTCTTACAACTCTGCCCTGCACTCTTTAACTAGTTCACTGCAAGTGTTGAAAAGAACAGAAAGCTTTTGCTTTGGAGCCCAAACTTTCATGACAGAACATTTCCTACATTGGGATCTAGTGCCTCATGTAAATAGGCAAGTCAATCCATTCAGCCCAATTGTTGAAGGCAGGCACAAAAAGATTATTCCCATAAACCTAGCATTCTAGACTTTAAAGGAGATATCCAAAGTACTGAACTCTATTCTCAAAATATGTTCAGAACTTAACAAAGATTTAGGGCCAATACAGACAGCCCGGAAGAGGCAGCACAGAGCTGCCCCTGAAGCGACAGATTAGGACCGCAGCAACCACACACCATGGCCCCGATCTTCAAAAGGGATCTGCTCCTTTTGGGGGCAACAAAAGGCCACCCTTTCAGCCATGCCGTACCGCACACTGTGCCAAAAGGGCGTCCTGATGCCACACACTGTGCAGATGGGCACGCAGCGTCAGGATGGCATCGTGGTGGCCGGCATGTGGCTGTCCCACCCCAACTCCATCCCCAGGCCAGCCGTTTGTGCCGGTCTGCAAAGCCCCTAAAGCCCCATCATGAATGTATCATCCCACTGACATGGAAGAAACCAGCTGCCATTTACTGCCTATCAGTCTTTCTAGCAACAGTAGATCTTGGCTTCTCTTCTTTTACTGCCTACCGATTACAGCTGGAATTCAAGTAGCTATTTAGAACATAGTGAAAGCTTGCAGATAGTCTCTCTATTAAATCCTGTTTGTCCAGAGTGGGGAATGTATGGTCCTTTTTATATTGATGGACAGCAGCTCCTATCAGCCTCACCTACCATGGTGAAGACTGATGGGAGTTGTAATCCAACCACATCTGGTTCCCCATCCCTGCTGTGTACTAATCAACTATGTCATGTGGAGCGAGGGAAGGGGATAGTCTGTAACTGGGGAGGGAACTTCACATTGGAATTGTTATTTATACCGTAAGTACTACTGACGTCGAGAAGAGGAGCCAAAAAACAGAAGTGCATTAAGAGGAAAGAATGCTCACGCTTGTGAGAAAAGGAGTTGCTAATGACATATCCATGTAAAGAAGGCAAGGCAACTGTAGAGCTTGAAAAAGCTACTTTCCAGACTACAACTCTTGGAATCTCCTCTGGGAATCCTGGGGATTAGAATCCAAAAGATAGCTTTCCAACATTCTGGGTGAGTTTTACCTGATGTGTGTATGGAGATACCAACTGATGTGCCAAAATGCTAGGTTTATGGGAATAATCTTTTTGTGCCTGCCTTCAACAATTGGGCTGAAAATGCACAAATGCCATCTCTGTTCTTTATGATAACATTTTTCTCCAAACCTTCATTCTCCTCCTGCATTTCCTCTAGTGAGCAGCAGGATCTGAGTACTTCCCTGACTCTTCCATGCAAAAAACTAAAATCATGGAATATAAATATTTTAAAGTTGTTTTTAATGCTATCCTCTGGACCACTTAGGCAAGAAGCATTTTGTGTTATGGTTTAACTAAAAGCTCAATCAGTGCTTTATAGAATGTGGCTGGTGTAATCTCTCACATTTCTCATATGGAAGAATATCACTCCTTGTTAGCAATGTATCTGCAGTTGAAGCACAACTAGCCTCTTAGTGGATCTAATGCACACAAATGACCAGCACAATGATTTCTGCATTAACATTTGGGTATTATATTTATTATCTCCATCAGCTAATGATTCTCTCCTCTCCTTTATATGCTTATTTCCCTTTAAATAGGCTTTCAGCAAAACTGCAAAGGTCTTGCTTTCTGTCAAGTCACAGTAATAACAGCCTCTTTCTCTCCTGCTATCTACATAATGAATGGGTTTTATTATCACTTGTGGGGTGAGGATCACACTTTTAGCAATGCAGTATTATTATTTTTTTCTGTTCCTGTACTTAATCATAATTCAAAACGTTGAGATCTTCACTAAAGAAAAAAACTTTAATCTATCTTTCAAATGTCACTAATCCTTTCAAGTCACTAATCCTTTCCTAAACTTTAAATACTGCCTTTAGAGCTGAGAAAAACATATCAAAACATTTATCAAAAAATTATCAAGGTCAGATAAAGTACATGGGTTGTTCCCACTTGAGATACACAGATGTCTTTGAGGTGGACATCCCTGGATGCTTTGTCAGAGCTATGGTCAAGAGATAACAGGTATACCTCAGTTAATGTTAGACTAAGGGGATGTACAGAGTGGCACTTTAGGCTGGCCTGGGGGTGGAGTGGGGGCACCCTGACTCTGCCTGATGCCGCTGTCACGCCGCCCACCTGACCAGATGACAGGCAGCGAAAGGGTGTGTCTTTGGCGCAGTGTTTAGATGCACTATGCCAGGGGTAGGCAACCTTTCCCCTTTAAGGGCCGAGGGACTTCAGATCCCAGAAGCCTCAGCCAAGTTGGCCAATAGTCCCATGTTGGCCAATAGCTCCTGGGATTCTGGGAGCTGAAGTCCCTCGGCCCTTAAAGGGGAAAGGTTGCCTACCCCTGCACTATGCCAAAGAAGCACTAAAAAGCCACTGCTGCTGTGGCAAGGGCTGCTTTTTGCCACTCTAAAAAGGAGCGGCATTTTGTCAGCTCTTTTTAGAGTGGCAAAGCGCCAGATTGGGGCCACGGCGTGCAGTTGCCATGGCCCCAATCCAGTGAGCAAAGGGGTGGCTTGCCACTGTCCCTTTTGGGCAGTCTGTTCAACCCCTCAGTCTCACTTAGTCCTCATTCGCACTCATATTTTTCCGCCGGGTCAGTTCAAATCACTCCAACAATTTGACACCAAATAAATGTTCACATTATGCTTGCCATGATCAAAACTGTCCATGGCAATTTATCCCTCTTCACGTTCATGTTTAATTTTGAACCGATTTAAAACAGTGATTGGAGCTGGGAGGGTTAACTGTCAATCCATTGATGCATACCTGATGTGTAGATGTGTGCCTGAGCATGACTTCTTTAACAGAAAATTTAGTACCAGGGGCAGAAATAACACAGAAATAATAAGGACAGATTTTCTGCACTCCCCCAAAAAAGAGCAGTTCAATTTATTTCAGTGAACATTTTATTCAAAACTAACAAAATGCACATGAGAAAGGAAGCTAAGGAATAGCTAAACTGTCATTGGAAAAAAAGCATGTTTTGAGCAGGACACATGAGTGACCAGAGGAGTTTCAGATGGTAAAAGGGAGGAAAAAGTAAGAGAGTGACCTGATAGACATATAAAATTATGCATGGCATGGAGAAACTAGACTCATAATATTAAAACCCAGAGTTATCCACTGAAGCTAAATAGTAGAGACACAGGATGTATACGATATCCAGATATAGTTGCATGGAGTATTGCCAGGCCAGAATTATCCCAGCCCCTGGGATTTCACAGCCAAAACCTAATCTGTAGGGATGAGCCCTTGTTATAGCACAGAAGGTAGGCCCTACTGCTATCACAGGGGGCAGACTGTGATGATATCCTAAGAGTAATAACTTAAGCATCACATACCCTCCAACTGTCCAAATTGGGAGAAACAGTTCCCATTCAATCTTCTGTCATCCCACTTTTTCAATTGTTTTTTAAAACATCCCAGTTTCTCCTTCTCCCACCTTCACAATTTGTCTTTGCCTTCCTTCAAATCCTGCCAACTGAGTTTAAAGTGAAAAAGTAGTTGGCACTCAGTTAACTCAGTGGGGAAGAGAGGAAAGAAGGGATGGAATCTTGCCCTTACCAGTAGGCTTAGGCAAAAGCAAAGTCCTGCAGCACCTCCTAGTTGTGTTCCTCATTAATAACTTTTGTCATCTTGACTTAGGGCCTTTGCAGACTGCTAGAAATAGTGCACATTAAATTGAGGCACTGCCCTGGCTCAGTGCTAGGGAACTATGGGAATTGTATTTTTTTCTGAGACACTGAGCCTTCTCTGTCAGAGAGTTCTGGTGCTACAATAAACTACAGTTCCTATGATTCCCTAGCACTGAGTCAGGGCAGTTAAAGTGGACTCAGTTTGCACTATTTCTGGCAGTCTGCAAAGGCCCTTAATTCTCATGTTGTTTGGCCATATGTGTCCTTGATTTCATCTGTGAAATGTTGAGAGGTATGACATCTCCACAGTTTCCCAGAGTAAGCCATTCAAATTTTTAAAAAAAGCCTAACAGATGAGGGAAAGAGCCCTGTGACATATTGGACTGCAAAAGAGGGGTCCCTGTTGAGATGCAAATGGACTTTAAATTTCCTGGACTTTGAGAATCTCCCTATGCCACAGGGCTAGAAGGAGGAGGCGCCTGCCTCCAAAAGATATCCTCCCCACCATATATCATCTTAACTAAAAACTAAAACAACACATAGACATCTGGCTAATATCTCCAATTGTTGTCCTCCTATTTGGTTTATAACATCTTGCCTGATGAGGAAGCTCATGGAGCTTCGAAAGCTCGCAACAAGTGTATTGTGTATTTTGGTTGGTCAATAAAGGTATCACTGATGGATTTTTGTTTGAATTTGCTAAATCGCCAACACAGTTACCCCTGGATGAGGGAAATACACACACACACACACACACACACACTTTTTGAGACAACGCTCTTGCCCTGAGTTTCTTCCACTTCACTCAGAGGACTGGAGAAGATGTTCCAGACTCTGGAACACCAGGCCACACTTTAAGAGTTGGGACTGCTAGTTGCATTATGGATTTGCAGAGGGCAGTATCACATTGGCAATTTTGTTTAAATTCCTTTCTTATTAGGCCCAATATGGAATTTACTTTTTTTGGGGGGGGGGGAAATAACTGTCACACATTGGGGCTACATTTTCACTGAGTTATCTGCCCCAATTACAACATCCCTTTCTTGGTCCATCAATGCTATTCCAGACCTCACTGGTGTATATGTGAAGTTGGAGTTGTAGGCATCACTTCACACTTCACATTTTGCACCCATAACTACCTCATCTCCTCTAACTTGAGACTAGAACTTGGATTTAGCCCTAGAGGGAAACAGACTGGGGTAACTACAGTGCTATGAGATGGAAAAGGATTCTACCAAATATGAGATTCCTGATGAAAATATTATTTTTCTTTATGTGGAATTTCATTTGCCCATTCTCCCAGTCTGGAAAGATCCTATTGGATCTCTTTACAATCCATTTTTGTCCTCACAACTAACTAACATAGTGCCATCAGCAAACTTGACTCTCACTGTTCACCCCTAACTCCAGACCATTTATGAATAAGTTAAAAAGTATCAATAAAGATCTCATTACTCATTAAGAAAACTGGCTATTTATTATTACCTGCTGCTTCCTGTTCTTAAGTATGTTATTGATCAATAAGAAGATTTCTATTCTATAACTCTTTGGTATGGGACTTTATCAAATACCTACTTGGAAGTTGAATTAGTCAATGTACATCAGATCACTATTCTCTACATGTTTGTTAACACTTTCAAAGGATTCTAAAAGGTTAGTGAGATAGGACCGACCTTTTCAGAAGCCATGTTGATTCTTTTTTAGGAGGGCTTAAACATTTGTATGTGTAACAGTTTCCATCAATTTACATGGAACTGATGTTAAGCTATAGTTTTCTGGATCTCTTTTTTAAAATTGTCATGTCAGCCAATCTCCAGTCCTCTGGTACAGAGGCTGATATTAAGGATATGTTACAACAAGTTCATTTCTGAGTTCTTTAAAAATTCCTGGGTAGATACCAGCTGGACCAAGTGATTTGTTTCTTTGCAATTTGTTTGTCAGTGAGATATGAAACAACTTCTTTTGTTTCTAGTATTAGCTCTCCCTTCTGGAAATGTAGTGTGTGTGTGTGTTGCCTTCATGTCATTTCTGCCTTATGGAAACCTAAGGGTAAGGACAGATTAACTCATTCAACTTCTCTGCAATCTCCTTATCCTTCTTCAGAATGTTATTTAATGCAATTGTTCTCCACCCTAGCTACTGCCCTAGTTGGCTTCCTAATCCTAATGTATTTAAATATTTTTCATTGCTGATCTTAATGCTATATTCCTTTTTAAAAATGGCACCCCTAATTTTATTCTTGCATTTCCTTTGTACAAGTTTGCTTTATGCAAGTTCGTGTAAGTTTGCTTCATTTTGGACAAAACTTCCAGTCGCAGAAAATTACAGAATTCCATAGGTTAGAACCATGCAAGTAAAAGTAGAATCATAATGCTATAACTGTGCACTGTGAATGGACCATCATATTTTCAGTTTTCATTCCCAGCCTATGTTATATATTCTAATAGAGCCTCTATTTGCTTTTTAGCAGGCCACCATGGATAGATTTGTCCCAGTGCCATTCCCACACCAGATGATACCCAGTGCAGGGACGGGGCTTCTGGGGAGTAGGACTTCCAGAGCGGGACTTATGGCAGACTTCCAGAGCATGGGCTGCATGGGGATGCATGCATGAGGGCCGGAGAGACACCTGCACAGGAGCGTGCAGGGACCGGAGAGGCACCTACATGGGCCCAGGAAGGCTTAGGGAGCAGCCGCATGGCCCAGAGCTGCAGCTGTGCAGACCCAAGGAGCACCCACGCAGGCCCAAGCAGCTCCTGCAGCGGTGCTGAGCAGCCCCCATGCGGGCCTAGCACCCATGGGGGGGAGGAGACTGACCTGGTGTCACCCCCCTTCTTGGGTGTCACCTGTTGCAGCCCACACCCCAGGGATGCTACTGACTTGACTGAGCATGACAATTTCACAAGAGACTAGAGGATATCACAGGTCCTTGATGATGAAACTGACAAGGTTTCCTTCCATAAGCAGGAAGGGACAATGAAAGAAATCTACATTGGCAAATGTGAGAAAGTTCTCCTCTACCACATCATAAATGAAAACAAAAGAGGAGAGATGTAGAGTTGTGTAGAACTCTGCTCATTTGAGAGTAGGATGAGAAATATGGTTCATTTGTTCACAAGTGAGACAAAGAAACCCAAAAGAAATTTAGAATATGATTGTAAACTCCTTTTCCTTCATAATCATGCCGGTGGCATCACTAGGAGGCTATGGAGAGTGTGGACCACACCAAGTGACACCCTAAGAGGCGGGGTCCTCAAACATCTGCTTCTTGGCAGAAATGGTTTGTGGCATTTGCCTGTGTTCCATTAAAATACTGAAGAGATGGGGTGAGTGGGGTGAGGCTCATTAGAAGGAGAAAGAAGAGATCCCGGGGTTTGTTTGCTTTTTAAATTAATTAAATTTAATTAATTAAACAACTAGTTAATTTGGCTAGTTAAACAACTAGCAAAATTAAAATTATAGCTTTTAAGTTACAATATCATACACACAGCTTCAGTGCACAAATACTACTTTGGCACTCAGTGATATGCAGAAATTATGAGTAATAAGTAATGACAGTACAAAAAATATGACTAAAAATTCTGCATGGTGTGGGATGGGAAGAGGTCAATGGAGGGATGACACTATGAATTGCCACACCAGATGACACCAATGATAGTGATGCCACTGAACCATGAATGAAATAGCTATTCAAAAACACACCTAACAACTGTGTTTTTGTCTTTAATACATACATACCAACAACAAAGGGGACAGGTGAAGAGCTCTTTAAATGGCACATGTGGAACCTGTCCTTGTTAAGTTTGTAAAGAGCCTGTAAAACTGAGTCAGGATAGGTGTGCTGTTGCTTTTAGCAGACATAAGGCATCTCTAACACTTTTCTGGGTTTAACAGCTATTTATTACAGGAGGACAGATGTGGGGAGGCGAAGGAGATGATGTTAGCTGTTGTTCAGCGAAAGATTCCCTTGCTGTCAGCATGCCAGGGACCATCTGCCACTTAGAAAATGCACTGTTTGTACAGTAAGTTAAGATTTAAAGTTCCTGATAGAGTTATAAAGTGATAAGAAAACAAGGATGTGGAGCCTTTTAAAAGGACTTCCGGTTCATCCTCCATATAACTTGGATTTTAAGCTCATGATAAATGTGCTTAAATTAAAGGATAAATAATTGTGGAAAAGGTTCTCCCACAAATTTGTCCTAACATGTTTTATTTACTACCTCATCCTGACAAGCAGATGATTACTACTCAAATATTGTGTCCTAAACCACCTCTGCTCTGCTCCATGCCTTCTTTCTGTAACTAATAGCCTTGAATATCAGAGGGCCTCTGCAGACGGGCAGCCATGGGACGCCCCAAGAAGCCGCGGATTGGAGCCAAGGTACCCACACTCCTCGCCCCCAATGCACCCCTTTTCGGGCCCTGGAAGGACCGCTAAAATAGCGCTCCTTCCGCAAGGCACTGAAGGTGCGCCGCAAAAGGTGTTGGGCGCCTCTTCGGTGTCTCTTCCGTTGCAGCATGTCCGGACGCTGCAGCGGAAGGACATCATCGGAGCACCTGTAGTGTGGAGCGACGGGCGCTTCGATGACGTGTTCGGGAAGAGGTTAGGGCGCTCAGCATGAGGCTGCCCCTCCCCTTCCTTACCTCCAAGATGGCGCAAAGTGGCATCTGCAAAGGGGGAGAGACAGCAAGCCACTGAGATGCTAAAAATACATCACCAATGTAGCTAAAAATACATCACCAATTAAACAGTAATAGCAGGAGAGGAAACAGTGGGAATATGATAAACTGGTTATTCTTCAAGGCATCACAATTTTAGGAAAACTAAGCTTGTGGGGCAAGAGCTATCAGTGGCATGTGCCAACAAACTTTGGCTGCAGCCACACTGCAGAATTAATGCAGTTTGACACTGCTTTAACTGTCATGACTCCATCCTATTGAATCCTGGGATTTGTAGTTTATTGTGGCACCAGAGTTCTCTCATAGAGAAGGCTAAATTGATCATGAAACTACAAATCCAAGAATTCCATAGCATTGAGCCATGGCAGTTAAAGTGCTGTATACATTTTGCAGTATAGCAGCCTTTGTCTCAAGGCCCATTCACACTACATGATTATAGCAATTTATTGCACTGATAAGGAAACATCCTATAGAAAACTGGATTTTGTAGTTTGGTCAGGTACAAGAGCTCCTTAGCTGAGAATGCTAAATACTCCTCTCTATACTCCTAATCATAGGATTTCATAGGGCTGAACCATGATAGTTAAAGTGGAATCATGTGTTGTGTGTGTCTGTGTTGTGTGCCCTCAAATTGTTTCCAACTTATGGAGACCCTAAGGCAAACCTACTATGGGGTTTTCCTGGCAAGATTTGTTCAGAGGGGGTTTACCATTGCCTTCCTGTGAGGCTGAAAGAGTGTGACTTGATCAAGGTGACTCAGTGGGTTTCCATGGCTGAGCTGGGAATCGAACCCTGGTCTCAGAGTCGTAGTCCAAAACTTAAATGACTATGGGCCTCGGCAGACGGCTAATTGAGCCGTCTTCCGGGCCTGGAAGAGGAGGGGCAGCCGCACGAGTGGTGCCCCTTCCTCTTCCTGAGGTCGCCCTCAGAGTCGCCGGCCCTCCGCACAGCCGGCGCTCCGGGGATGACCTCACGCCGCGGCGACCGGACGCGCCGCAGCGTTTGAGTCAGGGAAAGTGCGCCCGCCGCTTTTAGGGTGCACTTTCCCTGACATCTAAAAGGAGCGCCAATTTGGTGCTCCTTTTAGAGTCACCGGAGGAGCGCCGAGGTGTGGAGGCTGAGCTCCGCCGGCGCTCCAGACCAGGGCGTCCCCGACGCCCTGGTCTGCAGAGGGGGCAAGTCATGCTGACCCAGTGTGGGCCCAGTGCTTTGCAACAGATTGGACAAAATACAACTGTCTAAGAGTTGTAATTCATCTTGGAAACAGATGTCTGAGGCCCAATCTTAACTTTTTTTAAAAAAAAAAGTGTTTTTCAAAAACAGGAATGAACTTCCCGCCCAGGGGTAGGCAACCTTTCCCCTTTAAGGGCCGAGGGACTTCAGCTCCCAGAATCCCAGGAGCTATTGGCCAACATGGGACTATTGGCCAACATGGCTGAGGCTTCTGGGAGCTGAAGTCCCTCGGCCCTTAAAGGGGAAAGGTTGCCTACCACTGTTCTAGCCATTTCCATAATGAGGGAGCATTTATTGGTAGTCTGTGTTGCCTTTGGAGGAATCCAGGGCAGAAAACTTGTCCCAGGTTATGTTGCAGTTGTATAGCCCAGATGTACAATTGTGACAAGTCAAATTGACTGGGGGGGGGGAGTATCTGATTCTGGTGTGGTAAAAACAAGAACCTTTCCTCATCCTTCACAATCCCTTTATAAGAAAATGTTGTTGTTGTGTTTTGGAAAACAGACCATTGGATATTCTCAACAGCCAAGAGTCAGTTTGAGCCAGAGCTCCTGCAAACTATCCCAAGGCCTCTTTTATACCCCTGATAGATTCCCTGACTCTGGTTTTCAGTGCATACTGAAACATCACTGGTACTTCAGCACATCACATCTACCTCAGAAATAAAAGGTACCAAGTTTATTTAAAGGCTACTGAAACAAATAAAACAATTGATACCACAGAATGAACCAGTTTGCAACATCATAGCAGTATATGAGCAGAAAGCCGGCCAAACAGAAGAAAACCATGGCTAGTATCACTTTTTTGGGGAAAAGATGCTCTGAGCATAGCTGCTTGAAGCAGCTTTCTGTCCTTCAGAAAAAAATATTGATGATCTACCTATAGAAAGGTAGATCATCCTATAAAAAGATCTTCCTTCTTGATCATTCAGCTCAATAGGTGGATATCATTTTCAGGGCAGCCAAGGAGTCCAATATATGTTGAAACCTTTCACAATACCAGCTTCTACACACAGGCTATTCTGCAAGATGATTTCACCCTGTGATGTGCAGTGCAGATCAAAGGAACTTGTGGCCCTTGAGATGGTGTTGAATTCCAGTCCCCATCAGCCCCAGACAATGGTGTGGAATGATGGGGATACTAATTCATCAACAGCTTAGAAGTGTAATGCTCATTTACTCTGGTGTAATGAGGGGTGATTTCAGGAATTGGGAATTAAGCTTATCACACTGTGTTCTCGTAACGTAATGAGCATGTGATGAGAACGGAACAGAACATATTTTATCGCATGGTATGATCTTCATCGAGCTCCCATTCTGTGCTCTGACAGTCCCTAGCCCGTTCCAGGATGAGAATTGTAAAAATGTGTCCTCAGCCAGCAAGAATGCTTTCAGACCATTCAATATGATGTATGTGTGATAATCCTACCAGGTCTTAATCTGTCCTTGTGTTCTGATTGGCTAAGACAACCTTCTCCCCTCCTGTCCTAGAACGTCCACAAACTCAACTCTTCCGGTGTTGATGCAAGGAAGGTGCCACAGGCAATTTAATTTTAATTTTTATTTTTATAGATTGAATTGTGTCGTGTTTACAAGAAAAAACAATGAATGCTCGCTACCTAAACCTCTCAGTAGCATTCTTTCCAATGCAGACATAGGGGGTTTTGCAACAGTGAGCATGCGCCAATGAAGGACAGCTGAGGAACTACTTTAGCGCCGGTACCAGTACAACAGTAAATGCAGTGCGATAATATGTGTTCTCATAACGTTACTATCCCGTTATCAATAGTCTAATGCGGTAACACCCGTTCCCATATCATTATGTTCCAGGGACTCGATGGGAATGTTACAGGTACTGGTGCGATAAGCTTAAATGTTTAGCCTGGGGGAGAGGAAGTTAAGAGGTGACATGATAGGCATGTTGAAATATCTGAAGAGATCAAAGATATAGGCATGTTAGTCTGTAGAATGAATCAGTATGTAGAGAGATCTTGTAGCACCGTTGAGACTAACTAAAGAAAGAAGTTAGCAACATGAGCTTTCGTAGATTTAAGTCTACTTCCTCAGATGCATTTAGTGACTATCTGAAGAGATGTCACACAGAGGATGGAGCCACTTGTTTTCTGCTGCTCCGGGGACTAGAACACCAACCAATGGAGTCAAATTACAAGAAAGGAGGCTCTACCTCAGGGGTAGGCACTGTCCCCTTTAAGGGCCGAGGGACTTCAGCTCCCAGAATCCCAAACTATTGGCCAACATCCCAGACTATTGGCCAACATGGCTGAGGCTTCTGGGAACTGAAGGGACAGTTTGCCTACCCCTGCTCTACCTAGACATTAGGGGAAAGTTCTTTAATGGAGGAAATGTTTGACAGCCTCTGAGAGCGGTGGACTTTCCTTTTGGTGGGCCTTTAGACTGGATGGGCATCTTGCTGGAGTGCTGCAATTGTGTATTCCTGCATAGCAAGGGATTAGACTAGAATGCTTGACGCTTCCGTGATTTTGTGAATAAAAGACACCAAGTAAACCACTGTTTTTGGGATCTCCTTTTTCTTGACCACCCCCCTTTTTTTTGTACAAGAGGCTGCTTCAGAGCAAGAGCAAGTAACTTCTGTCTAAATGCACCATTCAGCAGCATGTGAGCCAGAGTTCAGTTTATTCACTCAGTTGTTTACAATATTTTGTTCAGAGTTAGCAAGTGTACATCCTCCCTTAAGCACATGAGTGTTGTGTGGAGATCAATGACTCTGCTTCTGTTGCAAGCCACTCATATTTATCAGGAGGCTGCTCAGTGGCAGCATTATAAGCGCAATCCCTAGAACCCCAATTACTTGTTACTTCTGTAGCACACTCAGGTTGAGGAAATGCTAAATAAAGCCTGACTCTTCATTGGTTGTCTGGAAGACTATAAACAGATCTTGAGAAAGGAGTGCCTTAAAATACACCAATTGACAATCACACAAATTATTCTGGGCCAGCTAGTAGAAGATTAATAGTGGACACAATCCAGAGGAAAGCCTAATTCATTGAAATCAATGGAACTTAAGCACTTAACAACATGCCTTAATCCTATTGATCTGTTGCTCTCAAACTTCTTACCCACAAAGTCACCTTTCTGCATTGATTTGTCTCACAGGGAACCTCTAAATGTTGCAAAGGGTGTAGGTGTGAGCCCTGCCTGAGAGGCAAAGACAGAAATAGAGAGCAGGGGTGGCTAGAGATGGGGAAAAAATCTCAGTTTTGCCTTGTTTCTCCCATCCCATCCTTCATTTGTCACAAATTTCAAGACGTCATTTCTTTTCTTCCAGCACAGAAATTGGAACACATTTTTGTATGTATTTTGCCTAACATTATGCCTTTTGTGTGCGTTTTTCTGAACGTATGCTCTTCTTTCTTTTTTTTACTTGCTTCCCCGTAGACTGGAACATGTTTCTGCTAATTTTTCAATAGTATGCCATTTAAAAAATATATCCACAGCTTTGTGCTACTTTATTTCACCAAAACACACCACAAGCCTCCAAAATGTGCAGATTTCCAAGGCCAGGTCCTCTTTATTTTGCAACATTGCTTCAGAGTAGAAAAATAATATTTTCATCAGGAATCTCATATTTGGTAGAATCCTTTTCCATCTCATAGCACTGTGGTTACCCCAGTCTGTTTCCCTCTAGGGCTAAATCCAAGTTCTAGTCTCAAGTTAGAGGAGACAAGGAGGTAGTTATGGGTGCAAAATGAGGGCATTACCCTCCAAATAAGACCTCTGCACACACCTCATGAAATTTTCCATCAGTCCCCACATTTCTAGCTTTGCAGTAACCTAAAATTTTAGTTCAGCATTTAGAAATATGGTTTAGGCACCCAAAGAAATAGTGCAGGCAAAGGAACACAACCACTGCAAATCTGAGTTTTGAATGTGAAGAATTTTCATTTTCTAACTCTCTGAGAGGCTAGAAAGATGGAACTGAAGGAAAATTTCTTTGGAAGGGCCGAATTCTTATGGGGGAGTAATGACCTCTCCTATAGCAACATCCCTGGAAATTTACTGAATGAATGGAAGTGATATCACATAATCATTGACTCTAATTGGGACTAACAGTTTTGTTTAGGCCAAAATGTCTA
Source organism: Phrynosoma blainvillii (assembly GCA_026167975.1). Lineage (NCBI taxonomy): Eukaryota > Metazoa > Chordata > Lepidosauria > Squamata > Phrynosomatidae > Phrynosoma > Phrynosoma blainvillii. The sequence continues at coordinate 117,602,872 of JANUYF010000003.1, forward strand.
TGGGAAATTCAAGCAGCCTAAAACTGTTTTTCTTTTGCATATACCCATTTTGTTCAATATTCCCACAAGTACAGCTGCTTTTTATGTTCACTTTATCTTCAAGGTCTGAAAATGCAAGCTTTTGTTTTGTTGTAGAAAGAAATAACTATAACTGAATACAATGGGGTGTGCTGGTGCCTCACAAAAGTCCAAATCCAGGATTCTGTAGTGTTAGCACACTCCTCTAGCTGGATATGGGGTTCCATGAGTGATATCTAACATTGGGCATGTTTTGAGAGGTCACAATGATCTTTGGGGACCAGAAATTTACACGTGTAAGGACTCATGCTGACCTAAGGACATGTGGGAAATCTAGATAAGTGCTAAAATAAATGCCACATTTTGTGATCAACTCCATCCCACTCCAGGTTCTTCACATTTCCTATCACAATGGAGACAAAGCTAGTCTCATCACAAAGGCAATTAAAGATCATACCTTCCACTTTACCCCAGGCTATGTTCCTATTCATACCTCTTTTCCAACTATCCAAGGATTGTCTCAAATCCAATCAAAGGGCCTCGGCAGACGACTAATAGAGTCGTCTCCGAGGCAGGGAAGAGGAGGGGCAGCCACACGCTCGGCACCCCTTCCTCCTCCCGAGGTTGCCCTCGGAGCTGCCGGCCCTCCGCACGGCCGGCGCGCCGAGGGCAACCTCCCGCCGCAGTGTCCGTACACGCTGCGGCGGAAAAGTCAGTGAAAGTGCACCCTACGCTTTGGAGGCGCACTTTCACTGACATCTGAAAGGAGCGCTGATTTAGCGCTCCTTTCAGAGGCGCCGACGGTGCGCCGCGGTGCGGATGCCGCGGTCCCGCGGCGCACCGCCCCGCGGTGTCTTGGAAGCACTCATGTGCTTCCCCCCAAAGTTTTACTACTTGAGCCTTTCTTGAATTCTTTTTGTCAATTCCATACAAAAACCACAAAAGCCTTTGTTACACCATGTGGTAACAGCAAACACTCCTCACAGGTATGAAATAGGATATAAATATCCACCCCAGTCATAGCCACATAGCTCACAGACCATGTGTGCACAAAGGGTCCCTCTCACTTTCTCTGTGTAGCTCTCAGATGCTGTCTGAGCCACTCTCTATTTTCCATGGACCTTCCTTCAGGACTGATAATTATTGCCTCCTCTGATTCCCCATCTCTCACTATCCAATGCTCCACCTTTCTTTCTGGTAGCCTTATATGGTTCCTAAGGTTGTATTGGTTTTGTATGTTTGTGTGCACCTTTGCAGATTTCTCAATAAAACCTTTATGTTTACTAAAACTGGAGTTTCTCTGCAGTTAATTCTGGTACACACAGGTGGAAAGATCACCAAAGATACCTTCCTCTCACAAGTTTCCTTTTCAGCTATAATTCCCCAAAATTTCAAGGAGACACTGACACTATTGGTGAGGAACCCCCACATCCCCCACCTTTTAGGGTAACAGTAGAATGGAGCCATGGCAGTTAATGCAGTGTCAAACTGCATTATTTCTACAGTGTATGTGTACCCCTAGAGATGGCCCATGCTGATGCCATGAAGTTTAATGGGTTAAGCATTAACTCTCAGCTCATCATGAAAAGACACATATAGAGAATATATTTTCCTGTGTGGAAATTCAGGGCCAAAACAGACATTCAGATGGCACACACATATACATATACCACCGGGAAGCTGCATGGCTGAGCGCAAATGCGCTGGCATCACACCATTCTGGTGGCATGGCATTTACACATGCCACACCACAGGAATGCTAAAAAGCCACAGCAGGGACAGAAAAGCTGGCACAAAAAGGAGTAGCAATTTGCCCCTTCTTTTTTGCAGCAGCTAAATGCCGGAGTGGGGCTGTGGCATGTAGTTGCCACAGCACCCACCCAGCTCTTTCAGGGGTGGCATCATGCCACCCCTTTGGGGCAGTCTGTTTCACCCCTCAGACTCTGCTAAAGGGGCTGTTCCCTGAACAAAGTGAAATAACGAGATTATTCCTTCTCAAGGTAAGACAGACACACTTGATCTAGCCTACTTGTTTCTAGGCAGACATTGGATGTCAAGCAGAGCAGAGGGTGAGTCCTGGCACTGGGAGGGAAGAGGGAAGCTAACTCATTGACTGCCTAGAGAGTCTTTGCAAATTGGAACAACAAAGGAAATTTACAAATTGTAGTAAGATACTGCTCTACTAGCTGAGCTGGAAATTTGCACACAGCCCTTTCTTCTGGCCCAGAGATGAGCCTGCCAAAACTGGAGAATTTTCACCCTTGTTTCCCATCTGAAGATGATCCAAAAAAAAACTAGAAACAGGTCCAGGCCCTGAGACCTACCAGAACTAGGTAGGAATGTGGAAAGCTTTCTTATACTGAGTCAGGCCATTGGTCCATCTAGCTCAGTAGTGTTGATAATGACTCTCCAAGTTTCTAGACACAAATCTTTCCCAACTCAGAAATATCAAGAATTGAGGTTGGTACACCTTGTGCATGCAAAGCATATGCTGTAACACTGAGTTGTAGCCCACCCTCTAGGCAGGGTCTTTTTCTCCCCTTGCTTGTGATCAAGCAGCTATCAAAGATAGGTCAGCAAATAACACCAGAGAAAAGCTGGCATTTCAAATGAGTTATGAAACCAGGCTGTTAATTATACATTAAATTAGAAATTGCATATCTACATAGCAGATATAACTTCAAAGTTCTGGATAAAAATGGTTTCTTACTTGCATTTAAGTGGGGGAAAATCATCCTGTATTATCACAGTCAGGGGCTGAAACCAAAGTCTTTTAATAAGCACCTAGTCACTGCAGGTCAGGCTCCTAACAGCGTTCTTAATTGGAATATAGCACATCTTATGGATGAAAAGGCCAGGATATTGAGAGTGTACACTATGCCTCATATGTCTTGTTAGTCAAAGCACTGAAAAACTAAAGAATCTCCCTCTCAATTCCACTGTAGTTTGATTAGAAATCAAACCACATACCTATATGCGTACATAAATGCATACATAACACTATAGGTGAGAGTAACCTTCAAAAAGATAAACAGGAGCCCAATCCTGTATATGCCTACTCAGAAATAATTTAAATTGAATGCAATATGACTGACTCCAAAGTAAGTGAGTACAGGACTGGAGTCTAAACGTTGTTCACTCAGCAGAGCATGTCCCCCCCCCCCCCCCCGGTGTCTTTTTTCATTTTAGATGCTTGTAAGTACTATTTATAACAGGGACGGGCCGCATGCACTCCCCAAAGCCCTGACATCTCCCTCTCATTTTTTCTGCCTTTAAAATGTATTGTTACTGTTGTGTGTATTTAAGTTCCTGACTTATGTCAGCTTTCTTGGCAAGTTTCTTCAAAGGGGGCTTGCTATTGCCATCCTCTGAGGCTGAAAAAGTGTGACTTGCCCAAGGTCACACAGTGGGTTTACATGGCCAAGCAGGGAATAGAGCTCTGGTCTCTATACCATGCTGGCTCACTACTTTAAAACTTACTTACTACTTATAAGCATGTTGTTTCTGAGGCTTCTCGCCTGCAAACATTGAAACCTCTCCCCTGGAGTGATGAAACAGCATTTCTGGTCACCCAAAATTGTGGCTGCCTTGGCACAGCGGAGTCCATCAGAGGCTTGGAGGAGCCAAAAATGGATCCCTGGAACCCAGAGCATGCCCCTGCCTGAATCTACAGAGTTTGGCAATCTTATTATTATTATTATTATTTTATCCCAGCCAGCATGGCTACTGAAGGATGTAACGAATCTTTCCAAACAACTTTTCCATGCTCTGATTATACAACTTACCAAGATTGTTTATTATTGGAACATCTGGGATCTTAATGAGGCCATTCAGTTCAATTAATCAGGGTTGAATATTGATACTGAAAGGGCACTTTTAAATTCATTAGTTAAACATTTTTTTAAAAAAAATAGCCCACAAAGGATCCTGGCTCTACAGAAATCAATAAACATCCCCCCCCCCCCCGCATGGCAAGCTTATTATTAAAAATGTGAAACATGAAAAAAGGAACTGTGAAAGAGGGGGAAAGAGTGCCATGGGTGGTTGACTGAGTTGGATGGGAATGTATTTGCTCCAGTTCCAATTGTACTCAGGTTTGCACATCATCTTTTCTCCTTCTGGCCAGGCCTGTTCCTTGCCTGTTTATCCCCTTTTTCTTTCTTCTGTTTTTTTACTAATTTTGTTTTTTGCTTATGAGGTGAGTACAGAGTAGGGATGGAACAGAAATTTGTCAGTTTCCCAACCAGGGTCTTAACCCCTTTAGAAATTAATGGGAGGCAGGGAAACAATATGCTGGGTTTTGTTCTGGTTCTAGGAGTTTTGTTGTTGCTGCTGCTGTTGTTCCTGGCACAAAACAAACTACACATTTTGAAAACTGTCCATTCGTTTGAGAAGCTGAAGCATTCCAATATAAGAACCTAAGGTCATAGAGTCTTCATTATGCACATTTTTGATTGTGCAAGATTTCAGATTCCTACACTAAAAACCTTACATAGAAAAATCCTGTTCAAAAATCAGCAAACTTTCAAAACAAAAAAAATTACACAGGAAAATTTGTGCAAAACCCAGCAATCTTGTACTAAAATAGGTAGATGGGGGATTTGTGTAAGAAGTCTGTTTTCTGCAGAAGATTCTGCTGTGCAAGATTGATTGGTTTTATTGTAGAAACAGTAATTTTGCACAAAACAAACATGTGGCTACCTTGAAACAGGAAAAGGTACAAACCTCTTAATTGTCATGTAGGGAAATGCAGCATGTATTTCTGGGAAACTGGACTATTTAATGGCAAGCTGTGCAGCTTTTGTAGAAAAAAAATCCTGAAGCTGCAAGGATGAGGAGTTTCATTGTTCAAATTGCACAAATACAAACTTCCAGAGACTTCTCCTTCCTGAATGGGCCCATAAATAATAAAATACACATAAATAAAAGATAAGAACCAGTGTGGTGTAGTGATTTGAATCTTGGATTACAACTCTGGACACCAGGGTTTGATTCCCTGCTCAGCCATGGAAACCAAGTAACTTTGGGCAAGTCACACTCTCTCAGCCTGAGTGACTTTGGGCAAGTCACAACTCCCTCTGAATAAATCTTGCCAAGAAAATCCATGATAGGTTCACCTAAGAGGTGCCATAAGTCAGAAACAACTTGAAGGCGCACAACAACAACAAAACAAAGAAGCCTTCTCTGTTTTGGAACAGTGGTACTGGAAAACTTACAAACGGAACCCCTGAAAGAAAAATGAAGACATGATGTACCTGAAATAAAAATGGAGTAAAAAAATCTATATTTCCATTACTAAGTACTTTTAAATTTAGACAGATCCTTTAGTAACTAACCTTCATGGTACTTTGCAGGGTGACTGAATGACCATTCATCCTCATGCAGTCCCAAACTCTCTCTCACTCTCCCTGCCTGCTCTGTATTTGTTTATTTCCAAGTAATTTAAACAAGGATTAAAATCTGAAAGGCTGCCAGCTGAGGCAGGGGATGGGGAGAGAGAGTATTTTACAAAATGACACCTCTTTGCCAAAATACTTGCTAATGGATCCTGCAAGGCTCTCAGACTTTGGGGAAAACTAAATAAACAAAGACACTCAGGCTTTGGCAGAGAAGTGAAAAACAGCTCAACCAGCCAGGGAACTGGGGAAAATGAATTTGAACATTTTCCAAAATGTCAGGTGTGTCAGGGCTAGATAGGACCAAACTGGGACTAAGGCTATGAAGAGCAACAACAATAACAACAATAAAACCCAAGCAATGTCCTGCAGATTTCTTTCACAAGGTGACCTGGAGAAAATGCACTGGCAAATTTGCTCTTAATGATTTCAGCAGAGACACACTGGAGAGGGACGTGGTTTAAAGAAGAAAGGTGGAAAAGACTACAGCAAGGATTATTTTTAATATAGCATCCAGGTGCTATCTAAATTTAGATCACAGAGGGAGGTACAGGGTTGGAAGACCAAAAACAAAACAAAGATCACAGAAAAGGTTCCGCTTATTTTTAAATGTGGCCTGGCTTTTTATTAGTGAATTATGAGGGTGTAAGTCAGACCTATGCCATTGCAAATCACCTTTAGGTCACTGCAGAAGCCAGAATTCTGTTCCAACCATGCAATAACCAACCCCCCCCCCCCCACACACACACACACACACACCCATCTTTATAAGCAATACAGCCCCCAACACAGCAAGGGGGATCAGTGGTGATTGTTGATGTTGTTGTTGTTGTTGTTGTTGTTGTTGTGTGCTTTTTTTCATTTCTGACTTATGGTGATCCTAAGGCAAACCTATCACAGGGTTTTATTGGCAAATTTCTTCAGAGGGAGTTTGCTACTGCCATCCTCTGAGGCTGAGAGTGTGTGACTTGCCCAAGAGCATCCAGTGGCTTTTCATAGCCAAGTGGGGATTCAAACCCTGGTCTCCAGTGTCATAATTGCTCAAACCACTACACCATGTTGGGAATTCATCCAGATATTTTCCTGTTGCTGGACACTACAAGGATGTCTGTGCCTGGTGGCGCAGTGGTTAAATGCCTGTAATACAGCCACTCACTCATAAACCACAAAGCTGTGAGTTCAATATTAGCCAGGGCTCAGGCTTGACTCAGACCTGCATCCTTCCAAGGTCACTAAAATGAGTACCCAGCTGTTGGAGGGCAATGAGCTTACAGTTGTAAACCACTTAGACACCGCATAGCGCGGTATGAAGTGGTGAATGAAGCTGCTTTGCTTTGCTATAGAGATAGAGCTCTCCCAAGGACCTCCAGAAATCTCTGTAGATCCTTATAATAGCATGTCCAGCTAAAGGAAAATATCTAGACATGTCTTTGGCAGTCTAACAATATGGAAATGGCCATGTTGGGGGGCTGTGTTACTTATAAGATGAGTTTTGAGGCTCTAGCAATGGGAGACATGTTAATTCTGCAACCCTGGAGGCAGTATAGACCATATCTCATATTATTATTGGACAAAACAGGCTTATTCTTTCTTCCTCCCTGCACCATACGGGCACAAAAGCCATTCATACCTGAGGCCTGTTTCCAGAGCTTGGAAATAATATTTTTCAACTATAGCTCCTAGAATCTCCAAACTAGCATGGCCACAATGAATTTTAAGTCATATACTATATATACACGTATAAGTCTAGAAATTTTAGTCAAAAAAATTGTCCCCAAAAACCTCAATTGACTTATCCATGGGTCAATGTAAGTACTGTACTTTAACTCTTAGGGGCTATGCAGATGAGCAACCCCACGCCACAGCCCCGATCCTTCCTTTTGCCGCTCCTTTTAGGGGCAGCAAAAGGCCGCCCTAAGAGCTGGCGCCATGGCTTTTCTGTGTCCTTTTGGCACAGTGTATCTGCACGCTACACCAGGAGGGCGTCCTGACACCACGTGCCGTGCAAACGGGCGCACGGCGTCAGGACGGTGTTGGGGTGGGGTTGAGGTAGCTGGCGTGCGGCTGCCCTGCCCCAACTACACCCTCAGGCCGGCCCTTTATGCCGGTCTGCAATGCCCTTTAATTTAAAAAATAAATTATCCTCTGGTAAAAGGTAAGAGCCTAATCTATCCTGAAAGCTCTAACCTCTCTGTATTCTCTCATCCATCCAGCCTTTACGCTGAGTACAGTTATGCCTGTTGGAATTTTATAAATTCTTTGGCATTGTTTTCCTTCCTGTCATACTTTAGATCCTTAGTTACATGCCCATAAGTTTTACCCTTGCTTTATCCATGGGTCATATCCAAATCTATAATTTTGGCCCCAAAATCTGCCTTAACTTATACATGAGGTTGACATATAGTCAAGTATATATGGTAATTTTTTAAAATGTGGAGTTTTTTCCCTAAAGCTCTGCCTATTTTGTTTTTTTTTTAACATATTCATTCATTGAGGAGTTGCATGGCCCACAATGTCTTAGATAAAATCATGTGTCAAATGTAAGATGAAGAAAGAGGTGATTTTCCACCTCTCCCAAATTATGTGCAAGGTAGAAAGTACCTTGCTGACCCATCTTCCTACCTCTCCCTTGTGCAGTTGTACCCATGGCAAAGTTTCTAACAGCATGCTCATTTTGCATGTTAATCCTTTACCAAAGGAAATCCACCATGCTTCTGAATATCAAAATATAAAATGGCCACCACACAGACTCAGGTGTCCATCATACAAATTTATGCCAACATTATTTTAGCCAAAAAAATACTCCATTTGATTCTCTTTTTAAATTGCAACATAATCACCCTAGATATTTTTATCAGTTGACAGTCACAAATTTGCATTACAATGCCCCCCCTAACATTAATAATTCTAGATTATAATAGAATCATTACCTCAGCCTTCAGATGGGCTGCTTGGAAATGCTATGTCACTGTAATCTCACACTCTAAAAGCATTGAAACCACAATGTAATAGGATTCCCAAGCATTTGCATCCAAATTAGCCCGATAAAAACAGCCACCATTCATCAGCACATTAGCATCTCCGTAGACTTCCATTAAATATTGCTGCAACTGGAATCCAGCACTATGTAATTTTCTCATGTACTGCTTCACAATAGAGTACATTTTCTACCAAAAGTGTTTTTCCATCATCATTTCATCCATAGGCTACAAAAAGATACAGGAAAGTGATGATGTGTGTGACTCAAGGGGCCTAGGAGCTTCAAAATATGTCTCAGAATTAAAAAGGAACCCACTCAAAGTTGGCGATAAAAGCTACTTTTTTGAAATAAATTTGCAACTACTAACATTCATTGAGGACAAACAGGAAAAGTGGAAGGAAGATAGAGAAACTGGGGCATTTTAAAAGCAGCTTTAAAAAATATGGGATGGCAGAGAATTAATTGGGATTGTTGTTGTTATATACCTTCAGGTCATGTCTAACTTATGATGACCCTAAGGTGAATCTATCATAGGATTTTCTTGGCAAGTTTCTTCAGAGGGGATTTGGCATTGCCATCTTCTGAGGCTGAGACTTGCCCAAGCTCACCCAGTGGGTTTCCATGACGGAGATGGGATTTGAACCCTTGTTCAAATCCAAGCTCGGCCATGGAAACCCACTGGGTGACCTTGGGTAGTGTCCTAGTTCAACATTCAAACCATTACACCACACTAGCCCACCAAAATAGTTGGAAGGTATGTTCCTTTGTACTAATGCTATGGAACAGTGGTTCTTAACCTGTAGTCCACAGACCCACAAGGGACCATGTTGTCCTCACATGGGGGTCTGCAAAGGCTTGAAGGCTACTTATCCCATCTCCTCCTTGCAGCAGAGCAGCGACATGACAGGAGCCAAGGCACATTGCCATTCAATCCAGCTACAAACTGGTGGGAAGAACCTGGAGAAAAGTCTTCCCTCAGTCTCCACTGCCTTTGAGGGAAGGTTTAACAGATGGTGTAATTGTTAATGGTTCAATGTTCATGGATGATGATGATGATGATGATGATGATGATGATGCTTTTTAATTTTGAGATAAGTCTTAGAGGGGTACATGGCAACGAAAGATATTTAAAGGGGGTCCCTGGTAAATAAAAAGTTAAGAACCACTGCTATGGGAAATTCTACAACTCTGAGAATCCCCCCAGGGTGCATCTACACTGTAGAAATAACACAGTTGGATGCCACTTTAAGTGTTGTAGTTCCATGCTATGAAATACTGGGATTTATAGTTTTACAAGGTCTTTGGTCAGCACTGCCTAAGAGGGTTGGTGTTTCATGAAACAAATCCCAGAATTTTGTAGGATGGAGCCATGGCAGTTAGAGCAGTGTTGAACTGTATTATTTCTAGAGTGCAGAGGCACTCTCTGTCAGCATAGACATCAAGCAGTCAAAAAAAAAATTAAAACTCAACTGTGAAGTCGTAGGCTTTCAATGGCCAGCATCCATAGTTTTTTGTGGGTTTTTCGGGCTCTGTGGCCATGTTCTAGAAGAGTTTCTTTCTGACCATCCTGGGCATAAAATGCTGTTTGAAAACACTGAAATTCTGGACCATGCCAACAACTATCAGGTCAGAATGCACAGGGAAGCCATCGAAACCAACAAACACTTGGATAACTTCAACAGGTAAGAAGAAACCTTTAAAGTAAACAAGATATGGCTACCAGTCCTACAAAATAAGAAAATCAGCACTCAGCAAATGCAAATGGGAAACCAACCAGGGTCAGGGGCTTTCCCAGCAGACAATAGCAGACAATCTCCTTGATTGCATATCCTCACCTGGAAGCCATGCCATTAACAACAGAAATACCTATTCAACACAGAACAATACACAGTTTACATGGGATTAGCAGACAATAACCTTGAGTGCATTTCCTCCCACCCTGGAGCCATGCCATTAACAACAGAACAATACCTATTCAACACAGAACAACACACAATTCACCTGGGAACCACTCCTCCCTATCCAGGGTCTCACAGTATATATAGACCCATTCTCTTCCATTCCAGTTTTCTCTGAAGATGACAGCCACAGATGCTGGTGAAACGTCAGAAAGAAACTCTTCTAAAACATGGCCACACAGCCCGAAAAACCCACAAAAAACTATAAAACTCAGCTCTTTTGCAAGTTTGCAAGTGTGACCTCTTTTCATAACCACCATCTGAAAATTATTGCAGAGAAGATTTTTACCATTATTTTTCCCAACAGCTTTTATTGCTTCTCCCACCTCCAGCTATCTTTGTTTATTTAACACTAGCCTGAGTAAAACTTCTCTGAGATTCAGAACTTCTCCTTGTTAGGTGAATTTTTAATTGGTCCTAGTACATTATTCTGTGACTGTCCTTGGTTAGTTTTTTTCCTAATGAGCAAACTACCAGTGTGAGTGTGTGTGAGTGTGCTTGTGTGTATGTTGTTTTTCTGAAGCATTCCCCTGGAACATTTCATTCGTGGAGAGGGAGGTGGGGTGAGCAACAGTGGGGGGGGGGGGAGATTATTTTAATTATCTATTTTTAAAAACCTATGGAGTCAGGGCAGCTTTTTAAAGCATTTTTCTTTTAAAGAAATGTTCCCAGCCACTTGATGCAACCAGGAACAGCAATAAGCAGGAATCAATCATGCCACTATGTTTTTTCATAATGCCAAATTTGGAATGACAACTTTAATTAATATGATGGAGTGTCTTTCCAGTTACACTGTGGAGGTCGAGAGAGTGGAAACAACTTCAGTTCAAATAATAATAAAGAGGATGAGAGGGGGAGGAAAAAGGAAGAAACTAACACAGCTACTTCTTAGAAAACTTCAAAACTGCCTTTTAACAGCTTCATTTTAAACTTAAGGAAAACATGACAGTCTGGGTGGCTGCTGAGTACAGTTCCTCCCAAAGAAGAGATAAGTAGATGCTGCTCCACCACTTCCTTTACTAGTAAATCGTGGTGAACCATTTCATCCCTTCCAATATTTCAGAGATGAAAATTGAGGCACGCATGGCCAAACAACATCAGAGTGTGGTTAAGGTGGTAAAAGTTTTTGAGGATGAACACACATTAGGAGAGTTTGCAGTAGCTTTCTTTTGCTTAAGCCTCCTGGGAAGGGCAAGTTTCTGTTCTCTCCTCTTCTCTTTTCCATGCTGAGTTGTTGTTTTGTTGTGGGTTTTCTTGTGATTTGGGGAGGGGGGGTTGCCTTTGCCTTCCTTTGAGGCTAAGATAGTGTGACTTCCTCCTGGCCACCCAGTGGGTTTCCTTGGTTTAGTGGGGAATTGAACCCTGGTCTCCAAAGTCATAGTCCAACACTCAAACCACTACACCATGCTCACTCTCACACCTTCTTAGTTCGATGAATGCAAACTACCTCTTCACTTTGAACAAAGGGGGGTTGCAGACTGCCAGAAATAGTGTGAATTCAGTCCACTTTTAGGGTTAGGGTTAGTGCTAGGGAATCATGGGAACTGTTATTTTTCTGAGACATTGAGCCTTCTCTGTCAGACAGAGTTGTGGACTGAATTCACACTATTTCTGGCAGTCTGCAAAGTTTGCAGCAACTGAAGTAAGCCAAGAACCAAGGGAGAAAGTGGAGACATTTGAAAAGTAGCTGGAAAAGTGAGATGATAGAGGATTACAGTTGGTCCTCCAGCGCACCTCTACCAGAAGCTGACCATAGAGTTGTGCTAGAGAACCTAGAAGGTCCTAGAGAAAACACTTCTCTAGGCATCTTCGAGCATGATGCTGTGACCAATTTCTGGCAGATGTTGACCATAGAGTTGCACTGGAAGACCTGGAGATTCCTAGAGAGGAGAGCTCTCAGGTAAAAAGAATAGTGTTTTTTTATTTGTGGTTTTTCCATATTTACAGGGGTCCTTCACCCCTAACCCCAGTAAATGTGGAGGGACTACTGTAATTGGGATTGTCCCGGACAAATCTCGGCAGTTGGAAGGTAAGCCGTTCCCACTCACCCGCCCAAAATTGAAATGCGTGCCTCTCTCTGGCCCTAAGAATGTTACTAAAAAGCCCCTCCCTTTTTGCAGCCCATGGATAGGGCTCTGAAAGCCAGCATGGTGTGTTGGTCTGAGCATTGGACTACAACTCTGGAGATCAAAGTTAGATTTCCTGGTTGGCCATGGAAATTCATTGTGTGACCTTGGGAAAGTCAAACACTCTCAGATCCAGAAAACCCCATCATAGGTTCTCCTTAGGTTCAGCATAAGTCAGAAATGACTTGAAGGCACATAACAACAACAAATGTGGCTGTAGAAGCAAGGACATTTCTTGCACAGTGCTGATCTGTTTATCTACATGCACAAAGTATCTTTAGATTGCTGAATATGAGAAGGAGAAACAGATGAAATATTGTTCCTCAATAGCCTAAGGCCTTTCATATAGTTCCTCTCTACCAGCCAATAGTCTACCTAATCTGGTTTTATTTTTTAACTGAATTTGGGAGATATATTTTATGTTGTGTTTGATTTAAAAAAAAAAAAAACAGGCTTTTGATAAGCTTGCAACTGACCATTTTCAGAAACATTTCTAACAAGATCAGAGGGAATTATTCAACTTTTACATAGCTGATCTGTAGAAGGGAAAAATCTCATCAAATGTATTATCTTCAAACCTATCACCATTCAGTTTGTATGAATAACAGCAGCACCGTCTCTTTGTGTGTAAGAGAGAGGGAGAGAAAGAGGGAGGGAGGGAGATAGAGAGAAAGAGAAATAGAGAATGTGCATGTTTGAAAGACCTTGGCAAATAATCTAAAACCTAGAAAATTAGGGATTAAAGGTAGACAGACAGACATATCCAGTAAGAATGTGGAAAGCCAAAGTAAGAATATTAGAAGGGCTTTAACAAAAACAGAACAAGCCTGCTATCTGAGAAATGATTAGTATATTGGACTGTGGGGGAAATGTGAGGTATATTAGTGGATTTATTTAGCAGATTAATCAAATTGACAGGTCAGTGTGGTTTGAGCATTGGACTACAGCTCTGGAGACGAAATCCCCACTTGGCCATGGAAACCTACTGGGTGACCTTTGGCAAATTATACTCTCTCAGCCTCAAAGGAAAGCAAAGGTAACTCCCTCTCTGAACAAATCTTGCCAAGAAAACCCCATGATAGGTTCACGTTAGGGTCGCCATAAGTTGGAAATCACTTGCACATAGCATTGTAAATTTGTATATGGGCAGTATGATATTGACTGTGTTATTTCTGATTCCTTTTCTAATTATGTCCATTGTGGAATTTCCTTTATGTGTTCTTTTTTACAATATCCACACACTGTGTGACATTTTCAGAGGGATATCAACCATGATCACTAGATCCCCTGGTCAGTTGCTTCTAGTTCAGATCCTATCAATGTATATTTGAAGTTGGGATTTTTACTAACTTTTAATCTACCATTTTAAAGCTTATTCTCCCAGTTTAGAGAGGTGCTTTTGAAGTTTTTAACAATCTCTTTTTCTTCTCACAACCCTAAATAATCTATTGTCAACAAGAAATGTGGCCACCTCACTTTCCACTAGGTACAACAATTAACTGATTGATAAATGCAAATCCCTAAAATGTTAATCTTCAAGCAGGGATGGGAAAGTACTGTCCCTTCAGTTGTTATTGGACTACAATTCCCATCAGCTATCACCAGCATCATCAATGCTGGGGATGATGGGAGTTGCAGTTCAACAACCTCTAGAAGACCATGTGGTACTCCAGCCCTAATTCAGATGTACATAGTCAGCACTGCCTATCAGTACAGCTCTGCTATCTGTTGGTATTTTCAAATAGTCTCTAACCTTGCTACTGTGGCTGAGTCTTGGGCAGCTTGCTCGAAACACAGCTAGTCAATTTGCTGTTTACCACCAGAAGTCCCATTGTTAATTAATTTCCCTTGTTTGGAATTCAAAATTTGCTTTGACTATAAAATGATACATGTTGTTGATTATTGGAACTATTCTATAAAGTGGACTTTTTTAAAGATTAAATAGAGGAAATAGAAATAAAAATTAAAAATCAGCCATATTATTCTAAAGACTATATGTAAATGGATAAATGTATTAATTTCATTGATTTTTAATGAACTATTGATTAAGCTTGTTTTGATGAATTGCTGATTATTAGCTGACTAATTAATTAATTGATCTCAACAATTGCTGATTAACTGTAGATAAATATCTGACTCTTGTTGATTAGTTTGTTTTGATGAATTGCTGACTATTAGCTGATTAATTTTTTTAATTTTATTAGCAAACAACATACACAAAAAACACAAACATTTACATAAACACAAACACACATACATAATGATACATATATTCACGTATCTATCACATCCAAACACATATATCCTTCCACGCCCACTACTACACTCATTTCCTACTTATATCTCCAATTTAATTACATAAGCTACTTAGTAATTTTATCTTTCTTCCAAATAAATGCTCAATTGCCTATCGCCATAACCATTTATTATTTTCACCCCTGGTAACAAATCTCATTTCACTCTATATTTATGTATTAACCAGTCCTGGTACCTTTATCCAGTTCCTAATCATTGGTCAACCATATTATGTTTCCCATATCTATTACCTTACATTTTCATTCTTGGTCTTCTCTATCCCAATATTCCTTAAAATTTATCCAACCTCTAACCACTTCCTCCTCCTCCTCCTTATCATTCAATAAACCAGTCAAGATATTTGATTCTATCGCTTCCCAAGTTTTGTTTTTCCATTCACCAATAGTGGGAGTAGTTGACTGTTTCCACTTTCCAGCATATAGTATTCTGGCGGACGTTACCATATAAAGTAAGGTCTGTCTATTTTCCTTTTCGAATACTTTTTCTAGCATACCTGTCATATTTAACAAGAAGAGAGTTGGTTCCATAGGTATATCCATTTTATATATTTTCGTCATCACATCCTTTATCTTTTTCCAGTATTTTTGCGCTTCTACACATTTCCACCACATGTGGTAAAACATTGCTCTCGATTTATTGCATTTCCAACAGCAATTTTTTCCAGTTTTATATAATTTATTTAATTTTTCTGGGGACAGATACCATCTAAATGTCTTCTTTATAATCCTGGCATCTCGTGAATTTGTTGGTATCATACCATGCTTTTTCCCATTTATTTAATTCTATGGGCTTCCCAATATCCTGATCCCATTTTATCATGGAGTGTTTTATTTTTTCATTTTCCAAATTCCTTCCTTGTAATACTCTGTAATATTTCGCAACGTGCCCTTTGTCTTTATCAAAAAATATTTTGTCTATTTCGTTTTGTCTATTTGTAATACCCACAGTGTTTTTATCTATTTTATACCTTTCCTTTATCTGCATATAAAGAAACCAATTATCTTGTATCTCTTTACTTAGTCAATCCCTTGTTTTCAAAGAATCCCCAATTTCTCCTTTCCAATTAATTAAGTCTTTATATGTCAACCAAGATATGTTTCCCATTTTAGATCTTTTAAAAAAGGCTTCCTGAGGGTTGATTAATTAGTTGATCTCATTAACTGCTGATTAACTGTGGATAAATATCTGACTCATTTGAGTAATACTTGATTAAAATATTAAGAATAGTTGTAAGTGATAACTAACATCTATAACAGTGGCAACTTAAAAGAAAATTCAGGCAACTATACAGGTGCAGAACGCAACTCAAGATGAATCAACAACAGAAATAGCAGGAAATACTGACCCAAACAGACTATTTTTAGAAAAAATTAAGAAATTGAGAGCAGATATAAGACCAGAAATCCATGCAGAAATAAGATCCAACATAAAAGATGAGAATGGAAAGAAGAAATAAAGGCTGAAATACAGAAAGAACTACATGAGTTCAAAGAAAGCTTACAGAAGATGACAGGAGAAACAAAAGAAAACAATTTAAAAGTGACAGAAATTCATGAGAAAACAGAAAAGCTGGAGAGGAAAACTAATGCTTAGGAGAAAACACAACAACCAGAAGAATCCTATAAAGCATCTGCAGAATTACGTCTTAAAGGGAAAACACTAAAAATAAGAGGCCTACAGGAAAGGTACAATGAAGATCTAAATGTATGTCTAATTCCAGCCCTTGCACAATACATTGATTGGCCCATAGAACAACTAGATGTAGAAAGAGATAAATTATACAGAGTAAATTCATGGGTGGCTACAGACAGAAATCTTCCAAGTGACATAACAATCCATTTTCTTAGAGAAAGGGTATGACATTTGATTCTCGAAGCAAACTACAAAAAAAGCTATATATTGAAGATAAGGAAGTTCACATATTCAAAGACATTCAAACACAAATGCTACAAAAAAGAAAGATTACTCAAATTTGATACAATATCTCAAACAAAAGGCTGTAAAATATAATGGGGGGAAGAAGGAGTTCTCTTTTCAATAGGGAAAAAAGTATATAATAGATACACAAAAGAAAGCTAACGAATTTCTAGAAAGAAACAGGAAGGGGGGAAATGAACAAACAACAAAAGAAAGGGAAGAGACAACACCAGAAATAAAAAGAAGAGGAACAAAAATAAGAACAAGAGCAGAAGATAGTGAATGGAAGGATAAAAACCAAGAAGAAGAAGGAAAAAGAGATTCAGAAGAATCAGAAGAACAAATTAGTGAAATAGAAGAAGCAGAAGAGGTAAATGAAATAGAAGAAGAAAAAGAGAAAGAATCAGAAGAACTGGAGGAAAGTGAAGAAGAGGGAAAATCAGAAGAAGAAACAACAGCAGAAGATAAGAAAGTGCAGGAGGGAAAAATGAAAAACAAAAAAGGAATATACTCAAATAATATCAAGGAGAAAAATGGAAAAAGATCAAATCTAAGACAGTAAAATAAAATAAAGGACACAACAGTAATACAAGATGTCAATTATAGTGATATCCTGGAATGTCAATGGCTTAAACTTTAAATTTAAAAGAAGGAAAATATTTCATTACTTGAACAAACAGAAAGAAGACGTAGTTTGCATACAAAAAAAACCATATAAAAAAAGATATATGAGTCTTGGAAAATAAAAAACTAGGCAAACTCTTTATAGCATCAAATGAAGAAAAAATATTTATGTAAAAAACAAAGAAAAGGCAAAGGAAATATTCAAAGAGAATAATGGCCATTTTATAGCAGTAGAAGTATTGATAATCAATATATATATGCACCACAAGACAACAAAACAAAATTTTATAAAAATCTACAACAAAAAATAAGAGAATATGATTACGAGAGACTACAGATAATAGGAGATTGGAATGGGGTGGTAAACCCAGCAGAAGATAGACAACAACTCCTGAAAAAATCTCAAGGGAAACTTCCAATCACAGCATTCGAACTTATACAAGACCTAAATTTGATAGACATATGGAGGATGATGCATATAGGAGTCAAAGATTATACTTGCTTTTTTGACAGATTTAAATTATGATCAAGAATTGATCTAGCATTTGTATCTAAGAAAATCTGTAAAGAAATATGGAAAGCGGAAATCCTGCCCAGGACATTATCTGACCACAGTCCAATTTTATTAACAATAAACCAAAAGAAAAAAGAATATACATGGAGTTGAAATAATCCCTCCTATCAGATGAGAAGATAGTAACTAAAATAAAACAAGGAATAAAATTATATTTTCAAGAGAATATAAATACAGAGACACTGATGCATGTAATCTGAGATGCAAGCAAACTGTGATAAGGGGCCAGTTAATACAACAAGAAATCAGAAAGAGGAAGATGAAAAAGAAAAAAGAGAAAGACTTGATGGAGAAATTAGAAATTAAAGATCAAGAACTTAAAAGAAGACCAGCAGATAAAAAGATACATCAAGAAATACAGATACTAAAGAATCAGCTAAATCAAAATATAATGCAAGAAATAACAAATAAAATTAAATATGTAAGTCGCTATTGCTTTGAAAATGAAAAAAAGTAGGAAGATGGTTGGACCATAAACTGAAGAAAGAAAAATAAAAAAAAATACTAAAACTTAAAAATAATGATAAAGAATATACACAACGAAGTAAATTAAAACAAATAGCTACCAAATATTTTGGAAAATTATTCTCAACAGAAGAAACAACACAAGAAAAGAGAATAAAAATGAAAAAAATATTTTTAAAAAACCCTAAATCTCACAACTTACTAATAAACATAAAGAAGAACTTAATGTGCCAATCACCATGGCAGAAATAGACAAATGAATCTGAAATAATGAATCTGAAAGAAAATAAGGCACCGGGACCAGATGGGTTGACAGCAAAGTATTACAAAACATTTAAGGGAGAACTGTTGTTAATGCTGTATAAAACAATTCAAGAAATAGATCAGGGGTAGGCAACCTTTCCCCTTTAAGGGCCGAGGGACTTCAGCTCCCAGAATCCTAGGAGCTATTGACCAACATGGGACTATTGGCCAACATGGCTGAGGCTGCTGGGAGCTGAAGTCCCTCGGCCCTTAAAGGGGAAAGGTTGCCTACCCCTGAAATAGATTATGGCAAATTTCCAGAAAGGTAGGGCCAATCATTAACTACTATAATAATGAAAGAAGAAAAAGACCCTGAACAAATAAGTAATTACCATCCAATTGCTTTGTTAAACCTGGACTATAAGATATACATCCATCTTAGCAGAAAGATTGAAAAAAAGCACTATCGTCCTGGGTAAATGAAGATCAAACAGGCTTCCTTCCAGGGAGACATTTAAAAAAACAATATTAGAATAGAATGGACATCTTAGAATTCTATGAAATACATAAAGAACACAAACTAGGAATAATATTTTTAGATCTAGAAAAGGCGTTTGATAACATTAATTGGGACTTTATGAAATAGTGATTGGGGAATGCAGAATAAGAGGAAAATTTATGAATTGGATCCACAATATATATAAAAATCAAAACACATAAATAATTATAAATGGAGAGAAAACAAAAAGTTGTATTATAAATAAGGAATGTGCCGGGGATGCCCAATGTCCCCTTTGTTTTTTATTATTGTGTTGGAAATTTTAAATAAGAAAACAAGAAATAATAAGTTAATGCAAAGACTGGAAATACACAAATATAGCTATAAACTCCACGCTTTTGCAGACGATTTAGTAGTTTGTTTTTTGAGAATCCAAGAAAGAATATTATAAGACTGTGGAAATACTAGAACAATTTAGTATTCTAGCAGGATTCAAAGTCAATAAAAGTAAAAGTGGTATATATTTAAAAAGAAGAAGAATTTAAAAAAGAAAATGGAGTATCAGATAATTAATAAAGTTTAATATCTAGCAATAGTGATCACAAGAACTCAAAGTTATATAAGAATAACTACATCACAACTTGAAATTGCATTGAGAGAGATTTGGAAAAATGGGATAAACAACAGCTGTCTCTAATTGGTAAAATTGCCACAATACAAATGAACATACTACCTAGAATGTTATACATATTCCAGACAATACCCTGAAAAAGGAGCCTTGGTGGTGCAGTGGTTAAATGCCTGTACTTCAGCCACTCACTTACAAAGTTGCGAGTTCAGTATCAGCCAGGGCTCAGGCTCGACTCAGACTTGAATCCTTCCGAGGTCGCTAAAATGAGTACCCAGCTTGTTGGGGGCAATTAGCTTACAGTTGTAAACCACTTGGAAACTGCAGAGCATGGTATGAAGCAGTATATAAATGAAGCTGCTGTTATAGCTACCTGTTTTAATAAACAAACAACCATTCAAAATCTAGAGAAAAAAACTTATCCAATTTAATATGGCATGGAAAGAAGCCAAGGATAAAAATATCAGCAATGCAAGATAGAAAGAAAAAGGGTGGACTAGGGCTTCCAAATCTAGAAATATATTATAATGTGTGTGCTCTAATGTGAATAAAAGAATAGATAACATTAGAAAACCAAAAATTACTAGAAATAGAACGTATTAATATGAAACTTGGATGGCATGCATATCTCTGCTATGATAAAGTCAAAACAGATAAAGAATTTAATACACATTGTATAAGGAAAGCACTATTTACAGTCTAGAATAAATACAAAATACACTTTTATACCAAAATCCCAAAATGGACATCAACACAGGAAGCATTCCACAAAAAAGAAGCTCTATCGAAAGGAGTTTGGATTAAATATGAAGATATACTGATAAAAACAGATGAAAGACACAACATCAAAACTATGGAAGAAGTGCAACAAGGGAGATCAATTGGATCAAATATTGGCAAATCCTGGTTCTGGTTTGTTATAATAATGCCTAAATATTTTGTTTTTGTTATTATCCTTAAGTCTGTTTTCGAAGCTAGTTCCTCCTTGTCTATTTTTGAGAATTTTTTTATCAATATTCCACTTTTTTGTTAGTTAATTCTGAAGCCTGCCATACCACATACTTCTTCTAATGTTGACCATAGTTTTGTAATGCTTTTTTTAGAGTCTTCTAATATAATTGCTAGGTCATCCACGAATGCTTTTGTTTTAAATTGTTGATTTCCTATTTGTAATCCTATAATTTGTTTATCATTTCTTATTCTTCTCATTAAGAGTTCTATCATCATTATAAATAGAAGTGGTGAAAGTGGGCAACCTTGATGAGTCCCTTTATTAATTGTGCACTTGTCTGATTTCTCCCCATTTATATCTATTTGGGCAGATTGTTGTGAGTAGATGACTTTATTCCATATTTGAAATTTATTACCAATTTTGCTTTGTTTTAACACTTCTTTCATTTAAAAAAAACCAATTAACATTGTCAAAAGCTTTTTCTAGATCAATTAGAGCAATTCCTAGTTTTTTCTCTTTATGCCTTTCATAGTACTCTATAATGTTCACTAATGATCTAATGTTATTTTTAATTTGGCAACCTGATAGGAAGCCTGATTGGTCTTCATGTATCCACTGCGTTAATTCTTTTTTCAATCTACCCGCTATAATTGAGGCATATATCTTGTAATCGAGATTCAGCAGAGATATAGGTCTATAGTTTTCAATTAAGCTTGTATCTCTGTCTTCTTTTGGTATTAATATTATTGTTGCTTCATGCCATGTTTGAGGATAGAAGCCCTCTTCAATCTCTCTTATTGTCTTGTATAATGGGTGTATTAAATCATCTATAAAGACTTTGTAGTATTTAGCCATTAAGCCATCCAGCCCTGGGGCTTTATTATCTTTCAGTTTCTTTATTGCTTTATATATTTCTTCTTTTGTTATCTGCATGTTTAGATCTTTTTTCTGTTCTTCTTGATCTTCTATCAAACAATTATACTGTGACACAGAATAAAAGAGAAAATCTTAAAAATTGGAAAACTCTGCAGTTATCATTACTTGGTAGAATAGATTAATTCAACCATATGTACTCCCAAAGATGCTATACCTATTTCAAACTATTCCAATGATAACATCTAACATCATCTTCAAAACATGGACAAGAGATATTAGCGAATTTGTTTGGCAGGGGGGGAAAACAAGAATAAAAATAGCAGTGGTACAAGACAACAAAAAGAAGGGAGGGTTAGGTTTACCCAATCACCAAGTCTACTACAATGCAGCTGCCTTTATTTGGCTAAAAGTTTGGATAGAGTTAAAGAGCAAAAGGCTACTGACATTGGAAGGTGATAATTTAAAGAATGGATGGCATATGTACTTACACTATGAGAATACGAGAACAGATAACAACTTCAATAACCACGTGATCAGGAAAGCTTTAATAAAAATTTGGATCAAGTACAAGAATTTCCTTTATACCAAACCCCCAAGATGGGTCTCACCATAGGAAGCATTTTATAAGGCAGAAAAAATCTATAAAGGGAAATGGTTTACATACGAAGATATTCTAACCAAAACAGAGAAAAGAGATAATATTAAATGATTAGAAGAACTTCAAAAAGAATGAGTAGGAATACAGTGGTTAGGATACCTCCAAATAAAAGAAAGATTTTAAAAAGATAAGCAAATAATAGGAATAGAACCTGAAAAAAAAAGACTTAGAAAAAATCTTGGAAAAGGGGGGAAAACATATGATACCTTGTATATATAAGATGTTGCTTGATGTGGATCTAAAAAAAGAATCTATCAAGGAGTGTATGATAAAATTGATGCAGGACACTGGAGAAAATATCCCAGTAGATATCTGGGAAGAAGTATGGGTAAAAACTCTAAAATTCACTAAAAGCACATATTTAATAGAAAATTATTATAAAATGTTTTATAGATGGCATATGTCACCCCAAAAATTGGCTAAGTTATACAAAAATGACAAAGGTAATTGTTGGAAATGTGACCAGAATAACACCAACTTACTCCACATGTGGTAGAAGTGTAAAATAGTAGCAGAATTCTGGAAAATGATCCACAAAAGAATACAGGAAACATTTCATATTTGTTTTGAAATGAACCCTAAAGTATACTTATTAAACATAACAGGGGATTTAAAAAGCAAAATAAGTAAGGATGAAATTGGGTTTGTTCTGTATATAATTACAGCGGCTCACATAGTATATGCTAAATATTGGAAAAGGATAAATGAGAATTTAGAGGAGGAGTGGCTAGTAAAGGTAAATGATTTGATGACTATGGATAAATTAACAATGATGATCAATGATAAATCGGACCAAAATTTCTGTTTCTTATTGATAAATATCATTTATCTGGATTATATTAATACTAGAAGAAATTTAAGCTTTAAGTGACCTTTATTTTTAGATAAAGAAAGTTGGATTATTAACATAATTGTGTAGATTAAAATAACTATTGTGTTGCTGTAAACCCCTCAAGAAAACAAGAGATTGTATGAAGCTTTTTTAAAAAATATTGGCAAATACGAAAATATTTTTTAAAAGATATGGAAACACAAAGAATAGAAAATTAAATGAAAGATTTCAATAAACTAATTAAAGAAGAAGAAAAACAACTGATAAAGAAAATTTAGAGATAGAGTTAAGTGAGGAGACAAGAATAGTATGATTAAGTGGATGCAGGATATCAGAAATGAAATATCCATAACAAGTTGAAATTTATGAAATGTAACAGCTTAAAAGAAAACTATTTTAAAGTTTTTTATAGATGGTATATGATTCCAACCAGATTAGCAAAGATTAAAAAAATAATAAGAAGAATAGTTGTTGGAAATGCAAGGATAAGGTGAGTACCCTATACCATATGTGGTGGCAATGTAAGTTTTTTAAAAATCTGGGAAAATATACATAAAAATGATAAAAGAAACATTACAGAAGAATATACCATTAAAACCTGAATTGTTTCTATTAAATATAACAGATGTAATTGAAGATAAATTAAATCATGAGGGGGGAAAGCATAATTTTATACATATCACAGCTGGACATATGGTATACGTAAGATACTGGAAAATTGATATAAAACCCACTATAGATGAATGGACAGTGAAATTAAATGACCTATCTGTCACAGACAGCTTGTACATGTATATTGGTGGAACGACAACAATATGAAAAGAAATGGGGACAAGTGTCAAAATTGTGGAGAAATAATAAGAAGGATTTAAAAAGTAAATAAAGATGTGTAGAATATGTAATATATATGTAAGTAGTATATAGTAAACAGTAGTCTAAACCAGAGAAATAAGATATGGAACATTGATTTAGGTCTCTGTTTTACAAAGATGTTAAGTAAAGGAAGATGGTATAAAACAGAACTTAAGAACTACTCAGTAATGAAAGATCTAGTTAGAACGAAAGTAATACATTATAAGGTGAGTATAGGCAAATTGAGTTTAGAAAAAATGTGTAAGCAAAAATTTATAGCAAAATATGTTTCTTTCTTTTTTGTTGTTGTTTGTTTTTATGTGGTAGTAAAATAATAAAAATTATGTTTTTTTTAAAAAAAAAAGATTCAATCATTGCATATCAAGAGACAGACAAAGAAAGAGAAAAATGACACCTGCTTGCTAATTTCATCAATAAGAGTTTTGCCTCTTACAAATGCTTCCATATTCGTGTACAATAAAAAAAATTTTCCATTTAAGATATTGCCCTATGGCTTTGCATTTTTCACAGCTGGCATAGTGTGACATTTGGGACCCAGTGTTGTTGTCACCCAGTGCAGTAACTCATTGTGTCACCCCCTCCATAGAACTCCTTCCATGCCATGCCACACCATATAGAATCTTTAGTAATGCTTTTTTGTACTCATGTTACACATAAATCATAATTCTCATATATCACTGAAGTGTAGCCAAAAGTCTATGGGGAATTTTATTTAGCTCAAATAGAGAGGGGGTGGGCTACAAGGACCCTGCGAGACCATCCCCCACGTGTATACCAAGAGTCTAGTGAATCTGAGAGTTGATGCAGAGGCAGGATTCTCCAATTAAAGTATTATTTATTGAACAGTAGAAAATCACACAGCAAAGCACACATGCACTCTTACAGGGCTTAGGGAAATCAAGGGGTAGAGGCCGTGGCAATGCTTACTACCAATGAAGCCTCTTCTGGAATCCAATTGGGTGAAGGAGTATGAGAAACAACCATCCCGAGAGTGTGGATTGGACAGAAGTACCAATAACCAGATCAGAGAACAGAGTGAAGTGAGGTCCCCCTGCACTCAGACTAGCGACACTGAGGGGAAGAATTCAGGGTTTTTTTAAGGAAAAATCTAGCCTCTGGCGAGGTATCTGATTGCTTGGCTAAAAAGCTTAGACAAAAGAAGTTTGATTGCTTAACAATAGCTTGGACTGTTTGGCTAGGGTTCACTAGATTGTTTAGCTATAACTTAGATTGTTTGGCTGAGGTTTAGACAAAGGTGTTAGATTGCCTAGCTGACGTAATCTGGTCTGGCAATATTCAAGGGGAAATGAGAGGGGATTGAGTTGTCTCGACGGCCCATCAGGTGAGACATCTCGGCCATTATTGCTCATCCTTCTGATTATGGAGGTGATGATAGCCAATTTGCGACTCCCACATTGTCTGCCTGGCTCTGTGATTTGGGGATTTTCCAGTTCTCCAATTGAACTGGGCATGACCTCTGTGCCCTGCTATGGAAGCACATGGAGTTTGATGCAGAGTCCATCTGGAGCCATGTGGAATTCATACACACCAAAATTCAGAAAAATGCACTATCAGTAACAGAAGACAGTGGCAACAGTTGTGACATAAACTAGCAAAATTTAAATTATACCTTTAAATTACAGTATCATACATATTCATGTGGTTAAAGTGAAAATTGGTAAGATGTGATGTTTTCAAAGAAAATTTAAAGAGAATAATGAAAAATAATAATTTAACTTTTTTAAAAAATCCTGAGGCCTCTACATCCTCATCCCACTGAGCCTGACCCCACTCATACCATCTCTTCCGCTGAGCTTCAGAATTTTAAAGGGCAAATGCCATAGCCCAAAGGCAGATGTTTAGAAAGCAGTGGCATTACCGCTCCTTAAGGTGTCACCTGGTGCAATCCATACTCCCCACACACCCCTAATGACACCCCAAAAAGAAGATAGTACTAGTCATGCTTGTTGTGGGACCTGGGATAACTAGTCTAAAAACTGTAACCTTGCCAGGATTTGTTGTGTACCAATCTATGCCTTGGTCTAAGAAGAGAGCACCAGGTCAGCTACCTTTGAAATGCTGACAAAATGAAATCAAGGGTAAGTTCTGCCTGAGGATGGAAAGAAATTCATTGAACCTGACAGCCTTGATGAGAGAAGCATTTCCCACTGCATTTCCACAGACTTGTTGCAAGAAAATGTGTGCCTCACTCTGAGCATTCATACATTGGTGTGGCTTACAGGGCGCTGCCAAGAAATTAAGAACACCTGGAAACATAGTTCATAATTTGAAATGTGACCAGCTAAAAAGCACATTGTTGAAAACTTGCTTGTATTTTTATCTAAAGTAGATTAAATGTGCAAATAAATATGAACAGTGAGGAAAATGCATTTAAAATATGAATGAATTTTGGTGCAGGAAGAAACCACCAACTTCTGTTCAGAAGTTGTGTAGAGTACATTTACCCCAGGTTATCTGTACCAGAGTTGGGTTAGATGCAGTGTTGTGAAAGCAATCACACAGTGGGTTGCAACACTGTGCATCTGTTGTTGCACAGTGAAGGAGCTGCTTTTACACCCCTTAAGATATATCACACAATCTTGCAACCCAATTGCTGCTGTTGTTGTATGCCTTTTAGTCATTTTCTGACATATGACGACCCTAAGATGAACTTATTTTGTTTAGAGGGGGGTTGTCATTACCTTCCCTTGAGACTGAGAGAGTGTGACTTGACAATGGTCACCTAGTGGGTTTCCATGGTCAAGCTGGAATTCAAACCCTGGTCTTCAGGGTCCTAGCCCAATGCTCAAACCAATACACCACACTGGCTTTCCACAACCCAATAGGAAATAGAAATGGAGAGAAAATCCAAGTGGGGCTTGGAGAAACTCAGCAACATCAAAACTCAAAAGGTTTTCACACCCTTAGTACACCTTTGTAAGTAAGAGAATAGAACCAAATTATTATTATCATTATCATCATATTATCATATTAGCATTATCATCCTCCTTCATCATCAGTGAGAGTGTTAATTGAGTATACTCTCTGGGAATCTTTCTCATGTAGTTGCATAATGTTGGTCATTTAGCGTGGCTGCTCTTCTGAGATAAATATCAAAAAATAACCTCGAGGTCTACTTCAGTATTATGCACATACATCCGTATGCTATAATAATTTATTTATCCACCAGGGTCAATGGCAGCCTTCATTAAATGGGTGCTGTAATTCACTGCAAGCTTTCATAGTTTCCATTAATACAGTGAGTTCATAAAGTGCTAGATGTCTAGCCTCATATCTTTCACATAGCATTGTGCAAAATAACACAAATGGCACATTACGGGGTTGCGGGGGAGAGCAGAAGCCCAAAATGGATCCCAAGTCTTTGCATGTTAAGACCAGAATTACACATTGCAGCTGGCATCACTGGTAATTTAATTCCTCACAGTCTGAGAGCACCACCTAATGTTCAGAAGGGAGTTCTGCCATTGCTCTAATGCACTGGCTCACATCTCTTCTTTCAGATCCTTCCATGTTCTACATGTTCAAAGTCTCATACATGGGGTTGAACTTGGGTGATGCCTCATGTTCCCTAATTTCTAGAGGAGAAAAACAGCAGCACAGTAGCTCACATAGGCCTTGTCAGCTTTCAGGGTTAGTCTTACACAAACATTAAATGACAGTAGTCCAAAACATACAGCAGAAATCATCCAGTTTGAGACCATTTTAACTGCCCTGGCTCAATGCTAAGGAGTTCTGAAAACTAGGGCCTTATCACATGGGGCCTAAAGCAGAGCTAATCCAAAGGGTATCCGAAGCTAATACATATTATCTCCCCGTGTTTACACACGATGTTGCACCGAAACTAGACAGAAACCGGAGCTAATCCGTAACGAAGTGAGAATTTTCGACATTCGGTTTTTCGGGGAAGTACAGCTGAGCCTTCGTATTTATTGTGCAATGGCCGCACAGGCGAAATACATCTGAGCGCCCGATCCGTATTGTGAAGTGCCCGATCCGTATTGTGAAACTACCCAAGCTTCCTCGCGCTATTTCCCATGGATCTGTGAGGAGGCATCATCTGACGTGTACTTCCTGTTTTGATCGGCCAACAAACGGAATGGGTAAACATGTTGTTCTCTGCTGTGAAGGCGGTCTATGTTTATATTTGGATAAGTGGCACCACGCGATAAGGATTTGTGGCCGGGGAGAGCAATCTCCATCTGGGGGTGGGGGGGAGAATATTTGGGCTGGGGGCAATATTCCATAGCCTTTTGTTGGTGTGAATTCGTTGTGACGAGGGGGGGCTGGGGAAAAGATGTTTTTAATCTGATGCTTCTCTTTTCTCAGGTGTGGATCACTCCCTGACAGCAACATCCCTGAGGGTAGTTTTACCTGGTCGTCAGTTCTCTTGATGTGTGAGTGCCAATTTGATTACATTTATACAATTTATTCATGGCACTCCCTCGCCGCACCCTTCCTTGGGTGGTGCACACCCACTATGCACGTTGAGAGGTGGGAGAATGCTGTATTTATACATTGGTTTGTGAGTAGATAGATGGATAGATGGATAGATGGATTGCTGGCTAGATCGATAGATAGATGGATAGATAGATAGATAGATAGATAGATAGATGGAGAGAGAGAGAGAGAGAGAGAGATGGATGGATGGATGGATGGATAGATATGGATAGATAGATAGATAGATAGATAGATAGATAGATAGCAAGCTAGATAGATGAATAGGTCGGTACATAGGTAGATGGATACATGCTTAGATGGATCGGAAGATGGATGGATAGGTAGGTGGATAGATGGATAGATAGATAGACTGACGGATAGGTAGATAGATAGATAGATGGAGGGAGGGATGGATGGATGGATGGCTAGATAGCTTGGCGGATAGATAGATAGATAGATAGATAGATAGATAGATAGATAGATAGACGGATAGGTAGGTAGATAGATAGGTAGATAGACGGATAGGTTGGTGGGTAGGTAGGTAGACGGGCAGAGTGATGGTCAAATGGTACCTACCCAGGTAATGCGTATACTCGTGGGGCCCAAGGGCCTTCAGGTCCACAGCCCTTCAATGATGGTATTCCCCATCGACCCATCCCCAGGAGATGTCCAACCTGTCCCTGCTTATAGACCTCCAGGGAAGGGGAATCTGAGGCCTTGCGATCCAGTGTCAGAAATTTCCTTCGGATGTCGAGGTGGGATCTGTTAGCAGGCAGCTGTTGTCCATGGCTTTGGTGAGGTCCTTTTTTCCCGGAAACAATCGAGATCCATTAGAATTTGGTTACATATAAATCGTAACGTTCCTCCTCCTCTTCTCAACAATTACCATGAACTGCTCCCTTGGTTACTCCAATTTTACCTTGAAAAATACGGTCTTTAGACTTTTACCATAAGCGGTTGGAATAAGGTGCACTTGCTCAACACCTTGGGGAAATCTATGTTCCCCGGGATTTGGCAAAGATCTCTTGTTTGACACTGTATATTTCTGGAGGGTGGATGGATACATAGATAGAATAATAGATGAATAGATATCAACCTATACAGAAGGGAAGATAGATACATAGGTTGCAATATTGATGGAAAGAGAGATGGATAGTTAGACAGATAGATAGATAGAGAGATAATAGAGAGATAGACAGACAGACAGACAGACAGACAGAAGGATGGATAGATAGATAGATAGATACATAGATCGATAGATAGATAGACTGGTAGAGAGAGAGAGAGAGAGAGATAGAATGATAGAGAGATTAGAGATTGAGAGATAGATAGATGATAGATAGATAGATAGATAGATAGATAGATAGATAGATAGACAGAGAGATAGATAGATTGATAGATAGATAGATAGATAGATAGATAGATAGATAGACAGATAGTATGCATCTCTCATTGAAAAGGATTTGGGGAATTCTGTCTACTCTTCCCCTGTTGGGGTTCACATGATTATGTGTCCTTTTTTTTTACAGGTTTAGTTTCTCGGGATGTGGTGCTCCTAAGCACTGATGGCAGGACTACTGGGTGAAGTGGTAATAGCCTTCCCCCCCCCTCCACACATTCAAGGCATATGAGACACAAGATTACAATAAATAAATAAATACATTTATTTTCATATAAAAAGCATTGTTCTTGTCTTGCAAGTTTTTCCATTAATAACAACAATCAAACCGGAGGGGTAGGGGTCCAAGGAATAGAAAAATAAAGTTTCCACTCCCTGTTCCAGCACAGGGAAGTGGGGGTGGGATGACTTTAATAAATTAACCAAAAAAAATTATCTGAGTGGTGAGCCGGCCACCAGGAAATGGCGAACCCACATTTCCAAGGACTGCATGCTCCTTTCCAGGTCCCCCATCCTCCGCATGAGCTCCTGCTGACCACGTGACAGGGCGGCTATGAGTTCTCTCACTAAGGGGAAAAAAAATAGGATCATTATTACTACTTCCCTCATCTTCATAAGGAAAGTTTCAGTAGCATCAAGAATTCAGTGACAGGTGCGCAAAAAAACCTACACGGTGGCTCTCCCTCCCCCTGTGGCTCGGGGGGGAAATCAGCAAGCTCCAACCCTTCCTCTAGATCTGCCTGATTGGCAGCTTGTTGCCCCTCCATGGGGGGAAATTCTTCCTCCACCCTGCCCTCAGGTCTGGCCGCATCCTCTTCCTGTTCCTCTTCCTCTTCATCCGCCACAATTGCAGCTTGCCTGTCTGCAGGCCTGGCCGGCTCCTCCTCCTCTTCCTCCTCCTCTTCCTCCTCCTCACTGGCACCTTGTTGCCCCTCCATGGGGGGGAGCTGTTCCTCGTCCCTGCCTGCAGGGAAGGCCATTTCCTCCTCCTCCTGGCGGGGGGGGGCAACCTCTGCCCTTGCAGCCCTTTCCTCCACATGCCCCCTTGCTTCAGCAAATGCAGGTGCTGCTATGAAAAGATTCACAACATGAATTACTGTCAGACAGATGTCACAAAACACTAATAATATATAGAACCAACTATTCATAATACAGTCTGCTTTTGTTGCTTGGCTTACCTGCCGGCCTTATTGCTCTTCTCTCATCAGGCCTCCCTGCTTGCTCCCAAAGGTTCAACATTTCTTCATAGAATGCTGGCCTGCCTTCTGGGGGAGGATGGCCGTGGAATATCCGCCTGGCCCTGTAGAAAGCATTCCGCAGAACCTTGAGTTTGGATCGAATCTGTGCCAAGGATCTGCAGAATCCCCTACGGGCAAGCCTTCTGCGGATCTCCATATATGCTGCCCTATTAGGGTGGCAGCTAGACCCCATCAGTAGCTCTAGGTTGGGGCTGTGGGCTATTATGTGCAGCATTGCCCGAACCTCCTCTGTAATCCAGACCTGCCACCTGCTCGGCATTATTGCTGTACGCCTTCCCTTTGCAAACATTAACTTCCTGCTCCAACAGGGGTCGCCAGAGCGGAAGTTATACCACTGCGCATGCGCGAGAAAAAGGGCAGATCGCCATTACACAGAGCATGCGGGCGAGACTTGAGGTGCTTGTTGTTTGGACGGAAAAGAAATCCTAGGGCAGGGTGCACTGCTTGGCTGATCGCCTTGGCTGATCCTTCGTTATAGAGCCTCGGTGATCATTGCGCCATAAGCGCCAAAGCATTTCGGTTTGTGTTCACTTTACAAGCGGAGGGCAGGGTGCACCACTTGGCCGAGCACCTTGCCTTTTCCTTGGCTAGCTCGCATCGGTGACCATAGCGCCTTAAGCTCTCCAGCACCTCGTTCTGCCTTCATACTTTAGGTTTCATTTGGGCACTTTTGTAACTTATCAT
This sequence comes from Phrynosoma blainvillii, assembly GCA_026167975.1. Taxonomy (NCBI): domain Eukaryota; kingdom Metazoa; phylum Chordata; class Lepidosauria; order Squamata; family Phrynosomatidae; genus Phrynosoma; species Phrynosoma blainvillii. Next base: position 117,634,607 of record JANUYF010000003.1, read on the forward strand.
TTATAAATGGCTTCCATCGCGCCTGAGGACAGCCAGAGAAAGCAGGCAAGGGGGGTCGTCTGGACCCACACTGAGATATTAGAACTGCTGGCCGTGTGGGGTGATGAGAGGATCCAAAGGGAACTACATGCCAACCACAGAAACCACAATATATATGCCGAGTTGTCCGCGAAGCTCAGGGAAAAGGGGATCCACAGATCGGTGCCCGAAATTCAAAATAAATGCAAATCCATGAAATCTGATTACTCAAGGGTGAACAACCACAACAAAATCAGTGGCAACTCGCCAGCTACTTGTCCTTTCTATCATGAGCTGGACAAATTATTGAGGCACGACCGGTCGGTGTTCCCCAAACGGATATCTAAAAGCCTTAATGTCGTCAGAAAAGGCACCAGTGGCCCCAGCCAGCAGTTATCATCGCAGGCTCCAACAACATCCCAGCAGCAGGAACCATGCACGACCACTGCTGTAACTGTGGAAGGTAGGTCTAACTTTTGGGGTCTTCAAAGGGCCCTGGCCATGTGGGGAGGGTTGCTCCCTTTGGCTCACAGTAATGCATAATTTTCCTAGGCCCTTTCTACCTTTAGGGGTCTTCCAAGGGCCCTGGCCATGTGGGGAGGGTCGCTCCCTTTGGCTCACAGTAATGCATAATTTTCCAAGGCCCTTTCTACCTTTAGGGGTCTTCCAAGGGCCCTGGCCATGTGGGGAGGGTTGCTCCCTTTGGCTCACAGTAATGCATATGTTCCCAAAGGCCCTTTCTACCTTTAGGGGTCTTCCAAGGGCCCTGGCCATGTGGGGAGGGTTGCTCCATATGGCTCACAGTAATGCATAGTTTCCCAAGGCCCTTTCTACCTTTAGGGGTCTTCCAAGGGCCCTGGCCATGTGGGGAGGGTTGCTCCCTTTGGCTCACAGTAATGCATAATTTTCCTAGGCCCTTTCTACCTTTAGGGGTCTTCCAAGGGCTCTGGCCATGTGGGGAGGGTTGCTCCCTTTGGCTCACAGTAATGCATAATTTTCCAAGGCCCTTTCTACCTTTAGGGGTCTTCCAAGGGCCCTGGCCATGTGGGGAGGGTTGCTCCCTTTGGCTCACAGTAATGCATAATTTTCCAAGGCCCTTTTTACCTTTAGGGGTCTTCAAAGGGCCCTGGCCATGTGGGGAGGGTTGCTCCATATGGCTCACAGTAATGCATATGTTCCCAAAGGCCCTTCCTGATATCTGCAGCCTCTTAATTTTGGAACACTACTCTGGCCCTTGCTGACGTTAAGTCATCATCCAATTCTGAATCCACCATGCCACACTACTAGCCAATTATAATGAAATCATGGGATGCCAATTGGATTAATGCACAATGAAGTGGGTGGTGGTGGAGCTAAATTTGTTCTCCCAAGGGTCCAGACTGCTGTGTCCCTTCATCGCAATTGGCCAGCATGCAAGGGGAGAAAGTGGGAAAGGAGATTGTGGCCAAATCAGTTTTCTTTGAAGGAAATCTTGTTCTCTTTTGACGCTCCATTTACTACAATACATATGCTTGGACGATAAAATGTATGCATGGATTCCATTATGCTTCTTTCAAGGGTAACCATTTCCTCTGCCCTATTTATATCCCACAGTTGTGCCGGCTATCACAGAGGACAACAATGTGATACTGCAACTGCTCCCAGTGGATCACACAATGCCAGTGCTTCCTGCTGCGCATGAGGATGTTGTTCCCCAGGAGATACCAGCATCGCCAGCTGCTAGTGATGGTAAGATCTGGGCAGAGGTGGCCATTCTATTGCATTGCTATCACAGCTTGGGGAAAACTGTCATGCACTCCTACCTTTTCTTTTGTGGCCCCTAGAGACACAGATCAGTGTGGAAGGCCAGCCGGAACAGCCCTTCCAAACAGAAGCTGGGGAAACACAGCCCACTGGACAACACGATACCACAGACACCCCACAGGAAACTGTGGTCCGGAGGGGTAAGCAATTGCAATTCCCGCCTACATAAGACACTGGGTGCACCAGCACAGTGCATGTCCCGTGAATCCTATTCTTAATACCATGTTTTTATTCCTTTGCATGCCATCAGAATGCATGATTGTGGCCAAGGAATGCACGATTTTATACAACCATGCATGTTAAACAACTGGAATAAATGTTCACCAGTTTTATGACGCACACAACCGCACACATATACACACACACACAAGTACACACACACAATTACTTCGCCGCCAATTACTCTTTACTTTCTGCTTGATGGTCACAACATGTTTTTCCGCTTTCCCACAGTGCCACTGCGTACCGTGGTCCGGCGCGTGCCGAGGGACGAGGCATTCCATGATAGGAGAGCGAGGAGGGGCGAAATCATAGCTCGCACAATCCTTGAGGACTCCAGGAGGGAGGGCCGCATGAACCGCTCCTTGGCTAGGAAACAGCACCAGTCCCTGCTGCGTTCCCTCCGGAGTGACTCGATGACACTAGGAAGGTTGGAAAGAACCCTCCGGCAAGGTTCGGCATCTGCAGCACAGCACCGCAACCGTCTCTACAACTACTTAGACCGGCTGACTGCTGTTGCAGAGGGTACCCTTGCGCAGATGACGCGCAGGAACGACATGTTGGTGCGCCACTTGGCCTCCAAGCAACACAGCAGCGACCAGGGCTTGCCGTCTCCACCCGGAAGCACTGGGACACAACTTCTTTTTGAGGACTGGCCTGAGGAAGAGGAAGCTACACCTACTTGTCTGGTCCCTGCCACTGGACAGACAGAGAATGTGGAGGGCTCCCAGTGCATGGGCAGTACCAATGGTGCTTCCCAAATCCAGGCCACCCCTGTTCCTCAGAGGGGAAAGAGACAGATCAAGAAGAAGAAAATTTACTCTCCTTCTTGAGTGTTTCCTCTCACCACACAGGGCAGGGGTTCTTTTCCTGGCTGCATGGACTGATTGCCTATGTATTGATGCACTATGGTTTGTTAGGTTTTTGGATTGGTTATTGTTCAGAGCACTTTGCTAATGTTGGGTGTGCTTAGTTCGAGCACATCGCACTGTTCTAGTAAGGTATGTATTTTTTACAGTATGTTAAAATCTTCGTTTGCCATTCTAAACCAGCGTGGTGGTCATTACTTTGGTAAAGGAAAGTCCTCTGAACCAGCCCGGCAAGGGTTCCTCCTGAAATTGGCCCCGGGGGTAGATGTGAGGTTATGTAAGCTCCTGCCCTATCATATGAACATAATCTAAGTGTTTGTGAACTCCATAATTTAAGGCACTATGAAAGTAATACACAAGCATATAGACCCAGCAGTGTAGTGCCCAAAATGCTAATGGGCAAGTTGCCCAGCACTTTAGCAGTGGCTGATGAGCTGTATTGTTGACTAATTCCCAAAAATGGTACAGATGCCTTATACACTCTAGCATAGGTAGATAGACTATTTTGCAGGGGACGTGGCCACACACACAAACATAAAGATATATACACACAAATATATATATAGATAGATACATATTGAAATACATACATATATATATATATATATATATACCAGAATCCACACACATTTCTATGAATGAATATGTGCATATATATATATATGCCCCAATATATATGTTTGTATACATACACACACACACACACACACACACATATATATGGGGGCGCGTAGATATATATACATATACATATATGTATACAAGTGTATATATATATATATATATATATATATATATAAATAGAGAGAGAGAGGGAGAGAGAGAGAAGGAACCATGCATACAGTTATACGTATATACACACACACACACACACACACACACACAAACATATATATATATATATATATACATATATATATATATATATATATATACACACATATATATATTTTTGGCTACATGTATATATATATACACGCGCATGCATGCACACACACATAGAATCATAGAATCATAGAGTTGGAAGAGACCACAAGGGCCAGCCAGTCCAACACCCTGCCATGCAGGGACTCCCAATCAATGCATCTTAGTTGCCCTACTTTAGACACGCTCCATTTTCTCCACATCTTTTTTGAATTGTGGTGCCCAGAACTGGACACAGTATTCCAGGCGAGGCCTGACCAAAGCAGAATAGAGTGGCGCAATTACTTCTCTTGACCTAGACGCTATACCTCTACTGATGCAGCCTAAAATTGCATTGGCCTTTTTAGCTGCTGCATCACACTGTTGACTCATGTTCAACTTTTGGTGTACTAGAACTCCTAGATCCCTTTCACACGTAGTCTCATTCAGCCTGGTGTCCCCCATCGTATATCTGTACTTTTCTTTTTACTGCCCTAACTGCAGTACCTTACATTTCTCTGTGTTGAATTTAATTTTGTTAGCTTTGGCCCAACTTTCTAGTCTGTTCAAGTCATTTTGAATTTGATATCTATACATACATCTATATATGTACACATACATACACGTGCTCAGACACACAAAACACGCACAAACACACACACACACACACACACACATATATATATATATATATATACATGTATATATATATACATATACATATACACATACATACATATATGTATATATATATATATATATATATATATATATATATATTTGTATATATATATATATATATATATATATATATACACAAACACACGCACATACACATAAATATATACATAAGTAAGTAAATACGGGCACACACACACACACACATATATATACATATATATATGCAGACATAGATATACATACACAATAATTTAAATTTATATACATTTCTATAAATGTAAATATATTTAAATTCATATTCATATAAATAAAGATGTTTCCTAATATGGAGAAATTCCTAATATAGATATATATAGAACTTGCAATGCACAAACCATGTACAACCAAACATAGTACCTGATCATGAGCTAATGTACAGTAAATGAAAAGCTTTATTTTGGAACAGCAAATATGTTAATGGAAAAGAACATAGAAGCAACTTGTAACCGTGGTCCATTTCTCAAAACCCCCCTTCTGCTAGCATGGCCGCTATAGCAGCTCGGACCTGCTCTCCCTCAGCATGCCGCCGGCGGTCTCTCCCCGGGCGGTACTCCTCTGGTAATGGTGGGAGCTGCAGCTCTCCAGTGTCCCGTTCAACATGCAGTGCGTGGCCCCTGCTCTCGCATATGTTGTGAAGCACAACGCATGCAGACACAACTGTGGAAAAGTGGTTTTCGGCCACAGTCAGTCTCGAGCTTAGGCAACCCCACCTGCCCTTCAGGCGGCCAAAAGCCCGCTCCACCACACAGCGAGCCCTGCTTAGTGCAATGTTGAAATGCAGCTGATTTTCCCACAGTGCTCCACTGTAAGGCTTCATGAGCCAACGCCGCAAGGGGTATGCTCCGTCAGCAATGACCAGCGCCGGCACCTGCACCTCACGGATCGTGATCGTAGGGTTCCCAGGAACAAAAGCTCCCTCATCCATGGCCTGGCAGAGGGAGGAATGCCTAAAGATGAAGGCATCATGATTTCTGCCAGAGAATCCAGCCTCAATGTTCAAGAAGAGTCCAGTTGCTGAGGTCAACGCCTGAAGGACAATCGAGTGGCCATACTTGCGATTAAAGTATTCCTCTGCTCTGGCCCTTGGCGGCTGGACAGGAATGTGTGTTCCATCGAGGGCACCAACACAGTGGGGGAAGCCCAGCTGCTCGAAGTCATCCATGACCTGAATAGAGAGACACAAAAAACACGGAGAGGTCAGAGAAATGCCACCAAAGCAGTACATGAGCCATATGCGGATGCACCCCATAAGCTATGGCCTCCAACTGGAATACGAAGGAAAAGGGCCAAGCAATTTGGGGGGACATGAAACATTTGCAGGTATATGTACAATTGCCTAGGTGTCAGCACAGTTCCCTGGAAAGATGCATGTGTCTCCATTTAGCTATATACATATATTATATAGTAGCTATATACAAAGACCAATGAGGATGTCAAAGTCATAGCTCACTTTCCCCCACCCAAAATCACCCCTTACATAAGCAGCTTTGTAGGATATGCATACTTGATGTTAGGACACATGGACCGGAAGAGGTACAGGTACTGTAATTAACAAGCTGGGGGCCTACCTTGTGATAGTCTCCAAGGCAGACTGTTTTTTGCAAAAGTTCCTCTTCTATCGCAGTGATAACCTGGATGCAAATGACGGCCGCTGTGGACACCCCAATCTGGAATTGTCGGGCCACTCTACGGTAATTCAAGGGTGCCGAAAGCCACCAGATTGTTATAGCCACTCTCTCCTCCACCGAGATGGCCCTCCTCATGATGGTGTCGTTCGCCTGCAGTCGAGGTCGAAGAGCCTCGGCGATTTCAGAAAGGGTGGATTTGGACATGCGGAAGTTCCTTATCCACATGTCCTCATCCCACAGCTGGATCACTTCATCGGCCCACCAGTTGCGAATAACCTGCGGGCGAACCCACCACCGGCGTGGCCGCGGGACACTGCAGCCATGGAAATCACAGCCACCGTGGTGGCGGAGAGCAAGAATTCTCCCTACCACCGCACGTGCCCTGAAGGCCGTGATGCCACGGCGCCTCATCCACCGGCGGACGGCCGAAACCACAGCCCGAAGCCTTTCATCCTCTTCCCGCTCCACCCTCTCTATCTCCGCCACCAGCTCACGGATCTGGGGGAGAAAAACAGCCATGGCGACAGATTGATCACTCATGGTAGCAGATTGATCAGCAGCTCTGGGGCACTGGACTCAGTGCCCGGAAATGGCAGGCAAACGGGAATGGCGAAGGTAAAGCAATGGCGCGTAGGCGAGTAGGAAGTGACGACAAAAAATACCCAAAATCCTTTGCGAGCATTTCTGTTTCTGCGCATGTGCTAGAGCATCGTTGCTATGGAAATGTTGAGATTCCCTGCCTTCTTTATGAACACACGATACGTTTCCAGAACACGCATCTCTCAAACCATATTAATTGCGAAATGACCGTGATTGCGTGTAATAGGCCATAACGTATCGACGGAGCCCTTCCGGAATAGATTTGGAATTGTAATGGAATGCTTTTCAGTTCGGTTACGTTTCGGTTCGTGGCCAGCGTGTGATAAGGTTCCTAGTTTTGTGAGACATTTGGCCTTCTCTGTCAGAGAGCTCTGGTGCCACAATAAATGACAATTCCCTGGATTCTCTAGGACTGAACCAGGCCAGTTAAAGCAGTCTCAAACTGAATTATTTCTGCAATGTGTTTTGGACTGGTATTTAGCTGGAACAAAATTGGAGGCACCCTTCATTCTTATCCATCAAGAGAAAAATGTATAGATACAAGGGTCTCTTTCCTCACTTTTATCATCACGCTTCAAAAGTAATATTGGACAGCTAAAGCAAGGACAGAAAAGGACAGCTAAAAGGATCAAGAGGCTGGAGCTAGATACACTATATGAGCTAAAATTATAATGTTTGAAGCTTTTTCACTTAGCCTGCATCTGCACTGCAGAAATAATCCAACTTGACACCACTTTAACTGCCATGGCTCAATACTATGGAATTCTAGAAACTGTAGTTTATTGTGGCGCTAGAGATCTCTGACAAGAGTACTCTGACAAAACTACAGTTCCCAGAATTCTATAGCATTGAATCATGGCAGTTAAGGGAGTTTCAAACTGAATTATTTCTGCAGTGCAGACAGCCCCTTAGTTGAGTAAGGGGAGACAGAAACGTACAAAATTATGCATGATGTGGAGAAAGAGGACAGGGAGAGATTCTCACTATTTCTGGTACTAGAACCCAGAGACCTTCAATGAACTCCAACAGAGATTCAGGGCACATAAAAACAAATACTTGTTTTCAAGTACTGCAGTATGTGTACACAGTTAAAATATGGCATTTGTTTCCACGGAAAGCTTGAATATAGAATTTGTTTCCAATTTGGCAAATTTTGAAAGGGAACTGAAATTTTGTCAAGAGCTTGTTTTCTCTGCATTAAAGACCAGAACATAAAGCAATGGGTACAAATTTCCAGAAAAGACATTCCATCTAAACATTAAGAAGAATGTCCTAACAGTCAGAACTATTTGAGAGTGGAATATTCTGCCTCAGAGAGTTATGAGGCCTCCCTGGCTGGGAATTTTAGATACAGGCGTCTCTCCTGCTTCGCAGGGGATCCGTTCCATACCCCTCCCTGATAATCCGGAGAAACACAAATACTGAAGTCCCCTTTGGTTACAATAGAGAGGCACTCCCCTCAGGCACGCACACCATTTTGTCCCTCCCTGCTTGTCATCCACGAACAAGCAAAACCACGGCCTCCAAATCCGTGAATGGGGAGGGATGCCTGTACCCCCCCTCAAATTGCAAATCCATAATTCCATAGCAGTCAAAGTAGAATAACAGCACTATGACAGTCTAGTGCAGGGGTAGGCAACCTTTCCCCTTTAAGGGACTTCAGCTCCCAGAAGCCTCAGCCATGTTGGCCAATAGTCCCATGTTGGCCAATAGCTCCTGGGATTCTGGAAGCTGAAGTCCCTCAGCCCTTAAAGGGGAAAGGTTGCCTACCCCTGGTCTAGTGTGATATCCAGCATAGACTCTCCTTCTTTCTAGGTCTTTTAAAAGAGGTTGGATAGCTATCTCTCAGGAGTGCTTTGGTTGTGTATTCCTGCATGACAGGGGTTGGACTATATGGTCTTTGCAGTTCCTTCCAATTCAATGTCCCTATAACTCTGTGGCAATGTTGAGATGTCTTAAGGTCCATCTGCACTGTAGAAATAATGCCATTTGATATAACTTTAACTGCCATGGCTGTATCCTACAGGATACTGGGATTTGTAGTTTGTAGAGCACCAGGACTCTTTGACAGAGAAAGCTAAAGACCTTGTAAAACTACAAATCCCAGGATTCGGTAGGATGGGGCTACAGCACTTAAAATGCTGTCAAACTGCATTATTTATAAAGTGGAGATGCACCCTTAAAGATCCAGCATCCTTTCACAGAATCAACATCCTCAAGACTTCTCAATTAGCAGCCACAGTTTAATAGAATTGTAAATGGAAACAATGTACAGAGGCCTCTAGTTTCATTTTATAAGGACAACATGATAGTCACAACTTACAGTGATATGCCTTTCAACTGGTCATTTACAACCACAAGCATACAGTCCTTGCTAATCTATTGCAAGAGAGATGATGTGCCATCTAGACGCTGAATGAGATGTTCTTCTTCCAGCCCCTCCATCTCAGCAGTATGAATCTGAGGGAGAGGGAAGCTATTTCATGGGCATCAAGAAAGAGAGTTTCCTGAAGTCACTTGCTCATTTGTCATGGTAGCAGGGATACTGTGCAGAAATTGGGAAAGTTGCTTTTTGAAATTAGGAAAGGTACTTTTTGAACTATGATTCCCCCAGTCAACACAGCCATTGGCATGCTGTGTATGGAGGTTCTGGGAGTCGTTTTTGAAAAGTGACCTGTCCAAGTTCTACAACACAGTATCAGTGAGAATTTGTGCAGGGATTTCCTGTTTAGCTATACTCTTTCTCCAGGCCTCTCCTTGCATTGCCGTTTTCTGCTACTTAATTATCTTTTCACAGCATTAAAAAACAGTACACTGTGAATTACTCCGCTTTTAAACTGCTCACTTTTAGTCCTTAAATGTGCCTGTCTTCTATAAGATGAACATTGCTAAACGTGTACCAGATGGCTATTGGGGAAAGAGCCTTCTTGGTGGCACCATCGCAACTGCAAAATGCTTTCTTTGGGGGGATGCATTATCCACAGGGACCTCGCAACACCATGAATACCAGTATCATTTATAATAACAGGTAAATTCTGGTATCAGTGCATTTGGGGATGTGCATGTGTAATCTCTGTGTGTGTGTTTGTCACACACAGAAAAATGCGCACTTCTGGTGAATTCAGGTATGCAAGAGGTCTACAGTTCCAGCAAGCCACTGAAAGAGGAGTCCTAGACTTTTTGGTTACCTGAATCCAACCGCATGTGGATGTTGCATGCACACAAAACTGAATCCTAATACAGTAAACAGGACACATATTCCACTGGTGTACCTGGAAGAACAGAAAGGGCTTGTAGCAGCCCTTGCTAACACCAGTGCCCTCAAATTTCAACAAATTGCCCTTTTAAGAATATGTTATCATCATAAATCTGAGTTTTTGTTATTGTTGCTGTTTTTAAGCATGAATTTCCATCACTTGCAAATACTATGTGACCTCAGGGTTCAAAAAAAACAGATGGGAAACAAAAATAGCAGCAACAGTTCCATTTGTTATTTATCTTCTGATTTTCTTTTGGGGGCTGCTCTAATTTAGAAGTTGAGGAGCTGACCATATTGCAGGGTTTGAGGCTAGTAGGGAAAGACAAAGAGGCACAGCATGACAGCCCTAAAAGAACTATTACCAGACCACTGATACCTGTGGTGATGGCAGAAGAGGAGATGGGATATAGCTAAACATCTGCACATTAAACCGAGCCCCAGTATTTCCCTGTCATGTGCTGCCTAATCTGTCCTGTCTTCCTTTCTCATATACAGTACAGTAAAATTGCCATCTGGTGTTTAAAAGGTTGTGTGTGTGTGTTTTCACTTTCATTTTTTCTTTAAAGAAATATTCAGCCTCATTTTTATATTCACATAGCTTTAAACAAAAGAGGGGGAAATAGTAAATGTCATCGCCTAGAAAAAAGGAGACCCCCCCCCAATACTGGAGATTTATTGTGGAAATAAATATGTACTTACTTGCTATTATCATGTACCTATTCCACCCACCCACCCAACCCCTAAAAAGTTATAATGCCTCTTCACATATCACATTTGTACAAAGTTTAGAATAGTTAATTTTTTTAGACTACAACCCCTAGAATCCTCCTGCCAGTCACTAATACTAGCTAAAGGATTCTGGGAGTTGTAATCCAAAAAAAAGTACCCTTCCCATTCTGAGTAACACTAGCTGTGAACCTTCAAACATAGTTGGTATAAACCAGTGGCATCCCCACCCCTGGTGTCACCCAGAGGAGAGGGTGGGGCTTCTTGGGGGTGGGGCTTCTGATGCAGGGGGTGGGACTTAAGGGGACGATGGGACTGAGGAAGACCAAGCATATGCATCCACCCACCGGGTGGATGCTGCCTCATTCTCTTCAGGAAGAGAACAAGGCAACAGGCCTGAGCATCTTTCTCATGGGGAGCATAAGGCAGCAGCCCCAGGGGGAAAACTGGGTGTCACCCCTCTTCTGGGGGGTCACCCACTGCAGTCCGCACCTCCCGCACTCCCCAAGTGATGCCACTGGAATAATCCACAGTATCAGGCCAAGAAAATATGCCATGCTGGTTGAGGGATTCTCAGATTTGTAGGCCAAAAAAGGAATTCCTCCATGCTCTGCCGTTGTGTTATAGGAACACACTGCCATTTGGTTCTTTCTCAGGCCACTCTCTGTGAAAATCCCTGGCCACTTAAGAGAAAGCCAAGCTGTGGCTTCCCCTCCTGTAACGACCAGCTTGATTTCTGCCAAGCAATTTCCTCATTTTAACCAAGGGGCAAGGAAAGGAACTGCACAGCAATGCTCCTTATGCCATAAACCAGTGGTGACTAATGTCTCCCATGTCAGTAGGACAGTAATTCCATGGCAGATTTGGGCTGTCTTTAAAGGAGCTATCCAATCAAGAGTGACTCAAAGGGGTGGATGAGTCAGTAAGGATCAAATACCCAACATCATAGAACGCACTTACAAAACACCTTCACCCATAGGCATCTGAAGGAATTTTTGGCTGTGAGTCTGGGAAGCAAAGCTGTATATACCAAAGTAGCTAGGCTTTTTTCAAGGAGATTTTTGAAATGTAGCATGTGATGGAGGACGTGGTGGCTCATATGTGTTGTGCAGAAAACAGGGACCAGAAACTTTCATCACAAAAGGATTGTTGTGCTATTGAAAGGTAATGCAGAAATAAATGTGTTAATAGTGTTATTGCTACCATTGTAATCACATTAAAGAAATTGTGTGATTGCAGTGCAAAAGAACCCTCATGTATTAATCTCCTTAAATTCACATCGTCCCCAGCCAGCACACCCACTAGTTTAATAGAATAGTAGTGGAATGGTGAAGTCACAAACCAAAGTCAACTTTCTGGTCCTTACTCAAAATACCCATTTGGCAGGAAGTTAATATCCCTGCTATTTACTCTTTTTGATTGACAAATTAAGCACCCACAAGCAATTATTCTCAAATATTTATGTATATACATATTAACAAAGAATACCTGTTCCAGCTTGTACAAGACATAGCTTTCTAATCACTTCTGCACCTTGTTGTTGAATTTTTGAATTTATGAGCGCTAAGCTGAGCCAGAGCTACTGATCAGTGAAATTGGGAGCAACTGGGTATACTCATGCAGTGTAAAGAACTACAGAAAATGGCAACTTTGCTCAAAGCTCAAAGGATTCTGCTGTGAAAACATCACCCAGTGACACACGCTCAGCTGCATAAAGCTGAAGCATTTATTTTTGGAAAGTTGTGGAAATCCTACAAGCTTTGTGCATGATATCAAAGTGACATATTTGCAGATTTTAAAAAAAAACAGGACATCGCATTTGCATTCACAATTTGAAAGGAAGTTGTCCTCAAATGACTCTATTAGACATATATCCTGTTAACCAGATTTAACAGAACCTATCACAGTATAGGGACAGACTGCTTACCAGACAGCTAGCTGCAGGCTCCATGTTATGTACTTCTGTTAGTGACTCCAGAACTCTGGAGAGCATCGTACAGAAACTGAAAAGGGAAGAAATGGACAATGAGAATCATGAACCCTAAATAGAAGCCAAATATACAGGTGTCTCTCATCAAAAGAAGCATTGGGGAAACAGCCAGTAAAGAGGTACCAAGGATTGTGGAGAGGGGGCACCAAAAGGAAGCCACAGGAGTGAATCAGAATTATAAAGCAAAGCAACAAAGCAGCTTCATTTATATACCGCTTCATACCACACTATGGGGTGTCTAAGCGGTTTACAACTGTGAGCTGATTGCCCCCCAACAAGCTGGGTACTCATTTTAGCAACCTCGGAAGGATGCAGGCCTGAGTCGAGCCTCAGCCCTGGCTGGTATTGAACTCGCAACCTTGTGGTTTATGAGTGAGTGGCTGCAGTACAGGCATTTAACCACTGCGCCACCAGGGCTGTTCAGTTGGTGGAAATGCTGTGTTAAACATGAAGCCCTTTCAAACTACACAATTATAGTGCTATGACTCCATTTTACCTGCCATTGCAGCATCTTATAGAAACGTGGGGTTTGTAGTCTGAACAGACACTAGAGTTCTTTGGCATAGAATTCTAAATACCCCTCCCCAAACTGCAAATTTCAGGATTCCCTAGGATGGAACCATGGCTATTAAAATAGAACCATAGCGCTATAACTGTGTGAACTGAAAAAGCCCAGAGATAAACAAAGGCTGCAAAATTCAAATAGGAGAAGTTCGTCTCTGAGAGCCTCATTGCACTACACTCTTCTCCTGCTAAATACTGTCTGCCCTTCATATCCATGGGGGATGTGTTCTGGACCCACATGCAGATAAAGAAAAACACAGGACCTCGAATCCCATTGATTTCAATGGTGAGCATGACATGCGCATGACCACTAATGTGGGTGCATGCATGCATCTCCATTGAAAGCAACAGGGTTTACTGTCCATGGATGGTTAAATCCGCGGGTAGCAAGCCTGCGGATATTAAGGATCTGCTGTAGCATTGTTTTCAAAGGCACAATGCAATCAAGACTGTTCTCTTCCCTGTCACACCTTTGGCATCTCACTGGCATTGCAGACTTTATTCACGCTAAAAATCTTATCACACAGCATTTGTTACTGCCCCTTTTCCTAGTTTGGCAAACACACACACACACAGATTCCTCCCCAACCCAGAAATATATATCAAAAGCAGTGTTACTTTTTTTAAAAGCCTTTTGTTCCTTACTTTTCCAGGGATGTGCGTGTGTGTGCGTGCATGTGTGCGTGCATACCCCCCCACCCATCATAGATAGATCAAACTCCTCAGCAGTCTAAACTAATCAATGGCAGATGAAAGTCAGCAGCTACTGATTTATCTATCTGATATATCCCCATGAAACAATTAGTCTGTCTAAAGGAAGAAATAGACAGAAATTGACATAGGGAATAAATTCTTTCATTAATCTATAAGGACAGAACAGGGCTGGAAAAGGAGGCAGGGGGTAGCAAGCAAACGTCTGACAAGGCTGGAGGAGGGGAGCAATCATTTAGTAAAGATTTTTTTTCTCTAGAGGAGGGAAAGTTTAAAAGTTCCTTTGAGATACAACGCCAGTTGAAATGTCCACTTCCTTCTCCCCTGATCATATTTTTCCACCCACAGGACACCCAATAACCACCACCCCTGACCACTGAAAATTGCCCATTAAAGCCAAATATAACTTTTGCACTGCAAATCATAGCAGGATAACTGTAGGAAAGGAGGCCATTAACAGATTTCTTTGAGTCAATAAAAGAAATGCTTTCAAGATGATCTCGCACAGGACAATAACAGGAGAGCAAAGGCGTCATGCAGTAAGCCCCAACCAAAGACACAATTATCCTGCTCCAGTTCCAATTTACCTGCCGCATCCGATAAAGTTCCCTGTGATAACTGGTGTTCAGAAAATTAGCACAGCAAGCTGACATATGAAGTGTTCAACAGATGGAAAATCTGTAAGAAAAAGGTAAGGCTAGCAGAGTGAGTGAGGCAATTGCCTCAAACAGTAAATGCTGGAGGGCACCTAAGTTTACTAAGCTTTTCTTTCTATTAAAGGCTAAAACTGTGTATGCCACACAGTCTATCTTGAACCTCCTAAACTGGTTTCCTGCCCTCAGTTCTTGTGGAAAACCCTGTCCCCGTGTTGGTGAACCTGTGGCATTCGTGCCCTCTGTAGCACGCAAAGCCATCTCTGAGGGCATGCGGTGACCACAGCAAGTAGGGGTGGGGGCGAGGGTGTGTACTTGGCCCAGCTCCTTGTCACAGCTCAGTGTGCCTTGGGAGAAGCAGGGTGCAGCTAGGAAGGCTGGGGAGCTGTGCACATGCACAGCCAACCTATCTCCTTGCCACAGCTTGGTTCTCCCACGGAAAACCAAGCCACGTCAAGGAGGGGCCATCTGCGGACCTTCTGGGCCAGAAGGTCCTTGCCTTGCTATGGGATTCTGGAAACTGTTGTTTTGTGAGGTCCAATGAGACCATCGGGCTGGCTCTTTTTGTTGTTGTGTGCCTCCAAGTCAATTCCAACTTCTGGCAACCTGAAGGCGAACCTATCATGGGGTTTTCTTGCCAAGATTTCTTCAGAGGAGACTTGCCATTGCCTTCCTCTGAGGCTGAGAGAGGGTCTCCCAGTGGGTTTCATGGCTGAGCTGGGATTTGAGCCCTGGTCTCCAGAGTCACACACTCAAATCACTGGCTCGCTTTCTTCTTGTTATTGTGCTGTGCCTTCTGTGCTTTATTATGCTTGTTGTTGTTGTTGTTGTTGTTGTGTGCCTCTAAGTCATTTCCAACTTATGGGCCCAGAGCACCCTCCCTCCCTTCCAAGCGCTGGTTCCTGGTGACCCTAACATGAAACTATCATGGTGAAAGCTTTGACAGAGCATGATTTCCATTGTCATCCTCTGAGAGAGAGAGAGAGAGCATGACTTGTGTGTGTGCTGCCTTCAAGTCGTTTACAACTTATGGTGACCCGAAGGTGATATTATCGTGGAGTTTTCTTGGCAAGTCTCATCAGAGGGGAGCTGCTATTGCTAGCGTGAGGCTAAGAAAGTGTGTCTTGAAGTTTCCCCTGGAAGTCCCACCCCTGGAAGGTGGAAGTCCCACCCCAGAAGTCCCACTCCTGAAAGTCCTGCCCCCAGCACCCATGACACCCAGTGTGAGAATGTCAGTGAGTTTCGGCACTCAGTCTCTAAAAGGTTCACCATCACCACCCTAATCCATTGCCAGTGATCAAGTCAGTTCCAACTGCCAGGGCACTAATCTTCTGTACATGGAATCAAACAAAATCTTGTCTTTTGCCCCAAAAGCAAAATATCTTTGGCTGATCGTGGCAACAAGATAAGTGCTCCTCCAACGTCTGGGCCCCTTTGGCTTTTAAAGGCAACAATAGCACCTTCAGTGGAGGTCTATTCTTCCTGGACTTGATGAAAGATAAAAAGTAAAGCTGGGTGACTTAAGATCTGTTTATTGGCAATTGACAATGGTAAACTCAGTAGCTGTACATACATATTTAAAAGTACTGAGGACAAAATGAAGCCCTGTTTTATGCCCCAGGACAATTTCCAAGGAGCAGAATGGTAGTTGCCCAGTACTGAAGTGTTCCAGAGATGTAGAACCAGCAGCATGTACACAACCACCCCAGAAATATTTTGTTTTGTTTTTTGTTTTTTTCATGATATGGTACATTCTCACCCTTGGTGTGATAATATCTAAAAAAGATTTCTTTGCTGAAGTTTTGGAAAAAGGAATACTTCATTAATACATCTCTTAAAATAACTCTACAACTGCTTGACAGTCATTTATGCCTCCTGGTCCTAGTTTTCTGGTTGACACTTTGCCTGATCTGCACTGTCCAAGGGGCTATGTCAAGTCAGGGTGACCAGATGTCATAACCACAACAGAGGACAAGGCGCCATAAAATGTAAGACACTCAAGAAAAATATAGGACATTACAATAAAAACTAAGCACACTAACATAAATATAAATTTATTTATTATGGTTTATTTACAGCTATATTACATATAACTATATTATGTACTCAACTGTGTTTTTCTGATGAACTTATCAGAATTTTAAAATGCCTTGTTGGCTTGCAGCATTCTTACAGAACTCTGAGCAAGACAAATGCTTAAAAGTTCACTAGCAACCAACCCTTGACTGAATCTACATTTAAAGGATTCCTTTCAATTGTCCATTGTGCTGAAATTAAGGAGGAAAACCCCTTCAACATTTGTATCAATCCTCAAGCAGCAGATTGTCTTACACAGTGTTCCCCAAAGTGGGCAGTAGCACCCCCTGGGGGTGTTGGAAAGCTCCAGGGGGCACTGAGGGGTAAAAGAGCAATAGAGGGGCATGGGGGGGGAAGAGGGCAGCAGGGAATTGTGGGATGTCTGGAGGCTGCCAGCGGGAGCACTACACTCTGACTGGGCCAGCTACAGTCAAGGTGGGTGACAGGGGCTCCTACAACCATTTCACCCCACCTGCCTGTCTGCCTACCCACCCCCATCATTCCCGCTATTGTCTGGCAGGGAAAGAAGCCTCCAGGTTGCTTCTGACAAACCAGCCAGCTCCAGCCATGCTGCATCCCTCCTTCATTGGCCATGGGGCCACTCTGGTGCGTGCCTCCCTCCCTCCCTCCCTCCTTGCCATCACTTAAGAATAGCTGCAGCTGCCTCTTCTATTCTCCAGTCTGCTCCCCCCCCATATAGGCCCCCACTCCCAGGTTGCAGCACACAGAGATCCTCCCCTCAGCAGTAAGAGCTTGGAAAGGACCATGCTGCAAAACAAAGGAACAAGTCTAAGCACTAGTGCTTACTAGTACGTAATTCTCACTTCCCAGTATGCCACTCACTCCTAAATTAAACTGCCTCTGCTTTTCACCCCCGCTACTGCAGATTCAGTGTATTTTGCAAAACAAGTAAATCAGAATTCATTTTTTTTTAAGTTCAGTGAGACTTATTGCCCCCCAAAAATACTGTGGCGGTACTTGAAGGAACAGGACCAAGATTAACCCCACCCATAACCTCCTCAATAAGGGGGCTTAGAAGACAAGCTTGTTGGGGTCCTATTGTGACCAAAGTGTAGGGTAATACCCCAGAATGAATGGTCATTGAGTCAAGCAGGACTGAAGAACTAGCATCATCTGCCACAGTAGCCACCCCAAATGGCAGTGTGCTAGAGCTCCACACTCTATTAAAGCTAAATAAAGGAAGAACCACGAAGTTTAACAGACTTATTTCTGTTCACCCTTACCTATATTCCCTTCATTAATCGTTCATTAGGGAAAAAAGGGCACTTTTTGAATGAATCAGAGAGCTTGTTGAAATGTGCATGGAAGCCATGAGGCTGTGTAGCTGTAAAGCTGTAAAATAGAAAGACTACAAAGCTCTAAAGGTGGTAAGGGTTGTAAAAGACTACAAAAGGTCATAAAAGCAATTGAAAGTTACAGTGGGAGCAGTAAAGAAGGATACAGATATAGTTGAGGACTTAAAGAGGCTGTAGAAGAGACTGCAGTAAAGGAAAAAAGGGGGGAAAGGAAAAAAGCCCAACAAAGCTAGTGAAGGGAGTGTGGAATCACAGAGGAGAGGAGAGAAGGGGAGGGGAGTGAAGAGAGGAATCCAGCTACAATGAAGTGTAGGGGAGTCAGGATAAAAGAGATGATGGACAGATAAAAAAGAGTGAAAAGAGACAACAAGAACAAGAATGGAAGGAGATAACAAGAAGAAGAGAAAGAAGAAGAGGAGAGAAAGAGAGAATTTTGGCAATGGAAAGCCCACTATAAAGATGGAAAAGAATGGAGCAAAATATTTAAGAAAAGAAAAGAGCATAAGACCTGAGAAGCTTAAAAGGACTACTTTAATTTTAGGAAACTAATACGGTAGTTACCTCAGAGTCACTGGGGACAAAGATAAAAGATGAAGATGAAAATAAATCTGATAAATTTGATATATTTGAACTTTTATTGAGTCTGAGTTACATTCTTATATCATTATATTATTATATTAACTGAAGGCAGAAAAAATGGCTACAGCCAAAAGAGGAAACTCAATTCCAGATCCCAACTCAAAGAAGGGATTTAATGGAGGAGTCCAT
This sequence comes from Phrynosoma blainvillii, assembly GCA_026167975.1. Taxonomy (NCBI): domain Eukaryota; kingdom Metazoa; phylum Chordata; class Lepidosauria; order Squamata; family Phrynosomatidae; genus Phrynosoma; species Phrynosoma blainvillii. The sequence continues at coordinate 117,653,430 of JANUYF010000003.1, forward strand.
GAGAATAACTGATCCAAACATGTTATTGTTAGAAGAAGTCAGGAAAATAAGACATGAAAGAATTGAGACAAGAAATGAAGGAAGACCTAAGAGAGTCCAGTCAGGAAACACGAGAGGAGATTAAAGAGACAAAAACAGAAATAAGGAAAGACCTGAAAAAAGAGCTAGATAATTTTGGGAGGAAAATGGAAAAATGACACAGGATATATCCAAGACTCAAAAAGAAGTAGAGAAAATAAAATAAAAGACTATGGGCCTTTGCAGACTGCCAGAAATAGTGCAAATTGAGTCCACTTTAAGGGTTAGGGTTAGTGCTAGGGAGTCATGGGAATTGTTGTTGTTTTTCTGAGACGTTGAGCCTTCTCTGTCAGAGAGCTTTGGTGCCACAATAAAATACAGTTCCCATGATTCCCTAATCCTAACCCTAACCCTTAAAGTGGACTCAATTTGCACTATTTCTGGTAGTCTGCAAAGGCCCTATATTACTTGAAAAGACCTCAAAAGAAATATGCCAAAAGCAAACAACAACAAGCAAAGGAATGGGCTAATGAATTAAGGTATAGGGACATATATATAAAAATTTGAGGAGGCCTGAAGATCTATTTACAAGAATTTTACCACCATTGCCACAATACACTGGATTTAGCACTGAGAGAATGGAAATGTAAACATATAAACTTTTCTGACTAAACTTTGTTCAAGCGAAAGAAAGAAAGAAATATCCCATGGGATATTGTAATTTGTTTTGTCAGGTCAAGAATAAGAGATTTAATTATTCAAAAAAGTTAGGACTCAAAATTTACAATTGAAAATAATCAAATCAAGATATTTAAAGATATTTCACCTCAAGAAATGTTGGAGAGGCAACAATATAAACCCCTGACCCAATTGTTGAAGAATCTGAAAATAGACTATAGATGGGAGAGAACTGAAAGCAAAGCAGCTTATTTATATACCGCTTCATATCACGCTATGGGATGTCTAAGCGGTTTACAACTGTGAGCTGATTGCCCCCCAACAGGCTGGGTACTCATTTTAGCGACCTCGGAAGGATGCAGGCCTGAGTCGAGCCTCAGCCCTGGCTGGTATTGAACTTGCAACCTTGTGGTCTATGAGTGAGTGGCTGCAGTACAGGCATTTAACCACTGCGCCACCAAGACTTTCTGTCTGTTATGAACAGAAAAGATATAAAATCAACAATGTAGAAAAAGCAAAGAACAGAGAACAGAGACTAAAAAGAGACTATAGAGAATAAAAAGAGACTATAGAGAAAATGAAAAATGAAAAAACAGAAAAGCTTCATCAAACAAGGGAATGGAGAGCTAGAAGATTCATTGAGAAGAATTAAGAAGATAAAACTATTCAGATGAAATAAGAGTCAGAAGTTATATCAGAAAGAGAGAGAAAAGATCAAAAACTGGGGAAAAGAGGATATGATTCAGAATTAGAAGTTGAGAGTGAAAATGAATCAGAAAAGTTGGAAGAAAATAGGAAAAAATGAATGATCAACAAGAGGAAGAAAAGGAGTTCAGAGCAGAAATAACTAGATAAAAATAACAAAATAAAAGATACAAGAAAATAAGAACAAAACAAAAAAGTAACAAAAATATATTAAAGAATAAGCAAATAAAAAGGGGGGAGGAAGGGGTGACTCAATAAAAATATCAACAAATATTTGTTAAGAGCAAACTTATGGCTGTGAACATAATTTGGTGGAATGTTAAAGGAATAAATGCAAAATATAAAAGGAGTATAGTATTTCACCAGCTCAAAAAACTAAAAGGAGATATCATTTGCATTCAGGAAGTGAGGATCAGAGACAATGAAATTAAATATATAAGAAACACAAGATTAGGAAATTTGTTACACTTCATCAGGTAACAGAAAAAAAGAAACATATCACAATCTATGTAAATAAAATATATGATTCAAGAGAAATATTTAACAACAAAGCTGGTTCATATATTACAGTGGAAATAAAACTAAAAAATTCAATAGTATTGGTTGTTGGAATATATGCCCCACTGCAGAATAGAGAACTATATTTCTACCAAATACATAAAGAATTAAAGAATGCAGAATACGATAATATATTGTTACTAAGAGATTTTAACACAGTAATATACCTAGAATTAGATAGAAAATCTAACCAAAACAAATATATTAAGAAAAAAGCAGGCTAAACTCCCAAAATCCTTATTTAAACTTTTAGAAGACATAGACTTGACTGATGTTTGGAGATACAAATATAAGCAATCAAGAGGATATACTTATTACTCCAAGGCACATGACTCATTTTCTAGAATTTATTTATTTTTAGTTACAAAAACATTACTCCCACAAATACAATCAATGGATATATTATCTAAGCCAGGGGTCGGCAACCTATGGCCCGCGGGCCGAGGCAGGCCCCCCGAGGCCTTTGGACTGGCCCCCACCGACCCCCACCAACCCTGCCGACCCCACCAACCCCCGCTGCCACCGCACACGCTGCCACCTCGCCACCGCTGCACACGTTATGGCCGCCATTTTGGAAAACAAAATGGCGGCCGCAACGCATGTGGCGGCGCAGCAGCAGTGGCGCAGCAGCATGGCGGCGGGGCGCATGGCAGTGGCAGGGGTTGGCAGCCCACGGAAGACCAGGGGATCCCCAGACTGGCCCCAGGTAAGGGGAACTTGCCGACCCCTGATCTAAGCCAATCTCGGATCATAACCCAATAATCTTAAAATTCTTAGAGAAGAGAACAGAATTTACCTGGAGATTACAGGAACACAAGTACACAAGTAAAACTATTATTAGAGGAATATTTATTAAAATCAATTCAGAACGGAGAAAAGAAGAACAAAAGAAAGAAAAAATAATCCTGGATGAGTTGAAAAAAAAAGAAAAGGAATGGAAAAACATGTTAAGGAAAATGCAACATGGGACTTACAGTAATAGAAATAAAATGTGTATGTGAAAGTCACAGTGATTAAGCAGGAACAATCATGAAGCTACACAGGTGAAAAGGATAATGTAATTTGGAAGCCTTGAGAGCCAAGGACACAGTTATAGAGTGTATATTGAAAACACCTGTTATAGCTTGCAAACACCTGAGATTCATTAAGTAGTCAAGGTAAAATGATGAAATACTTGGGTTGGTCTTAAGTATGGGATGATCTATGTAAACCAATCAAAATGAATGTACACACCCACTGGGTGGAAACTGACTAGTGGGTGGTGACTAACAATGGCTATAAGTGCAATGTTTGCCAATGCATATTGTGGAGTAGTTTTGGAGATATTGTGAAGTGTAGAGATTGTGATTTGTAGGGCATATAGTATTTATGTATATAGTAGAATAAAGTAGATCTTTTATATAAGACTACTGAGTTGTCTGGTGTCTTGAGGAAAGGTACAAGAGCCAGAAGAATCCTGGAGAAGTTTGGAGACATCTCAGGAAGAACAGAGAGAAGGCTTGGAGAGTTTGTCAGGGTCTTCAGCCTATTCTCTGAAACTCTGCTGCTTGGGAAAGAAGCATCAACCACTGATCAAAGCTGGTCAGCTCTGCTGCATAACAAGGTGGTGAGTTAGAGCCAGAGGTGAAGAGCTACAACTCCCATCATCCCTGACAAAACAATGGTGATATAAAATTAAAAACCGAAGTTACGAGCGGACTTCCGGTGGCATGGCGTCCTGCTGAGAAGCCCTTTCACATGCCTCTGAGGGGACTTCTCTCGCTCTACGACTATAGATCGGTAAATAGATCTAGAATCCGATCAGAAGAGGCTCCTAGGTATAGGAGCCCCAGATGACCCTAACTAAGGCTCAGATTGTCGTTCGGAAACCCCCATTACCGGAGGAGTTTGGATCCATAAGGAAGGGGGGCAAGGAACAACAGAGACCAGGAGCGCGGTCGTTTAGCAGGGATCCTCTGCAAGAGCGATCCGGACGCCATCCATTCAATTTAATCTTATCAATTGCAACAGTGTTGTGAGTATTAGGTCTACAAATCTAACTTGGAGGAAGCTTATTATTCCCTGAAGCGCTAAACTTCTCAATTAATCCGTGCATAGCTCATGAAGGAACTGAACAAAACAGAATCATTAACTTTATAGAGTGAGATATACATCTGCTGCCACGTTAAATTATAAGTAGAAGCGGGGTTTTTCCTTTTTTCTTCTTTTCTTTCTTTTAAATTCGAGTGTTGTAGAAGGAGGAATTTAATTGGAAAAAAACTGATGCTGAATCCTAAGGTTGGGACACTCATTTTGTACCTTCCCCCCCCCCTTTTCCCCAATTGGGACGGCCGTCCTCTGTTTGGAATTTCATATACGTACTATATTAAAGAAGCGCCACAGATTAGAAGGAGTTAAACTTACCAGTCGTGGGAGAAAGGGTGTATTGTTGCCAGCTGTTGGTGGCTGGGACTGTCCTTGAAACTCCGGACAATTTAAACAAAGAGGAGAGGGGGGAGGAGGAGAGAGAGCTTCGGAACTGAAGAGGAGGAGTTGCGCTTTTATTGGCAGTTCGTCGGGACGGCAGGACTGGAGAGTCGTAGTGGATGAAGGAGTGGAGGTCAAGCGGAGTGGAGGTCAAGCGGAAGTGAACCAGAGGATCGACGGAGGATGGAGATACATGCTAGAAGGGCCCGGACGCTGCGATAGAGAGAGAGGAGAAGGACAGTGAGGAAGTGAGGAGGAAAGACTGAGTAAAGGAAAGCGGCAATCAACAGAGTGGAAGCGGCGGGGAGGATAAGGGATATATATTTATACAAGTAAAGTAAAGCAGTTTTACTGTTAAAGGGGGGAAGGCTTCAGAGGAGGAAGCTGTCCTAATTTCTATTTACGTCAAACTGGAAAATATTTAGTGCGTTTACTGTCGGTGTTGGCATTTCAATAATCTCATTATTGTTAAATTTTGAACGGGGTGGAGAAGCTTTTTTTTTTCCTTTTCTTTTGGAATTGGAGGGGAGAGAGATAATTGGGGGTCTTTCAGGAAACAAAAAAAAAATTGTAACTGTGTATATAATTCGAGATTAATTTCTTTTTTTCAGGGAATCCTTTCCTTTTTGGGGGAAAGCAAAAAAGTGCTAATTGTGATACAGCCGCAACATCTGTGACCCTGTAAATCGTGGGAGTGGGGACTGAAGGTTACTATGCAGTCTAGGAATCAAGCTTCAAAGGCTCTAAGCAACACACAATTACCGAGGCGTCCCTCTCTTGAACAACCTAAAAGTTCTGATTCTAATTTTTTCTTTTTGGAAGAAATTAGAAAATTAAGATCAGAAATTAGGTCAGAAATCAGGTCAGAAATTAGGCGGGAAATGCAAGACTTTAAAGCTGAGTTAAGGGAGGAGATCAGAACGGAAATACAAGGGATTAATCAGACAATTGATAAGCTATCATTGGATCTGAACAGTAGGATTGACAATTTGGAAAATAGAGGAGACCGAGCGGCCGATGAATTAGAAGACCTGAGGCAAATCAGAGAGAAAGATTTGGACGAAAAAGCCTTGATAGAACAAAAATTAAGAGAAAGATGTGTAAAAATTAGAGGCCTGTTGGAGAAAAAAGATGAGAATCTACTGGAAATTTTAAATTCAAATTTGAGTAAATTTCTAAACAAAGAACAGCAAATTTTTCAATTGGAAATTGACCGGGCTTTTCGTTTAAATTCTTATGTAGCGAAACAGAAAAACCTCCCAAGAGACATAGTTGTTTACTTCGTTAGAAAGCAGACAAGAGACCTAATTCTGCGATTACATAACGAGTCACCATTGGAGATTGATGGTAAAGTGGTTCAAATTTTAAAAGATGTCCCCACGAGAATTTTGAGAAGGCATAAGGATTATGGATTCTTGACAACCTATCTTCGTCAGCAGGATATTGCTTATAGATGGGGACCAATAGATGGGATAATCTTTTGGTGGTGGAAAAAAAGAATAGTGTTAAGATCCCTGGAGGAAGCAAAGAGGTTTTGGGACAGATTAGAAAGGAATAGGGAGAGAAAAGAGAAAGATGGAGTAAACAAAGATAATAGAACAGATCCACCTGACAGGGAGCAAGAAAGAGACCAAAAAACATTGGAGCGGTTGATTCCACATCACGACTTAGAAGCGGTAGTTGTTACAAAAAAGAGCCACAACAAAGGAGGGTTAACAGGAGAGGCTTTGATTTATGAAGACTTTTGAGGAGGAATGATGAGGAGGAAGAAGAACTTTTGAAAGACCAGTTATTAGAAGAAGATCAATAAGGTAGGTAAATTCGGTGAATATTAACAAAAAGAAAATAAATAAATTAATCCTCAAAATTAATAAAAAAGTTTAGAGTTGAGAATTGAGATTGGAGATTAAAATAAATGATAAAAGGAGTGGAAATAATAAACTGAAATTAAAATTTAAAAAAAAAGAAAAGAGTAAAAAAAAAGGGTAAAAAAAAATAAATAAAAGAAAAAACAAAAAAAGGGAAAAAAAGGGGGGAAGTAGGGAAAGGAAAATGGAAAAGATTAAATTTATATGGTGGAATGTAAAAGGATTAAATACACCGCAAAAAAGGAAAAAAATATTTCATTACGTGCAGAAACAAAGACCAGACATTGTCTGCCTGCAGGAAACCCATATAAGACAGAAGGACTCTAAATACCTTAGTAATAAGAAATTAGGTACAGAATTTGTGGCATCAGCAAAAAACAAGAAAAAAGGAGTGGTACTATACATTTCTGAAAAATTAGAAGCTAAAAAAATTAAAATAGATCCCCATGGCCACTATGCGATTATAGAAGTGAGAAATGGAGGTGAGAAATGGATAGTAGTTGGCCTCTATAGCCCGTTAACGAATAAAAGTCAATTTTATGCAAAGATTCTAAGGGAATTAGAAGATCTAGATTATAATGAAAAAATAATAATACTAGGAGACTGGAACGGGGTAGTGGACCCACGGACAGATAGATCATCAAATAAAAAAATCAAGACTACACAGGGGAAATTACCATATACCTTTTTTGAACTTAGAGAGAAAATGGTATTGGAGGATGCTTGGAGAAGGAAGCACGAGAATGTTCGGGATTATACCTTTTTCTCATATCCTCACCAATCATGGTCGAGGATAGATATGATTCTAACATCGACAAATTTACTAAGGAAAATTTATAAGATTGACATAGTGCCAGCAGTCTGGTCGGATCATAATATGGTGATGATGATTATAGAAAATGGAATGAGACAATACAATTGGAGGTTAGACGTTAATCTTCTAAGAAATGAGAAAATAGTTAAAGAAGCCCAAGAAAATTTGGATTGGTTTTTTAGAGAAAATGCAAATAAAGAAACCCCCGATCATGTAGTATGGGATGCAGGGAAAGCCTATATGCGAGGATATTTTTTAAAGAAGAAAGTGGAAATAAAAAGAAACAGGGAGGAACAAATTAAAAAACTGGAAAGGGAGATGAAACAGGTGGAAAATCAGTTGATATCCAACCCAAAAAATGCAAGATTAAAACTGGAGTTACAAAAAATAAAGAACCAAATGTCTACATTCCTTACGGAAGAGATACAAAAGAAATTGATGTATCTACGTCAAAAAAATTTTGAATTCGCAAATAAACCAGGGAAACTATTGGCTTACCAACTAAAAAAGGAAAGAGAAAAAAGAACAATAGTAATGTTAAAAGAAGGCCAGAGGAGTTTTTCTACTCAGACTCAAATAAAAAGAATTTTAGTAGATTATTTTTCAAGATTATATAAGGCGGGACATAATAATGTGGAACGGATTGATCAATATTTAGCAAAACAGGAAATTAAAGAGATCTCTGAGAAATATAAAAAAACCCTAAATAAAGAGTTTGAACTGCAGGAAATCCTAGAGGTAATAAATGAAATGAAATTGGGAAAGTCACCAGGCCCAGATGGCTTTGGGATAGAATATTACAAGAGGTTTAAAGATCAATTAGCAAGTTATTTGGTGAAGGTCCTAAATGAGGTAAAAAAAGGTCTAATCCCCCAAACATGGCAAACTGCTAACATAATTTTGATTCCCAAAGAGGATAAAGAAAAAACAAACCCTAAAAACTACCGGCCGATATCACTGTTGAACATTGATTATAAAATATTTGCTAATATTATAGCTAAAAGATTGAAAACTTGGTTAACAGACTGGATTGTGGATGATCAAGCCGGTTTTCTCCCAGGTAGATTGATCAAGGATAACACAAGACATTTATTAAATCTGATAGAATATTATAATAAAAATATAGATAAAAAAGTGGCTTTATTATTTTTTGACTTGGAGAAGGCCTTCGACAATTTGAACTGGGATTTTCTGAATAGATTGATAACTAAATTAAATTTGGGATTAAACTTTTCTAAATGGATAGAAATGATCTATAATAAACAGGAAGCAAACATATTAATTAATGGCGATACAACCCAAAAGTTTATGATACAAAAAGGTGTGAGGCAAGGGTGTCCTCTATCCCCTCTACTCTTTATTATGTGTTTCGAGATTTTGTTAAAAGAAATTAGATATAATAAAGAAATCAAAGGAACGAGGGTAAAGGGGACAGAGTACAAATTAAAGGCCTTCGCAGACGATCTGATGGTCTCTTTGGCAGACCCAGAAGAAAATATTCAGAAGTTAATGGAAGTAATGGAAGGGTTTACAAAAATCTCGGGATTAAAAATAAATAAAGAAAAAACTAAAATGATGTTATTAAATCTAAGTGACAAGGAAAAACAACAACTAAAGGGAAAAATAGAATTTCAGGAAGCAAATATTATTAAATATTTAGGAATACATTTCTCAAAGAAAAATTCGGATCTCTACAAAAATAACTATGGAAAACTTTGGCTTGAAATTAAGCAAGACTTGAAAAGATGGGATAAGTTAAAACTATCATGGATGGGGAGGATCGCCTCAATAAAAATGAATGTCCTACCGAAAATGATATTCCTCTTTCAAAATATTCCAGTAATTACTAATGATTCCCCCTTTTCAATTTGGGATAGAGATTTATCGAAATTTATATGGAATAACAGAAAACCAAGAATTAAATTAAAATATTTACAAGACAAAGTGGAGCGCGGAGGGTTAGGGGTACCAAATCTTAGGTTATATTATTATTCATGTGTACTATTTTGGTTAAAGGAATGGATTTGTCTTCACAATGATAAAGTACTAAAATTAGAAGGCTATGATAACGTATACCCATGGCATGGATATTTAATATATGATAAGGTTAAATTTCATAAAAATTTTGAAGACCATTATGTACGAAAGTCGCTTTTAAGAATTTGGTACAAGGTTAAGAAAAACTGGCCAGACATTATTCCATATTGGACAGCAATTGGAGAGGTTATCAATAAAAATGATAAATTTGGAGAAAATAATTGGCTCACATATAAAGAATTATTGGTAGTGAAAGGACAAGATGTCTTAATAAAATCTCAAGAAGAATTGAATCAAGAAGGGTATAATTTTGGTTGGTTTATCTACAGACAAATTAGAGAGAGATATAGGCTTGATATAAAAACAAAAAAGATAGGCGTGATGGACAAGCAGTTCGAAGAGGTTATATTGAACGAAGGCAAACACAAGATTAAGAGAATTTATCAGCTATTGTTAGAGAGAGAAATGGAAACTGAGCTTATAAACCCCCAAATGATTAAATGGTCACAAGATTTTGGCTATCCGATTGAATTGGAGCAGTGGGAGAAATGCTGGAATAGGAGAATAAAATATACGCTCTCTGTTAGTTTAAAAGAAATTTTTTATAAATTACAATATAGATGGTACTTAACCCCACTTAAATTGGCTAAATTGAATAAATCGCACAAGACCTCGTGTTGGAAATGTGGTAAAAAAGAAGGGACATTTTTTCACCTCTGGTGGCAATGTGATATAGCTCAAAAGTTTTGGGGTGAGATAAAAAAGACTATAAGGGAGATCTGTGATATTAGTTTAGAAAACAAACCTCATTTGTTTTTATTAGGGATGATTAGCGATGCCAACCTAGAGATGAAATATGGTAAACTGATGTTCAATTTCCTAACTGCAGCAAGACTGATATATGCATCAAGATGGAAATCCCCGAAAGTCCCAACGATTCAGGAATGGATGTTAAAAATGTCGGAGTTATGTGAAATGGACAGGCTAACAGGCTTGGTAAGAGGAGAAGATAACGAAGTTTTTCGTAAAACCTGGAAACCATGGATTGATTATGTGTCTTAAGATGGTTGGAAATTCCTCAGAAGTATTCATGAATAGAGGACAATTTAATTTCTTTATCTGTGTTGGAAGTTTATGGAAGTCAGATGTGGTTATACTAATAAGTTGTCGTTTATAGGGAATATTATAATTTTGTGAACATTAGCATAAAATCTAGTATCAATGCATGGTATGTATTATAAAGAATTGTTACGAAACAACAGAAGTAAAACATAAAGGGCTAAGCACAGGTATAATAAGTGGGAAGTATTTTAGATATAGTTATAAATTTGAGTTCCATGAGAACAAGACTTTAAATGTTTCGTCTTTGTTAGGTTACGTTTTGTTATGTTTGTTTTGTAGGTAACTGTATGTTAGTCTTTGTTATTTTGTGATGTGTGTTTTTAAATTTAATAAAATCATTAAAAAAAAAACCGAAGTTACAATATTGCAACAACAATTTAGAACCCTCACAATCAATGATATATCTAAGAAATTGAAAACAGTCAAACAGATACAGTTTGAATACAGAAACAAAGCAGGAAAACTGTTAGCGAATAAACTTAGAAAAAGAAAGATAATAAGTTGATCCTAGAATTATGAGATAAAGACAAATTAATTACCTATCAAAAACATATTATATGTTTAAGGAATATTGTGAGAATCTATATAAAAACAATTCTGAAATAGATAAAGATAAAGGACAAATTCAAAAGTAATTAGATGAACAAAAATTACAACCCTGAATGAGGCATAAAAAGATAGCTTAAATCAAAATATCACAAATCATATCGGATGCTATTAAGAAATTGAAATTAGGTAAAGCCCCAGGACCAGATAGATTATCAGCAATATACTACAAAAGAATGGAAGAAGTCTTACTTACACCATTAAAAGATACATTAAATGATATACAAAAAGACGGAATCCCCTAATCTTGGAGAGATGCAATTATTACATTAATTCACAAAGAAGATCAGGACAAATTGGATGTAAAGAATTATAGACCCATCTCTCTAATAAATGTAGACTACAAGATTTTTGTGGTAATCATTCCTGAAAGGTTGAAAAAGATCCTTGAGTACTTGATACACAAAGATCAAAATGGTTTTATCTCCAACTGACATATAAAAGATAATGTAAGACGAGTTTTGAATATAATAGAATATTTTGAACAACATAATGATAAAAAAAATTGGCAATATTTATGTTGGATGCAGAAAAGACCTTTGATAGGATCAATTGGATTTCTGATTCTTAACATGGATAAGAGCCATTTATAAAGATCAAAGAACTCAATTAATAATAAATGAAGAAAAAAATGATTATGTAAAGATTGGAAAAGGCACCAGATAGGGGTGTCTGCTATCACCCTTGCTTTTTTTAATAGTTTTAGAGGTATTAAATAACAAGATAAGGGCAGACCCACAAATAGGAGGTATTAGGTCAAAGGACACAACTTTAAATTAAAAGCATTCACTGATGATCTGATTTGTTTTTTGTTACTTTAAAAGTATCAAACAATTAACCTCAACTATTCAAGAATTCAGTATCTTTTCAGGCCTAAAAATAAATCAAGAAAAGACCTCATCCACAGAAGAAATAGTGCTAAAAAGTAAAACAAAATTTAAATTGGAAAATAAGGTGAAATATCTAGGCATTACTCTAACCAAGAGAAATATAGATTTATTTCAAAACAACTATGAGAAAACATGGAAGGATATAAAATGTGATCTCGAAAGATGGACAAAATTACAATGCTTGGAAGGGCTGACATTATCAAGATGAATGTCCTCCCAGGGTTCATGTTTCTTTTTCAAAATTTACCCATAGTTTCCGAAGTGAAATATTTTGTGAAGTGGCAAAAAGAGTTGTCCAAATTGCTTTGGCAGGGAAATAAAGCAAGAATAAAGTCGAAAATTCTAACTGACGATAAAGAGAAGGGAAGTTGGGCCTTGCCCAATCTGAAAATATATTACTACTCATCTTGCCTGAATTGATTGGAGGATTGAGTAAGACTTGATAATGAACGCCTGTTATCTTTAGAAGGCAGCAATTTAAGATATGTATCTCATGCATACATGTGGTATGACAAATTGAAAGTTGATAGAAATTTTAAACATCACTTTATAAGAAGATCATTTACTTAAAGTATGGATGAAGATTAAAAGTCAATTTTATAAGGAGATTCCTTCACCACAAGAAGTTTTTCTTTATAGAACCAAGAATAAAAATGAATCCTGGCTGTAATACAAAGATATAATAAAATTAAGTGAAGATAACAAATATGTAATGAAACCCATAGAACAATTGCAGAAAGAAAAATCAGGTATCAATTGGTTTCTATATAGTCAAGTAACAGTAAGTTCAGAATTAATTAAAAATACCCAGGTTTAGCAAATTATAAAAATGAAATAGATAAGATCTTTTTTATATATAAGAAAGGGGGTCACATAGCTAAATTTTACAAAGTTCTTAAAAAGCGAGACTTGGAAGAAGAAACCATAAAACATTCAATGATAAGATGGGCACAAGATATTAGAAAGCCCATAGATTTAGAAACATCCAGAAATCATGGGAAAATACCAATAACTTCACATTATGTCAGAATTTCAAAGAAAATTAATTTAAAATGATGTACCAGTGGTATAGGTCCCCCTCAAAGATAAACAAAATTTATAACACAAGAAATAAAAACTGTTGGAAGTATACAAAATCAGAGGGCACTTTTTTTTCCATAGTTGATGGAAATGTAAAAAGGCCAAAGAATATTGGGGGGAAATACATGATTTAATGACAGATATATTACAAATAAACCTGCCATTAGGTCCACATTTCTTTTAAACATGATAGGAAATGTAGATACTAAGACCGAAAGAAAATTTTCAAAGATTATATTATACATGGTTACTTCAGTGAAGATATTATATACCAAGTATTGGAAACAACTTCAAATCCTGTCTGAAGAAGAATGGATAGTTAAATTGAGAGGCCATGGATATGGATACTCTCACAGCAAATATGAGAAATAGGTTAGTAAAAGAAGTTGAAAATGACTGGAAATGTTTTAAAATCTTTGGAGAGAAAAAAAGGATGGATTCTGAATTAAAATTTCAAAAGGAAATTTTTCTTTTTTGTTGTTGTTTAAATAAGTAAGAAAAAATCATCTCAAAGAAATAGAAGATATATAAGATTAAGTTAAAAGCAATAACTATAATTATGATATATATAGGTATAGTCAGAGAACAAAATTCATATAATTTAGTGTCTAATTTCTTGGAATTTGTCAGAATTAAGAGAAATGTATGAATCCACAGCAATAAGGGTGATTACAAATGATGGGACAGAGATATGGTAGAAGTTTTAGTCGTACTTTAAGTAATATACCTTTACCTTTAATAACTGAATTTCTTATGGTTTATGCCTAAGGTAGCATGCAAACCTTTTACATTTTCATGCAACTGATACAAAGGGTACAGGCTTAAGTATTTTAAAGGGTGCCATATTGAGGCTGGAGCAAGCTTGTTTTCTGTTGCTCCAGAGAATAGGAGCAATGGATTCAAACTACAGGAAAGGAGATTCCACCCCAACATGAGGAAGGCCTTCCTGACAGAAAGAGCTGTTCAATAGAAGACACTCCCTCAGAGAGTGGCAGAGTCTCCTTCTTTGGAGGCTTTTAAACAGAGGCTGGATGGCCATCTGTCGGGGGTGCTTTGATTATTCCAGCTGGCTGGAAAGTAGGAGTGTGTTTGTGTGTGAGAGAGGGAGTATGCAATGGCAAAGAAACCCCCCCCAGCATGGCTGGAGGGTAGGGTTGTGTTTGATTGTGTGTTTTTGTGTTTGCGTGTGTATGTGTATGCACATGTGCATATGAAACTAAGGAAGGTGGAAAGATACCCTCCTCTCTCCCTGCTGAAGTCTGCCCAGCTGCCCTCCCAGCCTGGCTGGAAGATAGGGGTTTGTTCTGGAGACCAGGGTTTGAATCCCAGCTTGGACACGTAAACCCACTGGGTGATCTTGGGCAAGTCACACTCTCTCAGCTTAAGAGAACAACAATGGTAAACCTCCTCTGAAGCAACTTGCAAAGAAAACCCCATGATAGGTTCACCTTAGGGTTGCCCTAAGTTGGAAACGACTTGAAGGCACACGACAACAACAAATGGTATGGTATGGGAGGAAGTCACTGTGGGTGAGGGTGACACCATGAGTCACTGCACCGAGTGACACCAAGCCTAGTGACGCCACTAGTGTGTGTGTCTGTGTTTGGGGGAAATGGGGGGGACATATGGGCTCTGGAAGACAAGCAATGAAGTCCAGGAAATAAAATTTGCAAATAAGTCCATTAGCAACACCATGAGAAACTTACTTTCTTTGTCTCTCCTATGTGAAAATACCTGCCCCCTCCTTTGGCAGATAATACTGAATTAACCCTGGAATACAGCAAACAGACCCTGTCCTTCCCTTGCTTCCTCCCCTCTTTGGGAACCAAAATACTTGCCATGCCCACCTTTCCCCAGAAACTGCTAAGCTTCCCCCTGCAAGGAGCCCAAGGAGGAAAGCTTCAGTTAAGAAAGACACTGGCTGATTGCAAAGCAAAGGGAAAGGGAGGGGGGCAGGCATGTGTTCTTCTTTCCCTTTTACTTCAGCTAGCTAGCTAGCTCAAGCCAGCTAGCCAGGTTGGAAGGGAAGGGAAGGGAAGGGGGCAGGCTCTTCCTTCTTCCCCCCCCCCTCCATTTTATTCCCCTCCCCCTCCCTTTGCCAGAAGAAACCTGGAGGAGGTGGAGGAGAAGGGCAGCTGCAGGGACATCTCTTAGGACATTATCACATGGGGGAAATCTGTTGGTTAATCCACACAAATCCCAAACAAAACCTGAATTTGCCTCTCACAATTTCACACGACGTCACACAGAAACTGGTCAGAAACTGGACAGAAACTGGCATTATCCGAGATCTTTTTAATTTCGGGAGTTTAGAGGAAATGCATTTGCGAAATTACAGTAATTTCGCATTTACTGTAATGTGAAAAGCAAATACGCACTGACAATTCTCTTTTAAAACCTGGAGAAGGGCCAGGAGGAGGAGGAGGAAGAGGAGGGATCTCCAGGGAGGGAGAGTCCCGGGCTCCTGCCATGCAGGGAAGGCAAGGCAAGGCAAGTTTGGGATGGAGGAGAAGTTTGGCATTTGGAATGGAGGGAAAAGGAGGGGAAAGAAGGCTTCCCTCGCAGCAGCTGTGGGTGGATGCGGGTGCAAGTGTGGGGTGTGCTTGTGGAGCAACTTGGAGATCCATCTCACCATGAAGTTCTGCCCTGCAGGTCCTACAAAGGGGAAAGACTTATGGGGGGGGCATGGGAGCTACCTCCAGTTTCCCCCTCTCAATCCCTCCCTTGCCTTGCCTTGCCTTTCCAGCCTCCTCCTCCTCTGCTCTCTTGAGAGGTCCTAACCCCAACGGAAGGGGGTTAGGACCTGTGCAGGAGGACATGACCCCAAATGGAGGACAGCCTGACATTTCCTCCTGGGAAATGCAGGACCCGCCCTGGAAAAAGGAGAAGTCTTGTCACAAAACACACCCATTTCCAGTACATGTACGGGTTCTTTTCACTTGTGTATGAAAGTTAAAAATGTCTTTTTTTTCGCTTTTAACTTAATTCCGTTATTACTGTAATTACGTGTGAAAAGCTTTTGCGCAATTAAGCTCTTTTTTCGCTTTCTTTTCGGGCTGCTTCATTTCCACTTTATTATCTCTTTAACAACGAAACTGGCCCACGTGTGATAACGTCCTTAGCATGGGCTATCCAGGCTGCCACTCAGTCCTTCCTTCCTCAGGTGGAAATCCTGCTGAGCTTGTCTGCTCGTCTTCCCTCTTTTCCAGGTGCCCCATTAGGACAACATTGTTCCTTCCATAGAGGGGCCTCCCTCTTTCACTTTCCCAAGCCAATCCCCAGCCCCACCTTCCTTCCCCCAAATACAAACTTAAGGAGCTTCAGGTTCCCTTTGGAACTTGGGCTCGCTAGCAGCAATTGTTGTTGTATACCTTCAAGTTGTTTTGACTCATGATGACCCTAAGGAGAATCTATCATATGGTTTTCTTGAAAAAAATTCTTCAGAGGCGGTTTGTCATTGCCTTCCCCTGTGGCTGGGAGAGTGTGACTTGGGGACCACTAGTCTAACAGGTTTGCTATCCTTTTCCCCTCTAAGAAAAAAATGAGCTCTGAAGGCAAGTCTTACCTGTTGTGGCCCCAAGGAAAAAAGAACTTTAGAAGGATCCATCCTATCTCTCTATTTCCAGCAAAGATAGGCTGCCAAGTAGACATAGTTCTCACAGGAGAACAACAAATGTGGTGTTACTCAATGGGCTTCTTTGCCATCCTCAAAATAAAGGACATTTTGGAATTCCTCCTGGACAAAAGGTTGAAATGTAGGACATGTCCTGGAAAAGGAGGACATCAGAACCAATTGCCCAACATAAGGGTGGGAAATGTTTGACCCTTTAGCTATTTAAGTCTAAATGCAATTGCTGCTCACTGCTAGAGTGGACCCTTTCAGTCAATGGGATTTACATAGCTCTTGCTGAATACATTCAGCAATATATTCGATGGGACTGCTCTAATTAGCACTAGCAATTGGATTGAGGCATTTGACTATAACTTCCACAAATTCAGTAACAGAGAAAAAATTATCCCATATGTGATGTATGCAGAAAATCACAATTTTATCTCCAGCTGTCTAACTCTTCAGATGAAATTAAATTCCTTCCATTAAAAATACTTAAGGGATTTTTTTCCTCTCTCTCAGTCTTGAGTCTTATTCAATACATGGCAAATTCCAGTATATTACTTGGAAGTGAACTACATTGATATCAAAGGAACTTAGAGGTATTGGCCCAAATCTAACCATGCCGGTACATATATATGCAAAAGTAGTTTCTTCACATGGATGCCCTTCTTCAGTAGGGAACTACACGTTCATGTTTGACAGTAATGCAAATTTACATTCTTATTCATGTTTGATATGACCCTTGCTCACACTTTATGGTATGGCTGTGGAGTGCCTTTAACATGAAGCCCCAAACAGTTTCAAACCATACATGCCTTGTTGCAAGCAACCAGTTCTGAAACCTTGTGTTTGGGACTGGGAGAGTGAAAACCTTACTGGCCAAATCCATGGCCGGCTCTTTCTATGTCTTTTCCTTCTTTGAAAAGCAGAAGCATGGAAGGGAAATTAGATGGGAAGAGTACAAGCTGAAAGAATTCCAACCTCTCTCATTTGCATCAAAGCCCTAATGCAACCCCCCACAATCCTAGAGCTTCACCTAGCTGTAAGAGTTAGAGACAGAAAGAAATTCATTTTATACTTGAATGCTTCCATCTCTGCACGCCTATAGCCTTGCTATTAGGCAGACTGAAGCAGTTGCTTAAGATGGCAAAGGCTGAGTGAGTTGGAAGAGGCAATAGCATCTTCTAACTGTTCCCCTCTGATGGAGGAGAAAAGAGTTGGTTATTATACGCAGCCACCTTGGAATCCTCTAAACCAGGAGTGAGCAAAGTGAGCAAACAGCCCACATGCACTTCCCAGGTTCATTTTTGTGGCCTTCCAGGGCCCCACAAGAGTAAAACAAATTGCACCAGAATGCCCCCAAATGCCTCACAATTCACTCAAGGGAGTGCAGAGGGCCCTTCCACCACATTTGGAGCCTTCCTGCCTCCCTGGTCAAAAACATTTTTTGCAAAATTTCCTCCAAAAATGTTTTATTTTGAAATGCTGCTCTGGATTTTGCTCCAGATTTTGCAGAAAAATTCAGAGCACTCTGGTGCGATGCTGGGTGGCTATTTACATATGTATCCTGCTGTGTCACCTGGCACTACTACCACTGTTACAAGTCACTAAGGTCACAACAAGGTGATCAACACTGGACACCTGATTTTTGACCTCACAGGGAGTGAATTATGTTAGTGGCGCTGGCATCAGCCACACATCAGGACATGCATGTAAACAGCCATCCACTCTTGCTCCAGAATGCATAACAACAATGTGCAGGTAACATCAGGGCAGCTTTGGGGCCAGAAAACTCCAGGATCAGCCAAGAATATTCTGGCCAGTGTAGACCCACCCTAGATGCCATCATCTTCCATTTGTAACTGTAATTGCCCCATGGTTTTCCAACACTTTTTCTTATCACAGAAAATCTGTTAATTAGAGAAAGATAGACTAGCTGCACAGTATCTTTTGACTGATAGTGCCAGGAGCCCTCACTCCAAGGTAAACATGCTTCTCAGAAATTGAATGTCATACTAGCTGGATCTCTTCTTTCATAAGAATTAATACTACTGTCAAGTCAGACAATGGTCTACATTCAACATCACAATGTTATCTAACTGTCAGTGCAATACAACTTTCTTCCTTTCCCTTCTGTCCTATAGCCCTTTGGGCTGCACAAATACATGTCTGGAGGGTATCACAGCCCTCTGGAGGGGGTCTTTACTGTTTCCTCAAACATTTCTACCAACAGAAGTATCATTCATAGTCGACAGTGTGATGTGGCAGCTAAAAAGGCCAATGCAATTTTAGGCTGCATCAGTAGAAGTATAGTATCTAGATCAAGGGAAGTAATAGTGCCATTGTATTCTGCTTTGGTCAGGCCCCACCTGGAATACTGTGTCCAGTTCTGGGTGCCACAATCTAAAAAGGATGTTGAAAAACTGGAGCGTGTCCAGAGGAGGGCGACTAAAATGGTGAAGGGTCTGGAAACCATGCCCTACGAGGAACGACCTAGAGAACTGGTATGTTCAACCGGGAGAAAAGACAGTTAAGAGATGATATGATAGCCCTGTTTAAATATTTGAAGGGATGTCATATTGAGGAGGGCGCTAGCTTGTTTTCTGCTGCTCCAGAGAACAGGACCCACAACAATGGATGTAAGCTCCAGGAAAAGAGATTCCACTTCAACATTGGGAGGAAATTTCTGACAGTGAGAACTGTTCGACAGCTGAACACACTCCCTCGGAGTGTGGTGGAGTCTCCTTCTTTGGAGGTCTTTAAACAGAGGCTGGATGGCCATCTGTCAGGGATGCTTTGATTTTGAGTTCCTGCATGGCAGAATGGGGTTGGACTGGATGGCCATTGTGGTCTCTTCCAACTCTATGATTCTGTGATTCTATGATTCATTCATTCATTCATATCCTACTGTCCTCCCAAATGGAATCCAATGCAGCTCACATATAAGTTAAGCAAGATAGTTGAATTAAACATTAGTAGTTTAAAAAGTGAAAACACAATTAAATCAGAGACTATATAAAATTTATTATTATTATTATTATTATTATTATTATTATTATTATTACAGTTTACTTATATAACGCTGTAGATTTACACAGCGCTGTACATACGGTCAATAAAATAGATAAAAATAAATTTTAAAAAGGCTTCCGATGGCATACATTCTACAAAATAATACAATAATAAATATTAATATAAAGAAGGCAACATTATAAAAACATCAAATAATCATCATGCAATGCCTGCGAACACTTCCCTGAACAGTATAGCCTTTAACTCAGCTTTAAAGCTGGTTAAAGAAGTGATGTCCCTTGCTTGTGGGGGAAGGAGGTTGCAGGAAAGAGGGGCAGCAAGTGAAAAGGGACATTAATATTTTAGAACCATATAAAATCATTTAAAACCATGAGAAAAACATTTTAAAAAAAATCCAACACCATCACCTCATTAAAGACCTTTCCACATGGCCACTCACAAATGCTTGTTCGAATAAGAAAAGTATTCACTTACTGGTGGAAGGAAAGCAGGGAGGGGGATACCACTGGATCCTGATAATGTTCAATTTAAGTTAGGTTTCAAATGCTTGTTTGAATAAGAAAAGTATTCACTTACTGGTGGAAGGAAAGCAGGGAGGGGGATACCACTGGATCCTGATAATGTTCAATTTAAGTTAAGTTTCAAATCTGCTACTGGGGATGGAAGTGTGGGGTGAATGGTTTCATCAAAGACTGTTGAGTGTATGGACGTTTTCACACGCATGGGTCCAAAGCCGCCTGGAAGCAATCAAGAGCCATTCCGGAGGTGAAAGCAGCAGCATTCCGGAATGGCTCTTGATTGCTTCCGGCAGCAGCAACTTAATTCCTTTTTAAAAAAGGAATTACAAAGACCGGGGATGATGCCGCCCAGTGCCGGGGATGGCGCTGGATGGGGCGGGGCAGGGCGGGGCTTGCTGCGACGTCATGTGAACACACGGAGCAAGGACCCGGACTGACGCCGGCTAGCACCGGGGATGGCACTGGATGGGGCGGGGCTTGCTGCGACGTCATGTGAAAACTTTGCAAAGGAGCTGGACTGGGGCCGGACGGAGGTAGGATTGCGTCTGCCTAAAGCCCCGTGTGAAAATGCCCTATGTCATACCCTTCAACTGTCCCAATTTGGCAGGGACAGTCCAGGTTAATCCCCTACTGTTCTGCTTCTTTTAAGGTTTTTAAAAGTCCCAGTTTCTTTCTCCTGCATCCACTTTCCTCCTTCATCCTTGAAGCTTATTTCAATTGCTTCAAAGTGAATTCAAAGTACCAAAGCAATTTGCACTCCTCTATTAACTCAGCAGGAGGGAGAAGAGAGGTAAGGGGAAATCTTTCATTTTCCAGATGGCTCAGATTAAAACAAACTGCTGCTGTCTCTCCTAGCCTGTGTGTTCTTCATTAATAACTTTTGCCATCTTGACCGCATTCTAATGTTACTTGCCTACATATGTCCCAGTTTCCATCTGTGAAATGTTGGAGGGCATGTTATCTGAGTAAAAAAAAAAAAACACCTGTCATTTGAAAATCTATGGAATACAAATATATTCACTTCATAACAGCTGACAAATACCAGAATTGAGCATCTTACAGTGCAATTCTAACCCTCTTTACTCAAAGTATATCCCATGGAATTCAGTGAGGCTTACTTCAAGGTAAATTGATTTAGGAATACAACCTGACTTAAAACCCACAGCCTTTCCTCCCTGAACCATTTCAATTGCCCTGAGCAAGAATAGAAACCTCTTTATGGTACCAAAGGAAGCAAGTCACCAGCAGTCAGATAGGCAATAACAAATTGGCATGACTGATCTGATTTTGACTTGAAAGTACCTTGGCTACCAAGGGGCAGACAGGAAAAGGGTTAGAATATGAAAGCACACCAGGACTTTTTGACAACTATAGCAACTGATCTTGGTTGGAACTCTTCTTTTTTCTTTCTTTTTTCTGTAACAAAGAACAAAATGATTCTCTTGTCATGACAAAAAGGAATAAAGACAAGTTATATTCTCCGCTGCATACAATAATCGTTTGTTTTGCCTTTCCTCCCTGTGGAATTCTATAAGACTTCTAAATAATAATAACAAAAAACTGATAGGAAAAAAAAGACATCAAAAAATAATATAGAATAGTGTTAACAATTCCAGCCGCCCGGAGATGGGCTAGAATTTATTCTCAGAACAACAAGATTTCTTTTCTGTCACACTTAACATTATTTATTGCTAACCTTTTGTGTCCTAAGAGTGCTTCTACAAACCCAAGAACATTCTTCTAAGTTGTTTCATCACTGGTGTGGTCAGATCAACCATATTTCTAGTTTTATAGCATGGGGGCAGGGAGCCACATTCTGTTTTTCTAAATAGAGGGTGTGCTCCTAGAAATAAAGATCAGCTCATGCTATAAATACTTCCACACACTTATTCCAAGATCAATGAAAGGCCTTGTGAATGGAAAAAGAGACACAGCCATTTTTCAGCCATATAAATGGCTTTTTGGCTGGCCAAAGGAAGGGTCCTGGTATAGAAACAATAACTGTAATGAGGAACTGTAAATGGTTCAAGCACTGAGTCCTTGTTTTTTTTTAACAGTCTCAATCTCTGTATACTTATTTGCAAAATGCCAGGTACCAGGGGGAAAATATCACCACCTTTGTGATATAATCTGTCTGTAGAACAACCATCTGTCTACTAAACTCTTTTACCAGTGTTCAAAAAAAACACCAACAACATTACATTTCTGGACTGAGCAAGCCAGCAAGAATAAGCCAAAACTCACATCAGAAAATGTTACAGTTCTGGTAGAATAATTCTGTCTCTGCTTCTCTGTCTCTTCTTCTACAACAAAAATAATGTCTGTTTTAACAATTAAATCAGTCTTGTCACAATAGCAGCCATTTTGGCAAGGGTACTGAGCCACCATTTACTTCTATTGAGTCGTAATTCTGCCACCAAGCTATCCAGCTGCTCCTTGGTCATGTTATACACAACAAAGTGGGAGTCCAGTTCATATGAATCTTGGATGACAACCCTGAAATGTTGTTGCTGAGGTGTTTACTTTGGACTCAGATCCTTTGGACACAGCAGTTGTGTCTGACTCCCACTTCCCTATTTCCACTTCATGGGGGGGGGGGGGGAGGTAAAATTGCTGCAGATGGGGTTGAACACAGGAGAAGGCCAATTTCTCTATGATAAAATGTGAAACAAAAGTACAGTAACACTAGGGCTGTCGATCACTAAAAGAACTTCCAACTTCTGATTAACTATCTGTCTTTCATGTGAGTTTTTCCAGCTCAAAATGGCACCAGAACGGGTTGAGGATAGCAAACACCTTCACCTGACTCTTCTACCCACTTTGGTTATTTTTTAAAAAATCTTAACATGTAGATAAAGAGAAAAAGTCAGAAACTAAGCATAAGGCCCAAAAGAGTTAGAGTCGTGTTGAAGAAAATAATTTGCTCAAAAATATAATTAAGCTCCAAGTGAGTTCAAGTTAAGTTAAGCATGTACCAAACATTCTGAGCCATGTTCCAAAAGGATCTTGACATGCTATACTTGACAATCCCACCAATGCAACCAACCAGGAGAATTCCTCCCAGCCGGTGGCCAAATGTAGGGTTTCCACCCTTTAACCTACCAGCTTTGAAAGCTTCCATGATGTTCAGGGCAGTTACCAAGAGTGAGGCCTTCCCTGATCCCCACCTCTGACATCAAGCTTTGGGACCATCTAAATGCCCTCAAAGTACCTATGGGGATTTATGTAACTTCTATTTTCAATGGATACCGCTCGTCTCTACTCAGTGCTGCCACCATAGAGACCATGTCTGAAGCTTTTAGACCAAGGGTCACCAACCTACGGCCTGCGGGCCACACCCGGCCCGCCGAGGCCTGCCGACCGGCCCCTGCCCAGTCCTGCCGCTGCCGCCTTTCGCAGCTGCAGAGGTCCTCCGGGATGCCATTTTGTGTTCCTAAATGGTGCCCGGAGTCTCACACAACCTTTGCCCCACGCAGTCGAGGGAGCCCTCCTGGGGGACCCCCATGGCCGCGCTGGGCCTCTCCCGAGGCCCGGCACGGTCAAGGGAGCCCTGCTGGGGGACCCCCGCGGCTGCACTGGGCCTCTCCGAGGCCCGGTGAGGTCGAGGGAGCCCTCCTGGTAGTGCGCACGCACAAGTGCCACCACGGCCCGGGGTGCGCGTGCACATGCGTGCGCACCAGCGCAACCCGAGGGCATCGGGGGACAGGAGGACCAGCCCCACCCCCCAAAAGGTTGACGACCCCTGTTTTAGACAGATAGCATTTCCAAAGGGCAAAGGTGTATAAAGAAAAAAATCTTTATTTACAGAAGTTAAACAAAACACAGCCAATGATTTATGTTTTTTACATTTAAAATAATACACGCTCACACACACACTGCTCTTACCCTTATCAATTGCATTGTTTCCTTTTCTTAATAAATTCTATAATTTATAGAAATGGGATAATTTTATCCCATTTGTCAACTTGCCTGATACTGCAAAATCCAATAATCTTTCTATCCACTCTTCTATGCTTGAGATCCTCTTCTGCTTCCAACAGTGGCATCAATAGGGGCTGCGAGGGGGTACGCACCACACCGGGAGGGTGACACCACTGCTCTTTAAACATCTGCATTTTGGCAGAAATAGGCAGTGACATTCGCCTGAATCCCTTTAAAATGCTGAAGAGATGGTGTGAGTTGCATGAAGTTCAGTGAGAGGAGAAAGAAGAGGCCCCAGTTTATTTTTAAAAAATTGAATTTTAAATTTTAAATTTTATTTTTAAAAAAAAATAAACTAAAAATTAAAAAAATCTTTAAAAACATCACATTTTACCACATGAAACTATGTATATGTAAATGCATTTAGGTTGTGTGTATGATATTGTAATTTAAAGGTATAATTTTAATTTTGCTGGTTGTTTTTTGTCACAACTATTGCCATTACATTCTGTAATATACAGGAATTTTGATTAATGAGTCTCATTAGTACAAAAAAACCTTACTAAGGATTCTGTATGGTGGAATATGAGAGGAGGTCAATGGGGGGGTGACACCATGAGTTACCACACTGGGTGACGCCAAGCCTAGTGATGCCACTGGCTTCCAATACTTTAACTCAAACTCTTGTCTAACTGCACTCTACTCAAAGCCTCAGCTAACCAACTCCCCACACAAACCAAACTCCCAGCTGTCATTCACCAACTCTCATTTAGGCAAATTTCCTCAAACATTCCATCAATCAGCATTTGCTTCACCGTTCTATTCTTTCCCCCTTCCCAACAACTATTTCTCATAATCTAATATACACACAATAAATCAAACAAAGTTTTCAAATACATACCCATCACAAAAAGTACTAGAATTGCTTTGTTAATACAACTGCCTTCATTTTGGGACTTTCCTTGGATGATGGAGGGATGTCATTCTGAGTACCTGCATGTAGGATGACCAGATGTCCTCCTTTTCCAGGGCATGTCCTACATTTCAGCCATCTTTCCAGGAAGAATTCCAAAATGTCCTCCATTTTGAGTAAGACTAAGAAGCATGGATTTATATGAGTGCTTTTAGCTTTAATTTGGTAATGTTCTACATTTTTCTTGAATGGCATATATTTTGCAGTGCCTTGTCCTCCTTTGTAGTTATGACATCTGGTCACCCTGCCTGCATGTCAAAATTTACTGTTACTAAATTTAATAGAGAACTAGTGTGGCATCGTGGTTTGAGCATTGGATATGACTCTGGAGATCAGGATTCAATTCTCCACTCAGCCATGTAAATCCACTGGATGACCTTGGGCAAGTCACATGCTCTCAGCTTCAGAGGAAGGCAATAGCAACCCCCCTCTGAACACACCTTGCCAAGAAAACCCCATAATAAGTTCACTTCAGGGTTACCATAAGTTGGAAATGACTTGAAGGCACAGAACAACAACTTTAATAAAACTTTCTCTTCCCTGAAAGCCATAATTCCAAGCTCCAGCTTCCTTGTATGCTAACAAGAAGGAGGTGTTCTTAAACGCTTTCTTGCCTACCATAGAATCCTACCCACATTCAGAACTTGGGTCATGGGTTGACTTTTGATGTTTTAGGTGCGTTTTAGCTCAACTCTGAATA
The DNA here is from genome assembly GCA_026167975.1 of Phrynosoma blainvillii. Taxonomy (NCBI): domain Eukaryota; kingdom Metazoa; phylum Chordata; class Lepidosauria; order Squamata; family Phrynosomatidae; genus Phrynosoma; species Phrynosoma blainvillii. Next base: position 117,679,030 of record JANUYF010000003.1, read on the forward strand.
TTCTAACAAGTGCCGATGTCTCAGAGGCAGGGGCAAGAAAGAAAGCTGACAAGAGTTTAAACCAAGACAGTGACACAGTGGAACAGAAGCAGGTGCAGGTGGCCTGGGGCCTAGAGAAACATCTCCTCCACCTTCTGTGAACTGGAGTCACTGAGGACAGCAATTAATCTTTCTGACCTGTTAAAGCAAGTACTTCTTGCTTCAGTAATCCCACCATCTGATACTGCCCCTCTTCTATCTCTGCTGCCGGCTAGTGAAATACAAATAATCATCCACATCTGAAGGAAGCAAGCAAGGCAATAAGATTATGGAAATGAGATTCAATTCATTTAGAATTCAGCTATTAGGAGAAATGGTCCTACTAAGGACCCCGCTCTTCTATTGCCTTGCTATCATAATGATAGGGACTACACAAAATCGATATCAAAGCAAAGACAGGTGATATTTGGGGGGGGGAGTTTTTAATATCTATATTATTGCTATGGAAACTGGTTATATTTTCAGTCATGGCATTCATCTGGCTAGCAGTTAGAGAAAAGGAGAACATTCAGCATTTACTAAATGTCCCCACTATGTCAAAAGAGCAAAGCCACTCCTCACTGTCGGGCTTGCATGCAGGGCTTTATAAAGTGTGGAGAGCTGAAATTAAAATGAATTCAAGGCACTGGAGGGGGGAACTTTTCAGACAGATTTTTTAAAAAAGATTTTAAAACAGTTATTTATTTTGCATTGGGTTGTACATCTTTTTTTCTTTGTGTTAGAGATTCCTAAACTACAGGTTCCCTGGAAAAAATGTTAAAATTCAGGACAGAAAAGTCTGCCATTGGGAAATGCAGCATGTGTCCCCTGGGTCCTACTGTGTGAAAGAAAACCAAAAGGAAAATGTTCCCTTCTTTGCTAAATTGACTCTTCCAATGCCCTTAAGCATGCATATACAACTGTTGGTTCATTTCAGGTTACTGTGGACCAGGGATAGGCAAACTGTCCCCTTTAAGGGTCAAAGGACTTCAGCTCCCAGAAGCCTCAGCCATGTTGGCCAATAGTCTGGGATGTTGGCCAATAGTCTGAGATTCTGGGAGCTGAAGTCCCTCAGCCCTTAAAGGGGACAGTTTGCCTACCCCTGCTTTGGACCAGTGGCTAGCGATGGCTCCCATGTTAATGGAGTGGTGAATCTGTTCTGGGCTTTAATCTGATCTGAAGGAGCTATCCAACTTCTAGAACTTATTTTAGAGGAAGTTATGAAGGGTGGTCCTCAACTTTTTTTCTTTTCTCTACCTCACAGTACCTGCCTGGAGAGTTTGTGGATATGTTCACTGCCTGGAGTCTGGGCTGTTGCAGTGCTTGGAGGAGGAAACAAGACTGAAAGGAGACCAGACAGTTCTCCTCATCTTCTGATCTTCCCTCATTTCACCTATTGCTCCCAAGCCATGCCACTGTTTCTCTTGTCATGTTCCCAGCCCACCAGCCCACTCTCCATCTCCTCCTCCTTCCCCTCATTGACTATCCAGGGGCTGCAGCTGGTGAAGTGACTTCATATCACAACAAAAAATAGTAACACCAAGCTTGCCAGATGCCAAGATAGCCTCCCACCAACCTGATTCCACCCCGATCCCAATTTGGAGCACAGGGCACACATTTTTAAAAACTGATTATTATTTTTCAAGAAATCGCAGAGGGTTTTTAAAAATCTCTTTAAATTCATCAGGCATCAAAAAGTGCTTTCACTTTGCATCTAGAGGAATGTTATGTGTTCAAACAAGATCAGGGTCAAGGTAAGTACAAATTATTTTACAGGTGTGTATTCAGCCCTAGATTGAGGTTGTTCTTTCAATGGTACTTGAGTACTGGGATGGGAAGAAGGATGGGGTTTCCTCCCATCTGATGTTTCTTAGGTGTTTCTTCGTAGTGGGAGAACACTAAGAATAGACAAGATCAACAGTTGAGCAATTAAAGAAAATGAAACCCTGAAAGACTGGGATGAAGCCAAGTGGTGTCAAGTGCTCAGGTGGACAAGTTTCAACCTGGCATCATAATTTAGGAAAGGCAACCTCAGCTAGGGGTTTAATGGGAGGGAATTCCACAAATGAGGTTCTACAACTGACAAAGACCTGTTGAAACATTTCCTTCAAAACCGTATTATCGTTTTCTCCAGGAAAACTGATGCCTATTTCTATGTAAAGTAGATTATTTAGCATCAGCATAGAAAGAACAGTGCAATATTTTTATTGGATTTTTAAAACTCTGATCACAGAGAAAAGAAGCAGAAAAGAAAGTGAGAGGGTAAAAAAGCAAAGAAAAAATCAGAAGGGAAAGTATATAGGATATGAACAAGACTACGTAACTGGGTATGTTTAGCCTGGAAAAGAGATGGTTATGATAGCCCTGTTTAAATATTTGAAGGGATGTCATATTGAGGAGGGAGCAGGCTTGTTTTCTGCTGCCCCAGAGAACAGGACCTGGAGCAATGGATGCAAGCTACAGGAAAAGAGATTCCAACTCAACATTAGGAAGAACTTCCTGACAGTGAGAGCTGTTCAATAGTGGAACACACTCCCTCAGAGAGTAGTGGAGTCTCCTTCTTTGGAGGTCTTTAAACAGAGGCTGGATGGCCATCTGTCAGGGGTGATTTGATTTTGAGTTCCTGCATGGCAGGGGGTTGGACTGGAGGGCCCTTGGTGTCTCTTCCAACTCTATGATTCTATGATTATAGGTGCATTGAAATAAGCAGACCATATTTCCAAAAACACATTTTCTTGACATCTACGTCTATAGAGTACATGTTCATACATAACTAAAGCAGGAAGAACCTCTGGCCATGAACAATAGCTGGTGAATGTTAATCTTTCCAGTCCTGGCATATAAGATTTGTTGCAATAGTTAAAGCACCCAGGATCCAACTATGGCCCTCAGTTAAATTCCACAACACAGCAATATAAAATAAAAGAACATACCCATCCACAAATGCCAAAGATTTTACAGTGCAAAATTAATACCTTGCAACACATCCAATCCAAAAGAGTCATTGCGATGTACCGCCACATTGTATGCCACAAAGAAGTATCATCTGCATTATATCGACAACCTTTAGTTGAAGCAGACAGTTCCTTTCTAAGGACTCTATCACATGCAAGTCCTAAACCACCATAAAAGTTTGATAGTAGCACCTTTGGTGGTACATTTTGCATGAAACTATCTCCCTCTCGTCATTGCCTTGTCTTCCAATTATGGGTAGTCTGTACCTTGTCATTACGGGGAAAACCCAATCACACTGCTAAAGTGCTAGTCCTCAGGTGCAGTAAATTACTCTGTGGCAGTTCCAGGATTGTGCAGTCAAGTGGTGTCAGTGTTGTCACCTCTCCCTCCTCTCCCTTCCCCTTTGCTACTCCAGAACATTCATTTATATTGCATTGGTGGGCAACAATGCATATATCACTCCTATGGTTGCAAAATTTGCCTTGTCTGCAAGTAAGTGAAGATCTAGGCATCAAAATCATTTATAAGAATTATAAATGGGTGTGATGAAGATATATGGTACATGATCTGGGGGCTTTTAATTTACATTAAAAATATTTTTATACTTTTTCATTGGTATATTTTTTATCACTTGCTTGTTACCTGTATTCTATTTTAAATTTATTACTGTTATTATAGTTTATTTGTTTGTATTTTAGCTTAATCATATTGAATTGTGATGGCTTATGGCTTTTAGTGGTGGCTCAAGTGGTTAAGATGCTGACTCTGTTGATTGCAAGATCGACAGGTTGGTAGTTCAAGGCCCGGGTGCTGCATGATAGGGTGAGCTCCCATCATTAGTCTCAGATTCTGCCAACCTAGCAGTTCAAAAGCATGAAAATGCAAGTAGATAGACAGGTACCACTTCGGTGGGAAGGTAAACAGCATTTTGTGCAATCATGCTGGCCACACGATCATAGAGTAGTCTCTGACAATGCTGGCTCTTTGGCTTAGTAACAGAGATGAGCACCATCCCCAAGGTTGGACACAACTTGACAACCTTATCAGTGGGGAATACCTTTACCTTTATGGCTTTTAGCCATAAAGAGAGCAACAGTCTGGTTACATTGATCAATGAAAGGACATGTGTGCTCCCAATCCTGTATATTTGCACTTCCCTTCATTAACACAATTGTGGCAAGAATGGAGGTCAAGTGATAAAGTCCTGAAAAGGACTAATGGTATCCAATGTACTCATTTTTGCTGTACCACATATAATTTTAGATCAAAAGAATTTTAACTAGGTCAATTTTCCTTTGGGTTAATTTGCACAGGACAGGCTAACTTAATATTCCACTCCTCTAACTTCCTGCGCATGCCACTGCAGCCAAAGTCTGTTTTTCCCTCTGGTCTTACATGCAAAGTCTGCCTTTGTTCTGTTTCAGAACCTTACCACCACCACCCTTTTGTGCAGATTTGTTATCTCTCCACCCTTGTTGCCTCAATTATGTAGACATTTCTGACTTTTGCTGTCTGCTTCAGTATAACTTTATTCAACCTTTCACAAAGTGATGGCAATAGCCTGCATTTATGACCTCTACATGTCTAGCAATTTAGCCTCTGGCAAGAGCTGAAAATAACCTTTTGAACCTGAAATGCTCAGTGCACCATACCCCACAGGTGGTTCCATGTGGAGTCTTACAAGCAGTGCTGCCTCCAGGGTTGGGTGGAGGGTTTAAACACGGCTAGATCTTACAATTCATTCCATTTTTCCCCCATCCCTACAACAGAGGTGCATCACAATGCAGCTAGAACTTAATATGAGGTTATTTCATTCCTTTTGCAGTTTAAATGTATGTTTTAGGACATTACCACCCAAGCCCTGTTCTCGCAGCAATTGCACCAATTTTTTTAAAAAGGGAAATATACCAAGTTCAAAGCAGCCAATATCGTGCATCTTCGCAATTGCACAACTAGGGTTGCTACTGCCAGCCATTGCACTCTCCTCCTGACTTCCCATTAACATCCCCCGTGCTATGCTATACCCTATGCTGTACCCAGCATCCTTTCAGTTTTTAATTTTAATTTTAATTCATTTTTCTTTTAACTTTTTCACCTAATTCTGGAGCTCTGCTACTGCGATGTAAATAAAAAATAAAAAATAAAAGAATTAGAAAAAAATAAAGGCAATCAGGGTACTTGGGAATAATGAGGGAGAGGGAGACCAGGGAGAGAAAGAGACTGTGACACCATGTGACTGCCTATATCACAGCTGTCCCGCCAGTGACATTTTGCACCTGGGAACTAGTGTGATTGGGAAGTCATTGGTGGCTCAATGCCCTCAGGAGGACCCACTAACCTGGAAAAAGTCTATTCAAACTCCTCTTAGAATTTTCTTGACTCTATCTAATATTTTATACAAAGTTAAAATGGTAGCATGGTTATGGCCTTGACTGTACTTTGGACTTTCAACAGTGCTCAGCCAATGCACCCTCTGAAGCCAGTCTAGCTTGACAGTTCCTTGTTTTTAGTATACAGATGGGAGACCACCAAGGAATACCAGTAGAGCAATGGCAGACACTTCTGAGTATTCCTTGCCTAAGAAAACTCAATGAAATTCATGAGGTCACCATAAGTCACAGAAAACTTGAAGGCATGCACGCAAACATATCTGTTAATAATGTAACTGACTTGGTTTAACGCCAGGCATAGTGTAGAGGGCCTGAAACTCTTAATTTTTAGAAAAAGGCCAGTGAACCTAGAAGCCTAGAAGCCTAGAATCAAAGAATTGGAAGAGACCACAAGGGCCATCCAGTCCAACCCCCTGTGATCAAAGCAAGCAGGACACTGTGGTATCGGCCTGTCTAACCACAGCATTGATTCATATGAAAATTGCTGTGCATGGCACCCCTTATAAAACCCATTGATTCAAACCTTAGCTTTCTCTAGAATGGAGCCCCATTTTTTGCAGAAGCACTGATTCCTGTTTGGTTTGTTTTTTGGTATGTCTAGAACAGGGGTAGGCAACCTAAGGCCCGGGAGCCAGATGCGGCCCCCCAAGACCTTTGGACCAGCCCCAGGCCGGTCCTGCCGCCGCCGCCGCCCCCCGCCATAATAATATTGATTATCATTGTTATTACTTGTTCTTGGGGTTTTCTTGGCAAAATCTCCACAGGGGGTTGCCATGGCTTTCCTGGGGCTGAGAGAGTGTGCATGCATATTTTTTTTATATTTTTTATTTTTATTTATTTATTTATTTATTTATTAAATTTATTTTTGATGCTTCGGCCCCCCAATTGTCTGAGGGACAGCAACCTGGCCCCTGGCTCAAAAAGGTTGCCTACCCCGGTCTAGAACTTTATATCTTGCTCTATGCAATTAATTGCTCTTGTCATTTTCCTAATGTCTTGCAATCCTCTTTGCCTTAACCTTTAGTCTTCCTGTCAAGGTGAAAACCCCTGAAGACAGAATGCAGAGATTCATCCAGTCCCACCAATTGGCTCTTTGGTTTCTCATGTGTAAAATGATGATGATGTTGGTGATGGTGAGGATGCAATTCACATCACAGCATCAGAGTGATCGAGTCTTTGTTCCATGGGATTTTGGCTGAATTTTAAAGGTAGTATCCAACATATGGAAAGCTGTCTCTCAAATAGGTTCAGCACCTTGGATAGCTGCTTTAAAATTTGGACTAAGTTTGGAGCGGATGGGCTGCCCCATTGGCATGGAAGCTACCAGCAGCCACTGCATTCAGGCACATCCAAGTCAATATAATGTGCAAATCAAAACATTTTAACAGTCTCTTATATAGGATGATAGTAGATATAAGATGAAGGTGACCTATCTAGGGCCATGGAAATTTCCATTTCAGAGTTAGGAACAAAATACAAATCTTTGGAACTTTAATTCAGAGCTCTGCTTTGTCCGCTAAGCAGTTGCACTTCCTTTTTTAAAGGGGGTATCCCTTAAAGTTTCACAGAAATTCATTTTCATTTTAATGTCACAAAGATTCCATTTACTCTATTTCTATGAACTCTCTTGGATCCTAAGGTTTCAGTTGCTACTCACAGTCCCACTTCATCGCCTAATCTCTTGCCTCACCTCCTTTTCAGCCCTGGCTCTGTTTTTCAGAGACATTTCTTTTCAGAAATATTATGTCTTTATCACCCTGGCTCCTCTGCTCAGCTCCAGTTTCCACCTTTTCTTGCTACTTTGTCTTTGCGGCTATTATAGAAGGCCACAAAGGAGAAGCAAGCACCAGGCTGGAGTGCCTCAGCATTAGGCAAGGAGGTGACTTTGTAAGGAGAGACCACTTACATTTTGACCTTCCATGACCTCGAAAGCTGGGATTTAGTAGCTTTATATATATCTGAGACAGCATTACATCAGACAATCCCTGCAGATGTCAGTCACTCACTCCAGGGTACTTACTGGTTTATTACTTGCAGCTGCCAGAAACATTGTCTTGCATTTATACTTAGCTTTGCTCCACAGGTCCTTTGGCTTTAGAGAGCTTGATTAATTCAGTATAGATGGCTTTCTTATTCCTTCTCTATGAAGGCTTCAAACTCAAGCCAAGAAGGCTTGTAAGCATGATATTGTCGATTTTGTTCCTCTGACAACAAAGAGAAATTATAGCTTTATAATCTTGGATTTCCCCCCGATTTGAGGCAGAATCTATTTGGCCAGCAGGGGAAAAAAAAGAAAGATTTGGCTGCTTTACCTCTGTATGTGCATTTTAATGCCCTCATTTTAGGTCTGATCTGCACTACAGCAATAATGCAGTTTGACACCACTTTAACTACCATGGCTCAATGCTATGGAATGTTGGAATTTGCAATTTTGTGAGATCTTTAGCCTTCTCTGCTGAGACCTCTGGCGCTGCAACAAACTACAAATCCCAGGATCCCATAACATGGAACCATGGCAGTTAAAGCAGTGTCAAACTGCATTATTTCTGCAGTGCAGATTAGGCCCTTAATCAAGCATACCACATGTACCCAGAGGCACAAGAACTACAAGTTTCTCCTTCCAGTTTGACAGATTTCAGGACTCCAGTGTGTATGAAAGTTGTTTTGGGGTTTTTTAAAGCAATGACTAGAAATCAGAAAAGTTTTGCACAACTTTGTGCTCCAAGAATGCCAGAGGGTTGATTATGAGTGTGGGATGTATTTGAAGGTATAAAGCTCTAAAGAAAAATATTGCCTCCAAGGATGGATGGAATAGCTAGATATTAAGATTCAAAACACACTCCGGAAATAATTGAGTTTGAGACCACTTTAATTGCCCTGGCTCAATGCCAGAGAATTCTGGGAACTATAGTTTTGTGAGACATTTAGCCTTCTCTGTCAGAGATTTCTGGTGCCCCAACAAACTACAGTTCCCAGAATTCCCTAGCACTGAGCCAGGGCAGTCTCAAACTGGATTATTTCTGCTTTTGGCCCTTAGGGCCTTTGCAGACTGCCAGAAATAATGCACCTTGAGTCCACTTTAACTGCCCTGGTTCAGTGCTAGAGAATCATGGGAACTGTAGTTTATTGTGGCTCAATGGACGTTATCACACACGGGGCTCAAAGCGACAAGAAAGCGAAATAAGAATAAATCCAGGAACAAACCGATAGAAACCCCACAATACGTAAATGGCTATCAGATGCAACTAGCATTATTGCACTTCCAAAAAAAGCGCATCCTGGACACGTATTTGCCGTTCACACACAAGTGAGAAAATTCCGTACAGAACCAAGCAATGATGTTCTTGCACATGCGCAGAAACAGGAATGCTCACCACGTCCGTCGGATGTGATTTTCGTCACTTCCTTCTCGCCATGTCGTCATTGCTTTGCCATCGCCATTGCCGTGCGGTAGCCATTGCTAGCTCTCTCGGAACTCGCGCATTTTGTATCGCTGTGACCATGGAGTCTGCTCTTGTACAGATGCGTGTGTTGTTGGAGGAGGTAGAGAAGGTGGAGCGGAAACACGAGCAGAGGACCATGTTTACCCGTTCTGTTTGTTGCCCGATCCAAACAGGAAGTACACGTCATAAGATGCTTCCTCGCAGACCCATGGGAAATCACGCTAGGAACCATGGGTCATGATGGGGAAATGCTCCACAATACGTATTTGGTGATCAGACATGACGGCAATAGCGCTATGATTGCGCTATGATTCTCGTCGCGCAATTGCAATTCCCCAAGAAACCGAAATTCAAAAGAACTCGGATCATGCTCCATTGTGTCGGGGTACTGTCGGGGTTCTGTGCGACGTCGTGTGAACACACGGAAAAATAATACGTATTAGGTCGGGATTTCGTGTGGATTCTGTCTGCATTGGACCCCGTGTGACAACGTCCAATGTCTCAGAAAAACCTACAGTTCCCATGATTCCCCAGCACTGAGCCAGGACAGCTAAAGTGGACTCAAGCTGCATTATTTCTGGCAGTCTGCAAAGGCCCTTAGTCTCTCTTGTCAGAATTCCAAAATCTGAAATAATCCAAAAACAAAATCTTTTTTCATGGGTGGCTGAGATAGTGACACCTTTGCTTTCTGATGGTTTATTGTACACAAATTTTGTTTCACCCACAAAATTATTTAAAATATGTTTAAAATTACCTTCAGGCTATGCATATAAACTATATAAGAAACATCTCCAAGATATCTCATTATATGTATATGCAAATAGTTGGCCCTCTATATCCACGGATTTTTTTTATCCACACATTCAAGTATCGACAGATTGAAAATATTCCAATATAAATTGCAAGAAGTAAACCTTGATTTTGCTATTTTATATCAAGGGACACCATTTTACTATGCCATTGTATATCATGGGAGCTGAGCATACATTGATTTTGGTAGCCATGGAGGTTCCTGGGACCAAACCCCAGTGGATACCAAGAGCCCACTGTACAGGTATTCCAAAGTCAAGAAAAATCCAAATTCCAAAACACTTCTGGTCCCAAGCATTTCAGATAAGGGAAACTCTTACATTTTGTTAGAGTGCTTTCTATTTTTTACAGAGTGTCCACGTGACACTATAAGCAAAACAGATCCCTCTTATAGTTTACCATTCCTTTAGCTTCCTTTTCCTTAGTTTTGGTTGTTGGTTTTTCTTAACATTGCTAAGGCAATCCAGCAGGGCAACAGCAGGGAATACTGCTGCTGTGATTGTTGTAATATGTTGTTTGTTGTATTTTAACTATTGTATGCTTTAATTTTTTTCTTCTGGTTGAATTTTATTTTAAGGGGTGTGGGTGGGTTAGGACATTGATGGATATATGTATTGTGGAATTTTTAAACTGTAAGCGGCCCTGATTGCATTGCAGAGGTGCGGGATAGAAATAAATATTATTATTATTATTATTATTATTATTATTATTCATTACACAGCTAGCCTATCATTCAGGAAGGCACTGTCAGAGCCGCACACTACTTGTGGTCCTTCTCTGCTGTGCTCTGCAGTGCTACCAGCACCTACACCCGCACAAAGTGCTAAAGAAGTACTCAGAGTCTCCAAGTTCTATTTACAACACTTTACTACTAAGTATACACAACACTATACCGGTATACACGACTCTCCAACCAACTATCCACTCTCCACCAGCAAACCCACACTGTCCAACAGTCATGCCTATAGTTATACACACTGTGCATGGCATGATCTCCTCACAGAGGTGCTTGCAATAGTCCCTTGCTGATACCAGTCTCTTGCATCATGCCTGTTGAGTCATCCTGGGTATATCTTCCAAGTGGTGTGACAATGACACTCCACGTCTGTCACCATGGCACTTTCCAGATGTTGCATTATCCAGCTTCCTCAGCTAGCTGCCATACTCTGGCCTGTGAAATTCTTAATACTAGTGTTGTACATACATACACTGACAGGCACAGTGCAGGAATTCACATCCTGCCTCAGAACCTCGAAACGTGAGTTTTCTCAGTAAAGTGGTCATACTGTCGTAGTGATTCTGATACTTAACAGTCCTAGAAGTAATTTTTGTAAGCGCTGCTCAGAAGCCATCTTTGCCACGCAATCTTAGCTTACCTTGTCCCCACTCCCACATGAAATGAAGCTTATGTGTAACCCTACCAATGTGCAAGTGGGGCTGCAACTACTGGCCCTACCAACACCTAGCATCCCATCCCTACCTCCTGGAATCCACATATACTGCATGATTATCTGGATGGGAGGAGCCCTTGCATGTTTATACATACACACAAAGGCTCACCCAAAGTCGATGTTTGCACTGTAGAAGTTAACATGGGCCATTGCACACAATGTCCAAGGTATGGCCTTGTTCACATCATGCTGCAATACACATAAAGAGTTTTGCCTGCATAGAGCTTGTGGGTTCTTGTATTTGCTCACACTTACTCCCTGTCCCTCTTCCCTGCTGAGACATTGCTGTATAAACTCCAGTTATACAACCCCATCAAGGGGTTTACCCCTGGTGACTCCCAGTTCAAATCATATCCTGCTCTGCACAATTCCATGAAAACTGGACCACACTATTCAGCCCAATATGTCAGCAAGCTAGATGATTTCATTACTTTAAAATTATCATAGTAACGGAAATGTCAGGCAGGTATAACTTGATTTTATAGTTATCTTTTCTTGTAACAGCGTTGAATTATATATTGTTAGCCATTCAAAGAGCTGTTTGTATTTACAATTTTTTTTTAATTGGCAGAAGATGTAAGGTAAAGGGGAAAAATAAATTATGCCCGCTGTCATTCATTAGTAGGGGAGTGAAATAAGCAATTTTTCAACAGGATTTTAAATTATTTCCTAAGGACTGTGACTAGGTACTATCTTAGGAGTTTATCACACAGGGGAAATCCCGTGTGGAAACGGGGCTTCAAATTAGAAAAAACCCACAAAAGCGGGTGTTCTTTCAGACGATGTCGCTGTTAAAAGGAGGTTAATCCGAATGGACATTAGACAAAAACTGCTTCTTTTTATTTTCGGAAGATCCCGAAAGTAAAAAGAAGCAGTGTTTGTCTAATTTCCGTTCGGATTAACCTCCTTTTAACAGCGCTTTCACTTTTCACACTGGGAGAAATCCCGTTCATTGAAAGCTTCCGCTTTTGCGGGGTTTTTTTTTTTACTTTAAAGCCTGTTTCTGTACGGGGCTCCCCGTGTGATAAACTCCTTAGGCTGCATCTGCACTGCAGAATCAATACAGTTTGACACCACTTTAATGCAATGCCTCAGTGCTATGGAATCCTGGAATTTGTAGTTTGTTGTGGCACCAGAGCTCTCTGATTGTCTCACTAAACTACAGTTTCCAGAATTCTACAGCATACAGCCATAGAAGTTAAAATGGTATTAAACGGGATTATTTCTATAGTACAGATGCAGCCATTATCCACTGTCAGCCTCAGAGGAAGGCAAAGGCAAACCCCTTTTGAACAAATTTTGCCAAGAAAAACCCATGATTGGTTTGCCTTAGGGTTACCATATTTGATATTTGATATTTCTGACTGCTATCCTTTGAGAGTGCTGAGGTTTATTCTTTCGGATAGGACCCACAATGTTATAAACCAGGGTAAGGATCATGCACTCCTCCACATACAGCTGGATTGCAACTTCTAGCATTCCTTACTATTGATTGTACTGACTACAGCTGCCGGGGAGTTGCAATCCAACACTGTCTGAAAGAAGGCAGCTTGTGAATCTTGTTTAGTAGTATATTTGGTAGCTGCTGCCTTATTAGTGATACCAGTGGCCTAGAAAAAAACATTTAACTTTTGCCACTGAAATTAAAATGAATGCACTGAAAGCAAGCTCAAAAACAAAGGTGGTTTTATTCAGACTGTCCTTGTTTAAGATGGAGATGACAGTGAAACTTAAGTGTTGTGGAAAAAATCTGTAACAAAGTTATATAGAAGTTAGGATTCATTATGAAAAAACTGAGTTAAGGACAGAGAACTAGAGTTGCCGGTTGTATGACATCAAACCTAACCCCTTCATATTTTTAAATAGGTTTTTGATATAAGCAATTTTCCATGCAGTTGACATTTAAAAAAAAAAACTATACCAGGGGTGGGTGGAACAAAAATCTAATGGTAGATCCTTGAATGGTCTTGTAGTAGATTGCCAAGGATTTCAGAGTCTCAAAAGCAACAAGAAAATCATTTTTTCCATCCCCCATCTTAAATTATGTTACTGAAGTGTAAAAGAAATTATGGCAACCAGAAGCAGATTTTTATATGGAAGGACTATATGCCACATTCAGTTCTGGTACTTAGAATACGGTACATTTCATATGTTCATAATCCTTTAATTCTAAATACATAGGTTCCAGTTGATGGATCTTGAGGTTTTAGTAAGACCACACTAGATCTTGGTAACATACGTTTCTGTAGCCTCTGCCTTCATCCTAAATATATTTTGACACAAATGCATATTTTACTAGAGTAGGACAGGAGTTGGAGGCAGTTTCTTTGCAACAGACTCCAGTTAATAGTTTTCAAATGTATGAGGGGGAAACCCAAAGTAGATTCTACAGTCCTAAAGTCTGCCCACCCTGGATCCATTTCATGAGTTTTTCAGGCTGGGTTCTGCAGAACCTTAAAGGCGTTGGGAAGCGTAATAGAAGTTTCCCAGTAAAAAGATATTGTAGGCACTAGCAGGAAGTGTCAAAATGGCAAGGGCTTATGGATGACCTCATTGCAAAGTGGAAAAAATGAGACTGGGCTTTAAAGAGAGGAATATTATTAATTTGCTTTAATAATGCTCCAGAATTCAGTAAAATCTCAATTTGGAAAATCTCAAAGGCTATGGTTAGAAGCATTCCTGTTCAGAAAGCCTTTCTATTGAGAGAGAGAGAGAGAGAGAGAGAACAAATTGCAAAATAGATTCACATACTACAGAAAAATAAGGAAACTTAGGGGGGTGCAGACAGGTGGCTGCCCCAGCAAATGGAGGATCGGGGCCGAGGCTGCCGGATGCATCAGCCCCAATCCTCCCTTTTGCCGGCCCAGAAAAGAGCGGCAAAATGCCACTTCTTTCAGAGCCAGCAAAAGGGCACCCTAAGAGCCACCATACGGCTTTTTTGTGCCCCTTCTGGCGCAGTGTGTCAAAAGGCTGCGCCAGAAGGACGTCCTGACACCGCATGCCGTGCGTAACGGAGTATGGCATCAGGACATCTTCAGGGAGGGGTTGAGGCAGCCGGCGTGTAGCTGCCCCTCCCCATCCCTGCCTCCAGGACGGCCCAAAGGGCCCGTCTGTAGAGGCCCAAGGTTTCAAAAACTGTCTTCAAATAATCTAATTCTAAACTATTAGAAGGCACATGAGAACAAATGATTTATTTACCCTTACTTTCACACTTATTTTGTTCTAAATAAAAAATGGACTCCCCTTTCCACACACAGACAAATATTTTATGGATTATTGGAGAAAAACCAACTTTAATAAGGGCCAACTTTAATACAAAGGCCAACGTAACATATGCCTTGAAGTTAAACAATCAACTCTTTGCTTCCTTTAATGCACAGGAAAGCAGAGTGCAGCCCTTTTACTGACCAAAAAAAATTGGTAGTGAACTGCTGAAAGCCACCAGAAGTGGTCATCCAAATGGTTGCATTAGGTTGCAAACACACACATTCTCCCTCACTCTTTAACATTCAACAGTGTATCATTTTTTCAGAGCCATTGATCATTGCTGGGGGAGGATTCTTGTCTGCCATTTTTGATAGTCCAACATGCAGAAAAATTGCCTCCAAATCCCATTGCTGCATTTTGCAGCAATGATCAATGGTTCTGCTACCTGACATCTGCTACCTGAAACCCCTATTTCACCCTGCTTTAATAGAAGGGCCAGCCCTATATCTGGCTAACATGATCTCATATAAGGTGAAAAACATCTACCAGTTTTAGTTTTCAAATTTTGAGTTTGGGGATTAAGATTCATCATGTGTTATCATGGAGTGTATGTAACCTCAGATGGGGCTCTGTGACCTAGCTGAGTTAGAGATGAACTTTCAATAGGTTAGGTTACAAGTTCACCACGGTTTTATAATTTTGCAAAGATATGCCACAAATAGCCCAGAGGATGCTGATGAAGAAATGATTAAATACATTGATTCATAGCCTCTGTTAAATTTAAATTACCTAATGGCAAAAAAATAATCTGTGCAGGCTCAAAGCCAGCAAGCTTCTTTAAAGAAGTAGGTCAAGGAAAAATAGTTAAGGTGGGAAGCTACAGCAGGGGAACAGGAGAAATAATTTTTAAAATACATGAAAAGACTCTTTGACTTCCCAGACACTGCAGTTCCTTTCTGGTTAAGAGGCATTTTTAATTTTTCTCTTCTAGATTTTAGTCTAGTCAATAGGACACATCAAGATCAATTATACATAACTCTAAGATGCCACCTCCTGTGCAAAGCCTGATACAGTAGACCATACCAGGGGTAGGCAACCTTTCCCCTTTAAGGGCCGAGGGACTTCAGCTCCCAGAAGCCTCAGCCATGTTGGCCGATAGTCCCATGTTGGCCAATAGCTCCTGGGATTCTGGGAGCTGAAGTCCCTTGGCCCTTAAAGGGGAAAGGTTGCCTACCCCTGCTTCAGTTAAAAGGCACATAAATAGGATCAATCAATTTCCAATTAGAGGAATTTCCATAAGGTAGGAGGAAACTTTCTCATCTCTACTGTCAGAGCTAGTGTAATCCTGTGAATGCCAAGTTCACTTACATACATAAGCTCTGGCCTCCTCCAGATGGCCAGTAGTCCCAGTAAATCTCAGTCTATTTCTTGAGTGCAGACCATATAATGATTGTTGCCGGTACCAATCCAGTCATGCCACAAATAAATGAATCTCCCTTCTCTGGAATTCCAAAATCTGAACTATTCTAAAAACCAAAACTTTTTTTTCACAAGTGGCTGAGATAATGACACCTTTACTTTCTGATGGTTCAGTGTACACAAACTTTGTTTCATGCACAAAGTATTTTAAAATATTGTATAAAATTATCTTCAGGCTATGGAGATTTTCACATGAGATCCAATGCAGCTTATCCCTGTTGGGATAGATGTGCATTTAACCAGCAGCAATGATGGATCTTACTGCATTCCCCGTAGGCTGCCCATAGGCAGCCCATATGTAACCCAGGCTTATCCTGCAGCTTTTTAAGGATAGGAAAATCCTGTTCTTCAAAAGCTGCAGGATAAGTCCAGATTACATAGGGGCTACCTATGGGCTGCTTATGGGCTGCCTACAGGTAATGTACTAAGATCCACCATTCCCAGTAAAATGTGTGTCTATCCCGTTGGGGATAAATTGCGTTGAATTGCATGTGATAATCTCCTATGTGTATAAGGTATATATGAAACATAAATGAATTTTGTGTTTAGAACTGGTTTCCATTTCCAAGATATCTCATTGCGTGTGTGTGTGCAAGTACAGTTACTACAAAATCCAAAAATATCCAAAATCCCAAACACCTCTGGTTCCAAACATTTCAGATAAGGGAAACTCAGCCTGTACACTGGGTTTGCCTCTGTCTTCCTGCTTCGGGTGTGTAGATTCAGCTTCTCCCCCCATCCTGGCCCATGCAACATCAGTGGGAATCATTAGACTGCCCAGAAGGACAGAGGGAAATGGAATAACGAAAAATCAATGCCTGCCTGTATTGGTAACTCCCAGGACAGAAAAAAAGAAAACACCTCCTGTATTGGGCTTGAAAAGTCACACTTGATGCTAGAAATTGTGGGGGATAAAACAACAGGAGGCATGTAATTCAGATTTTTTTAAAAAAAACACAAAAACTAATCATAACAGATATAATGCTCACCATATCCCAAGACTTTTCACAAGTGTGGATGACCTGCTTGTTTAGAATGTTGGGTCAGAACTTAGGAGATCTAGTTTATAGTCCCCAGTCTGTCATGGAATCCCCTGGATAATCATGGGCCAATTTTTCTCTCCCAAGCTGACCTACCTCATAGGGTTGTTAAGTGGTTAAAATGGGAAAGGAAAAGAGCCATGTACAGTCAGCCCTTCATATCCACAGGGGTTCTATTCTGGTTGCCCATCCTCACCCCCCACAAATCCTGTTCTCCTCAATTCACTGTAATGATGGCGTGGCCCCAGGCACACAATGCTATTGAGGACAATGGGATGCTCCAAACCAGGGGTAGGCAACCTTTCCCCTTTAAGGGCCGAGGGACTTCAGCTCCCAGAATCCCAGGAGCTATTGGCCAATATGGGACTATTGGCCAACATGGCTGAGGCTTCTGGGAGCTGAAGTCCCTCGGCCCTTAAAGGGGAAAGGTTGCCTACCCCTGCTCCAAACCATGGATGGCAAGCCTGCAGATAGGAAGAGCCAACTATACTTCAGCTCGGCCAAGAAAAAGCAGGATATAAATCAAACAAATACATAACTATTAGACTTCATACAACCACCATTCTATGGGTGTATCTACACTGTAGTAATAATGCAGTTTGACATCACTTTAACTGCCATGGCTCCATTCTACAGAATCCTGGGATTTGTAATTTTGTGAAACACAAGCATTATTCAGCAGAGAAAGCTAAAGACCTTGTAAAACTACAAACCCCAGGATTCCATAGGATGGAGCAACAGCCCAGCACAGTGGGGTTGAATTTATATTACATCTACACTGTACAAACAATACAGTTTGACACAACTTTAAATGCTGTAACTCCAGCCTTTGGACTTGGTGGTTTTGTCTCTGGAGTCTTTCTGTTTCTTTTGTCCTTCCACAGGATTGCTTTTGATAATTGCAAGGACAGCCCATGTAGTTTTGCATGTCAGATTAAACTAGAGTTGCCAGTTCTGTAAACATCTCAAACCTCTGAGATTTCAGGGCCAAAAACTGAGTCAAGCAGGTGGTCCCTTGTGGTGTCACAAACATGAGGCCAGCAAAGTTGGGGAGAGGAGCCCAAACTACTTCTGGGCCTGCTGGCCATGCAAACAGGCACAAGGAGAATCTGAATAAATAGACCCAGAATCTGGTAAAATTTAGCTAACCAGATGGTTTGCTAAGGGAGACCCATTTGTTCTGGGCAGATGGCAAAATATGTCCAACTGCTGAAGTAGCTGCTGCTGCTCTAGGCCAGGGGTAGGCAACCTTTCTCCTTTAAGGGCCAAGGGACTTCAGCTCCCAGAATCCCAGGAGCTATTGGCCAACATGGGACTATTGGACAACATGGCTGAGGTTTCTGGGAGCTGAAGTCCCTCGGCCCTTAAAGGGGAAAGGTTGCCTACCCCTGCTCTAGGCCTTGCATCCCACACAGCCTTCCCTACAACATACATAGGATTGGCATAGTGAAAACTGGAGAAAGCTCCTGTACCTTTAATAGTTGTGTAGAAGAGAGCAATTCAGCAGGTGTTGCTTGCCATGCAACCAGGTAAGAAGCTACACTTGCCAAAATTCCCTCTTCTGCATAACCATTACAGGTATAGGAACACTCTTTAGTTTCACTCTGGCAATCTGTAGCCAAAAATCTAGTATGGGGAATTTTATTCAGCTCATAGTGAGAAGGGGTCAGCTACAAGGACCCTGTGAGACCGTCTCCCACTTGTATACCAAGAAGCCGGTGGATCTAAGAATTGATGCAGAGACAGACTTCTCCAATTAAAGTATTATTTTATTAAAGGGGAAAATCACACAGCAATTCACACACATACACTCACTCATTCAAGGTTCAGGAAATCAGCGGTAGCTTGGAAAAGATGTTGAGGCAAAACTACAGGTGAGACTTACTACAGATGTGGCTTTCTCTTTCTGATTATGGAGGTGATGATGGTCCATTTGCAACTCCCACACTACCTGCCTGTCCTTGAGATGGTTTCTGTCGGCCTTCCAAGTGACCTTGGTATGACCTGCCTGTCATCGCCCAAATGGCACTTGGGGTCAACTGTAGGGTACATCTGGGGTCATATGGAATATCACACACACACCAAAATTCAGAAAAATGCACTTTGGGTAACAAACCCCAAGAACATATGATACATGGGGAGATTTCTGCATCAGCTCCCAGAGAGTTTTTTCCTAGTCCTGTACTGCTACTGCCAAGGTTTGTACAACAAGAAGACTTACAAATTGTGAAACTGGCCTTCCACACTATACCTTTTTCCAAATGCCATAATGGTCCCAAGGGTATATACCCACCAAGCTCTCTCTGCAATTCTGTCTCTTCACTCCTGTCTTTTTGCTGCACTCGTTTCTCCAGAAATGCAACATACAAACACCTTTTTGCTGAGCCAGTCAATCATGTTACTTGACTGGAATTGGTAGAGAGGAGTCTCCAGGATTTAAAGTGGGAGCAAGCTGTAACCAATAAAGTTGTGGCCTGTTGTGGCCTATGTTCCTTTCTGCTGCAAAGGTGCTCTTCCTTTGGCACAAGGGCCACAAGCATTTCCCTGCTCCCAAGATGTCCTATAACTTTGAAGTGCCTCTGGCCTCAAAGTTGGAATTCTTATGGATGATCAGTGATGGTCACTAGTGATTAGAAACTATCACATCTCCTCTTATATGACTCCAAAAATGTTAAACTGTCATTCTAAAATTGACACTTCATATAGAATTCAAGCCAACAGCATTGTTATAGGAGGGTTGGCAGGAGATAGAGCAAGTCTGAGTGATTTGCTGTGGATCAGTAAAGATTTCCTCTTCTCAATTATTGAACAATAACTGCAACAACATAGTTCTTTCTGTGCTCTAAAGTATGCTGCTGAAGTTTTGAAAAGCTCTGAGCAATCTGCAGTGTATTTTTAGATGGAAGGAAGGCTATGAACTGCATTCATTTGTGGCACTCTCTACAAATACCTGGGTTCAGAATTCTTTATCTCTAGGTGCATGCCTTTTGCACCATGCTCTGGCTGGTAGACCTCAGGTTTCTACTTTAAACAAATAAAGTAAATCTTTCAAGGCTGAAGTCAGCCAACCATTGACCTATAACATATGCAAGACAACTAAAACTCCCTACCACACAACTGCCTCTAAGCTGCAGCTTTTTAACTTCCAACAAAACTATTCCATACATCATAATGCCACAGGGCTCTGTCCTAGGCTGTACGCTGTTTGACATTTTTATAAATGACTTGGATAAAAGAGTATAGGGGGTGCTTATCAAATTTGCAGATGACAGAATGCTGGGAAAGGCAGGTAACACTATTAAAAGCAAAATCAAGATTCAAAACGATCTTGACAGGCTGGAACGCTAAACAGAAACCAACAAGATGAAATTCAGCAGTGGGCATGAAGGCTTGCATTCAGATACCAAGAAACAGAGCCACAAGTACAGGATGTGGGAGACTTGGTTTGACAGCAGTATGGGATGAAAAAGATTTAGGTATCTTAGAGCCAATCTACACTGAAGAAATAATACAGTTTGACACCACTTTAACTGACATCGCTCAATGCTATGGAATTCTGGTATTTGCATTTTTTGAAATATTTAGCCTTCTCTCTCAGAGAGTTCTGGTGCCCCACCAAACTACAGAATCTGGAATCCCATAGCATTGAATCATGGCAGTTAAAGTGTTGTCAAACTGCATTATTTCTGCAATGCAGATGCAGCCTTAGTTAATCATAAATTGAGCATAAGCCAGCAATGTACAACAACTGTCAGATAACTATTTTAGAAAGCAAGTGTTCAGATCAGAAACAATAATTTCACTAAGCTCTCTGGTGGCTGTGCTAGCTAGGGAATTCTGGGTAGTGTAATCCAAAAAAGTAAATTTTTCAAGCTCTGGTTTCTAGTACTGTGTCCAGTTCTGTGTGCCATATCTAAGTAGAAAGTTGAAAAACTAGAACATGACCACAACCATGATGGGTAAGGGGTCTGGAATCCTACAAGACGCAGTTGAAAGAAGTAAACATGTTTGGAAGACATGATTGAGAGGAGGCATGTTAAGATGTCCAGATATTTGAAGGGCTGTTCTGTAGAACATTAAGCTGATCTGTGATCTGGAACACAGGACTAGATGCAAAAAGTAGAATCTGAGATAAATAGATTCCAGATAGCTCATTAGAAGACATTTCCTAATTAGAAGACAGTCTAAATACCCTAAAGCAGGGATCGGCAACCTTTTTTGCCGACGGGCCGGGGGGGGGGAGATGGAATTGGGGGCCAGCACGCATGCTCATACGTGCGCACATCTCCCCACAGGCGCCCCCCGCGTGCGCATGCGCACAGCGGCAGGCCCCCCCAGGAGGCTTCCCTTGGCGCCACCGAGGGTCCCCCGGGGAGGCTTCCCTCAGTGGCGACGGGCATCCTAGAGGCCCAGCGCCACCGAGGGTCCCCCCCGGGGAGGCTTCCCTCAGCGGCGACAGGCCTCCTAGAGGCCCAGCGCCACCACGGGTGCCCCCCGGGAGGCTTCCACCACAGGTGCCCCCTGGGAGGCTTCCTCCTAGAGGCCCAGCGCCACCTCAGGTGCCCCCTGGGAGGCTTCCTCGGCGGCGACGAGCCTCCTCCAGGGCACCATTTGGCCGCGCACGCAGCGGCTGCCATTTGGCAGCCTCGGCTCGTTCGCGCATGTGCAGGAGTACTGCACATGTGCAAACGAGTCACAGCTGCCATTTTGGAAAGTAAAATGGTGGCAGTGGTTGGCGGTAGCACAGCAGCGCACGTGGTGGGGATCCGTGGGGGCCAGGCAGCGGGGGGCCGTGGGCTGGTTGTGGCCCGCGGACCATAGGTTGCCAACCCCTGCCCTAAAGGTATCATATCTGTCTGATCTTGGAAGCTAAGCAGGTTAGCCCTAGTTAGTACTTGGATGGAAGACCACCAACAAACACCAGGTGCTGTAGGCTATATTTCAGAGAATATTATTTCTTGCCTAACCCTGTGACATTCATGGGGACACCATAAGTTAACAGACAATTTGAAGGCATATCGCCACACACGCTTGACAATCGAAAAGGCTGCTTTTCCATCCTGTTTCCCTTGGGACCTTTTTGAAGCTCAGGATCCCCACTCCACTGCAAAATTTCAGCAGCAAGGCCACAAAAACACATCCATCTTTTGGGGCTTTTAGAAGTCACCCATGATCCAGGAGCCCACAGGAAGCACAATTATTCTCTAAAATATGTTACCCCCAAACTGAAAGTGGAAAAAATCTCCTTCCAGGTGGCATTATTGGTCACTACAAACTACATGGTTAAAATCAGGGGTAGGGAGTTTGAGGCCACCTGGATCCTACCATGGACTGTAATGTCTCTCCCCACTGCATGCCAATTTGTGGCACTGCACAATGGCAAGAAGGAGGTTTTGCCCATGGAGGATGCAGGTAGCCCAAAACTGCCTGTCCCAGTCTGGATATTTTAACCATTCAGTTTGCAAACAATACATTCCCTGCTTACAAAAGCCCATGGACAACATTAAGCAGTCTTCCTAGCCCATTAATCCACTCAATGCCCAGTCTTAAAACATTCTCTATATACCTCTGATCAGTAGATTTAAAGAAATATATGTTTAAGCACCTTTAAATTCAGCTCAAGTTCTCTACAATGCACTCTACATGGGGCTACCCTCGTGCTTAGTCTGGAAACCTCAACTAGTACAGAATATGGCAGCCAGGTTGGTTTCGGGGATATCAAGGAGTGACCATACTCCACGGGCTGCCTATCAGTTTCCCGGCTCAGTACAAGGTGTTGGTTATGAACTTTAAAGCCCTAAATGGCTTGGGTCCAACCTATCTTCAGGACCACCTCCTTCCATATAATCCACCCTGCACACTCCAGTCCTCTGGGAGGAATTTGCTTTAGCCTATAAAATCTAGGGTGTCTGCAACCTCCCAGAGGGCCTTTTCTGTAGCCGCTCCCAGATTATGGAACAGCCTGCCGGACGAGATCTGTCATATTACCAACCTAAATAGCTTTTAAAAAGCTGTGAAGACAGATCTCTTCTGGCAGGCCTTTCCTGACTGACCTCCCGGCCTTAAGAGCTAGTTTATTTCTCCCCCATCCTTTGCCACATTTTTGCAGCCTGCTCGCTTTGCCATTGGGATTCACTCTGCCATTGTGATTATTTATTTATTCACTGTTTTTTGGTTTGTTAATGTTTTAACTTTTGCTGTTTAATACCATTTTAAGGGGTGGCTGGGTTTGGGGGACTGTATATTTATGAAGTTTTACTGCTGTAAGCCGCCCTGATTGCATCTGCAGAGGGGCGGAATACAAATTATTATTATTATTATTATTATTATTATTATTACAGCTGTTGCGTGAGTCTTAAGACATTTATTAGACCATCTAGTAAGAAGGTCCCCTTCCGCATATCAGAGGTGTCATCCCTTCAGCAATATGCTCTTCCTTCTTACCCCTACCATCACTGCCTTTTAACTTGACCCTCTGGATCCAGTCCCTTCAGTCCCCATGAGAGTTAGAGCATCTCATTCATCCTGCCTCTGTACTTGCTGAGGCTGGACAGCAAACAGGCAAGAGCAGCAAAGGAGCAGCAGCTGCCTGATCAATGTGCTCCAGAGGTTTGAATGCCCACCCCTGCTCACGTGTGGGTCTTGGAAATCAGTTGATAATGCCACCCAACTATGACAGCAGACCTGTGCAGTGACTGCAGTTTTCACTAACCTCCACTCTGGATAATATTAGATAATATTCTGTTTGGCCCTGGAGTTCAGAGAGTTAGCGTGGTGTAGCAGTTTGAGTGTTGGACTATGACACTGAAGATCAGGGTTTGATTCCCTGCTCAGCCATAAAACCCACTGGGTGACCTTGGACAAGTCACACACTCTCAGTTTCAGGGGAAGGCAATGGCAAACCTCCTCTGAACAAATCTAACCAAGATAACCCTATGATAGCATCGCCATGAGTTAAAGGCACACAACAATAAATAATCTCCATTCAGTCATGGAAACTCACTTGATGGCCTCAGGCAGATCATACTCTCTCAGCCTTAAGAGGAATGCAATGGCAAACCCCCTCTGAACAAATCTTGCCTAGAAAACCACATGTTAAGGTTGCTTCAAAGGTGGATTTGAAGGCACACAACAAAAATACCTTGTGTTCAGTCCTAGCCATCTCTAATTCTCTGACCATCAAGGAATACATTAGTCTCAATGGGATAAATTTCAGAGGAAGGTTAACCAGTTCTCAGTATTCCTTGACTAATAAAACTCTGTAAAATTCCTGGGTCACTACAAGTCAACAGCTGATTTGAAGGCATAGACAGACACACAATACTTGACATTTTGAGTCAAGGGAGGTAAGAGTGTGTCTGAGGGGGAAAAAGAGAGAGGGAGAGAGAATGAGACAGAAAGATAAACAGGGAGAAATATGTAGGTATTTTAGGAGACTGCAGTCCTACACTGCAGTTCCAAATCCCTGTATTTACAGGGTTCTCACTAATGGCTGTGAGAGACAATCTTATTTTCTGGATAGGAGGCTCAAAACCAAAATTAGAAGTATATTAAGATTCTGCTCTGACTGTTCAACAGCTGGATTTTCCTGTTTTATTTGCCTGGATGAGAATGGTTAAATTCTGTCAACCACAAGCCATCAATCCTTCTAAAACATGTTCATGTATTAAATGTGTAAGTGAAGTAGTTGCTAAGGGGTTTGTGTTTGGCTTCATCTTAACATGAATCATTCCAGCACTTGAAGTAAATGTGAAATGTTTTCCTTTCCGAGAAAACCTTAGATTGCTCACAGGAGTGAACACTTGTTTCTCAATTAATTAATCATTTTTATCCACAGACAGCATGCTAAAACCACTCTCTTCATTTTATTTTAAAACAGCTTTAATTCAGTGCAAATCCCAATACATGACAATGACATCAGTGTGTGTGTGTGTGTGTGTTTGAAGAGGGAGAAAAAAGCTTAGGAAACCCGTTCCTAAGGATGTCTACAGCTGATGAAAATGTAAAGTGAGACACTACATGTTTTATCCAAGACTTGCTAATATGAGCAGCTCTCCTGAAATAATTACATCTGAAATCATCACAGCTTCCAATTTGTTTACAGGCTATAGGACACCCTTCCCCAACCTAGTATTTCAAAATACAACAACCCCCATTATCCCTAGAAAAGAGAGGGAGGGACCCCCTCAATCATATCTGCATAGAAACTGGGTGGAGGGGTGGACTTCCAGCATTAAAAAATGCTGCCCACTAATGCAGTTAGACAGAGCTTGGAAAGATTACTTTTTGAATGCAACTCACAGTATCCTCCAGGTAGCATGGGACTGTGGGAATGGTAATCCAGAAAAGTAACTTTTCTAAGATCTGCAGCCAGAGCTCTTAGTACTGACCCTAGCCAGAAGCTAGAATGGAAGATCTAGACCAGAGGTGGAAACTGTGGCCCTCCAGAAGTTTCTAGAGTTTAATTCCCATAATTCCTCACTGTTAACTAAAGGCCTAAGCAGACTGCCAGAAATAGTGCACATTAAATTGAGGCACTGCCCTGGCTCAGTGCTAGGGAATCATGGGAACTGTATTTTTTTCTGGGACATTGAGCCTTCTCTGTCAGAGAGCTCTGGTGCCACAATAAATTACAGTTCCCATGATTCCCTAGCACTGAGCCAGGGCAGTGCCTCAATTTAATGTGCACTATTTCTGGCAGTCTGCTTAGGCCCTAAGGGGGGTTGCAGACTGCCAGAAATAGTGCAAATTGAGTCCACTTTTAGGGTTAGGGTTAGGGAATCATGGGAACTGTATTTTATTGTGGCACCAGAGCTCTCTAACAGAGAAGGCTCAATGTCTCAGGAAAAAAAAACAATTCCCATGACTCCCTAGCACTAACCCTAACCCTAAAAGTGGACTCAGTTTGCACTATTTCTGGCAGTCTGTAACTCCCCTAAGACAGCTAGGAGATGCTGCCGAAAAAACACCTGGTGGGCCACAGTTATTCACCAGTTATTTCATCCTGGCGATGTTTGACCACAGATGACTCAACCATCTGGGTTAGGAAATATGCATGAGAGGAAGTCTTGCTAAATGGCTTCTTTCCAACAGAAAAATGAGCTGACTTGACCCATGGAGACAGCCTTGTCAATAATCTGTCAACCTCTATGAGAGTTCTCACCTCCAGTGCACAAATGAGGCATAAACACTTGTTTGTTGAGCTTTCCATAATTTTGTGCAAAAAAATCAACAGTCTTTCCCCTTTTGTGAAGCAAAAGACATACACACGGCAAGCACGCACAGACTGGGCAATGGATCAAAAGATTCAAACAGCCCATCTAATTTTTAAGAGTCCATACAACTTTTTAAAAGACAGCAGCTCCTGTAGTTCAACTATGCAATTTGCACAAAAATCCTTGTGGCAAAGGCAAAAATTGTCTCCAGACTAACAAAATGCATCTCACTGTCTTGTGGGCAAAGAGAAACATGATTGTTTTCTTGCTCTTGCATCAAAGGATGAAGAAAGTAAGGATTCACATCCCATCTTAGAAGAAAAGGTTAGACAGGAGGCCATAATCCTCCAAATAACAGTGTGGTGGTTTCAGTGTTGGCTACAACTCTGGAGATCTGCGTTTGAATTGCCGCTAGGCCACGGAAACCTACTGGATGGCCTTGGGCAAGTTAGATTCTCTCAGCTTCAGGGGAAGGCAAAAGTAAACTCCCTCTCATCAAATCTTGCCAACAAAAACCCGTGATCAGTTTGCCTCAGAACTGCTATAAGTTGGAAATGACTTGAAGACACACAACAACAAAAACAAAGGGAGGGCTATGGCAATAAAGGGCTAATTATAGCTTCTTTGGGCCTACTGGGTCACGTAATTATTGTCATGTGCCTTCAAGTTGTTTCCAATTTATGGTGACCCTAAGCTGACCCTATCATGGGGTTTTCTTAGCAAGATTTGCTCAGAGGAGGTTTGTCATTGCCTTCTCTTGAGGCTGAGAGCATGTGACCCAAGGTCACCCAGTGGGTTTCCCAGCCAAGCTGACCAGAGTCATATCCAACACTCAAACTACTATGTCATGCTGACTCTCATAGCCCTTCCTTAATAAAATGTTCCTTATACCCAGCGCACCCTTAAACCCATTCTTGCTCAGATTTTCAACACCAGCTAAGACATATCACTCAGCTTCACATTCCAGCCACTTCTGCAAGAAAACTTCCTTCCTCTTTGAAAGGGAAAACTTAAACATGTCAAATGTGTTTGTGCATTTTCAAAAAAGCTTTATCTGTAAGCCAGAACTAGAGCAGAGTAAATATTTGCTCAAATGTGGAGTGAATATTTACGACAGGCTTCCCCACTGAGAAATAATTAGAATCTTGATTCTATCACAGGCTTATCATGATCTTGTCTTTGCACATCCTGGTGGTGCAAGGAGAAGATGAAAACAGAAGACAGAAACATTCTCAAGGCCACTTTACAAACAAGTAAATCTACTTCCTTCCAGCCCTTTCATTTTAAGACCTGGACTCTTTAAGATTTCATTCAGTAGTAACCAACAATCCTCAACTTCTAGAAAAAATTCACACTCAAGACACTTCGGGTATATAGTCTAAACCCATTCATTGCTCTGATCTCTTCTTGCTCCCCTTCCACAACAATCTTGCCACCCAAAAATATTTTTTGGAATATAACTCACATCAGCATGAGCCAGCATGTTGATATTTGGGGGCAGTGGGAGTTGTAGTCCAAGGATGTTTCACACGGGGCTTTGGTGGAGGCAATCCTACCTCCCGCCGGCCCCACTCCGGAATGGCTCCGGCGGCGGCAGGCTAATTCCTTTTAAAAGTCGGAATTACCTTTCTGCCGCTGAAGCCGGAGTTGGACGTGCTGAGGCCGGAGGGACGCCAGAAGGACGCCGGACTTAAGGCTCCGTGCGTTTGAACACACGGAGCTAGAAGCCGGACGTACGCAGGGATGGCACCGGAAGGGGCAGGGTTTTCTGCGGCGTGCGTCTGAACAAGCTGGAAGAGGAGCCGGAGTGGGGCCGGCGGGAGGTAGGATTGCCTCCGCCTAAAGCCCCGTGTGAAAACGTCCCAAGACTTGTGGAAGCCACCTAACATGCATCTCACGAGCTTCTCTGGAGCAGCTTTTCCACAATCAATCTGCTACCACCAAAAAGGCAAACTCAGTAGGGGTTACTCACCACATTTCAGTCTGCAGTGGCATCTAGAAAAGGCCATCAAGGTTTGGGTAAATATATATGGGAAGAGATGTTCCTTTAGGTAACCTGCCCCCAAGTCATTTGAATGTTTAAAGCTAAACAGTATCACTTGGAACTGGAACTGGAAATAGAGTGGAAGCCAGTAGAAACAGCATAGCACTGGAGTAAAGGTTGAGTCTTTCTCGTCTTGAATTCCAAAATCTAAAATATTCCAAAAACTTTTTTTCATTGGTGGCTGAGATAGTGAAAATTTGGTTTCTAATGTTTCAGTGTACACAAACTATGTTTCATGACCCAAAATATTAAAATATTGTATAAAATTACCTTCAGGCTATGTGTATCAGGTATCTATGAAGCATTTTGTGTTTACAGTTGGATTCCATCTCCAACATACCTCATTATGAACATGTATGGCAAATATACGGTACTTATTCCAAATAAATAAATAAATAAATTTTTTAAAAAAAACAAAATCCAAAACACTTCTAGTCCCAAGAATTTCAGATAAGGGAGATTCAACCTGTAATATGAACATATTGACCACTTGCCATGGTCAGTTTGGCTAATACCCTGCTTTGAAGTTTCCAGATTGTCTTCAAGAGCAGCTTGACAGACAGCCCTCTTCAGCAAAAGGTGAGCCTCCAAACATTTTTTTAGCCTCCATCTTCCACCAGCATAGCCAAGGAGTACTGGAGTTACAGTTCGGAAACATTCAACTTGCCCATCCCTGCAATATGAGGATGTTTCAGGAGGAAGGAAAGAAAAAGGACAGCTTTCTCCTTCTCATTTTCCCTCTCTGCAGGCTCAAAGCTGGCACTCTGCTCTAAACTGAGCTCTCTTCACATGCTGCAACATTCTGTGGCTCTTCATTTTTTTTATTCCACACAATTTCTCCTAAAACTGCAAAAATGCCTCTATCCTTATTGCTATTACAAACATTATCCAGAGCCCAATACAAAATTTACTGTCCTGTCCATGATGTTTCAAAAGCACATGGAGCTAAGATCACCTGGGAAATGCAGGAAACCTAAGTGTCAGCAACAATTTATTTACTACTTCCTTCCCTGCATGTGAATACCTACCATGTAATAAAAGGTCATTTCATTGATTTATTTGATTGACGGCTGCTTCAGTTTAAATTTAATAAAGTGGAGAAGAAATCTGAGTCAATCAGGATTTAGAGATATTACCTTTCCCCATAAGAATACCTCTAAGTTGAAGGGTATTTAGGTTTTGCTGTATGCAACTGTCAAACTACATGTTCCTGCCGACCATCACTGATAGAATCAATCTTGTTTCATTACAAGAAAATCAGATTGATTTCTCTCAAGTAATTATTGCTCACACATTTGGGACAAGGAAGCTATATTCAGGGTTTTATTGGCAGAGAGACCAGAGGCAGCACACAGGAAAGTTACTTTTTTAGACAACAATTCCCCAGATCCTTCAATAAGCATGGCATTGCCCAAGCTGGCTTGGGGATACTGGAAGTTGTAGTCCAAAACAAAACATTTCTAAAATCTCACAGACTATTCTAGGAGGTTTCAAACAGTCACCACACTTCAGTTTAGTTCATACAGAAAATATTGTTACCTTTTCACACTATGTAATTGTAGTGTTATGATTTCACTTTAACTGCCATGGTGACATCCCATGAAATCCTGAGATCTGGAGTTTAGGAAAGGATATTTATAATATTCATCTATAAAGGAATTTTCTTTTAGTGCCTCACCAAACTACAGTACCCAGAATTCCTTAGGATGCCGTCATGGCAGTTTAAGTGGGATCAGAGCGCTCTAATTGTGTAGTGTGAGATGCCCTTTGGCAAGTGGCTAGATTCACAGAAATCTACATTTAAGAAGTATTGTACAAGACACAGTCACATATACACTGGTGGAGCTTCCCTCTTCTTCATGCACAGAACATTATGAATCTTGGGATCAATTCTTAGCCAGTCCAGGATAACATCCTACCTACAATTCCCAAAAAGCATGTTTGACCATAATTGGGTTTTCCCCACAGCTTTTACTACTGTGCCATATGTTTGGATTCAGAAATGGAAGTAAAATCACTCTTAAGTATCATGATTAATGGCAAGCTGGGCCACCATGTTGGCAACCTGAGGCCCTTTCATACTATGTAGTGCTATGAATCTACTTTAGTTGCCATGGCAACATCCCATGGGGACCTGGAATTTAGAAAGAGATACTTGCAATTCTTGGGTCCAGGCTATTTGAAGGACCGTATCTACCTGTACGGACGACCCCCCACCCCAGAGTATTGAGATCATCTGGAGAGGCCTTTCTCTCTTCCCACCACCCTCTCAGGTGTGTTTGGTGGGAACAAGAGAGATGGCCTTCTCAGTGGCTGCCCCTAAGATTTGGAACTCCCTCCCTAGGGAAGCCAGGATGGCTCCATCCCAATATCTTTCCGGCGGCAGGTAAAGACATTCTTGTGTGAGCAGGCCTTTGCAAATCAATAAGGTCTGGGAATGTTGTGCTATTTATATTTTAAGGTTTGTATTGTAAAAATTGATTTTAACTCATAACTGTTTTAACTTTTTAAATGGTTTAATTGCTTTTTAAATTTTACATTTATACATTTTAATGTTGTACTGTTTTTAAATTGTATTTAAAATCTGCTGTTCGCCACCTTGATTCCCTGTATTGGGAGAAAGGCAAGATATAAGAAAATAAAACTATTATTATTATTATTATTATTATTCTCAGCCAGACTTCTAAAGCCTCACTAAACACAAAACCCATGATTGCACCAAGTGCCACCTTAGCAATTAAAGTGGAATCATAGTGCTACAAATGAGTAGTGTGAAAGGGCTCCTGGTAGGACAGCTGAGGATTGTGGGTGAAGAGGAAAAGAGGGGACAAACCTATTCAAGGAGTACAAAGGCGAATGTTCTTCATGATTTTCCAATCTATTGATGCACAAAAGAAATATAGTGCTGAAAAAAATAAAAGAAAACCCCATGAAGAATAGCATGTCTTATTCTAGAGACGAAGAGTCAGAAGCATATCTGGATGTGAGAGATATAAAGCAAACAACAGAAGAAATAACCAAAACTCTACTGACATCTAGTGTTGAAACATTATGAGCTATTTCTTCTTTAAACTAATAATAACCAGAGGATGTATAGAGGAAAAGAGAAAGACCACATCACAGATGGATTGAGTCAATTAAGGAAACCACAGCTGTGAGTTTGCAAGATCTAAGCAGGGCTGTTAATGACCAGGGTTCATGGCGGTCTCTCATTCTTAAGACTGCCATAAGATGAAGCAGAATTGATGGCATATAACCATGACAACAAATAGATACAGATATAGATATATGCATTCCCAAGGCACAGATAAATGGAAGATTAAATTAAACCTCACATTTAAAACATACGTGCAGCTGTGGTACTTTTCTTTTCTTTCTTTCTTTCTTTCTTTCTTTCTTTCTCTCTTTCTTTCTTTTTTTTACTTTAAAGTGAGCACACAGAGGACAGTGAAATGGGGGGAGAGTGTATGTGCCTTCAGGTTGCCTGTTGGGTTATGGTGACCCCATGGATTTCATGGGGTTTTCTTAGGCAAGGAATACTCTGAAATGGTTTAACCAATTCCTTCCTCTGAAATATAGCCTACAGCAGGGGTCCCAAACTACGCCTCGCAGGCCGGACCCGGCCCGTCGAGGCCTTCTTACCGGCCCATGGCCAGTCCTGCCACTGCCCCTGCCGCTACCATGCCACTGCTCACGCATGCCGCTGAGCCCCATTTTGTCTTCCATTTTGGAATACAAAATGGCGCCGGAGTAGTGCGCATGTGCGTGCGATGCGAGGTGCCATTTTTTTCTCCAAAATGGCGCCCGGAGTCGTGCGCATGCGCCTAGCATCGTGCGTGCCTGCGCACTACTCGGGCGCCATTTTCTTTTCCAAAAAGGTGCCTGGAGTTGTGTGCATGCACGCGTGCGCTCCGGCCCCCCAGAGATCTGGCCCCCAGATCAAAAAGTTTGGGGACCCTTGGCCTATGGCATCTGGTATTCCTTGGCAATCTCACATCCAGGTACTAACCAAGCCTGGGCTTGCTTTGCTTCCAAGATCAGATGGAATCTGGGTGGTGTCTGCATGGGTCAGGGTACTCTGAGAGCAGTCTGGAATATCCTGGCCCTGTAGCTGCTCTGTCCTCCCTCCCCCTGCCATTACTTGGGGCCCTCCATTGCAACACTGAACTCCTGTTTGCATGCATGTCCTGCTGTGCCACCCATGCATGTGCGGTTGCTGTGGCAACAAATAACTCACAGACAACTGCAATGGAGGGCTCCAGATGTTCCAGGAAGATCTGGAGCAGCTAGTGAGATTATTTAATCTATTATAAAGGGGGTATACCCCAGGTTTGGTGCTGTATGGGATGGACATCGTCTGGACAGTTTGCACCAGACTCGAAGATTGGGCCTTATATTTGAGTTTATTGCATGGCGCTTTCAGGAACAGGAACTGAACAGAACAGCATGGAACGGGGCAAGAACGCAAGTTACCGCACAGGAAAACACAGTGATGCCACCAGGAGTCCCCAAGCCATTCCCCAGCTGTTCCTGGCAGCCAATTTTGAAGAACTAGAATCTTTCTAGTTCAAAATACAAAAGTAGAGGAGAAGGAACCTTCCCTTCCCAGAAAGTTCTGAGAAAACCAAACTGCTGCAGACTCTACTAGCTTGTTTGTTCTTCCTCATTAATAACTTTTGTCATCTTGGCCATACTCTGATGTTGTTTGGCCATTCGTGTCCCAGTTTTTATATGTGAAACATTGGAGATATGTGCATCTTCCAACCAAGTTAATTCCCAAAATTCAACTTGTGCATCATTGTGATTCTGTGTGTTAAATAAAAAGTCCCAAGAAGATTGCATATGTGCATATATGTCTTACTAGGACAAAGCAGTGTTCAAAAGTCCCTTCTACATATTGAGTACATATGCATCAGGCATCTACAGAAGGTATTTGTTAACTGAACCATTGAGAACATATTGTGATACAATCTGTTTTTTAGTTATGTCTTCAGCTAAAAGAATGCTACCTTCTTGGATTTTAAAGCAGTGTGAAGTAAGCTCTTACAGAGGAAATATGGTGCTCAGAACATTCTGATATCACTGTCCAGATTGTTTTCTGGAAAAGTCTTAAAGATGTTTTTAACCTCCAATATTTACATTGTACCCAATGTACAACACCGCTAACTGCTGTCCATGCTTGACTGAGGACTCTAAGAGTTGTGTTTTTAAAAAATCTCCAGTTCTAACCAACTTTCTATAGTATACTATAGTATATAATCTTTCAGCCTTATTTTACTTGGAGGTTAAAAAAATTGAGAGACTAGAAAACAGCAAAAATTCACTGTTAACCCCTACATATATACAATATACATACAAATCAAACAACTACAAAATTGCACAGATAGTCCACCTGACCTGCCTGCTTCCAGCATCACAAGATTACATGGACCAAGATGGAGCAGAACAAGCAATAAACATAAAGATAGGAAAGGCCTGAATTATTGCTTCACAGATTGGCAGGGTGATGGATTTCCATTCCTTTTAAATAATCTATCTAGACTGCTGCTTAACAACTTCACAAATGTTACCTGGTACCTGGCTTTATTCATTTGTCATGTACGAATCAGTAGACACGAAGTCTCTGAGCAATGGGAAATGTAAAATAATTTTTCACCCCACCCCTACGGTTGAGTATTAAAATTGAACAGCACCAGCTATTGCTACAAAAATACTCACACTGCAAATTTGCAACTTATATTGGATGTCACATCTTTTTCTGAGAAGACAGCTTCTAGGAAATTCAAATAGCATCTCTTATCTATTACCATTTCCTTTCGGTTCATAAGCACAGTGAACACTGCTTGGAGGGTTTGTAATTTTTTAAAAAAGAAAAAGAAAAATCACAGGAAATGAAAGGGTTATGAAGTTGCTTTCCCTATGGAGACTTTCTGCTGCAGACTGCAATCTCTGTGACATTTTATAAAAATGAAAACAGCAGAGAAAAACAACAGGCAAGTCAACATCCCAGGATGGCACTCACAAAGGCTGTTTTAAATGTCTGTTCTTATTTTACTACTCCACACAATGTTTTCCCTAGAGATGTTATTTATTTTATTATTAGTTGCATTTATATTTCACTTTGCCTCCATTGCACTCTAGGCACTGAACATGAGGTGCATCTACACTGTAGAAACAATGCAGTTTGACATCACTTTAACAGTCATGGCTCCATTCTACAGAATCCTGGGATCTGTAGTTTTGTGAGGCATCAGCACTCTTCAGCAGAGAAGGCAAAAGACCTTGTAAAACTACAAATTCCAGGATTCCATAGGGTGAAGCTGCAGCACTTAAAATAGTGTCAAACTGCATTATTTCTGCAGGGTAGATGCACCCAAGAAATTAAGGTTCTCTTTATTCCAACTTTGTTCTCACTACAACTTTATAAGGTAGGTCAGGCTGAGAGAGTGTAATTGGCCCATGTTCATCAAGCAATTTCATGCCTCAGTTAGGATTTCAGCCTGTATCTCCCAAGTCCCAAGGCAACAATCTAACTATGCTAACCACACCAGTTCTCAAAAATGCCATCACCCTGCCTCCATCCATTCAAATTACTTTTAAAAAAATTAGAAGTTTGCTAGACATTTGATACTTGCTAGGAAGGAGTCCCAGGGGAAAATGTACAATGTAGGGAATAGCAGCAGCCATGATGACACAACATTTGATTGCAGCTGAGTCATGCTGACTCATGCTGTGTCATAGGAGGTGACATCAAGCAGATGGTCACCTGGTGCTGCAAAGCACAGAGAACTGCTGCAAAACTGCAGTCATTCAGGTGAGTGACAGGTGTCCACAGGAAGAGGCAGGGCCAGAGGGACATGTGGAGCCCTGGCTATATAAAGGAGTTGCATCTGGACACACATGTGGTTGATGTGGGTTGCAGTTGATGGTGGATTGTGGATCGTGTTGGATGGTTGTCGTTATTGCTGTAAATAGCCTTGTACATAGAGGAACTAAGATTAAAGCCCTGGTGGCGCAGTGGTTAAATGCCTGTACTGCAGCCACTCACTCATAGACCACAAGGTTGCGAGTTCAATACTAGCCAGGGCTCAGGCTAGACTCAAGCCTGCATCCTTCCGAGGTCGCTAAAATGAGTTCCCAACTGTGGAGGGGCAATGAGCTTACAGTTGTAAACCGCTTAGACATCCCATAGTGTGATATGAAGCTGCTTTGCTTTTGCTTTGCTAAAGCCTCATCTGAGAGACATCTATCTATGGAGTCTCTTTTCTCTGTCTGAAAGGGGAGAGGTGCTTCTCCAGCTGACATGCTACTGGCTGCATCTGAGAAGGTCGTGTTCCTGGTGCTGCACGCTTACATGGATCTTCACGCCCTGTGTAGCCACGCTCAAAAAGCCATCACCCTGCCTCCATCCATTCAAATTACTTTTTTAAAAATGTAGAAGTTTGCTAGACATTTGATACTAAGCAAAAATGCATTGCAAGAAAAGTAAGTGTGGTTGGGCAATGGAACCCATTGCCACAAAGGGTGGACAGGCTCATCCTTGCTGGATGAGCAGCAGAAGCTGGATAGCTGTCCAGTGGAGATGCTCCAGATCTGACTCTCCTGCATTGAGCAGGTTTAAGTAGATGGTGTACAACAGGATGGAGCAAAAACTAGACTGGGGTTTGTGAGTAGACCTTTGGGTGATTTGCAAATCAGTCAAGTATTATGCCTCTCTATTATTTCATAGCTGCAGCAAGGCAGAGGCCTTTGAGAGCTTTTGGGTTTGAAACAAGGAAAGATCAAGCACAGAACAGAAGCACAGGAATGGATTGTTTTTGGTATAAAAGGATGAGCATCTGAAGCTCAGTTGCAGTACTAAACACAATTTCCTGGACCAAGCAAGCTATTCAAAGGTAGTCTTTTCTCTTATTCTAAGTTGAAGTGAACAACTTGTGGCCCTTCAGAGTACCGTTAGATTGCAATCTTCCCCATTTCTTGTCACCAGCAATAGTGGCTACGGTGATGGGAATTGCCGTCCAACAGGTTTCACACCCTGTGCTAAATATATGTTTGTCCCCATTTCCAATAGAACTTCAGTGCCAGCTAGTAGTTTCCACTTCAGTGGAGAGGAGAATTCCCTCTTAGTTTTAGCCTGAACTTCAACAGAACTATTCAAGACCTCAAAACTTTGGATAGTTCCTAAAATCGAGGCTAAATCCCACTTTGGATTCACCACACCACTAAAATGGAAGCCACCAATCACCACTGGCAGTTTTTGCCCCTAATTTGGTTGGGCCATGGATTTCTAACAACAACGTAGTCCACTGGGATCTACAAGACCTTTCCAGCTCTATGATTCTATTTTTACAATTCTTTTAAATAATTTTTTGTTGTCATGTGTGTGTGTGTGTGTGTGTGTGTAATAACACAGCTTCAGTGAGACTTTTCTTGGAGATAAAATACTGAAGACGATAAATTAAACATAAAGATCATAATATTTATGTGGAGTTGCATGGATCACCTGCCATGAAGCTGCTGGCACTGCTTTCATTTTCTTCGCTGGTCTATGGCTGATACAACTCTAAAAATAAACCTGAAGTCTATCAAAGTGCTATCCAACAGTGTCAGTTTGTGGCATATGCAATTGCAACCTGACACCACTCAGCATTTGCAAAAGGAAGGGTTGGATGAGGGAGATCATATTTCTCCAGTGACAGCATATTGCTGTTTTGAGCACTGGTAAAATAAAAGTTCTCCACAATAAAAACACATAAATGGAAGATAGCTGTTTTCTATGTAGTTAATAGGTAACATGTTGACAGTGCCAGGCCTACTGCAGCTTGAAAAAGTTGCTCCAGGCATTCCTCAGGTGTCACAGGCAGTGACCATGCTGGCTGAGGGATTCTGGGAGCTGTAGTCCAAATAGTAATTTGTCCAGGGTCTGAGTCCTTGAAAAATCTGCTCAGAATTAAATTCTATTGGATTAAGAGGATGCAACTCCCCATTACAGCCGAATTGGGGTAAGCAGGGCAATAAATCAAGACAAGTTCCAAAGTCTGTTCAGAAGATACCGGCTCAAAGCAGAGCTTCCTCCCATGGTGGAAGCACCCCAAATTCCACTCAGGATCCTCCAGCCAGTGGAAGGAAGCCATCTGCACCTTCCTCCAACATCTCTCAGCACCACCTCCCATACTGTTCCAGAGAATATCCCCCAACCCAGTAGCACAGAATGATTTCTGCCAGTGGAAAGTGTCTGCTGAATTAGAACTCTGTAGAAGGTTGATCCTGGATCCAGTGCATTAAGCATAAAAACTGTGATCTTCTCTAGATCCTGTTGTGTTGCTAGAAATTCAAACACAGTCTCTGTGTTCAAGAGTGAATCAACATGCATATGATTCTGCTTGGTATAAGCTGTAAGCAGCAAATGCACATACCCTTTTAAATACTTAATTCCTATTTTTAATCATTGTCCTTCATTATGTAGACTGATGTAGTCACTCTTCATATACTTGTAACAAAACAATATGGATGTGTAATACAGGAAGGGAAATGTCTTTGCTGTTACTGCTTTTAAGGATTTCCCAATAAATTATACATGGATAGTAAAAAAAAAAAAAAATGAGTATTTTTTTTTTTAAAAATCAGCAGCACTCTTGCATCACTCTTTTTCCAGAATGATTCCACAATCCCAAAGCGTACATAAAAAGCACATATTTAAAATCTTCCAACTAGGTTTTCCATCCATGACAAAAGCAATAATGTATGTAAGAGCACTGCTCAGGAGCCAAAATACATTTTAGAGAGAATCGTTTCTCTTCTGGAACAGAGGAAAGGAAATTTAATAATCTGTTTCATATTATTCTTTGTTCAAGGCATTACCTCTTTAAAAGCTTATTTCAGCTGCAGGCAAAAGAAAGGAGAGTTCTGTTAGGATGCCATGTCTTACTTAAAAATCTTAATAGGCTTCAATTTCAGCAGAATGTCTATTCCTGGGGCTAAGAAGAAAGCCTTAATACAAAACAATAACCCAAGCAGTAAATACCGCTGTCAAGGTTTTTCCCCTGTGATGAATCGCTCATAGGGAGCCATGGTGATCAGCATTTTTATAATGACCTGCCTTCAGGATGATTCCTTCTTCACCTCTTGTTCTTTTGAATATGTTAATCTGCTGGCGATTAGATAGAATGAGACAATTGCCTCAGACAGCAAATTTGGAGTGTCATGAAAAGCTGACAAACAGTTGATTTCTTCTTGTGTTTCCATTATATTTTTACAAGCAGTGACAGGAAAAGGTGTTAGTGGGATTTTTTGCCTCATATGCCATACTAGTGTGGTGCAGTGATTGAGTATTGGACCTAGGCCTCCAGAAGACCAGGGTTTAAATCTATGCTTGGCTATGGAAACTCACTGAGTGTTATCTTGGGCATGTCACACTCTCTCAGCCTCAGAGGAAGGCAATGGCAAACCCCCTCTCAACAAATCTTGCCAAGAAAACCCCATGATATTTTCACCTTAAGACTGGCATAAGTTGGAAATGACTTGGGGGGGGGGACACAAATGCCACACTATCTGCTAGTTTTGGGTACTATACACCTTGACTAGGATGAATGGGCGTGAAGGGACACCATCAATTGTTACTCTGCTTCAGAAAGGAAATATTGTGCACTAACCCTGTTACCAAAGAGGGGTTTGATCCCAAAAGGTCAAAAGTACCACAGAGGTGCTTTTTTAAATGGTTAACAAGAAATGAGAAGAAATTACTTTTAAAACACACCTTTTCAGACTCTTTGAAAGATTGAATCAGACTCAAAGATTCAATGAACCCATATGTATGCAGTGTACCATGCATTGCTGAGTTGTGCCGGCACAAAGGAGCCCGTTCGTCTCATTACAATAATTGTTTTAATATTTTTTTTAATAATGCTTTATTAAATGTTAAAAAACACAACATAAACATCTACTAACAAAAACAAACAAACAAACAAACAATACTCACAAAAAACATAAACAGACTAAACAACTTGACCTCCTGGGTCCTTAAACCAAGCCTCCCAATAGAGTTACAAAACAGTAAAACCTTACCTCCCTTATCTGAAATGGTACGGGCTTTCTACTAGCCTTATAACCACATTACATCATTTCTTTTCCATATATCCACAATCTATTTTTTACAAATGATTTTCCCAGACCACTCTTTTATTTTACATCTAGATATTGTTCCTTATATTTTCCTTTTTTATTAATAAATTCCAAAAGCGGTTTCCAAGTATTTGTCTTATTTTCCCAGTCTTGTTCTCTCCACATTGTCGTCCATTTATCCAACTGCATCAGTTCTACCAATTTACACAGCCATTCTTCTTTACAAGGAATATCTCTGCATTTCCATTTCTTCGCATAACTAATTCTTGCACTAATCACCATATAAAAAATCAATTTCCCAAATTTGTTCTCCAAATGTCTGTCTGTTAATATATTCAATAAGTACAATTTAGGGTCCATGTCAAAACCAATTTGTAGGATCTCCTCCATTGTTTTATGAATGGTGGTCCAATATTTTTTTGCCTTTTTACAAGTCCACCACAGGTGATAAAATGTCCCACTCTCTCTATTGCATTTCCAACAGTGATCTGATCTGCCTTTATAAATTTTTGCCAATTTAGAGGGGGTTATATACCACCTGTGGTGCATCTTATACAAATTTTCCCGCAAATCATAACTCGTAGTATAAGTAACAGTTTTTGTCCATACTTTTTCCCAAGATTCTAAAGTAATTACTTTCTTTAAATCTTGCGCCCATTTTACCATATAGTTCTTCACTACTTCTTCCTCCTGATCTATTTTTAACAATAATCTATAAAATTGTGCTATTTTGTGGGAGTTGTCAGAAAACGCAAATTCTTCAAACGTCGATATATCACTTCTCAGTCCTATTAGTTTTTGATCCATAAGAAATCTCTCTCTAAATTGTCGATAAACAAACCAACCCATATTGAGTCCTGCTTGTTTCAGTTGTTCCAAACTTTTAAATTCTATTTTTCCACTTCCCAAATCTTGAGATGTTATATCCTCATATGTAATCCACCTGTTTTGATCTATTACTTCCCGATAGTGGAAAGCTTCATGTATTGATGTTCGTAGGGGAAGTTTTGGGCTTAGTCTTTCCTTATATTTATACCATACCCACAAAAGTGATTTCCTGACATAATGATTTAAAAAATCTTTATGTACTTTCTGTTTGTTGTAGGATAAATAGGCGTGTAAACCAAATCTTTGGTCTACCCCTTCCAATGCCAATAATTTATCATCCTTTAACTGTAGCCATTTACTTAACCAGTCCAAGCAGCACGCTTCATAGTAGAGTTGTAAATTTGGTAAATTCAAACCACCCCTTTCCTTTACGTCTTGTAATACTTTGAAGCGGACTCTTGGTTTTTTTCCCACTCCAAATAAATTTGGAAATTTCCCTATTCCAATTTTTAAAAGGGGCCAGATTTGTTGTAACCGGCAAATTCTGAAAAAGGAACATAAACCTTGTTTTAATATTTAAAAAAAAACTTTGTGGGTCTCCTGCCATGGTCCTAGACTGGAAAAGCCCAACCACCATGGATCCAAGGTGAGGACCTCACATAGGCACCTGAAAGGGCATGTCTGCACCTACAACAATTTGCAGATCAAAATGGCCAGGCTTAGGAGCTTCAAAGCAGGACACCTAGATTTATGAGTACCAGCTAGGAATTGTCCAGCTGAAGATGAGATAACATTAATATCCCATCTCCTCTCCTTGAGAATTGTCTACTTCAAAGAGTACTAATCAGGAATCCTTTGATATACAATAGCAATTGTTCACCTCAGGCTAGGTTTAAGGGTATAAAAGATCCCCAAAATCTCAGGCACATTGAGTCTGGTTAGATTTCATGGTGACACTGCACCACTGTGAACTCTGACTTGGGTCCCAGCTCTTCCCATTGTTCTTTCCCTTTCATAACGATTGAATCTATCCATCTTCATTCATCATTGGATCAGCCTCCGTCAGGTAATTATCACCAATAGAAAGTGTTTGTTCCCTGTCCAAGCTAACTACTTTATTCCTGAGTTCTTGTGTATATGAGTGAATGTTAGTCTTTGTTTGAATCCCCAAATAAATCCCAAATTCATTGGAAAGCTTTGTCTCTCTCAGTCAATTCTCTAGCCACCTCTGTAAACATAGGATAAAAGATCCCATTGAAGACTTGGACTTTAGCAATTCCCCAGGTTCAGGTTCTTCTTACAGCCTTAAGTGGGTAATAAAAGGCCACAACTTTATTTCTCTGTACAGGGATCATAAATCACAATTTGACAGCCATAAATCATTCGTGTTACTTGTCTGACATTTGACATATGTGTATACACCCATACTATAAATCAGAGGTAGGCAACCTTTCCCCTTTAAGGGCCGAAGGACTTCAGCTCCCAGAATCCCAGGAGCTATTGGCCAACATGGGACTATTGGCCAACATGGCTGAGACTTCTGGGAGCTGAAGTCCCTTGGCCCTTAAAGGGGAAAGGTTGCCTACCCCTGCTATAAATCATGCTATAAATCAAACTACAAATCATGTCATAAATCCAGCCATAAATCATGTCATAAATCAATCATATGTCAATATTCAGATCATAAATCAAACCATAAATCATGTCATAAATCATTCATAGGTTAACATCTGTAAGTAATCATATTGGTTAATAAGGCCATAAATCACAAGCTGTCATCATAAATCAATCATCCATCACAAATCACAATACATTGATAAATGAGCTATTTTGATCCACAGGAAGGGGTCTATGTCCCGCCACAAGAGAGGGCCAGCCTAGTTTGGCATCCCCTCCCTCCCCCATGACTCCCTTAAGGTGTTGGGTGATGGAGTCCAGATAAAGATCACAGCCTGTGGGTGAGAGATGGACCCTGTTGCCCCATACAGATGTGGCAATTTAAACCTAATTTGCTGGTGTAAATCTGATGAAGCAACCATGCTGCCCAGTCACTTTACAACACCCCTGTTGAGCTACAGTGATGAGCTACATTGATAGCAGATTAGCTCATAACACCTGGCCAGGCACATCTTGGTAGGAACTGTCCAGTAACATAGTAACACCGTCCAATAACAGGCATTGTACTTCATGGAAATCCACGATGATTCTGTTGACTAGCTGGAGTCTCGGGGTCTTGACCAAGTCGTTCTCACCAAGATGTATCAGAAGAATGCAAGAATGTGGGGTATGTGGCAGCCAGCTCAATGATTCATGGCAAGAGAGCTCCCTATAACATCTCTTGACACCCAAACCAATGAATATGCGCCATCTACACCAGACCCAGATCCCAACCTCTGGCCAACTGCATGGCATGTTGTTCGACCTAAAACACCAAGCTGTGACCTATAATCCATATTTTGCCATGTGATGCACTTACTCAACAAAAAACAACACACTAAAGCACCAGGGAACTGTACTTTGGGTCCCCAGTGTGGGAAGACAAGAGCACCCTGGCCTGGGGGTGAATGTATGACTTAAATGTCAGAAATTGGTAAATGGGATATACAGTCAAGTAGTGGAAATGTACAAGACGTATGGGAAACTTTCCTGTGAGAACGGCTTGAAAGGCAAGAGGGGCCAGATAAACACCAGATGTCTCACCAGACATAAACAGGACACCAGAGAGGAGAAAAACAATGAGGTGTTTTGGGAAAGGAGAAAGTACTGATCAAAACACATAATGTCAGCATGTTGACACTTTGCAGGTCACATGGACAATGACACAAACACCAGGGGATGGACTAAGAGTATGGGAAAATAAGATACATCCAATCAACTAAGAGGAATACGCCCAGGTGGGTGGAAGCTTGGGTGGGAGACAAAATCCTTTGTCTGTACATTATGATGAGAGAGCTGGGAGGTGTTGGTGTTTCATCTGGTTAATCACTGTGTAGTGTGTTGCAAGGATTTGTTTGTAAATAATCCAAAAGGACTATGCATAGCTTAATAGTTGTAGCAATAAAGCATCATTTTATTTGCTTACAACTGGAGTGATTTCTGTCTGCTGGAAAGCTAGAGAGCTGAGGCAGGAGCATCTACAAGTTCCAGATGGGAAGAAAAGTCTAGAGGCGTGCAGGAGAAGAGTCAGCTTTTCCTGTCAACTCTGCTGCATGGTAAACACTACTGCAACACACATCATCCACCATAGTGACATTAAAGGCCCCCAAGTGCTACTACACGATGTGCCGCACCACATCACTGTTCACAAGATGAAGCAGCCATAGCAGCTCCAGTCCAGAAGAAAAAGTGGAAAATTGTACC
Organism: Phrynosoma blainvillii; assembly: GCA_026167975.1. Classification (NCBI taxonomy): domain Eukaryota; kingdom Metazoa; phylum Chordata; class Lepidosauria; order Squamata; family Phrynosomatidae; genus Phrynosoma; species Phrynosoma blainvillii. The sequence goes on from JANUYF010000003.1 coordinate 117,722,391, forward strand.
ACTGGGAGGCCTGAGTGCTCCAATGCCCCCTGCAACACTGCCTTAAATTGGAATTGGGTTAGGGGAAGGCCCAAGGAATGTAGAAACAAATAACTGACTATTTGTCAGATAGTCTGACAAAGAGATCACAGGGCAAATTTGGCCTGGGGGAGGGGGCATGACAGCATTAAGGTTTGATCCTTGCCCTTTTAGTCCTTCTTAGATCATCTGTAGTTCCTGATCCAAAACCTGTATGTCAGATACCAGCAGGGCCCTCTCAGAGGTATCAGAGCAGGATCTTGGGATGAGCTCATTAATCCTGGTGGCAGCAAAGAAGGCCAAAGTGAAGGCTGCCCAGAAGAGGGTAACTTCACCAGGAGAACGGTCTGGAGGGCATGTAAAATCTAAGGTAGAACTAATTCAAAAACAGGCATATGAGTGTCCCAAGGAGGAGGGAGCTCCCTTGCCCATACCTCCAAGGTCCTCCTGACCCAGAAATCTACAGTGCAGTCTGTGAACTCACCCACTCAGGATAAAATGAAAGGGCTGCCAGCCTTCTCCTAAGGGGGGGGGGTTGACTGGTGGCAGACCCCCCCCCATTTAAGATGGACTGCGAAGTGAAGTATGGACTCCATCCTGAGAGACCAAGTCTCAATCTCACCCACAGACTCCAGAAATTATCTAAAAGAGCACAGCAACAACTGATATGACTTGCACGTGGAAGGGGCAATGTAATGGAGAATAGCCCGGTCAATCTCTAGCTGCCAAGATTCCACAGATGGGCTGGTACTCTCATGGGCTGTGTCAATGTTCCAAGTGCAAGCTCCTGGAAACTGCTGAACTGAAAACACAAAAGGGCATCTCCCAGGGTATTCAATAAACCCAGGACATGTTGGGCCTGGCACAGCACATTGCACCTCAGGCACTGAAGCACCATGGACTGAACCAGACACATCACCCTCAGGGATTTGGAGCTCTGAGAATTAACGACATGTATGACTGCCTGGTTGTCACACCAAAACCAGTTTTATGTGAAAATTGATCCACCCAGAGGTGAATAGCCACCACAATGAGAAACAGTTTCAGAAAGGTGAGATCCCTTATGTCCCCCCCTACTTACCCAGCCTGGTGCCATCAGAATGAATCTGTAAATCTGCCTTGAGAAGCATCTCTCCCCTCCAAAATGAGACCCCATTGAAATCCCTCAAGAAGGTGTCCCATACTTTCAAATCTTCCCAGATCTCGCTGGTGACCCATATGTGGTGGTGCGGAGAGGAGACCCTTTTCATGGGATTTTATAAAAGGGGAATAAATGCCCATCTCGGTGTCACCACCTTACAGGCAAAATTCAGCAAACTTGCCAGCGATTGAAAGTCATGCAGGGTGGCTTCCTGCTTACCTCCCAAAACATCCACCTGCTGTCTCAACAATTCCAATTTTTCTTGGGGAAGGTGCAACACACCCTTGATCATATCAAGTTCAATGCCAAGGAATGTAATTGTAGTGGCTTTAGTCTTCTCATGGGCAAGCAGGATGCCCAACTCATCCATCAAGAGCTGAAAAGCCCATAGCATGTCCCCACACAAAGATGAGGCGGTCCCCCACGAACAGGAAATCATCCAGGTAATGAGTGACTGCCGCATTACCTGCCCTCTTTATGACACATCATTGAAGGAAGGTACTAAATTTCTCAAAAGCTGAGCAAGAAATTGAACAACCGCATCGCCTTGTCAAAATAGTACATGGCTTCAAACTGGAAACACAGCAACTCAAAATCCTCCAGGTGAACCAGGAGCCTGAAGGTCAATTTTATGTCGCACTTAGCCATGGGCACCTGTACCATCTGAACCACTGAATAAAAGGATGCATACTTCCCAGAGGCTAGTGCAGGGTCAATAGTGTCACTGACTGACTCCCCCTTAGGATATGATATTATGAATCAACCAGTACTCACCTGGTGCCTACTTGAGAACCATGCCCAAAAGTGACAACCACAATGTCGGTATAGGTATCTTTCTGTGAGGGCCAGATATCCTGCCCATCTCCAACTCTTTGCCAGCTTATCCCTCACCACCCCAGGTAATTCCCTTACTGATCTTGAATTAAGTGCAAAATAGAAAACCCTAGGGCCAGTGTATGGAATATGAAAACCAAACGTGAAGCCCTGAAATAAGTATTCTGCACAACCCTGCCTGGGATAAATCATCAATCAAGTGGCTAAAGCATCCAACTTAATGGGCATTGGGGCCCTTGCCTCCAGCAGAGGCACCCTGAAAGATGGCACTTATATATTCACCGGTAACCACAGATAAATAAATGACCATGGAAGCAGGTGACCATAATAAGAATGGTGCAATGCATGGGGACAACAATGGCCAGTGAGACCACAACCCCCAGCCCTCCCACTAGCCCCCCTTATTCCCTCACCCCAGTCCCCCCCACCCCCAGGAGACAAAGCCTGGGGGAGCGCAACCCAGAAGCAGACAGTGCAGGGAGAGCAGGCCACATGCACCCCCTGGGAAAAGCCCACAGACTGAGAAATAAGGAAAGGGAAAAGAAAAAAAAATTCACCTTCTATGGCTCCCTACCCCCTCCCCCTCCCCCTCTGCCCAACCCTGGCGTCATGTGCCCCATGCCTAGCGCTGGGATAGCACATGTGGTGGTGGAGCCACCGGGGGGGAGGCCGATGAGGCCAGGCGGAAAGGAGGACCCCCTCCTGGGCAGCAGAAGCCATGAGGCGTCCACAGGGGAGGATGAAACACCCCAAAAAGGAAATTGTGGGGAGGTCCAAGCACAATGGGCTCTCCCCCCCCATATAGGTCCCACTAGCATGGCAAGCCCCCATAGCACCTCTTGGTGAGCACTCCCCAATCCCCAGCCTCTACACAATACTGTCCCCCCAGGATTAAGATCCCCAGGGCCACGGTGCCAACCCGTTGCCAACTCTCACCCCCCAAAAGCCCTGCATCACCATGAACCCCACCAGCACCCCATCCCATGTCCCCCACCTACTGGCAGGAGTTCTTGTCGCCCCATCCAATCACAATGCTGGCTTCTGAAACCCTGTACCCAATCTGGTGATATTATGTAATCTTGTGAGATTGGGGGGTTGCTGGGGGTTCTCTTCAGATTCCCCAGTTGGCCGGGAGCCACAGGGAGGGGAAAGACTTCCCGCAGCGACATCCAATCGTGGCACCTGCCTTCCAAGATGGCCAGTTCAACAAGAGGCCTCTCCCGAAAAGTCGGGGTCTGTGTGTCTTTGTTTGCAATGTTTCCTTCATCGGATTAAAAAAATAGGTGCAGCACTGACCAGAGGCATTTAGTACACCAAATTTCAGCTCTCCCATCTACTTTTACAGATAATGAGTACTGTCAAAACATTAGCATATGATCTGGGACCATATCCATATTCTTAAACAAATCTCCGAGCACAGCATGTATTAGGTCAGGGCTTCAGTATTGTATTACTTATTGGTAGAAACAGATAATACACTATATTCTATTCAGAATTTTAAAAACTGAATATATAGAAATGTGTGTCTTTAAATAAACAGGTATAGAAACAGCTCACCAATTATTTTAGACAACAACAACTACCAGTGACATTATTTCTTAATATAGCACCATCAATGTGTCTAACATTGAACAAAGCAGGAGCAAATAAGGGCTGATAAACTCAATAATTTATACATCCAGCAAAATGGAGACATAGCTAACTTCCACTGAAATCAATGCAACTTAAAAGGCACAGGAAAAGGCTATTTCCATTTATTTGGTGGTAAGTGCTACTGCGCTCAGTGAGACTTTCTCTCAAATAAGTCTACATAAAACTGCAATCTGATTTGTAACTTAACTTTTGCAAATTGTACACAAGTGTTAGAATTCAGACACATAGACTGGAATATCAGTATTCAAAGGGACCTTGTAGCGCCTTTGAGACTAACTATGCAAAAGAAGTTGTAGCATAACTTTCGTAGACTTAGGTATACTTCCTCAGATGCATGGAGTGAGATGGTGCCCAGGAGGGATGTTTATAATCAAACTGTATGAATAGCCATAGAAATATAAAACTTGTGGGTATGGTGATGACGAGACAAATTCAGTTTAAACTGTTTAGAGACAAAAGCAGGAGGAAAGATGGCTCTTAGGGTGGCCTTTTGCTGCCCGTAAAAGGAGTGGCATTTTTCCGCTCTTTTCCAGATGGCAAAAGGGAGGATCGGGGGGGCGCAGTCCAGCAGCCTCGGCCCTGATCCGCCACCCCTTTGGGTCCTTCTGCAGAGGCCCTAAGTCTATGAAAACTTGTGCTACAACCTCTTTCACACAGTTAGTCTCAAAGGTGCTACAAGATCCCTTTCCATATAGCTTCAAACTTAGTTATAACTGAAATAGATCCACTGAAATCAGTGAAATTTAAGTTAGTCTCACTGTGGATCCTGTGGATCCTATGGAGTGTGGATCCTACACATTGTCAATTCATACATGCTTCCATCTGCCTAGGATGGTACACATGAAGAAATGGAATTGTGCACATGCAATCTAGTTAGACTGGGAACTCTATGTGCAAATGGGAACTATGTTCTGGTCTTGTATTGTTTCCAGAAAAAACTTAAGAACACCTAGAGCCATCTCCAGGCTGTTTAAAATATTCCTCTACCACCCTTGCAGCATGAAATTTCAAGGCAATTGTCAACACTGACAGTACCAATCGCTTACTTAGAAAATGAACAAAATCTTCTTTCCCACCCCCAAAAAGCTATTGGCACTGTCAGCTGCTAACTATTAGCACTGGCATTACTAACAATACTAACCCTCTTTATTACCAGGTTTGCATTTATTGCAGCCTGCAACACAGCACTGGATTCAGCCTCAAATCAAACAAACACCTTACATGTATATTAAATTTTTAAATCAAAACTGGGGAGGGGGTCAGTTCTATTACAGACACATGTAAAAGGAAGTTATAAGAAAATGAAAAACAAATAGCTTGGAATACTGGATGAATGTTCATTTCAGGACTGCCATTGGAATTCTTCTATGAACAAGATAACTGCAAAAACAAGACAATCTTTTCTTAAAAAAAAAAAAGCTGGAGACACAAACAGGAGATTTTTGAACAAGATAGAGGGAGAATCCCAAAATAGATTGCAGCTCTCACAGAGATGCTATCTTTCCAGCTGCAGTAACCATATCTGTTATCTCAACAAAAATTGACATGCTCCACAGAAAAGTTAATACTGACTGAAACAGCCCCTTGTTTGAATTTACAGAATGTCTGCTTTCTTTCTGATCACTGATCACTTTTTCATACCTTAAGACGAATAGCTGCTAAAAGTGTGTGTGAAAAAGGCCATGAAGCTTTGCACCTTCTCCTTGAACATCTGAACCCACCTCACCACAGTTAACAGGCTAAGCTAAGATGTTGCTAGGAAAAATCTATAATGTTGATGTCAATTGCTTACTCTCCTGGACTCTCTAATAAATAACACAACAGATTTTTAAAAAAATTGATGTTCTAAGTTCTGCTTACATGCACACACTCACACAAAAAATAGATTGCAGTTTGAATGACACTCCAAGTGTCTTTACACTATATTATTATTATTATTATTATTATTATTATTATTATTATTATTATTATTATTATTGCTGACTCCTGGAAGTGACAATTTGGGACCACAGTCCTGGCCCAATCATGACTGGAGCAGCCTTTGGCCTCTCCTTCCGGGTCATCTGTTCTGGGCCTAGGTTACTGAAACACAAAGAAACCATGAGCTGAGTTTTACTCTGAGTAGTAATAACATTTTGGAGTGTCACTTGTCTCTGTGGGACCTGTTTACTTTGACACATTTAAGCTGTGCCTCTCCTCAAAGCTTAAACTTTGTATTTGTAAATAAATTCAAACAGTGCAAAACTCCAAACTTCCAGTAGCATCCTTCAAATGGAAGTAACATCTAGGTAAGTTCCTTACTACCCAGAGAAGTGCAGTAAATACATGATATTTATCCCCCACTGCTTTAGAAAACAATGCATTGAGAATTGGTTTGTTTTTAAATGTGCTAGGACCTAAAGGTAGAGGACTCAATACTACCCTCTTCACTTTTTAGAATAATGTTCTACAACCCAGCACGAAAGTTAAGAATCATACAAGCCATTGTATTCCTATCACCATGTATGGATGTGAGAGCTGCGCAGTTAAGAAAGATGGGAAGAAAATCAATTCGTTTGAGATGTGATGCTGGAGAAGAGTGCTGAGGACCCCATGGACAGCCAAAAGGACAAACAAATGGGTCCCAGAGATTAACCCAGGAATCACCCTAAGATGACAAAACTTAGGCTGTCGTACTTCAGACATACCATGAGAAGGGAGGACTCATTAGAAAAAACAATATTGCTAGGAAAGGTAGAGGGAAGCAGAAAGAGAGGAAGGCTGTGTGCTAGATGGATGGACTCTATTAAGGAGGTCACAGGTATGAATGTACAGGAGCTAAGCAGAGCAGTGGAAGACAGGGAGTCTTGAAGATGTCTCATCCACAGGGTCGCCATGGGCCGAAATCGACTCAAGGGCAGTTAACAACAAAACATCCATAGTATCGTTTATTATAAAATGTTGTTTTAGCTTGTTGGGATGAATTGGATTAACATCAAGTTCATGGTCAGTTTTCTATGAGAGTTGAAGTTTCAATTGTACAGAAAGAGGAGTGACCTCCTTTTATTTCTCTGGAAGAAATACCCTCCCTTCTTTTCAACTTTTAAGTAAGTACTGCCTAATTCACCGCAGCAGCAAGAAAGTGGCCTCTATAAAATTGCAAAGCACTTTACGAATCTGAAGTGCTATTTAAAAAGTAAATTTTTCTGAAGTCATTTTTTTCTCCCCCATTTCAGGTGGATCAAAAAACCATTAACAAACCAAAGGGGTGTGATTGCGATTACCCATAAAGACTGGACATTATTATTAACCTCTTCTATAATTTTGGTCGACCTGACCTTTACTACAGAGTGAGGTGCCCTTGGAAGCCATTTGCATTGAACTCCAAAGTCATGGCTTATATGTCCAATAGGTTAGTTTTTGGGTTTGCTTTTTGTCTGTTCTCTACTTAAAGAACCTGTGTGTTTCAATTAAGATAGAGACAGGGATAGTTGAGACTTGCATTCAGTTTTGGATAAGCTGTTTTTAAAAGTTCTGTGTTTTGTTCTAATTTTGACAAAAAGGATATTAAGATTTTAAAAGTTCAGATGCAGGAGATACCAAAACTAGGTGAAGCATACATCCAAGCTTTGAAGTGCCCACTTTTTATCTTACAGGCTTTAACAGGTACAATATAGTCCTCTCTTTGCTGGGAACAGCTATGCCTGTGAAATTTGACACATGCAGATGGTTGAAAATGATGCTTATTTTGTTTTTAATCAGAACATAGCAACATTTGCAAAGAGTGGAAAAAAACTGAGGGTTTTTAAAAAAAATCATGAGAGAAAGCAAAACAGATTTATTCATATTTAGTGACAGGCCTGACAACTGGATTTCAGCCATCTTTAGGAAGAGTAATGATAATCAACCCAGGGGTTAAACCTCTGGTGCATCACTGGAGGTAAGAACTGGGTTTCCAATGTGACCCAGTTGTTAATCCCCAGAATGTCTGAAGACACATATCTCCTGATGTCTTCTGTTTGTCCATGTTTTATGAGTGGTGTTCACGTTTTCACATTATTCGTGCAACTACACGTTGAAATGTTTCTGGAAATCTCTTTACCTATATTCATTCCTGAATTGTACTGGGAAACATCACTCTTCCCAAATCCAGAGTGCAATTCAAGTGTACAGCTATATCTGTTGATGTAAACTAATGGAGACACGTACACTTTATGTAACCCCCTAAGCTTGCCGAAAGCACAATCCTTTTGCTCCCTAATGAGCTGCCACAGGATTTTTTTGTGGAGAATATTTTGTGTGAAGCACCTTTGAGGGAGAGCAGATGTGAGAAAGGGGAAAAAAACCAAGAAGAACATAGAGAGAGCATGTTGTGGCAGAGGAGACACCAACCATAGAAGACAACGGAGGACAACACTGCAGCTAATATCCTTAACAGTGCCTTCATTCAGCAACAGTCCAAAGTATGGCAACATGAGCCAGGGCTGTATAGAAAGAGACAGAAATGAGACCCTGTGTGGATGCCTATATTACTAGGACTTCATCCTATCGTTTGTTTTTGAGATTACAGTCATCTGATTTGTTCCTGTTGTTCCCTCCACCCACCCATTCCTCTTTGCTCCCTTGCTAATACATTCTTATCTGCATATCTTTAGTACCTTTATTGGTATTTTTATTCCATTTTCAAAATTTAATAACCACATTGTTGTTGGGTTAAAAAAAAACACTCTACACCAGCTGTCAGCAGACTACAGCCCGCGGGCCGAACCCGGCCCGCCGAGGCCTTGTAACCGGCCCATGGCCGGTCCTGCTGCCACTGCCACTGCCGCCACCGCGCACGCGCAAGCACGGGTACCATTTTGCTCTCCAAAATGGCACTCGCGCTCACGCACACATGCGCACGATGGCAGGCACCATTTTGGAACACAAAATGGCGCGGGCGTTGTGCACATGCACTCGTGATGCCGGCGCCGTTTTGGATTCCAAAATGGCACCTGCCGCCGTGCGCATGCGTGCACGAGCACAAGTGCCATTTTGCTCATCCCGCACTCACACACGCATGCACACAACGGCAGAAGTAGTGCATGCGCGGCGCCATCCCCCCCCTTCGGCCCGCCAACAATCGGGTGACAGCGGAACCGGCCCCACCGCCAAAACATATGCCGACCCCTGCTCTACACAATTGGGACTATTGTTTTAAAAATGTCATTTTACTATGTTTTTATATTGTGAGCTGCCTTGGGTCCCTTTTTGGGAGAAAGGCAGGATAGAAATAAAATAAATAAATATGTTTAAGTAGAATGAATAACTTTTCCAGTCAACACAATCCTGTGTAACCCCCATACTAAACTTTCTAGGGCCTGTCTCACAGGTTCAAAACACACTGCAGAAATAATCCAGTTTGAGATTGCCCTGGTTCAGTGCTAGGGAATCCTGGAAATTGTAGTTTATTGTGGCACCAGAGCTCTTTGACAGAGGCGGCTAAATGTCTCACAAAACTACAGTTCCCAGAACTCCCTAGCACTGAGCCAGGGCAGTTAAAGCGGTCTCAAACTGGATTATTTCTGCGGTGTGTTTTGGACCTTGGTTAGCAGCAGTACTTTCATGAATAATTGCTGTTTTTTTAAAAAAAAAATTACACATACACATACAATTCCTCATTTCTGCTGTCTGATAGTCAGCAGATTGAATATTGAAACATTGTTGTTGAATGCCTTCAGATGGTTTCCAAATTATGGTGACCCTAAGGGAGCCCTGTCATGAGGTTTGCTAGGCAAGATTTGTTCGGGGGGAGGGGGGGTCCTTTGCCTTTGTCCAAAGTTGAGAGTGTGACTTGCTCAAAGTTGCCCAATGGGTTTCCTTGGCTGAATGGGGATTTAAATCCTGGTCTCCCAGACACTCCACCACACTAGCTCGACTGGAACAATACAAACCCAGAAACCCATTGTATGAACATTTTTATATTCTATTTAACTGTATCGGGATCTGTAGATCATCAGTGTACACGTGTTTAATTTTATATGTAAAAAGCTTCACCTTTGTACAGACCAACCATTTGTGTAGACATGAACACAGACTACACCAGTCTTGAATGAAGTGCATGAACAACCTTTATATGTTACATACCAGCAGAGGCTAAATGAAGCATTAAAATTCAAGAGTGAAAGGCTGGGATATGCTCAATATGGTTATCTGTCTTCCACCACTCTTTGATCTTTCTGCCAAGCCAAAATGACAATACTTCCAGGGGAAAAAACTGGAAGGAAAATCAACTCATTGGCTCTCATTAATTCATTTATTGGAAAGAGAGATTACCATATTGGCCATAAGAATATTCCAAACACCCTGTTGTGGCAACAACTTTTTATGCTGTAAACTGCCCGGATTGGACTACCAATGGGCGGTATAAAAATACAATTATTATTATTATTATTATTTAACATTAGCAGGCCAAGCAAAAGGGGCAAATTTTCATAATTATCAGATCTCTTCATCAGGCAAGATGTTATAAAAGGCAGGCCAGGAGGACCAGTCATTTAGTGATGTCATCCTGTATGAAGGGTGAAAGGTGGAGTGGCAGCACACAAGAAGTAAGAGAAATAGGCATGATGTAGAGCAGTGATTCCCAAACTTTGTTCACACAGATGTTTTGGATTCAACTCACAGAATTCCAGACAGTTGGCCAAGCTGGCTGGGCTTCTGGGTGCTGAAGTCCAAAACATCTGGAGAACCAAAGTTTGGGAATCACTGTGATAGAGTAAGGTGGAAGGGAGGGGAGGGCAGTATCACAAGGTGAGGGATAGCAGACTTTCAAATTTGACAATCCATAGTGGCAGCTGTTTGCTTTCTTTTTTAAAAAAAACAATATTTTTATTAAACATATTAAAATTCAAACATTAGCATAAACATACATTTTTTTCTCTTATTTTTAAAACAAACATGTGATATCACAAACATACTAAGCAGCTGTTTGCTTTCATGTTATTGGGGCCGTGAATCCAATGCAGACATCAGTCCATACTTTGAAATGTGCTGAACAGTATCTACAAACCAGATACTACCTTGGACAGCTCCATCATTGTTTGTTCCAAAACTTAGAAAGGGTTCACACAACTAACCTGTTTCACTCAGAGTAGTCCTTGGGCATACAGGGAGCAGAAAAAGCAGTAAAGTTTGGAACTCCATTTCTAAAGTATAAAACAACACTGGTATTTTTTTTTAAATTAACTTTAATACCTCGACTAGAGATGGGTTAACAATGTCAAAACATAACTTGTGTTTGACTTTAAATTTTAAACATAGTCAGAAACATCTTTGATAAAAAGCAACAACTGCCCAAATTAGAATTGTTAAAGTTGTCCGGCTTGAAATCCCAATGGTTAAGAAGATAATACTTTGCTTCTGCAAGTTGCTATTCCAAAGTTACATTCCTCATCCTCCCCCCAGCCCCAGCCAAACACACACCACATACTCGCAATTTTAAACCAACAGCTGCCCATTAAAAGGAACACCATGAAGAGATGTTTAAAATGCTCCTTTTTGTATACTCATTAAAAGTAAACCTGAGGGCCTGTGGCCAGCATAGCCTCCAAGAAAACACCACACACCTTTTGTCTTGTTCTCGCAGAATCCTCAATTTGCTCTCAGAGGGCACAATTTTAACTCCAATTAATAATGAACTTCTAGCTAGTTGTCACAACTCCCAATGAAACAAGAGCTCAATTATACTTTGCAGTAACCCTGTTAAATTATTTTATGATGGATCCAATTCATATTTATAAGCTCAGAGAACATCTACTGCTGTATACTGGACAGATTTGAAGTGCTGTCTTGCGTTTTAGATAGGTATAGAATCACTCTTTTTGTTACATAGAAGCTCTGTCAATCTAGGTAACAGTTCTCCCCCTCCACACACACAAACACACAAGGCAGCAAATATTTGTACATAGTGCCATCAAGTGGTGGTTTGCATCGCAAGTACAGCTTACTCCCCTCTTTTAGAGAAACTATCCACACCATCTCTAAGGTCATTTTTATATGTTAGAAAGGGAGTGTTCTGATGCACCACAAAGACAGTAACAGGAGGGCAAACCTCAAATAGAAAGAACCTCTTTAAAAAGATACATCGTGTGACATGATTTTTGAACAGCCATAGCTGTGCAAATCTGACAATGATTGGCACAGTAAAAATTATGATAGTCCATGTGAACTTTGCCCCTTCAACCCCCGCCCCCTGAATGAAGGGCCAAAAATCAATCAGTTCTGGGGGGCAAGCATCTAGAAACACTTAGCATGTTAAGAGTGACCTAAGAGTGCTTTCTGAAGCTCGCATGAATGACCTGTACCCATATGCAGACGTTAATGGGAAAAGGGAAGCAGCACAGAATCATTTTAAAATGGAGTGCACTTTTTGTCTAGTCTTGAAAGTTTATTTAAATTACAGTTGTAGAAAACATAAAGCAACACTACAGTGGGCCCTTGGTATCAGCTGGGATTCGGTTCCAGGATCCCCCATAGATAACAAAATCTGTGGATACTCAAGTCCCATTAAATACAATGACACAATAAGATGGTGTCCCTTGTATAAAATGGTAAAATCCAGGTTTATTTTTTGGAATTTATATATTTTAATGATATTTTCAAACCATGGATGCTTGAATCCATGGATAAAAAAAATCTGTGGATATCGAGGGCTGACTGTACCTGCAAAAGCACCTCACATAGCCAGGGCCAGCTCTGCATGCAGCAGTGAGGCAACCCCTTCAGATGACAGATTATGGAGGGCAGTAGTCCCAGTCCTTCAGCTATTACTTCTGAACTCCCTGGCTACACCCCATTGCATGTACCACAGAGCATGTCCTATATGCTCTTAACTGGCCCGCTGCCCTCAGCTGTACCATAGGATATTATTCCATTGATAGTATTCATCTGGCTGCCCAGTCAGCACTTCTGTCTGGAAAAGAGAAGAGACACCATCATGTATTTCACCTGTCAACAAAATTCCTTTAGTTACTCCTTGCCTATAATGAAACAGAAGTTCATTATCATTCACATTTAGCAAATTTGCAAAACTCAGCTGTGCCATTGTGGATTGTCATGGCCTCTGGAAATAGTTCTTTCTCTAGCTGAGAAAATGAAACAAGCCCTGTGAGAATGGGCGTATCAGTTAGCAATCCCAAGGCACATGTTTTCCAGGGTATGTAGTGTCCCCAAATATTCAAGTACACTAGAAAACTGGTTCTCACTCTATAAGGCCACACAGGAAGGGATTCACAATTGCTTTGAGTTAAAATATGGAAGAAGGGAAATAGCAGGGAGATATGGAGTGTTACATTATTCTGTACTGTTGAACTAGACTTTCAAAATAGCTAAATGATAGGAAAGTTTGACAAGGAGTTGGCCTGAATCATTTCACATCTTGGTTATTTGCAGTTGAACTGACATTAATATGACAGACAGTCATTTTCCACTCTGATTCATACCATACTGACATATAGTTATAGAATTGTGCAGTTTTGCACATGCTTCTCATGGAGAGCAAATCAAATGTTAGAGTGACCACCATAAGTCCTAGAAGAAAGCAGCCCCTACTTAGCAGGACAGCTGAGTCCACTATCTTTAAGTCAGACAAAAACTCCAATACATCATAGATGCATATAGCAGCAGGCAGAATTTATTATGCTATGACCCTGGCTGCAATTTCACAATGAACTGCCAACTGGAATTCTGCAAAAATAGAACAAATTGAAGGAGAGCACCAATGTCATCCTAGTCCTCCAACAAAACCAAAAAACTGGGCCGTTCTCCCTATGACTACAACAGCAAACAACTTTATTTTGAAAAGAAATAATTCTGTTGTTGAAACCATACAAATATGTTTGTTTTTTCCTTCATTTTTGTTGTCACACTTACCTAAAGCACTTCCATCAGCAACAAACTGCACCTCCAACTTCTGGTCATTACATTTTGGAATTGAAAAGGACCTCAGAGGTTAATCTAGTTGAGCCTCTGTTACATGAAGCAATCTGGCAATTACGGGATCCTCGTAAAAATCTACCACCTCCTGAGACAACCAGCTGTTCCTATCAGGAGTTTTCTCACTGTTTTCAGCTGAAGTGTACTGGTTTACAAGCTTCACTCTTTGGTCCAGGTCCTGTCCCACAAAATAGCAAAGAGTACACCTGTTCCATATTTTACATAACAGTCTTCAGATATTTGTTCTTATGGCTCCCACTACTCTTCTTTTCTTCTTCTTCATGATAAATGTAACCAGCTCTCACAGGATTGTTTCCAAAGCCCAGTGCATTTTGGTCTGGACTTTTTAGTCCTCCTTCCAAAGATGAATATTGTAATAGTCAAGGAGAAAACAGCTTATTAATAGAGAACCAAAGTCAATGTAATGGAGCTACATTAATGCCATTTCACAGTCTATTTTTCCAACCAGTAACAGGGTTACAAATTTAAACAGGGCATTTCCCATTCATTCCCTCTGCAACAGCATATAAATGAACTCCATGTATTTAATGCAGAGAAGACAATGCACTTTTAAAAGATCTAGAGAGATGTAAGAAGAAAAGCTTCAAAGATGTCAAAGGGAGTTACCCATCATTTTGGGGATTTTCCTCTTATATTCTGAATGAAATGTATTTTAGCTGGTACTTAGAACTAACTACTTGCCTTTGCTCAAGTGCATTAGTATTGTACTAATAGTGACACAAGGGGGGGCAGGATTTGTAGAGGGCACAGAATGGACAAAGCAAATTCAGGGGAGAGAGAAACTTGGGACAGTACTGACAGGCTCATATGACATGTCCAGTCTATTATCAACTTTGACAGAACTGCAGCAGAGGACAGATGGCTGCACTACAGGGTAGCAGAGGAATCAATATGACATCTATTTATTTAGGATTCTTCTTGTCATGAAGGGAACTATTCAGGGAAATGAATAGTTCCCTCAGGAAAAATGCCAGTGCTTTCCTTTTGACTACATGGTGGCCATCAAATCCAAGGGACTCTGTGGCTCTCTACCTCATGTTGTTAAAACTATGGTCAGTAAAAACACTCAAATACAGAAACGGCTTTACCTCTCTCTTTTTCTTCTTCTAGGTAACATGTTTGGACTCCCAAAGGGCTGACTTTCCCGGCTATTGTTTTATTATTTAAACAAGCCACCCAGGCAACCAGAATATGTAAACAACCTTATTTGAGCTGTCAGATTGTCATCTCCATGTTCAGTCTGAGCTCAATCTATAATAGTATGCAGAGGTCCTGTAGCACCTTTGAGACTGAAAGCAATGGCCATCGTTAAAACTGTATTTGCCACCTCATCTCCATACATATAAGGTTTTTAATTTGAATTGACATTCTCACACACAAATGGCTTATATAGGTCTGTCTCTGGGTTCTCCACGCCAAACATGCATCTGAGGAAATAGGCTGAAGTCTACAAAAGCTCATGCTACCAACTTCTTTCTTTCAGTTAGTCTCAAAGGTGCTGACACTGAGGTTTTTGCCTATGAAATTCCATCTGTATGATGGGAGCGGCTTGGAGTGGTGACCAGCGCCAAAGGGGTTGCTCCCTTGGAAGAATAGGAGGCAAGCTGCATTCCCTCTTCTTTAACATCTGGAGCCGATAGACTAGCAGATAGCCTTGAGCCTTTGGCTTTAAAAGGGCTCTTCCTCACCCCTCCCTCTCCCTTGGAAGAATAGGAGGCAAGCTAGCTAGGTGAGGGCTAGCTAGCTGGGGGACTTGTGGATCCAGCAGCAGTGGTGTTTAGGCAATGTCATTGAGTACTATCTATTGTTATCTTTTTGTTTTTATTATTGTTACCTTCTCATCCATTGATTGTTGGGCACCAAACTCTTATTTTTCCATGGCTCCACGTATTTCTCCTAATCTAATTCCTATTCGACCCCTTCCCATCTCTCAGCTTCCATTTTTCTGTTCACTTTGGAACTGTCGCTCTGCAGTCTCAAAAGCAACTGCAATTCATGATATTTTTCTTTCCAGTTCATTTCATCTCCTTGCTCTTACTGAAACCTGGCTCCCGGCCCATGACACTGCTACCCCTGCTGCCCTTTCTTTTGGCGGTCTCTCTTTTACCCATACTAGCCTCCCTGAGGGTCGAGGAGGTGGGATCGGTATCTTACTGTCCAACTCTTGTCAGTTTCAAGTTCTTTCCTTCCCTCGCAGCTATTCTTTCTCCTCATTTGAATTTCATTCCATCAGACTCTTTTTTCCTCTACAACTTCGGGTTGCAGTCATCTATCATCCTCCTGGTTCTGCTACCCAATTCCTCTCAGACTTTGAGTGTTGGCTGACAGTTTTTCTATCAGACGCAGTACCTACATTGATTTTAGGCGACTTTAACATCCACCTGAACATCCTTCAACATCTCGCTTTAGTTCTCTTCTAGCTTCTTTTGACCTTCAACCTCATTCTACTTCTTCAACCCATTCTCTTGGTTACTGTTTTGATTTAGTTCTTGCTGCCAAGTGTGTCATTTCTGACTACCTGGCATCTGACTTTCGATTATATGATCATCATTTAATTTCATTTACTCTTACCTATATCCCACCTCCTCGTCATACTGCTCAACACTATTTTCGCGATGTTCAGTCTATTAACTGTGACCTTCTTAGTCAGTCTTTGGATTCTTCCCTCTCTTCTTTATCTTTTGGGGACTCCGCTGACTCAGCGATGTCTTTATTTAACTCCACTCTTTCTTCAACTCTTGACAGCTTTGCCCCTGTATCTGTTCGCGTGTCCTCCTCTACGAACAGGCCTCAGCCCTGGCTTACTCCCATAGTTAGGTTCCTCCGGTCGTGCTCTCGAGAAGCCAAACGTCTTTGGAAAAAGTCCAGGGAGTGGGCCGACTTTATTCATTATAAGTTCGTTCTTCTATCCCTCACATGCGCCTTGTCAGTGGCAAAACAGAACTACTTTAAATCATTGATCTGCGCCAATGAGAGGCGCCCGCAGCATTTGTTTTCCTGCTTCAACACCTTGCTAAAACCTTCCTCCCCCTCTGTTTCTTCATTATTCTCCCCTTCTGACTTTGCTAATTACTTCATCACTAAGATCACCACTATCAGATCTGAAATAGTTCTTCCTAACTTGTCTTCCCCCATTAATCTTTTGGAACCATCAACTAATCAATTCTCTCTGTTTTCTCCTGTTTCTCTGGATGAACTCTCTACCTTTCTGCACTCTTCCAAACCTTCAACTTGTTCTCTTGATCCAGTTCCCCCTCGTCTCCTAATCTCTATAGCCCCCTCCTTCCTTCCCTTGCTTCTTTCTATCTTTAACCTCTCTCTTTCTACAGGCTCTTTTCCCTCTGACTTTAAACATGCTCTTGTTTCCCCTATCTTGAAAAAATCTTCTCTTGACCCCTCTATTTTGTCTAGCTATCATCCAATCTCTCTTCTTCCTTTTCTTTCTAAGGTTTTGGAACAGGTCGTTTATTCTTGCTGCCTTGAGTTTCTCGAAGCCAACTCCATCCTCGATCCCTTTCAGTCTGGTTTCCGCCCATGGCACTCCACTGAAACGGCCCTCACAAAGATCTCTAATGATCTTTTACGGGCCAAGGCAAATGGTCTCTATTCTGTGCTTATCCTCCTCGATTTATCTGCGGCATCTGACACCGTGGATCACTGTCTTCTAGTTGACGTACTTTCTGACATTGGGTTCTCGAACTCAGTTCTTAACTGGTTTAAATTCTATCTGTCAGATAGATCTTTTGCAGTGCTCACGGGTGGCCATACTTCGTCCCCCGTTCCCTTATCTGTTGGAGTTCCCCAGGGTTCCGTTCTGGGTCCCCTATTGTTTTCTCTTTACACCTTGTCCCTAGGAAAACTTATTAGTTCTTTTGGTTTTTCCTATCATCTGTACGCCGATGACACCCAACTGTATCTTTCCATTCCTGATCTCTCTCAAGAGCTTGAACAGCAAGTTTCATCATGTCTTTCAGCTGTCTCTCTCTGGATGCGTCATCAGCATTTGAAGCTCAATATGTCCAAGACGGAGCTTCTTGTGTTTCCACCTAAGTCCTCCCTGCAACCCTCTTTTTCTGTTTTTGTTGACAACACTTCTATTTATCCGGTCCAGGAAGCCCGTAGTCTTGGTTTCATTTTTGATTCCTCATTGTCCTTTATTCCCCATATTCAGGCCATAGCCAAAGCCTGCAGATTTTTCCTTTACAATATCGCCAAAATCCGTCCTTTTCTTTCGGCCTCCACTGCCAAGACTCTGGTCCACGCTTTGGTGGTCTCCCAATTAGATTACTGTAATCTCCTTTTAGCTGGGCTTCCTCTTTCTCATCTTCGCCCTTTAATTTCTGTTCAACATTCAGCCGCCCGCATCATTACTTCTGCTCATCGCTTTGATCATGTTTCCCCTTTGCTGTCTTCTCTTCACTGGCTTCCCTTCCCTTTCTGCATTCAATATAAGCTTTTGTTGCTAACTTTCAAAGCCCAGCATGGGCTAGCCCCTCTTTACTTATCTGACCTTCTCTCTCCCTACACTCCCACTCGTACCCTTCATTCTAGTACTCAATGCCTGCTGTCCCAACCAAGGATTTCCACTGCTCCATCTCGGATTCGCCCCTTCTCGCTTGCCGTCCCTCACTCCTGGAACCTTCTTCCCCCTCAAACACAGGCCATTACTTCTTTATCCACTTTTAAATCCGAGTTAAAGACCACTTTGTTCAGGGAGGCATTCCCTGGTATTGTTTGATATACATTTACTTGTTTTGTCACTTGGGTTTACAGTGGATGTTGTTATGAATTGTTGTAATTGTCTTTGTTTTAATTTACTTTTATTATTTTGTTCATTGCTTTACTTAGATTGTATGCCTCTGGCAGGTTTTATTCTGTTTTATCCTTGATTGTCTTTTGTACAGCGCTGAGTAAACTGACAGCGCTCTAGAAATAAACTTTAATAATAATAATAGAGGATTTGTGTCTTCTTCAGAGCTGATATCTATAGGGGCAGGAAGTGTTTTAGCCTGAGGGATCCATGACCCTGCCCTTGTTCTCAGTGACCGAGGGGATCCTGGGTGGTCCTAGTCTTGTCCTCCAGCATTAGGAGGGGCTGTGTCTGCCTGTCAAAGTTTCCTATCCATTGTTTGACTCAGAGCTTGCACCAATTCTATGGCTGGATTCTTGTGTAAAGGTGCCAGGTCCACTCCCAATTCTCTCAGTTGCCTCCAAATTTCTCTCCTAATCTCTGAATATGCCTGGAGATTAGGGTCGTATCCTCTAGAGTTCTCCCTGGGTTTGTAATTGGATCTGAATCCTCTCTTTACGGTGTTGAGAAATCCTCCTGACCTATTTTCAGCCTTTCCATGTTCTTCATTGAGGGGTTTTGAGTGAGGACCATTTTTCCTGAATGTGACTGCATAAATCGGGTCTCCGTCTTTCTCATTTCTCTTATTGCTGCCTCTGGGAGCCTTGCCTGTGGCAGCTACCATCTTCTTAGCCATTTCCCTTTGGGCGTCCTGCATCTAGAATGCCTGAGAGGCTCTCTGGATATGATCCATAAAGCCTGGCCAATCAAGGTTTGCCAGTTGCACTGACACCAGGAATAGTCTGAGCCCTTGGTATACTTCTGAAATAATGGCTGGGTCATTTAAAATTGGTTGCCCTTCACCGTTGAGGTTGATGGCTCCCAACAAAATCCCTAGCATCTTTTTCCTGGCTACATATATGTCCAGGGATTCATCTAGGCATTGCAACTCATTTTGGAATTTCCCTCTCAGTATTGTACCTGGCCATAGGATCTGTACTACACACCTTATCCAACTGTGCAGTTCTTTTGGTATCTTTTGGTATCCAATTGTCCGTTCTTTTGGTATCTATAGTCCTCCTAGTTCTTACAGGATTTACTGGGACTGAGGTGTCTGTGGAAGTTTTTTCTTCCATGGCCATTTATAGTGGTAGTAGAGCCTCCCTTCCCATGTTTTCCCATTGGGTATTGTATGGGTGGAATGCTTTGGCATCTTCTGGCCAAGACTCTAGAAGAATCTTGGTTTGAGATGCTGACTTTAAGATTTTAGGGTGTACTGTGGATACAATTGCTGTATTAAGATTTATTCTTGCTTCCAATTCTTTAACGCAGTGTTTGCATTCAGTGTGATCAGCTTGCACCACTTCCTCCATATTCTGTCGGGAATCTGAAGCTTGTTTGGCCTGATTTGATTTCTCTTCTAGTTCCCTTACATGATTGCACTGGGAAACCTTTTCCTTTTTTTGCTCTTTCTGCCCGTTGGATGGCATCGCTAACATTGCGGGTTAGCAAGGAATTCTCTGCTATCTTTTCTCTGATTTGCGCAACTAAATCCTTTATTTGCATCTTCAGGGCTCCTGTTTCTGTGCTTAATTTCTGATACTCCAGGGTTGCTTTGTGGGCTAACATCCAAATTCCTCATGATGCCCATCTATCCTTTTCGGCTTGAGGTACTTTTTTTTAACCCTGTATTTGCTGTTTTTTCATTGTACATCTCAGGCAGGGTTGCAAATGGATCCTGTTAGAAAGCCTTCTGCCTTCCAGGGATTAGGTCCCTTCTTCAGGATCCATTTTTCTAAGCAGTTCCGAAGCTGATCCTCCTTGAACAACTGCACCGCTGCTGATGACACACCTTCCATCACTCTCATTTTTTCTCTCTTCTCTAGGGAACTTGGAGTTGGGGTCAGGGGTGGGCCTTCTTCACCAATTCACTACAGGGGGCCCAGTTGCCCTGCAGAATGTGACCGCAATAGGTTATCCATTAGCTAGACCAGGGCCAGGAATCATATCCTCGTGATCCTTTTCACTAGGGAGATCTGATGCTGTGTCCCACTTGAACTTAAGACAGCAGCCAACTTAAACACCACCAGGGCTTGGGTCCCTAGTTAGACTCCTGCCTTTAGTTCTTTTTTATTCCATCTTCCTACCAACTTGTCAGAGCTTACTGGAGTAATCTCAACAACTCCACTCTGCTTAGGGAGGTCACACTAATGTTTTCTACCTAACTTTCTGATCCTTGTGAAAGGTCTTATTACCACAGGAGAAATGGCCTGTTTCTCGTGGCTTTACTGCCTCTCAACAATCAAAGATCATTTTCTTCTAAGGGTGTTCCACGTAAGGGCTTACACCAATGGAGGGGAGACATCTCTCTCCTACCGTGGCTTTATTGCCTCACCCCGACCGGAACTTAGTGTATCACTCTACTCCTAAATTTTGCCTGATTTGAGGATTCTGGAAAGGAGTGAGAAGGGACCTGTCGCTGTCATCCAACCCACAATAGTGAAAAATAAAAATAGGGTGGCAGGATCTGCTCTGACATCATACCCAAGGATAGCTTGGAAGCCCATAACTGAGTGACCCAATCTCCACGGCCAGAGCCAGTCTGCAGAACCAACCAAAGAGATGAAATGAGTTCAGCCAACCCACGATAGCGCAGAGCCCTTGTGGCCACACACACAGAATTCACCCAAACACAAAATTGCTCTTGCATCTACACAATCTATATCCCTTTTTAACTTCTACATCCGGGATCAGAATATCCACCTACAAAATTTGGAATATTCAAATCTCGGGGCTGCAAGCCCAGCATTTACAGAGGTGGCTGAGGGACTAAAAGTATAGAGACAAGGTTTTATGAATTAATTTGTACTTTTATTAAGGGATCAAGCATACAAAGACATACGTTCACTTACACAATCACACAAGGTCTCAGGAGTAAAGCAAGTTAGCTTGGGATAGACGAAAGGCTTTCTAATGGTGATAATTACCTGTCTGGAGTGCTCCAGATGAACAGAAGGGAAGATGGACTCAACCGAGAGAAAAGAAGGGGACACGGACCGAGCCGGAGCTGAATCAGAATTCAAAGTGACATAGTGTCACCAGGAATCCTAACCAGACACACTTAACCACAATTTTGGTAGACTATTTATAGGCTGAAAACAGCCCTGGGCGAAGATTGATAGCTGTATATCAAAGGGCCAAACAAACATCTGAGGGTTTCCTTGAAAGAGATAGTTTCCAGTGGGGGGTGGTGAAGCTTATCTCTCTTGCTGTCAGAACCCATCCCGGTTGTAAATTTCCTGGTTTCCCTGTCTCTTGAGGTGTGAATCTTTATTTTTCAACTCCTAAAATTGTTTGATCTGTAAATTAAGTCTATGTGACCACCTGGCTTCAATGGTGTATTCGACTATCCTGCTCTTGGGTAAATGGGGGCATAGAGGCTTCCATTTTAGGGCCATGACAGAACAAAATGCACACATATACAGAGAGGGGAGAGAGAGAGAGAGATGAGATAAAATGCTTCACTTCTGGTAACACCCTTGACATGAATGTCTATTCGTAACCAACTTTAGGGGACAGTGCTCATCTCCGTTACTAAGTTGAAGAACCAGCGTTGTCCAAAGACAAATCCGGTGGTCATATGGCCAGTATGACTGCACGGAATGCTGTTACCTTCCCACCAAAGTGGTCCCTATTTATCTACTTGCATTTGCGTGCTTTCGAACTGCTAGGTTGGCAGAAGCTGGGACTAGTGACAGGAGCTCGCCCCATCATGCAGCACATGAGCCTCGAACTGCCAACTTTCTGATCTTCCGGTCTTCAGAATTGGTGTCTTAACCACTAAGCCACGGCATCCCTTTGCGTACTGATTTTCCAGACTAACATGGTTAAGCCTTTGCATTCAATCTATGACCACCTGAGAACCCAACATGTGAAGCCTGCTTCTGTTTGACAGACTCTAATCAGGTAACCTTGCTTATCCTACCTTCCCTCCTCTGTTGTGATCCTCAAGCTTCTCTAGCTTTGTTATTCTGAACCCTTGATATTTGTCAGAGCAGGAGCAATGACTACAAGTCTCCCTTTCCTACCTAATCCTCACCTACTCAGTCCAAAGCCTATCGTAACAGATGGTAACCTAAATGGGTTCCCATGACTGAGAAGATCCTGAGGTTGATACCCACCAGTTGTATCTTTGCCAGACAACCAATCAGCCCTTGTCCCTAACTCCCCTTTGTCTCCCCTTCAAAGTTTAGACTTGAATTCCTTTGGACAGAGATTTTCTCTTGTTTATTTCAGTAAGTAAAATGCCTTGTACTTGAATGCTAAATACTAGTAACTGGAAAAATAAGTATGACAGGCCTTGTAGTACTCAATTCTGTCATTAAGCAGAACTAAATAGTTTAAAAAGAAATAAACTTGCATGCAGTAACTATTACAAAGGAGGAAGAATTTCTTCCCATATGTGTAGTAATGAATTGTACTTAAAATCAAGAACTTAACACCATCAAAATAACTTAGAGAAAATTTAATAGTCAGCCAGATATACAGCTATTAGAATTACCTAAATATCACATAAATTACAAAATAATTGGTATATAGCATAATAGTTTGTTTTTACTATAAAATAACTCAACATATCTCTGCAGGCCAACAATAAGCCTCCTCAAAGTATCATTTATAAACACACAAAAACCAACAAAGGACATTGAGCTGAACAATTCAAACCACTTGAGTCAGAAAAGGGAGACCATGCTAAGTACATTCATTGAGATACAATACATTTAAGCTGTAAAATTATGCCCTTCCCTCCCACCCACTATTTAACACAGCTCCAGGTGCAATTTCACATGCTCCCACATATTTTCCAGTAGCGTTCCCAGAGTATTAAAGTGCTTATGTGCACTCTGGTTTCATTCATATTCAGATGTGCAATATCATCATATTTGGACAGTTTCAAAGTCAGTTCAGCCAGGTGAGATATTTATATCCAGTGCTGATATTTATACATGTTTTAAAAGCATTTGTACCCAATGATGTAGACAATTTGTGCAGATGTACATTTGTCCCCAATACCGCTGCTGTTTAATCTTTCCTATTGCTGGATTTAAAAAGTAATTGCCAGAACAATTATAAGTTCTAAATATACAGGAGTAACTCCTAAAAAACTAAGGGAAAGTAATTATTTTCCTAATCCTGTATTAGAAACTGGTGAGAATGGCTGTTAAACCAGGATTAGTGAATATATTCATAGTATGAAAACTGTAAAGGTGCATAAACTTTTCAGTTAACAAAACTGCCACTCACAATTACAAATGTGCAATATTTAGCTTGTGGACATGTAATGGAATAATATTTCACAGTTGAATGGTTCACCATTTAAGTTCTAATTCAAAGGTATATCAGCATGAACAACTGGCATAAAACAATCAAAAAGAAAGTGACTGTGAGGCTTGTGGATGGATATGATCTGCAGAAATTACACTTTGAGGAAATTATATTTGGTTTAGTGTAAATTATCATAAACTTAACTGCTGCCTAATTTAACTTCCCCAAACCAAGTTCTTGACTATCCAGGCTGCTTTCCACACATTTCTGACATAAATGTTCACTTTAAAGAGATTCACATACAGTTAGTTTCAGAAAATGGTTCATAGGCACAAAAGAGATATTTTTAAAATAAAATAAAAGAAATCCAATTCACTAACTCAAGTTGAGCACCAGCAATATGACTGTGTATCATATTCCCAGCTTTTGGAGAAAAGACTGCATATCCCTGGTCACCAACAGGTTTTGGGGAAAGCTACCTGAAAAGGGAGGGTGAGAAAAGGCCCCATTTCCCATGCAATCAAATGCCCTGCTCCCAAGCACAATGCTATAGATGCCACACCTCCTCATCTTTTTTGGCATCTTGTTTGGTAAACAGAAAGTCAGACAAAACCTCTTAAGGGTCACATCTGCCTTGTGGGGTATTTTGTTTCTGAATATGCAGTTTCACAGCCAGATTTGTAGATATGGTTCATAATTCTAACAATGAAAATGACCACAAAGCTCAACAACTAATTTTAAGATGGACAGATTATAAAATACTGGAGCAATGTGGCCTAACAGTAATAGCACACCAATATAGTCAAATTCTCTCCCTAAAACATTCTAATATGCCACATGGGAGATGCTATGAGAGGTCATTTAAAAGGTACCAAAACTGAAGCAGAAGGCACTCAGCAGGGACGGTTATTGCAAAAAGTGTAAACTATATTAAGAAATAAAATAACATAGTGAACATGGACAGGTAGAAAGGAGTTAGTTTGTACTAGCTGCAGTCCATTACAAGGGTCATAACATAAACCAATTAAAAATGGTTTAGGCTCAAGACATATAGTGGTTGTGCCCTGCTCTCTTCCTAAATTAGTATTTGATGCTGACATACATTTCTCTTTCAAAATTGGTACAGCATTTTGAACTCTGACAAATAACTCACATTCCTATTAAATCCTTATTCAGTCCTGCCATTACAAACTAAAACCACAATCTTGTGCAGACCTGTTAGTGAGAAAGTACCCTTGAACCCAGGGAGACATACTTGCTGGTAAGCATGCACAGGATCAGGCTAAGATCTGCAAAACAGTGCATTAAGAATGATTAAGAATTGTCCCTTCTTATAATTTAAGCATCTCATGTGGAATGGGATGCAATGTATGGGATCAGCAAAAATACACTTTTCCTGTACAGTAGAACAAAAATAATTTCAGTTTGAAAATACAACTTTCATGTTAAATAGAATTATATACAATTTCATAGTTTTGTAAAACTAGTTAAGATTTTAGCATTTAATATCATTGTCTTAAAGTTCATTTGAATCTATGCTACAGGAACCACTAATATCCAAAAATACGAAGAATGAGAATGTTTTGCTATAAAATGTATACAATTTAGATTCTTTATCAGGTAAAATTGTACATTGTTTCCCACACAACACATTTAAAAGGAGCATTTTCATAAGCACACAAAATCAGCAATATTTTAAGGAACTGCCCTTGTGACAAGAGCCAACTTGTCAAAAATCACTTTACGCAGTAGCTGTGGAGTAATCATCTTTACTACTTTACCTCAAACAGTGGTTAATATTCTTCCTTCAAGGAATCATGAATTAATCTTATCATACTTTACATCAGATACTGAAAAACTTCTAACTCCATGCAGCTCAGCAGGTGCTTTAACACACGCACCAAGCCTCACAACATATAGGCTTTCATATCCACTTCAGTTACAGGTGGGCTGCTAGGAGTGTGCAAAACAAAGGAAGCATCAAAACGGCCTCCTCCATTAGGTGAAGGGGAAGACTTGGCCTGTGCCAAAACTCTCAACACACCTCAGAGATTATGTAAGAAGCACTAAGATCAAGAAAGCTCTCTGAAATGTGAAGACCACTTAAGCAATTACATAGGCCAGCTTATGCTATGAGTGCTATTCCAAATTCTTCCTTGAACAGGCAAAGTTAGTATGGAAATGCTGAATTCAGTTCATAAATGAAGGGAAGGGGGTATGTACACAGGTTAGGCAAACCATGCCACCCCTTTTAGAGCTTTTTTATTCTGTATTCTATTCTGCAAACAAGTTACAAGAGGTTAATTCTAAACTGTTTAGATTTCATTGTATATTAAATTAATTTCAAATTATATTTCTGTAGTTGTGGGTTACTTTCATAACTACAATGGAACATGGATAATTCGAACTTCTATAATTCAAAATCTTCTTTAATTCGAATATTTCCCCTGGTCCCTAGAATCTTGTATTAAAACAATGTTAAAAAATTATGGTTAATTCGAATTATATATTGGATAATTCGAAGTTTTTCCAAGGCAACCCCAAACATATGTCCCAAAAACATATGTGTACTGTATTTAAATTTTGCAATACAGTATCCCATTTTTTGGATAATTCGAATTTTGGATAATTCGATTTTTTTTACTGGTCCCTTGGGGTTCGAATTATCCAAGTTCCATTGTATTACCAAACTTCTCCAATTTCTAATTTAAAATAATCTTCCAAATCCAAGAACCTAATTTTAGTCACTGTAATTAGTAACTGCAACTATAAAAACTGACAATTAGGTATTAGTGCTTTCAACAAGATGGCCTACCATGTTCTAGATTCATTAAATATGTATGCAGAACAGCAATGATCAGTTATGGTACTAAATACTGTGGAGTACACAGGTCCACACGGGCACAAATATGTTGCTGTCTGCCTACACTAGACATTTCCTTTATATATAAAAATATTCTTTATTGACATAAAATTGGCAAGAACACAGTTACTATAGGGCAAGCTACCCATGACAAAGAAAACTGATTAGCACAACAAAGCATAGTAAGCTCCAAAATATGGCTTAAAGTACTTGACAGAAAATTTAATCCCTCGAACTAATCTTAAAATTAGTATCACCCTTGAAAATCTGACATTGGCTTTTATTATTAAGGCTCTCTTTGTAACCACTACTAGAAGTGATTATCAATATAGCATTTCTTTCTATAATTGATACACCTGAAATATAAAATACAAAGGTATAACTTAACCTATTTCTTGATAATGAAAACACATTTTCTGATAGTGTCTCCAGTCCAATTAACGTGCAATGTAAGACACCATACATGGTTTGAGTATTAGAGAAACTTTGAAAATAAACCTGGAATTCTAACAGGAGGTTTACCTTTAAGCAGAGCAGAAAATAAAATGCAGGAAATAAGAAATGTCTATTTGCATAATTCCTTTGCAATACTGGCTACTTACTTATTTTGCTTACTCAATTAAATTTTTATAAGGAACATAAGCTGCCTCTAGTTTTTACAAGTTTGAACTCAAGCAACTTGTTTTCCTTGACACTAGAACATGACAACAGTCTTTACATTACAAAGGGGATTCTTTTTTTAAACAACATTCTGCAACATGCCCATGAAGACTGATTTAAGCCACTACACCATAAACAGTGAGTGTTCTTTTATTTACCTAATTTCCTTAGTGCCTTTCCCCCCATATGTATAAGTATATTCACATATTGCCAGAAAATTATATGATGTTTCCTAATATTATGTCAATGTTTGTCCAAGATTAAGGCCTAGTTCAGATGTAATGCTATGAGGACATGGAGGCACAAGCCTTATACTCACTATGCTCTCGCTTTTGTGCACAAGGAGAAAATATTTAAAGACAGAATTTGTGGTTTGATAAGAATCTGTAATGTCCTGTTTCACTTCAATACAAGAAACTCTGGTTTCTTCTAATAAAGATAATAAGCTGAAGTTTGAATTAATTAGCTAGGACTGACAAACCAGTTTCCTATTTTTGGATGTAATATGTGTTCAAAACCATGAACAGCTTTAAACTTCCTCTGGTCCCATGCAAAAGAGGGTCAAAGGTCTACACCCACTTGTCCTCATCATAGTTTAGCGTTATCTCTCACCTAACCCTAACTTCAGCCACATGAAGTTTGGTGAATGTTAAAGCCATCAGCTAAAATATAAAATGTAGCAACACTGTGGCCATTTGTTCACATGAACAATTCACCAGTGATTTAGTAGAAAGATCTGATGAATCAGATATTGTTTATGATAAACAGAAATAAGATGCAAATGGAGAAACTAGATGTCTCCTTGAATATTCTCTCCAATTGCCTCCTCTTGAATTAATTCTAGCAATGATGTGAGATATTATTCATTAGAAATTTCCACCTGTTCATTTTGACTTAGATCCAGTCTAGCATGCAGTGAAGTTCTGATGGTGCTGGAGAAAAGGGGTGGGCAATTTTGACTGATTACCACCTTCTTCACCCAGTTTCTATCATCATCTATCATGTTATTCCAGAGAGACTGCAAGGGGAAGGGGAAATGTGAATATTGTTGCCCCACGCCATTTCCTCTAGTAGGAAATTTCTGCTGGATTATGGCACTCTACAAACTGAGAGACTACCTCCATGTTTGGAAAGATAAGTTTGGATTCAATCCTACACAATGAACTCGACACACCAAAAATGGCCAAAGTATCATCTCATTTTAATAAGTGGCTTTAGATATTCTGAAGTCACTTGTCTATCTGCTTTCACTGCTTCTCGACAGAGTCCAAAGTCACCTCCAGCTCAGTATTATGAACAAAAGAGGACCTCAGAGACACAAGCCTTTCAAAACAGCAGTAGCTTTCTTATAAGGCTGACACCTATTTTACTTTTTTTAAAAAAAACAAAACACTTCAATAGCACCAACATATTACGCTGCAAGAGCATACTTTACATTTAGTCATGAAAAATTAACTCTCCTAATCAGTATTAACAATGGAGCAGTATGATCACATTTTTGTGGTTGTTTTTGTAAAGGCTGGTTCAATTAAAATACAGATTTTAAGTACTTATCCCTCAGACATAGGATTAGCTCCAGTTTTAAAGATGAAGTAAACACTCAAGGATAATATTTTAATATTCTTCCAACAACCCGTTACGAGATATGGCTCAGTGTTCTGGGTGCATGAACAGACTGGTTAAAGTAAAACATGTAAGGGTATAGGAAAGCTTAATGATTTTACCTGACAGATTTCCCCAATTTCAGGTAAGCTTCATTCATTAAAGTGTAAATTCCTACAACTGCCAGTTAATCTCATTAGCTTTTCTCTTTTATTTTTACTAAACTACAGAATACTTTTCCTGAGTAAGATTATAAAATACTTGATCATTCTACCAAAAATACAAAGATAAGTAAAATGTAGAACAATACAAACCAACATATAACAGGATCACAAGTGCAGAAATGTTGTTGCTTTTCATTATAATTGGCCCCCAAGAGAAATCACTGCAAAAAAGTTAGGTATCTAAAATATTTTGAAGGACGGTAATTAAGTTCTTCAGACCATGAATGTAGCCCTCATCACGCACATTGCTGGGGAAAACATGAGCGAAATCTATCATCCTGACTTCTACTTCTGCACTTTCTGGCAGCGTAGTGGGCATGTGGCAGAAAACTTTTTCCAGCTGAGGTATAACATTTCCATTCAGATGTGTCTGTGAAAAGCAAGCACTGCTCTTCCATGTGTTGTCTGGCTCTACAGCTTCAACTTTTAGTGAAATTTGACTCTGGTGTCTTTTGTGAAGTGCATACATTTTAGAGAAGCCTTTACCCACAGAAGTCTCTACCTTCCCATTTTCTGTATTACTGATTACATGGATATTGTTGTTATATTCCAGTGTTTTACCACTTAACACTTGCCCCTTGGGTGCTGCCTTCTCAACCAGCGTGCCAGCACTTAGCCACGTAGTTGTCATTGGAGACAAGCCATCATAGACAAATAGTAAGGAACTTGCATAAAAATTAAGCTGCTTCTGGTTCTCAAACCACTGCAAAATCTCTCTAATCTTCTGAATACTAGCAGCTATAGCATCTCTTCTGAGGCCATATCCATTATAGAAAAAACGAGCCACACCTACAAAAAAAGAAAAGAAAGAAACTAGTGCAGTTAGTCGCTACAGACAGAAAATATCAAATTGTTTCTGTATATAAACAGTGCCTCACTATTTATAAAAAACAAAGGTAAAGGCCACCTTAAGCTATATAATAATAGAAATCAAGCTCAAATCATGTTTTACAGCAGTGGTTGTCAATATTAATGGATTTTCACTTCCAAAAGCTCCAGCCAGCATGACCAATGGTTAGGAATTCAGGGAGTTGTAGGCCAACATTTAGAGATCCAAGTTTGGGAATTTCAGTAATGCAATGTCAGTTAATATTACACTATTATCAACTCAGAATTCTGAAAGTATTAATTGCAAAAATGTTAAGGTAAAACTGAAAGGTATGTTTTTGAGCTACTGGACATACCTCCAACAGCCATATGATTCCCTCAGGCCACCTGCTCTTGGTTCTAAAATCAGGGTCAACCTCGGACAGGACACCCAAGGCCAGATAATAATAATAATAATAATTTTTATTTAATACCCCGCCCCTCTGAGTACAATCGGGACGGCTTACATCATAAAAATTCAACAATAGTTAAGAACAAGTACTTCCCCCTCCCCCCTTAAAAATGTAATTAAACTCAATACAATTTAAAAAAAATATAAAACATTAAAAACAGCAATACATAACATAAAAAAAAAGCAGGAGTGCCAGTGGATATCGTGTGCAAACTCATTAAGAACCCAAATTCCTGAAGAGGAGAGCATCTCGGGAGGAAGTGGACTCTGGAGCCAAGCTAGTGAATTTAATCCGGGAAGGCCTGCTGGAAGAGATCCGTCTTGACAGCTTTCTTGAAGCTGTCAAGTGATGACAGTTGGCGGATCTCCTCCGGCAGGCCATTCCAGAGTTTGGGGGCAACTACAGAAAAAGCCCTCTGGGAGGTTGTAACCAGCCTCGTTCTTTGAGGCTGTAACAAATTCCTCCCAGAGGACCGGAGGGCGCGGGGAGGATTATATGGGAGAAGGCGGTCCTTCAGATAGCCTGGACCCAAGCCATTTAGGGTGTCTGTTGACACAGGGCTGTTCCCCCCCATCATAGTTTTTAAAATATGCATAAAGGAAAAAAAGATGTCTGCCTGGCTCCATCCTTCAGTTTATCCTCATGTTTTTTTAGTGTATTTAGTTTTTTTAGTGTATTGTGATCTGGCTGCTTTAAATCCAGCATCTGACATGCCTTGAAGCAAGCCCTGTATTTCAAACTTTGCCTCACTCTCTAAGTACAATACATGGGTAATACAGTAGACATACTTCACAGTGTTGTTCTAAGAATGACTGAAAATAGCACTGAACTCAAGCACACAGTCAATGCTCAAATTTTCATACCTATATATTTTTATTTATACATACAAACAGACACACAAACATCTATCTATCTATAATTCATCACACCAAAGCAGGGAGCCATGTATCAAATGTTCCTGTTTCAATTATTAATACTACCACCACCCTCTTGGGCAGACACTATTTCTTCTTCCTCTTCTTAATCCCTAATCAAACTGGTACCACTCCTCCCTTGCTTGGGAATCCTACATATATGGGGCTGATTTTACTGTACCTCAGCTTCCTTAATTACTAGAAGCACCATATGTGGCTCACAAGCTCTAGCCTGGGTACTCTTGTAATAAGGACCTTGGTTAGTCTGTGAGCATGACATTACCATCTTTTATTGTTTCTTTTGTTAAGCCTCTTCCGTAATGCTGGTTCTGCGTCTCATAGCTGTCTGAATGGACGTGATACACCTTAAAAACACAGACAAAAAATAATGTCTTTCTTGAAAATGTTTTTGTCTATAGTCAATTCCAGTGTTAAGTTCTGCATGCATAAGAAAACCTTTCTTCAGAATGCTTCACGTACTCAAATCTAAAACGAAGCGAAACCAACTGGCAATCTAAGTTTAGCTCAATAAGATCATCTTGTAAAACTGTGTGAGAACACAGCACATTGGAGGAGGGGGACCAATCTTTATTTACATAGATTTTGCTGTCTTTTGTCTAAAACAAGAATAAGAATCAGTGGGACCAAAGCAATAAAAAAATTAAAAAATAGGAATTTCCATTTAGAATGTACAGAATCAAATGACCTATATAGACCATTCAGAGTGAATAAAGTGTGCCACAAAGAAAATAATAATAATAATAATAATAATAATAATAATAATAATAATAAATTTTTATTTGTAGCCCGCCCCTCTGCAGAGCAATCGGGGCGGGGGACAACAGCATTTAAAACATACAACGTTAAAACATTCCCTCTCCCCATAATCCCTTCCTCCCCCCGCCCCATCCCCTTAAAATAAGATTAAACCATATACTAATTAAAATACTATATTAATTAAATTAATAAATTAAAACAAATTTAACAAAGGAGTCAGACAAATGGGGCCCCTATGGGCCGACAGTTATTCCGGGAAGGCCTGCAGATCTAAACTTGAATT
The DNA here is from genome assembly GCA_026167975.1 of Phrynosoma blainvillii. Taxonomy (NCBI): domain Eukaryota; kingdom Metazoa; phylum Chordata; class Lepidosauria; order Squamata; family Phrynosomatidae; genus Phrynosoma; species Phrynosoma blainvillii. Next base: position 117,754,729 of record JANUYF010000003.1, read on the forward strand.
CAAACAAGTTTATGAGATAAAGTTGTAACAAAACATGGCTTGGGTCAGAGAACAAGATGATACATGCTGAATCAAAATTTAAGGCAAATAATTATAAATAGACAAATGCACATCACAAATGCATATTACTCCAGTTAAACACTAGGGTTGTACAACCAACTCAGCTGAATCCTGAAGTCACTATGGGTGATTAAAACCATTTTGTATCAAGTCCAGGCTGAATCAGATTGGTCTTATTTCATTCTGGAGCAAATCAATTTGGATTGATTACAAGTGTCAGACATCAAAAGTAAGCAGGGAAGCGACTTAAAATGAGTATGTGATGAAAATGGAAAGGTTGTGGGAAGTGGATGAGGAGGGATGGGCTCCATTCACTAAAAGTTCTAACACTTAATCTAGTGCGCGGATCTTAACAGCACTCTGCAACCACAGTGCTTGAGTGGAGTGACTCTATGAGGTCACTAAAGTTACAGCATCAATTATCTCTTGCATCTCCTTGTTCAGTGGCAAGATTGCACTGTTAGTAGCAGATTGCTGAAAACCACAGAGAGGGACTGAATGCTTGAGTTTGGTCTCTCTTTATCTTTGCCTTTTCATTTTCCAATCTTTTCTTTTGTTCTGTAGCTAGCTTAATCTGCTGATTACCTCCCCACCACCCACTTAATCTGAGCAGTAATGTATTTATTGCATATGAATGTCTGTTTGTTTTAGAAAATGAAATTTATTCTTCCCCTCACCCCTACCTGGGCTACTGAAGTTGGCACAAGCTGTTGTTATAGGGGTCTGATTTGCTTTCTCAGTGTGATTCGCTGAAAAACATTTTCTCTAGTTGTTCCTCCTTCATATGTGTAATTTTAACATGTGTTATGAAGGTAAACTAAGGTTTAAATTATATTGTGAAACAAAGTTCTGTTTTATTGCCCATTTTAATTACATTGTGAAACAAAGTTACTGTTTTATTGCTCATTTTATTCATAATGGTGAAGCAAACAAATCACTATATTTAATTCCAACTATAGCTTCTCCTTACACTTATGCATCATTTTCCGTTTTAACCATTATTATTGTTGTTGCTGTTGTCATTATTATTACTACCACTACCATTACATCAGACCATTAGCTTACTTGACTCATAAGTCATCTTTACAGTAGTAATTCAAATATAGATAATGCTTCTAGGGACAAAGGGAAGCATACAAGTTTTCTTGATCCCTAGTAACACTAGGAAGGGACAACAGTTTGAGTGGTAGTAGACATAATTTTTCAAGGGACATCTGCTGTAAGATTTGTAAGGACACAAGATACTGGTATGTCTTCTTTCACTCCAGAAGGGCTCTGTTTGAGCCCACAGATCAGAGGAAGACAGGTGGCAGCAACAGTGCCATGATAGAGGTAGTCCCTGAGACAGCAGGCAGACAAGTCTGAGTTGCCATAGAAAAGGGAGAGGATTGTCTAGGGCCACTTTAAGATGGGAGGAGATACCAGGATTGCTATCTTTCTTCACAACTGGTGAGCAAATGATAAGGGATAAATTGCCAAGACATTGTAGTACCTGTAAAGGCAGTAGCAAGTTGCCATGCTCAGTGCATAGATTAAAAAAAAAAAAAAAGCACCAGGAAGTAGACAGTTGGAGCAAGACCTAAAGGGCTGTATGAAAGTGTGCTGCATCACCTGGCAGCATCTGACAGATTCAACCAACCCTGGAAACAAAAATGAAGATTAGGCAGGGAGCTGTTCTGGTTTCACAATGCAATGATCCAAATTTCAGTCCTGGTTCAGATTGGATCAGGTCTGAATAGATTCTGACCAAATCAAGGTTGGATTCAAACCAGTGAATCAGGCTCCAGATTGAATTGCAGAGCTTTATTAGAAATCAAGAGAACATAATCTGGAATAGGAAAATCACTATGATATGGAAGAAGAAGAAACAGTAAATAAACTGGATATCAAAGACAAATAGATACTAAATAATTCCCTTTAAAAATCTGAATACAGGCCAAGCACTTCAGATACATAGAAAACAGTTTTAAGTAAAACTACATTTTTGGTAAGATTTTAACAACTGGCACCCCACTATGTTCTCCATGTGAATCAAATAAGAAATACATTTTCTATTTGGCTCAAGAACGTATAAACATAATCTTCTGCCTGAAGGCTAATTGGGATTTGAATACGCTTTAGTTTCAGAATCCAGTTTATAAATTTAAAAGCAAATCTTTCACATGATTAATGAACCAGAATAAGCCAATTAGTATTTCACTAACAGGATGCTCTGGAAGAATGTTACAGTCTAAAATACTTCAGTCAAACAAGTGCAGACAAGATAGTGAGTGAAAATACTTTCAGCTTCACTGAGGTTCCTACGTGCTCACATTAGGCTGATTCAACACAAGTATACTTGAATTAACATCCAACAAAGAACAACTGTCAGAAAATTCCTAAAGAAACAGAACAATTTTACAGTAAATAGCAGCCTCACAGTTGACAGGATGGTCAGGGGTCTTGTCCAGAGACCAAGCAATTCCTAACTGTCTCTTAGAGATAAGGGCACATAGTACAATGGTACAAGTTGGGTCTCCCTCATCTGAAATGCTTGGGACCAGAAGTGGGCTTCAGAGATTTTAGAAGTTTGGAATATCTGCATATATATAATGAGATATCTTGGAGATGGGACCCAAGTCTAAACATGAAATTCATGTTTCATATACACTTTATACACATAGCCTGATACACTATATTTTTACTGATTTTGTGCATGAAACAAAGTTTGTGTATACTGAACCATCAAAACGCAAAGGTATAACTATCTCAGCCACTGTAATATCCAGAAGTTTATGGATCTTTATTATAAGGGATATGAGGGAATGGGGATAAATAGCGCTATGGGGGAATAAAGATAAATCAAAAAGGGAGGGGGTGGTAATCCGAATGGAACACAAATGGGGACCAGATGGCCAATGGCCAGAGAGGGTGGCAGTTTATGGTTTTGTTTACCTCCTAAGGAAAGACTTTGATGCCCAGCAAAACAACACCTTCTTTCCTGTGATAGATGGATTGATATGGGGGATGGGGACGCTGGAGGAAAAGCAGCAACTTTAAAGAGACCTTTGATGTGGTTGAAAGCATGTGAACTGTGGGGTGGGGAAAGGAGGGACTGGGATGGAACCCTTAAAAACTGGATGGTTTGGGGGGGGGAATCAGATTTAACACTACCAAGTCTCTGGCAAACTTCTTGGTAGTGTTAAATCTACACCAGGGGTAGGCAACCTTTCCCCTTTAAGGGCTGAGGGACTTCAGCTCCCAGAATCCCAGGAGCTATTGGCCAACATGGGACTATTGGCCAACATGGCTGAGGCTTCTGGGAGCTGAAGTCCCTCGGCCCTTAAAGGGGAAAGGTTGCCTACCCCTGATCTACACTATCATGCTGTATTGGTTTCTGAGGTATGGGTCCGCTCAACATGACAGCCACGCATGTGGGCAACTTTAGATTTTGGTATATATCAGATTTTGGAATTCCAGATAAGGGAGACTGAACTGGTTTAGGATAAAAGCTAAATGTGTAACATCACAGGCTGAGCCATTATTCTTCAGTTAAAGGGATGCCCAGAGCCTAAAAGAATGATTATTAGCCAGAGCAGATAGCAACAAGATGACTGATCAATAGTCTGATTCAGTATAAAGAAAACCTAAAGGAAGACTGTATAGCCTGGACAACATATCAGGCCATATTGCAACATATACCTTTCACATACAACAAATACTCTTCCCAGAATCAAATACAAGTTGAGTATCCCTTATCTGAAATGCTTGGGCCAGAAGTGTTTAGGATTTTGGATTTATTTATTTATTGGCTCGTGGAATATCTGCATATACATAATGAGTTATCTTGGAGATGGGACCCAAGTCTAAACATGAAAATTGTGTTTTACATACACGTTGTACAGTATGAAGGTAATTTTACACAATCTTTTTAATAACTGTGTGCATAAAACAAAGTTTGTGTTCACTGAACCACTGAATTTGTGGCATCATGTTGGCATTCAAAAAGTTTTGGATTTTGGAGCATTTCAGATTTCCAGATACAGAATACTCAAATGTAGTACTTCTAGAATTACCATATATACTCAACTATAAGTCAACCTCATGTATAAGTGGAGGGCAGATTTGGGGGCCAAAATTACGGATTTTAACATAAACCAAGGGGCATGTAACAAAGGATCTAAAGGATGAAACAATGGAAAACAGTAGTAAAGAACTTACAAAATTCCAGCAGACATAACTGTGCTCATATTAAAGGCTGGATGGATGAAAGATTAGAGGGAGGTCAGTGCTTTCAAGACAGATTGCACTCTTGCCTTTCACCAGGGGATGGTTCCCTTTTTTATAAGACTTAGAAGTACAGTATTTACACTGACCCATGAATAAGTTGACCCAGGGTTTTGAGATCAATTTTTTTACTGAAATTTCTAGACTTACACATGAGTATATACAGTACACTGTGCCTTTTAGAAGGGATTTTGCATTTTAGACACAGCTGCACGTGACTAAGACACAAACAGGAATCAAATAAATAAATGCCACTGAGAAAACAGTTGTCATAACTGGTTTTGGGGATATGAATCTATACTTCTAATCACAAATTTAACTTTTGCTTACAAAAACGTTTAGAACAAATATGTGTCAAAACAATCTGTTATATTGTTTTCAGCTGTTTTAACTGTTTATAATAATGTGTGGTTTTAGAATTTTTAGAGATGAACTTTCATTTCAATTGTATTTACGTCCTTGTTTTAACTGCCCATTTCCTCAGGGATGTTGGTGGTTTCTGAGGCAATAAATGCCTTAAATAAATGAATAAATATTACCTAACACTGGACTATTGAATATTTGTTCACAGCTTTAAAATCATGAGTTATGAAACCATGTACCCATACTACAATCCCCTCGCTCCTGCTGTCGAAAAAACAGTGGGTCTCATTAATCCAGAGTTCCCCTTTATGCCCAAACTGAGATCCTATCTTACTGTCTTGTTGATCAATTAAAACTTACCAGTATTCAATGCAAATGAAATAAGAATTCTGAAAGCCAAAAGCTCCACAAAGATGGGAGGAATAACTGAGAAACATGCAGACACAGCATTCAACCACAGCTATATAAACCAGGTTTATGAAGTCAGGAATGGATGCATGAATGTAACCATTAGTAATCAAGTAACAGTGTCATGCCAATGTTACTAAGCAAAAGAAGGCAAAAGAAAGACAAGCAGGATTCTCAGACACTAGCATGTAAAGGAACCAAGAAGAATAATGTTTATCAAAGGTAGATTGATTACAGTCTTTTGCAGTAAAATCTTCGGAGAACCTGTTTGAATATTCCTTATGGGACTGTAACCACAGAGAAGAATCAAGTATAGGCCTTAGATCTGTACTTTTGTTTTCTGAGAAAGAAATGAATGTATATAGCTGCAATTCAATAATAGGGGATGGTGTATGTGAAAAGGTATGTAAATATCAGAGAGACCAGGGGTAGGCAACCTTTTTGAGCCAGGGGCCGGGTTGCTGTCCCTCAGCCAATTGGGGGGCCGAAGCATCAAAAATAAATAAATAAATAAATATTAATTTTTTAAAAAAAAATTAAAAATATTCATGCACACTCTCTCAGCCCCAGAAAAGCCATGCCAAAACCCCTGTGGAGATTTTACCAAGAAAACCCCAAGAACAAGTAATAACAACAATAATCAATATCATCATGGCGGGCGGCGGCAGCGGAGGGCAGTGGCAGCGGCAGCAGCGGCAGGACTGGCCTGGGGCCTGTCCAAAGGCCTCAGGGGCCACATCTGCCACGCCCCCCCCCTCCGGGCCTTAGGTTGCCTACACCTGAGATAGACCTTCAAATTCTCTTCACAGGGAAAAACTTCCTTTGGACAAGGTTTTATTTGTTCACATCTAACGAACAGTATCAGCTGAATTAAACTCCAAAGAAGAATGAAGTCTTACCCTCATGCCAAGCACCAAGAACCCAATCTCCTCCATTAGTGGATACTTGCTGACCTGTTGCTTAATCTTCTCAGCTGAAGCATATGGATCATAGCTTTTCTGACCTATTTTTACATCCATGATACATGGCTTTTTAAACTTGTGTGTCACATCTTCCAGTTTCAGGTACAAGTCTGTTAATAATTCAGAATAAAACAGATCAATAGAATAAATCAAACAATAATCAGAGCTCACTGGAAGTTAACAAGTTAACATAAACAGTGAAGATTACGTAACAGTTCACAAGCAACTTTATTTGGAATTCTGTTGTATCGGACAGCAGCCTGTTAATGGCAGAAATGTCAACTGTCATCTTGAGAAAGTATATGGTGTTTAAAAATGCCATAGAGCAGGTGAACCAGAGAATGTTGATTCTGAGCAGAAATGTATTTATTTATTTTCATTTATTCTATATAAATGCCACATATCTCCTCCTTTCCTACTGAAAGGGGCCAGAGGAACAGATAAGACAGAAGAACTAGAATCTCTGGGATACAGCTCATTGGTAGCATTAATAATCCGTGTTTGATGATGGGTTTTATCCAGCTACATGCAACTGTATAGCATTGGTCTATCTAGCCCTCTTATTTTGCCTGGCAATGGTCTGCTACATTTGCTATCTTATAGAGTAAGCTGTTCCTTTTCTCCAACAGCCCCATAGTTAAGAATTACATATGCTTCAACCTTAGACATGGTTAGTACTATTATATTCCCTCTTAATAAGGGTTTTGAAAGTAGCTTCAAACCCTGGTTAACATTAACCAGAACAAGCATAACCCTTAAATATGGTTAAGATCATTATGAAAATAACTATGGGGATTCGTATTTGAGAAAGAAAGGAGAGTTATAACATCTTACTCATGGGTGTGAGTTAGGAGCATTATCCGTGCTTGGGACAGGTGAATATTTGCACAATGGCAGCCAGAGGGCTCATTCCCACTATGATTTACATCGATTTGCTGATTTGCCTCGTCCTGATTTGAAACGGTTTCAGATGAGACTGCGATCATTTGGACACACTTTGAAGCGAGACAAATGCAAAAAAAATTGCTCTTTTCAGACACTAGTTTTTTGCCAGTCCTTTTGAAAAGAAGCGATTAGCAAGCGTGTTCAGCAAGTGGGAACGACAGACTTGAGTCACATCAAACTGAAAAGGAGGGACTACTGTGGCAGACGGTTGGCATGTCCCTCGCCAGTTTTTGAGGAAATATGCCATTTCCCCCCCTCTCAGCGCTATCTTTGTGCTTTGTGGTGTGACCTATGGGTGCATATTAATTGACAGTATATGTGATCCACTGTATTTGCAATTACTTGTAGGCAGAGAGCCAGGCAAGTGGACCGACTGTGGCTCAGCGGGACAAGTAATTGCAAAAACAATGGAGCGCATATACTATCAATTCTTTTAAAAATTGCATGCATCCCAGGGGAGAGTCCTCCATATGACACCCATGGCTGCATGCATCCTAGGGGAGAGTCCTCCATATGACACCCATGGCTTCATGCATCCCAGGGGAGAATCCTCCATATGACACCCATGGCTGCATGCATCCCAGGGGAGAGTCCTCCATATGACACCCAGGGGAAAATTCTGACCATGGCACCCATGACTCCTTCCTGTGTTTTCTTGAATGTGTTGCCAGTTCCATTACCGATGATGCGTAGATGATTGACAGACATTTTGAAGGGGCACAAACTAGTGGGAACGACAATCATGCCAAAAAAGAAGTTAATTAAAAAAGAACCCACTTCCATAGTGGGAACGACGCACCAACTGGAATCGATTCACCGACCCGGAACGAAAGCGAATCACAAACTGGGCTAAATGTAAGTGGGAATGAGCCCTGAATCTGTTTATCTAGATGTACTGCAGATTAGAAGCATGACGGAAATTTAAGATTTAAAAACACAATCATCTTAAAACAAGTTTTAAAAGCAACTTCTCCGTTTTAATAAAACATCTATAACGACAGGTATGATTCTACTACAACAAAACAAGAGCTGTCCACAACTCTCCATATATTAATGTAAAAGTACTTAAGCTTGCTAGAAGCACAAGAGGCAAGAAAAATTCAATTTGTTTTTAAATGCATTAGCCACATATGGCATTTTAATGCACCCTACCCAAATGGCAGCTCTTAAGGATTATTCCCTCCCATTTTCATTTTGTCTGTAGTCCAATATATCAACCCACACTTAAACCTAAATGGGTTTTACACAGCTATGAGAAATACTGCTTTACTTGTGACTATCACAGATTATGTCTGATTTATACCAGCATCATCACATTACATTTATATAAATATATCACAGTGGAGCCTTAGTTATTGTGAACAGCTGAATCAGCTATATTTTGTATTACAAAAGCTGACTAGATGTAAATATACTAACTTCACTGTTGAATCAGTTTCACTGGTAGAAAGAAGCCCTTATTTACAATATAGTTTTTCCTATAATAGCATATCAGTATATCATTTCATGATGTTCTAAATGACAAGGCTTTCTCACACAGCTCCAAGGCACTTAGTTTCAGATACTCTCACAAAATCTCCACAAATCATAGAATCATAGAGTTGGAAGAGATCACAATTAGTGCCTGGTGCATGGCAAGTTTAGCATTAGTACCATTGGGTGCAGTAGGTGGCGACCAGGTTCCATAATATTTTGGCAAAAATTTTTGGAGTTCTAGAAATACACAGTCTTCACAGGTTGGAGAATACACCTGAAACAAAAGACAAGAAATACCGTTGAATTCTTGATAATCTACTCCTTTCCCTGCTATGACAGGCAACTGTTGGTATTTAAAACATTTGTATAGTTAAGGTCTTACAGTCAAAGAGGAGAGATGAAGAGTACATAAAAACCTGTATAAAAGGTATGAAAATGAAAGATTTGAACAGAGTCAATGTTTCACTAATTTTCATTATTATTATGAGTATTGCTTTAAAAATTAAACTAGATTCAAAAGCAGCACTAAAGGCTTATGGATTCTTAGAGGCCTATGAAGAATGTGTTATCTTGTCCTACCAGTGCCCTGGCAGGGGGATAGAAACATTGGAAGAAAAGTTTGATAACTCTCTATCCTCTAAAGTTCAGGTGAAATAGAGTTGAGGGAGATGTTTTGTTTCCAAAACAAGGTTTTCATTAATAAATGAACTAGGGAGCAATTTGTTTTCTTACTGACTTCATTTGTTAAAATTATAAATGAACAGATTCTTCACAGTGATACCATTATTTTGCACAGTTCTTTATTGACAGTCAAGTCTCATGCTTGAAATTATAATGAACAAGGTTTTGTTTCTGGTTTTTGAAAAACAGTCTTCCATCAAAACCACATAACATCAAACTAATCAAGAATACAAGAAAATCTATAATCCTTAAATACTAAATGTATTTAGTTCAATTCTAGGGCTAATTTCAAAGTGACACCAAATTCTATCACTTTTGTGACTTAGCAGCTTTTTGTACATAATATTAAACTCTGGCCCTCAGCTGGCAATATCAGCAAAAGTAAAATGTTAACCATAAACTTTTCAGGGACAGAATGACAGTGTTGTTCATTTCCTTTTTCAATATAACTGGGACACCACAATAAAACTGAGTTACTGGATTTACAAATTACTGCTGTCCATTACATACACAACAAAGCTGCCTTCAGTCTGCGTAGATCAGGCACAAAGACAGCCAAATCTATAAGCCATGAAGCTTCCTAAGTGGTTTATTTTAGAACCCAAAATGAATTATAGTCGGACCTTCTTTTTTGCGGAGGATCTGTTCCAGACACACACACCCCACAAAAATGAAAAATCGCAGATATTCAAGCCCCATTGGCTTGAATGGCTGTATGCGACACTCTGTGTGCACCACGTGCACACCATTTTAACCAATGGGGATCGCCCCTCCGTGAATAATCAAGACTGCGGACTTCAAGTCCTCTAAAACGGAGGGGCAACTGTATGCTTATTTTATTTATTTTATACTTTTCTTCCAGCAGCACAAATTGATACAGTTGTCAAGGGGGGGGGGGCTGATGGTAATGAAATGGCTTATATTGAAGAAATAGAGTCAGATCACACCAGTAGAAAATATGCTTTACTGCATGAGACCATCCCTAAATGAGGCAACTGGAGATAGATTTTAACTTTAATAGGGAATGGAATCATTTATAACTGAATGTTTCAGCACAAGTTGTTCGCGAGCTGTTACCACAATGAACTATTTACATATCTCTTTAAGTGCAAACTAGTGTTACCCTGGGCAACAGTAGTGTGAGGTGCATAATACACATCCTCTAACTCAGCCAAAAAAATTAAATCATAATCTTATTCCCAAAGGGTGTCCACATAGTATCAGGTTTGTTCTATTGACAGTCTGTAAATAACTTCTATGCAGTATCTATATCATCAGATTAGTAATGACTACTAGTCACAAAACCCCTAATTCTCTGTATCACATGATTTCAAGTCAACAGAACAGCAGGAAGGATCTAGCACCTTATTAATAATTAAACTGTTTGTCACTATAAAAGAGCCGAAAGAAGCACTCTGGCTCTTGGTTTCTGCCAAGGAAAGTACATCCAGTTGTAGGCTGTCCCCCTGACTCCCAGCCATAACATCAAACCAAGGGGGAAACCAAACTGACCCACCCATCAGTAAGAGAAGCAGAACTACAATACTGGTTCTTAATTTGTTCAGGTCCCAAACACTTTTAAAAATCAAATGAAAGCTTAGTGCCTCATCCCAGAAAAGTGCACTTAAACCCAATTGTCAAAATTAACGGAAGGTAATAATGGGTCCAAACCACACTGCAAAAATAATCAAGTTTGAGACCACTTTAACTGAGCTGGTTCAATGTTAGGGGATTCTGTAGTTTTGTGAGATATTTAGCCTTTTCTGTCAGAGGTCTCTGGTGCCACAATAAACTACAAATCCCAGGATTCCCTAGCACTGAGCCAGGGCAGTTAAACTGGTCTCAAACTGGGTTATTTCTGCAGGGTGTTTTGGACCAAAGAGAAAAATTACTCCTGGTTCCCAAGAGTCCACGGACGATAGGTTAAGAACTTCTAATCAATAGGTGTCTGCTTCCAATCCCCAGCTACATTTGGAAGCACTGAAAAAAGAGCTCTGGTCCCATGCGTTGGCCAAAGGATCAAGAACCACTAACTGGTCTGGCAATAGGACCAGCAGCAAGGGAAGATCAGCCTACCCAGAATTGCACTTAAAGGTTTGCTTCAAGGAAGCACTGATCTCCTTCTTCCATTTCTCTTCTCTCCCCCTCTTAGGGCTAGTCTATTCTATGTGTACTTTGCAAATTGGTGTGCATTTCTGCACATTTGCATTGGCAGGTAACTGTCTTCACTTTTCTGCACAAATTTGCATCTATTTGCATTTATTCACCTTCCCTCTGCTGAAAATGCACAGCCATCTGAATCCATGCCAAGCAGACAGACAGCCACATGTGTGATAATGCACATTTCTAAGGATTTCAGCAGATACTCCGGTCAAAACTGCAAAGCCTTTTTCCATTGAGTTTAACGAGTTTTTCAGGGGGCCCTGCATACAAAGCCTAAACTCCTGCAAATCATGTGTGGCTAGATCACATTCTTTTTTTAATTCATTTTTTTATTTTAACATAGAACACATACAAAAAGCAAACAAACATACAACCTTTTTTTTTTAATTATATTCATACCTATACAGAAAAAATATACACCTATTCTCTTATACACAAACTTTTGTAAATGTCTGTTATGTCTAATATAATCTATTATATCTAATCCAATCTTCTATAATATGTATTATCTTTAGTGTGCTCTTTTCTATCTATATTCAGATACCTAACTTCCTAAACTAGAAGAACTCCATGTTAATATTCCATTATTCCATTATCTAATTCTTCCTTATCTAATAATTTTAATAACCAATCTTCTATTTTTAGTATTTCACACTCTTTCCATTTTTGTGCCAATAATAGCCTAGCTGCTGCTGTCATATAATAAATCATTCTCACATCCCTTCCCCCCCAAATTGTTCATCTATCATCCCTAATAGATATACTTCTGGTTTCATTTGGAATTTTAGATGTAATATTTTTTCAATTAATTGATTATATGATTCCAAAATTTCTTGATTTTAGCACAAGTCCATTTGCGTCAAAAACATTCCTGTTTTCTTCCTGCACTTCCAGCACTTGTTGTTAATTTGTTTATATATCTTTGACAGTCTTTGGGGGTGAGGTACCATCTATGGTGCATCTTAAATAAATCTTTAATATTTTGTGCTAGTGGAATTTTCATTGTTTTTTTCCCCATACCTTTCCCCATTTGTCCAATTCAATTATGTGACCCACATTTTGCGCCCATTTCACCACAGACACTTTAATCACTTCTTCTTGTTTCTCATTTTAATAATATTCTGTAAATTTTGGATAGTACTTTTTGATTGTCACCTAATAAGATTTTTTCCAATTCTGTAATTTCTTTCCCTATTCCATGATTCTTTATTTCTATCTTTTTCTTTCATTTGTCTATGAAGTATCCAATGACATGGAATGCCATTTTTAATTCTTCTTGTTTTTATTTTATATCCATTTTTCTCAAATGAAATCATATCCCCATGAGTGATCCAATTATTCTTCATTATATTTTCTCTTTTATAAAAAGCCTCATGTGGTGATGGCTGGATCACATTCTATTTGACTTGAATGAGGAGTATTTTAAACATATGCACTAACCCTTAGATGTCTTGCAATTTTAGGTTCCAAACACAATGGCAAGGCTTTACTCATCTATTGAATTTAAAGTTTGTTTGTTTTTTAAATAGGCTGCTTTGGGGTACAACAAATAAATATATAACATCAGTTATAATTAGATGCAATGTACTCCTTCATCTTCCATGAAATCATACTACCTAGAACTCCCTCTACTCCAAACTTTCTGTGACAACCAACACTCATTACAAAAGCACTGTATATACAACTGACATTCACAAGAGATGAATTTGAAAAACTCGAAAACAAATAAATTATAAAAAAGTATCTCATCTATTTTATGCAATGACTAGGAAATTCATAATTAGTTGCTTGTTTGCTATAAATAATTACGGCAAACTTTAGTATGGTGGCAGCTAAAATCTTTAAAATTATCACAGCATGCTGGACACAAAGGGGACAAAGGCTAGAAATTTTCCAAAATTTCCAAAAGTTTATTGATTTGTTTTAAATTTGCAGGAAAATGCTTGGAATGTCAACCAAAGTCTAAATATAAGATTGGTCAATAAATATATGCGTACAAGAGCTAATTAATTAATTAAAAAGCAGAAATCTGAAGTGGGAGGAACTCAAAAGTAGTTGGCAGATTGAGACTGAAAACCTACTACAGTCTTTGTTTTAGTCCCACTGGCTAACACACAAAGTGCTGTGACTCCAATCAAGTATGTGTATTGGTACAGTGTAATAATCAAAAAGGCAGGAAACCACTTTTATCATTCACATTATCATTTAAATTTTATAGAACACAGCAGAGAGGATACCTATAACGAAAATAAAAGCAGGGTTCACCCTATCCAGACAGATATATGTATGAACTTAATAGAGGCTGGATGATCATGTCAGGAGTACTTTGATTGTGTATTCCTTGATGACAGGGGATTGGACAGGATGTTGCTTGTGATCTCTTCCAACTCCATAATTCTGTGAAAAAGAGTATTTTACTGTACTCCCAGAAGTGACAGATTGGGGCAGGAAGAAATTGATTGTAGGTGAAGCTGCAGCAGAAGAAATTCTAACCAACATTAGCATCCCACCATAGATCCAAGAGAGACCACAATGTAGCACTCTACAAGGACTACAATAGCCCCTCCATTTTCGCAGGGCATTCATTCCAGACCCCCTCCGCACACGTCATTTAACGGAGCTCATGAATAATCAAGACCACGGACTTCAGGTCCGCAAAAAAGGAGGGGCAAGTGTATTCTCAAAGGCTGGTCAGAAACTTCAGATGTCCAATAGATATTGTTGCATCTCCTAATGGAATATTTTACCAGCAGTATCTTGCATCCCAGGACATACACATTTACTTGTCATGGTAAACATTACTATCCAGCCTGGAAAGTTCAATTATTCTCAAGCTCCACCCACCCACCCCCAGCTTAGAAGCTGTTTGCATTGTGTTTCCAAGCCAGTTCAATTGTCAGAAGCAGAATGTGACATGGACAAGTTCCAGTTCTCCTCCTAAATTTAGGCAGGATGGCAGTGTAAAACAGGGAAGTGATGCATATAAAAGAAAACAGTTTGCAAACTCCTGATTAATTTTTTTAAAAAATGTTAAATAATACCAGAGTGCATCTCTGCAAGTGATTTGAATGGTAAACTGTCTTTCACAGATAAATTTTAAATTATAAATTGATTGTTTTATGTATGCTTTTAAAACTGATATTATGCCCTTTTAGTTATGTATTTTAATAGGTGTTCATGATTTTAACAATGCTATGTGTCTATTTATTGCTGTATTTTAATCTGTTTTCTCTGCCTCAATCACAGGGCAAGGCAGGTAAGAAATTGTTGTTGCTGTGCTCACTTTTGCAATACTTATTGTTATTATCTGGAAAAGGCTTTAACATTTTTGGTCCCAAAGCATCTGTGAGCTTCCTTCCTTGCATGCATAACAACATTTTCCAGGACTGATCAAGAGTAACATGTTAATAGTTTACAAGATTCAGGATTTTAAGGGTATGCAGAGCTCTCCCAGGGGGTAACAGACTGCCCCAAAAGGGTGCATTGGGGCTACCCCAGCAACCACACGCCACATCCCCAATCCACCCCGGAGCCAGCCCAAATAGAAGAGAGAAAGATTTGCTCCTATTTGTTCACAACCCCAGGACAGCTTGAAGCCACTCCAGGAGCGTGCAGCGTCAAAACACCATGCCTCTGGAGCATCCTGAAGCCAACCCCATGCGGTTGGCTGAGCGGCTTCCAGACATCTTGGGGGTATGCGGTGTCTAAACATTGTGCCCCCAAGCTGCCCGGAAGCCGGATTTTGCGGCCCTCAGTGATAGTTACACAAACCAACATGAAGGTACTACTTTTTACACCTGGGTTAGAGAATGCATTTAGAAAACATTTACCTTATTATAGAATTCTAGTTCTCTGGGCCCTCGAGGTGGTGGCTGCAATTGTTTGAGGACTGTGCCATCAGGATGCTGCAATATGCCTGAGGTACAACACAGAAATTTGGTTTTTTAAAAAAAAAATTAAAGCATAAGAAATACAGTCTTCAAACTATAAAATAATTTCAACAACTGTTGACAGTCAACCACTTGCTGAATTCTCCATAAGGAACAGAAACAAGCATATTAGAATACATGACTTCAACCAAAATAACCCAAGAAAACAAGGGTTAAAAAGCTATTTTCTTTAAATGAAACAAATTAAAAAAAGGAAAAACAGACTTCAGCTTCTACCCAACAAGGATTTCACATCTGTAGAATAATAGCCACATGCTGTTATCCAGGAATACCTAGAAGAGTCAGAAAAGGGAGAGACATCACAACAACACATTTACAAAGGTGAAGTATATAGGAACCTTTGAATCTAACGTTCATCCTGTAAACCAGATAAACTTTTCAAATACTGTACAAGAAGCCTTTATTTTAAAGTAAAACTCCTGCCTATTTCTATCACCAAACCTTGCTATTATTCTGGGCTAGTTCAGTGCTGTTAACTGAACAATATTATTGTCAATTAAGGCAGTCTAAGACCTACGTTTGCTACATTAAAGCAAAACAATTTGCAGCTTGTGAATTAATTATCACTTAACTAATTAACTTGCAAAGACTTGAACTCTTGAAAACAGCAGTGCAAAGTGCTCTGCTTTGATCCAGCAAATGACATTCCCAGATCTTAATTGGCCTTGTAAGTCAAAAGGTGAATTCATTAAAAGACCGCTGCTACTGCTTCAGCAATAATTCTTTGCTACACCTGAGATGTTAAGTAAGATTGATCTAAAGTTCTGCAAGCAGACCTCATCAGCACAGTTTAGAATTTTGAACTTGATATTTACATTAAAAGTATAGCAGTACACATTTTAAAACACTACATTTCACCCAGTTTAAGGATAGAACATAAATAAATGAAAAGAAGTATCTGTACATCAAGGGGTTTTTTTCTGGCTTCATCTTCACTACTGCATAAATAAGTAAAATGAAGAGCCTATATTCTGAGTATATTCTCCATCTCTATATCCATTATTTTGTGTGTTAAAAGTAAAAACAACCAACACCTTCTCACTTTTCAAAAAGCTTGCATAAATCTTAACAGTCTGGGTGGCTGGTTGTTTACAGTGTTTTACATTTTCTTGCACTGACTTTTGTAAAATTTCTAAGAGGACATCTGTGAACAGCCACTTGGAAAGTCTCTATGGGGCTATGCAGATGGGCAAGAAAAGGTGACCTGAAGCTGCCTTTTCTGTAAGCTGCAGCAACTGCACCACAAGTCCCAAGGATGCGACAAAGCAAGACAGAGCAACTATTTTTTTTTTCTCTCAGGCGCATGTGCACATGCACAGGAACACATCCCTGCACATCTGTGCAGGACCTTTCATAGTACAGTCTGTCAATCTCTGTACAAAGGTGAGTGAACTTCGGCATCCCTGCGAACCTGCACAGGACCTGTTATAGGGTCTGTATACAGTCTGTCATCTTGTCAGTAGAAATGTAGCTGAAGTTCGGCTTGCCTGCGCATGTGCACAGGGCCTGTCATACACCCACAGATCATGCAAGGATTCACTGACCTCAGCTTCCCCCAAGTAGTGGGTGCTGTAGACAGGTGTCACTGTTTGACTGTGCCACCCTTGGGGTGTAGGAACGAGTTTGGCAACTGAAAAGACACCTACTCTGTCGTCCTCCACAAAACATGTCCCACACAGATCAGGGGGGAGGGGAGAGGTACATGCTTTTGTGGACAGACTTGATACATGCAGCTGGCAGTCATGCAAGGGACAATGGTCAACAGGACACATGGACAAATGTTACTCCAGGAGCCCCCACCCCCCATCATGGCAGCAAGTGGTGTGCAGGTCTTATGCACATCTGTACACCTGCACAGAAGAGGTCACAAAAACCTCTTTCATGCAAACTGCTATGCATAATGACAGCAAGCGTACATGCAACAGAATGCATTTATTGTCATAATAGAGGACAGTTGCTAGGAAGCATGAGTAGGGTTACAATTAGGGTTAGGGTTCTAATATTCAAGCGCACCTGCGCCAGTGCATCCACACCTGGAAGCATAGGGCGCTTTAAGTTAAAGCCTGCATCATAGGGCACATACTCTGGATCACCGACTCAGTTTCCACCGCACGTGCGATGGTGCATTTATATGGCCGTTTTCTGGTGCACCGGTGTTGCTGCATACATACGTACATGCGAAGGTGCACATCTTTACCAAAGGAGCAGAAAAAAGTGGCTTTTTGGAGCGGCTTTTCTCGGCATACGACGGCTAGAGGGTGCTTTCCTGGCGACTTAGGCATGCGTCGTCTAAACGCCACACCTACAAGTCACCCTCAAAGCACTTCTTTTTGCCCATCTGCATAGCCCCTATGACAAGTTACGAGCTGCACTGCCTCACACTGACAAGGATGCAATCAACTGAGCTCAATCAGACATAACTAGTAGTGTTACTTGGGTACCTCCAAATCAAATCCCTCTTCTCTGCACTGCTTCTGGAGGGTGAACAATCCTTAAAAGCAGATGGGTGGGAGAATCCTTGAAAAGCTTAAGCAGCTTGCGGGTGGGAGCTGCATGTGGAACAGGGCAAGGGATACTTCCATTGAGCAAAAACAAGCTGACTCACATAACATTGGATTGGCTTTAAGCCACAGTAATGACTTAATGGGAGTGCCAACACATGTGATAGTCCTGATGAGGAATCTGTACTCAGGACAAGAGGCTACTGTCAGAACAGAACAAGCCTGTATCCTTTCACCCAATCTGTTCAACTTGTATGCAGAACATATTATAAGAAAAGCAGGCTAGGACACAGAAGAGGGAGGAGTGAAAATAAAGAGGAATGAATATCAACAACCTGAGACATGCAGATGACACCACAGTACTAGCAGAAAACCTCACAGATCTGGAACACCTACTAAGGAAAATCAAAGAAGAAAGTGCAAAGGCAGGCTTAATGTTGAACATAAAGAAAACAAAAATAATGACCACCAAGGACCTTCACAAATTCAACCTAGACAATGAAGAAATAGAAATAGCAAAAGAATTCTCATACCTGGGATCAAACATTGATAGAAATGGGGACTGCAGTCAGGAAATCTTAAGAATGAGGAGGGTGGCTATGAAAGAACTAGAAAAGATTCTAAAATGCAAAGATATACAACTGAGCACAAAAGTTACAATCTTACGAGCCATTGTATTCCCCATTACCATGTATGGATGTGAGAGCTGGACAGTTAAGAAAGAAGATAGGAAGAAAATCAATGCCTTCAAGATGTGGTGCTGGAGAAGAGTGCTGAAGATCCCATTGACAGCCAAAAGGACAAACAAATGGGTCCTTAAGCAGATCAAGCCCAAAACCTCCCTGGAAGCCAAGATGACCAAACTGAGGTTGTCATACTATGGACACATTGTGAGAAAAGAAGACTCATTGGAAAAGACAATAATGCTAGGTGGAGGGAAGTAGGAAGGGAGGAAGGCCACATGCCAGATGGATGGACTTTATTAAGGAGGTTATGGAGATTAAGGGGTTGTAGGATTTAAGCAGAGCAGTGGAGGACAGAGGGTATTGGAGATGTCTCATCCATAGAGTCGCCATGGGTTGAGATTGACTCGAGCACAGTTAACAACAAAATTATATGTACATATACTTCAGGACTCCCACTTTTACACAGCCTGGGTCCCAATCACAAATATAGCACTATATTCTATTTTTGGACTTATAGCACTATATTCCACTAAGCAAAAATAGCACTATATTCCACTTTAACCACCATGACAACATCCAATGTAATGCTAGGGTTTACAGTTTTGTAAGTCACAACAGCTTCCAGGCTGAGAAGTCTAATTACTCCCCTCAAACTCCAAATCCCAGGATTCCATAGGAATGAACCATGGCTATTAAAGTGGAATAATGGTGTGATAATTGTGAATGGATCCCAGGTTTCTACGCTTTAGATGAACTGAAATCTATATGGATGACAGATGCACATATATGGCTGAAACACGTGCATGTATTGCAATAGAACATGTCACAATTAATGTCCTCTCTTTGGATTTAGGATTATAGCAATGTCTGATTGCTCTGCAGAGGGGCGGGATATAAATTATTATTATTATTATTATTATTATTATTATTATTATTACAGTTATCCTTTTGCATCCACGGATTCTGCACCCATGGATTCAACCATCCACAGCTTGAAAATGTTTCCCCCCCCCCAAAAAAAGCAAAAAAGCAAACCTGGATTTTGCCCTTTTACATAAGGGACACCAATTTTACTACACCACTGTATATAATGGGACTTGAGCATCCATGGATTTTAGTTTCCATGAGGATCCTGGAACCAAAACCCAGCAGATACTAAGAGCCCACTGTATACCTTAGACAGCAGGAAAAGTTCAATGTATTCTGGACAGATTCTATAGGTTAAGAATTGCCAGTCATAAGAGATACTTCAGATATCGCTATGACTGAAGGAATATTATCTTACATGCCACGGACCTTCCAACAATTCAACTGTTTGCACATTCAATGATACATCACACCAATGCCATGGTAGATTTTGCAATGCAACTCCAACCCTTTTGCCAAAATCTGTGACACTTTCTGACTGGGTTGGCTTTGCACAGAATCTTAGAATCTCTTGAGAAATGCTACTCTACATTCATGTAAGTTTTCAATACTGGACACACTGACCCTTACTGGAATCCAAGAGAGACTTTGGGGGGTTGCAGACTGCCAGAAATAGTACAAACTGAGTCCACTTTTAGGGTTAGGGTTAGTGCTAGGGAATCATGGGAATTGTTTTTTTTCTGAGACATTGAGCCTTCTCTGTCAGAGAGCTCTGGTGCCACAACAAAATACAGTTCCCATGATTCTCTAACCCTAACCCTAAAAGTGGCCTCAATTTGCACCATTTCTGGCAGTCTGCAACCCCCCTTAGGGCCTTTGCAGACTGCTAGAAATAGTGTAAATTGAGTCCACTTTAACTGCCCTGGCTCAGTGCTAGGGAATCCTGGGAATTGTTTTTTTTTTCCTGAGACATTGTGCCTTCTCTGTCAGAGAGCTCTGGTGCCACAACAAACTACAGTTCCCATGATTCCCTAGCACTGAGTCAGGGCAGTTAAAGTGGACTCAATTTGCACTATTTCTGGAAGTCTGCAAAGGCCCTTAGAAGTCACTTTAATGTTGTATTTTCTTCAAATCTTTCCTTACACTCATTCATCATCAATTCCTCCTTTCCTTACACTACCTATGCCCAGTTTCAGTAAAAGAGACTGAGTTTACAGGAAACAACACTCACTGCATGGTGATGAAATCACTCTCTAATAGTGAACCTTCTTTTTATGCAAAACAGCAAATGCAACAGTCTGTTTTCTTCTGGAGCTTTCTCTGTTTCCTGCAGAAACCTACAAGAGGTCTCTCTGTTCATCCAATTAAAAGTTTCTGAAGTTCTTTAGTAGGAGCACTGGCATTTTATTTTTCTACGGTTTGATTTTTGTTTGGGTATGGAAACATAGAAAAGGGAAACTCAGTTTTCCCTTACTTCAAAACTTCCTCTTCGTAGACATGAAGTGTACACTAATATATCAAATTAAGAGTATATTATTAAAAGAAAAGAAGGAGCCCTGCCCTGCAGGCTTAAAGAAGAGCAGAGGAAGGTCACATTTGTAGAACACCAAAACAACAAAGCAGCAGGCGCAACAGCACGCACAGTAAGGAAGCCATCGTATGTAATTACTTTAAACAGTTTACTAGAAAGGAAAATGTTACGCTGTTCTAGTATTGCTCCATCAATACGTGCCAAGGCACAAGTATTTACTGTAAATTGCCAAGGTGTAAAGAAGTAGAGACAAGATAATACCCTTCAATATGGATAAAATCCAAGTTTTATGAGAATTTTAGATGCCAGATTTCAAAGGTCAAACATTTTCACCGTTTAAAAAAAAAAAAAAAAGAATTACTTAAAAACTTGATGTCATTACACAAAACTAAACATTACCATCTTATCAACTATGGACAGTGGCTTGATACAGGGCAGACTGAAAGAGGGGGACAGGATTGCTCTGAAAATCTTAAAATGCCCTCAAATAAAACAGCTCTTTCATCATATTTCACTGGACTACTGAAGATGAAGAGAAATGAACACACACACACACACAGCAAAGCTGCTCTTAACAGGGTGGTTTAGAAGTTAAAATGAAAAATAGCTCTAGTACAGGTAGGTTCCCAACTTGGGGTGTGACAAAGAATAGCTTGTGTCCTTGAGTGACAAATCACAAACCTCCACTCATGTTTTTCTGAATAAATTAGAACCGCTGCTCCAGTATTATCACTCTGGGTTCCCTGAGAAAAAGGAAGAGAAACAAATGGGATAAACACAAAAAACTTCTGTGCTGCTGCTCTTCATGTTGTTGTTAACACTACAGCAGGTATCTTCAAGCACACCCCAAAAGATTTCCTCTTGAAGACATACAACTGGAAGAAATGAAGAAGGAAGGAAGTCACACAGAACCATAGGGAAACATGGGGGGAGGCAGATTTAAACCAAAAACAATCCCTTGGGGCCTCCAAATTTAAATACCAAGGGTGGGCAAAATAAAGTTGTTGTTGTATACCTTCAAGTCTTTTCCAACCCTATCATGGGGTTTTCTTGGCAAGAATGGTTCAGAGGGGGGTTGCCACTGTCTTGATCTATATGTATACTTGATCTATATGTATCCTGAGGCTGAGAGAGTGTGACTAGCCCAAGGTCACCCAGTGAGTATAGATGCCTGGGTAGGAGAAATAATTGTTGTTGTTGTTGTTGTTGTTGGGTGTGCTTTCAAGCCGTTTCCAACAAGGAGACACTAAAATGGGCTTTTCTTGGCAAGATCTGTTCAGACCACACTGGTATTCCTGAGATTATTGTAATTATGTTGTGTGCCTTCAAGTCATTTCCTGACTTATGGTGACCCTAAGGCGACCCTATCAAGATTTGTTCAGAGGTTTGCCATTGCCTTCCTGAGGCTGAGAGAGTGTGATTTGCCCAACGGTCACCCAGTGCGTTCCATGGCCAAGCTGTGAATCGAACCATGGTCCCCAGAGTTGTAGTCCAACACTCAAACCAATACACAACTCTGGCTGTAGCAATAACTAGTGATAAGAAATTAGGAGCTGTCTTGCTCGATATATATACTTATGAAGATACACAAACACACATATCATTGTTGCCTTCATACTCATAGTCCAACACTCAAAACCACGACACCATTCTGGCTGTAGTGACAAGTACTTCCAAGAAATTAGGAGCTGTCTTGATCTATATGTATGCTTACGAAGAGATGCACAAACACACTCAATTATTGCCTTCATAGCCATAGTCCAACACTCAAAACCACTACAAAATGCTAGCTCACAAGTGAATGGTTATAATTAATTAAATAAATAAATAAATAGGCAAGCTTTAGGATTCTGCCTTCCCCCCCCCCCCCCCCCAGTCCTAGTCCAGCACTCTAAAACCACGGCTGGCTGAGCAAGATTCGAACCCAGACCCCAACACATGTATACTTAAACCGCTACTACGCCACGCGGGCCTTTCTAAATAAACTTGCTAAAAATCGGGGGGTGGGGGGTGAGTGTGTGAGTGAGTGAGTCCATCAGGCTCCCTGGGCAAAAAAAGGGGGGCAATACTTAATTTTTTTTGGGGGGGGTTCTCCTCCTCCGTCCACTCACCGCCCTTGTCCTTGCCGTACATGTGTCCGGCCACCTGATGGGAGAGAGGGACGCAGCCGTTGAGGAGACCCTGCGCCCTCCCTCTGTCCTCCATCGACGGCGAGGGGCTCGGAGGTCTGTCCAGCGGGGGGCCCAGGGGCCGCCGCTGGGTGGCCATTTCCTCGGGCAGACTCCCTCAAGAGCTCCCTCCTCCGTCGTCGACGACGCCCCCGACCGTTGGTTGCCCAGACCAACAGGGCCAGGGCTCCATAGCTCTCTCTCTCTCTCGCGCGCGCGCGCGCGCACTCCTTCCCTCCCTGCCTCGCGCGCCTCCTCAGACACCAAAGCTTTTTTCTCCCCTTTCCTCGGCTGACAAGCAGCAAGCAGCACTTCGACGGCGACGCTGAGCCAGCACGCATGCGCGGAAACCCAAGGAGCATGCGCAGTAGCCGCCGATGAAGCCACTGCCGCCGCCCCGCCTCATTTCAGTTTGCCCTGATATCAGTGTTTTCCTTCCCTCTCTTCCTCCCCCATTTTGTTGTTGATATTAACTGGACCCCAGTTCATGGCGGCCTTCTCTGGATGACACACCTCCACATGACCGGAGGTCTTCTTCTTCCTCCTTCTCTTTTCCAGGACATGTCCTACATTTCAACCTTTTCTCCAGGAGGAATTCCCAAATGTCCTCCATTTGGAACTAAAGGGTATAAATTTACATTTACTGTACTGTGTATGAGAGTGTTTTCAGCTCAGGGTTACCAGATACATCCTCTTTTTTCCAGGACGTGTCCTACATTTCAACTTTCTCTTCAGAAGGAATTCCAAAATGTCCTCCATTTGGAACTAAAGGGTATAAATTTACATTTACTGTACTGTATATGGGAGTGTTTTCAGCTCAGGGTTACCAGATACATCCTCCTTTTTCCAGGACATGTCCTACATTTCAACCTTCTTTCCAGGAGGAATTCCAAAAATGCCATCCCATTTTGAGTAGGACTAAGAAGCATGGGTTTAATACATAGTCAGCCCCTCCACACACTTGCTGCTTTGACTTTTGCAGATTTGATTATTCGCGGATTTGATTAATATGTTCCCTCTAGGAATCTCTCCAGTGATTTCCAAACTGTTTTTTCTAGATGTTTTGGACCTCAGCTACTTTGGCCAATGGTTTGGGATTCTGGGAGCCAAATCCCAAGACGCATGGATGGCCAGAGTTTGGGAATCATTGCGCTCTAGGTCTTCCAGCACGACTCTATGGTCAATGTCTGGCAAAAGTTGCTGTAGAGGACCAAGAAGTTCCTAGAGAAAACATTTCTCTAGGCATTTGTTGTTGTTTTTTATTTTGGAATATTTGCATATACATAATGAAATATCTTGGGGATGGGACTCAAGTCTAAACACAAAATTCATTTATGTTTCATATACACCTTAAACACATGGCCTGGAGGTAATTTTATACCATAATCATTTGGGGCATTAAACAAAGTTTGTGTACACTGAATCATCAGAAAACAAAGGTATTACTGTCACAGCCATCCATAATGCACAATTTTGGATTTTGCAATATTTGGGATTTCAGAATTCCAGATAAGGGAGACTCAGCTCAAAATTTTCCATACTTGGGTTTCGTCATCAATCAGAGCAGAGAATGTAGTCAAGAAATCATAAGACTTGGACTTGGAAGGGCAGCTATGAAGGAACTAGACAAGATTCTGAAGTGTGAAAATATATCACTGAATGCTAAAGTTAGGATAGTCCATGCCATAGTATTCCCCATTTCTATGTATGGTTATGCAAGCTGGACAGTGAAACTGATAGGAAACGAATCAACTCATTTGAGATGTGCTGGAGAAGCGCTCTGCAAATACCGTGTACTGCTAAAAAGAGTAATAAATGGCTCCTGGAGCAAATCAGGCCTGAACTCTCCTTAGAAGCCAAGATTACTAAACTGAGGTTGTTCTATTTTTGCCACATCATGAGCGGAAAGGACTCACTAGGGGTAGGCAACCTTTCCCCTTTAAGGGCCGAGGGACTTCAGCTCCCAGAAGCCTCAGCCATGTTGGCCAATAGTCCCATGTTGGCCAATAGCTCCTGGGATTCTGGGAGCTGAAGTCCCTTGGCCCTTAAAGGGGAAAGGTTGCCTACCCCTGCACTAGAAAATACATTAATGCTTGATAAAGTGGAGGGAAAAGAGGAAACCATATAGCAGATGGATAGACTTAATCAAGGAGGACATGGCCTGGCGTCTGCAAGACCTGAGCAGAGCAGTTGAGAATAGGATGTCTTGGAGATGTGTTATTCACAGGGTTGCCATTGAGTCGAGATTAACTTGAAGGTGGTTAAACACACCTTTTCTGTTTACTCAGAACTTAGAGGGCAAAATGGTATCTTAATTATATTCCCTTACTATGTATTGGGAAAAACCTGCAATTAGCCCCAAACTTTATTCCAAAACAAATCAAGTATAGCCTGTTTCAGGTTGCAACACCATATAAATAGACTAAGCCCCACAGAACTGAGTAAAAAGTACTTCTGAACAGACATGGATAGGCTTGTACTGTTGGTGGGTTATGTCTAGCCTTTGATGGACATGGTAGATTTGGGGGGGGGGGGGAATTGCTGACGTCTTGTAATACGTGGCTCTCAAAGGTACACAGAGATGCTTTTTCAAGGCATCTGGATTTGTTTGTCTAGTTTGCCTTCTTTGTTGCTATGAATTGAAAACAGCATCAATTCACAGTGCATAGTTAGGGTTTTCAAGGACTGTCCTAGATCTCCTTTTTTGGTCATGCAAGGTAGCTTAAAAGGTCTGGCTTTAGTTTGGCTCTTATTTCAACTTGAGTTATTTCAGTGTCATCATCTGTTAATGGAAGTAATGACTTCCGAATGTGTGTTCTACCTGTATGGCTAAGAGCTAGAACTCATGGTACTTCTGAAGAGATAACGTTTTTTGTGTAGCAAATTATAAGCTATTTCTGGCATTTCCCTTAATGAACAGCTAATGCTACGCTATGACGTACCTGGAGATCTGTATTTTTTTAACTACTGACAGTTCTGGACTGCATACTGTGCTCACATGGAGCTTCATGTGTGCATATGAACACTCCGCAACTGGTAGTGCTGTTCATAGACAGAGTTTATTAAATCTACCCTACAAGGAGTATATTAATGTGTTGCTAAATGTTATATCAAACAAAGTAAAGCAAGGCCATGGGGAAGGGAAAGGACTAAATATATAGGAAGGGAATCATAAAAATAGATTTGTGTAAAATCATGTTTTTGATAAAAGCTACTGATTTAATGTTTCAGTAGATAACAGTTATTCACAGTGCCAAATGTCTGGCTATTCTGCTCTTAGGTCTAGGAAGGGTATGAACAAAACCAGGTGAGAGTGAGTTGATTTGCACAGGGAGGTGACTTCAGTATTTGAACTGGAGCTGGTAATTAACAACTCTGCTGTCAGCTAAAGGCAAACAGCCAGTAACAGGGAAAGGTATACTGTGTATATTATTTAACAGTTAAGCCAAGGCTCAAAACAAAGTCCTTGGACTCTAAACTCTTGATCTATGGCTACGCAGGGGCAAGGGAGCAACACCACATTTATACCTGCCTATATAAGAGATCCCATTGTTTGAATGGGAAAATTGAGCCGGGGCTTGTCTATGGCTCAAATTAAGCCTTTATTTAAAGGGGGGGGGGGGGGGACACGTTTTGATTTCTGCAAAAAGTAGGAATTCTCGGCCATGCCTAAAAAGAAAGTATTAAATACATCCACCCCAGCAAGCATGGCCAGTGGTCAGGAGCTGGGAAGTTGCAGCCAAAACAACATTAGGAAGGCTCTGCAGCCCTGGTCTCTGGTACTCATAAATTCAGGGCCTTTCACTCTACACAATTACTGTTCTACGATTCCCTTTTAACGGCCATAGCTCCATCCTTTGGGATTATGGAATTTGCCATTTAGGGATGGGGATTTAGAATTCTGTGCCAGAGAGCTCTAGTGTCCCCAAACAAAAAAGCAAAACAAACCAGGAGCCCTCCTGATGTTGTTTTGACTACAGCTCCCAGCATCCTGACCAATCTGGTTAGGGTTAATGGGTTAACTAAGATCCAACAACAGTTGGAGAGCCAGATTCCCTACCTTTGCAACTGATATTGTGTTTCATTATGAGACTGGTTAGTGAACAGGTTATGTTGAACACTGAGAAATTTCATAATGAAATACATTGCCTGTGGCATGGGAAACATAGGGCAGAGCCTGGGAAAGTTACTTTTTGATTCATAACCAGTGGCCATCCTTTCTAGGGAATTCAAGAATGTTACTTCCAAGCTCTGACTAAAATGGGGAAGAAAGCATAATTTGCATGTCCATTGACAATAATGGGATTTGCTGTCCCATGCTTTTTGCTATCCACAGAGGAGTCCAGAACAGAATCCCCATGAATACAGAGGACCAATTGTATCTGAATCAATTACAAGGATGCAGTCCTATAATATAATATTGGGCTGGTGTTACCTTATATGTGTGGGGCTTAGAGAGCCTCTATGGACAGCAGCAATTTATCTTTAACTTGGGGAATATTTATCTTGGCTTTGCTAGAGGAGGTAACATAAGCAAGAACTAAGCACCAGTTATACTGGTAATCAATGACGAGATGGCCGACATGGAGAACTATATGAACATTTATTAGAAGAAATATAAAAGAAACACAGAGATAACCCATTCAAACAACCAGCATACAGAGCTAACTGAAATAGAAAAGTGGAAGAGGATAGCAGAATTTTAGGACTGGATGAGGTAATCGCTACCTGTCTTGAAGAAAAGGGCCCACAGAAAGCTGGGAAATACCCCGAGGCTTAAGAACGAGGCGCGCAAAGGAACTCAAACTGAAGCCTCGGGGCAACAGTCACCATAAATGCAGCTGGGGTGGGGATTACGTCAGCTAAAAGGCTAAGTTTTGGGGTGCTATTTATACCCTTAAAACCAACCCCAATCCATGGAGGTTCCATGAAAAACCAAAAGCTTCATTGGCCTTCAACAGAACCTAAGGTTTCCAAAGTAAAGAGTTTAATATTCGGGAGATGAGAAGGGTTGATTTTGATCGATGATGCTTTACAACACCTAGACAAGACCTGGAGTCCCCAGGAATGAGGGGAGGAAGGGGGTGCTTAGGAATCCACAAGAGATAAAAGGGGGATTCCGATCTTGTTTGATCTGGCAGAACTCATCTTTTGATTTTTGGTTTGTGGGTCAGTGGGATGGCAGCACTCCTCCAGCAAGCTCCTCCCTCCCCATGCCTTTCCACGTGGCTGACTCACGGTCAAGTCATTCATACTAGCTATCCCAGTGCTATATATGCCATCACAACCACCTCTGTTCCCGCTGGTGCCTAATGTTACATTAAATTGTAGCTGGATTAACTTAATTCTTGTGTTAGGGAATGTTTGGATGCTTTCACTGGAAGGAAGCCTAGAGAAAGGGTAGCCTTGAGGACTCTCTCCTTTTAGTAATTAAAGCATGATCTCCTTGATTTGGGATGGCTTGTGTGGGAGTTGTTGTCGCTGACTGCCTTCAAGTCAACTTTGACTGTGGCTTCTCTGATTAAATCTATCCATCTTTTCCTTCTACTTTCCAAGCATTGTTGTCTTTTCTAGTGAGTCATGATGTGGCTGAAGTATGACAACCTCAATCTAGTCATCATGGTTTCTAGGGAAGAATTCAGGTTTGATTTGTTGTACGACACATTTGTCTTTTTATCTATGGTATCCACAGCACTCTTCTCCAATCTCTATCTCAAATGAGTAAAAAGGTAGTATTTATCATATAACAGTAAAGTTTCCACAGCTTAACTAAGGAAGAATTTCAATACAAAACTTTTAGTTTTTGTTCAGAACCTGCTTATTAGATACAGTGCCTTGCAGAAATGTTAAACCCACCCCCAAACCTTTCCACATTTGTGTGTGTTCAGACTTGGAACTGAAATGGATTTCAATTAGTGCAAGTATTTTTTAGTTGATGCCACAATAAAATATAGACTATTAAAATATTTTGCACTTCACAGTTCTGAGTATCTTATATAACTAGGTGATAACATTACTGTATATATTAATGTAGTCTAGAAATTTTAAGCAAAAAATTGACCCAAAAATCAAGTTGATTTATCCATAGGCCAATGTAAATCTGTACTTTTAACTCTTATTTAGAAAGGAACCATCCCCGACGAAAGGCAAGAGTGTAATATTTCCTGGAAGAATAGACCCTCCTCTACTCTCTCACCCATCCAGCCTTTAGTGTAAACACAAACAGTTATGCCTGCAAGAATTTTGTAAGTTCTTTGGCATCGTTTTCCTTTGCTTCATCCTTTAGATTCTTTGTTACCTGCCCCTAAGTTTCATATCAAAACCCATAATTTTGGCCCCCAAACCTGCCCTCGACTTATACATGAGGTCAAGTTATAGTCGAGTATATATGGAAATTGAATTTACTTCACTACCAGGCTGTAATACAACAAAATGTGGGAAAGTCGATGTTTTTCACGTAGCAATACTCAACATATGTCTGTGAGAAACACAGAGTTCCTATTTGCTGCTCTTACAAGCACATTGAGCACTGCTACCGTACATTAATGATTGCTATGTGAGGAACAAAATAGGTAAGACACAGAGCCTCATATCTTTTCCATGTCAGCTTACTTTCAAGTATGCCTGCATAGTATAGCATCCACATATAGGTTCAGATATTGGTGGCATTCCTTTATGTAGCTTCTGCAATACTCAGTTGTTTTATTAATGTATTATTATTATTATTATTATTATTTATATCCCGCCCCTCTGCCACGCAATCGGGGCGGCGTACAACACATTAAAACATGACAAAAATTTAAAATAAATCCAAATCCCATACCATATTCCCACACCCACCCACCCCTTAAAAATAAATTAAAGTGACTTATTATTTTTCTGCAAAACAGTTAGACACTTCTAGCTACTTAGGAAATGGTGCCTGGATACAAGAGATTACTTCATCACAACTCCTGTACTGAATGCTTGCTTTTCGTGTGGGCAGCTGCTGGCATATTATTTGGAAGTCTTAACGATCAGTTAGTGGTTGAATGAGATAAAGCATAGAAATATTCTCCAGTGTGCAAAAGTTACAGCGCTGTTGTCTCTCACCATAATACCGGCAACAAAGCAGAAAGATCCTACAGATCAGTACTACTGTAGACCAGTGCTGCAGTCTCTAGACCTCTTCCAGGAAAAAAGAAAATAACTGTAATCTGTAGCCAGTTCTAGGTACATGGAGGCTGGGGAGAAATTGTTGATCCCCCACATGAATAATAATTTCCTTATTATTCATCTCATTAAGAGCATTTGGTTCAGAAGAAGGGTTAGAAAGTATTATTCATAAATGCTTCATCTTGTTAAACATACTAGTTATTAAGAGGAAGCACAAACATTGCATTATAGGCATTTTCACAATGTCTAAACCAAACAATTATCCAGCTAATTACATATAGACTGGTAAGGTCTAATAACACTTCCCTATTTTGACCCAGTCTCGAGTTCCAGTTCTGCCCGCTATATAATTTCACTCATGCAACTGACTGGAATTTTTTAAAACAATCTTGTTCTAAGTGAAAGAAAAAAAGGAGGCTTCTTCAGAGAACTGAAAGGACTGGCCCAAAATATTTTGCAACCTGAGGGTAAGCAACATAAGATCCTCTCCTCTAGTAATGGTACACAATACTCTTGTACTCAGAACTGGCTTTAAAAAGTATTTTACTGGAAAATAGAAGAGAAAAATATAACCCATACTACTACCGATTATGTTTGCTGATAAGGCAAATGATATGGGTCACCAAAATACTAAGAACTGAAGTTAGGCCCGAGATAAATATTTGGTATCTCCTACAGATTTATGAGTACTGTTGTCATAACCTCTCCTTTTGATGTTTCATTTGCACATAATTGTATACATCACTTGATGTTACCCAAACTGTAGTGGGTCAGAAGGAATGGCTGGGTAGTACCTGCACTCTTTTATAACCTGTGGCAGCTGCTTACTTTGCCTAATGTTTAGGATCCAATTTTTTTAATTTAGAGGCACTCAGGCTTCTTGAGGGAATGCCAAGTTTTCATCAGATATACAAAATTAACTGTAAGATTGTCTGCATCCAAGACACTCTCTATCACCCTTTCTTCATTGATAAAGGGTATCTTTCTGATCAAGTAATTACACTGACTGCCAGTCTAAAGTAACAGTAGGAATCAAGTGGCCCTCCACCTATTGGATTATAATTCCCAACAGCTCTAAGCAGCAAAGTTAATGGTGAGGAATGCTGGCAGTTGCAATTCAACAACCTCTAAGGTGCTGTACAATTTTCTGAAGAAAACATTAGACTACAAGGGCACATTAGAAAACTCGCATAGTGAACATAAACTTAGCAAAAATAATTTATGAAGTTCTGAGATGTATAGTTTTTTGTGTTTTTTTCAGGCTGTGTGGCCATGTTCTAGAAGGGTTTTTTCCTGCTGTTTCTCGGAAGATGCCAGTCACAGATGTTGGTGAAACATCAGAAAGAAACTGTTCTAGAATATGGCCACACAGCCTGAAAAACCCACAAAAAACTATGGATGCCGGCCATGAAAGCCTACGCCATTCAAATGATTTTTTAAAATCCTAATTAATATAATCTTTATTTTTGTGGATTAAATTACATCAAGAAATAAGCAAAGTTCTGAAGATAATAGTACTGGATTGGATCCAGTTTAGTCAACTGACTTTAGCTGGACAAATTAACCCTAACTTCATTTTCACTGATCTAAATGGGCCTACTGTAAACATGACTAATCTGGATTCAATCCATTCTTTTTAATTATATATGCATACACTGATTCTGTCAAACTGATACTTGCTGTATCTTCTTTTCTTACAGACTGAAAAGAGTACTTCTAAAAGATGGCACTTAAGTACAACATGCCTTTCCCATCTGCAGGGCTTCAGTTCTGTCCTCCCATGGATGAGAAAAAAATGTGCATGCTTAAGCCCCATTACAGTCAATGAGTAGTGATGTGCATTAACATGACACCATTAACAATAATGGGACAGGGCAGGCTGTGGATACTCAAGTTTGCAGGTGGCTAGCCCGCCGATAACACAGGCCCACTATACTGATAATTAAACTTTTTTTACTATTTTCTAGCTCAAGTGGAAGGCATTTTTGTCAATGTTTTAAATTGAATCCCATGTTTCAGCCTTATTTCTAACTGAATAGGGCTAGAACTGGGTGGAAAACTATATGGTCCTAAAATAAAAGATTATCAAAAGTCATTTTATTTTCATGGTGCATGTAGTTTTGAATAGCAAAGACAATTAATAAGAACACTGTATTTGAAAATAATTTAATGTCTCATTCAAATACATACTTCAGAGTACATTCTAAAGGGCGATTGCATTTTTTACACTTAATGAGAATGTACACATTAAAGACAAAATCAGTAAGTTACAGGTATTAATTCCTAACATGTAGTGTGTTAAGCAAGGCAAACAATATGAATTACATGTGCTGCAGTCTACTGTATACCACATCTAAAAAGTCTTCAGTGAAATGACTTAAGACCTGTAACTTTTAGAGTTACAAGTGAGCAGAAAGCACTGCAACAACGCTGTTTTCATGTATCCAAGTCATTTGCTCTCTTTAAGCATCTTTTTTCTTGATGATGAGAGGTCCCACATTGTCTCCTGTTTCATCATTATGCTTTGTGTGAGAACCATCGCACAGTGGGAACTGCAGGGGGGGAAAACATATGAAGTAGCCTTAAATGCACATTTTCCTTAGCAAAACAATTTAAAAAAATAATCATTCACATGCATTAAATGCCAAGGATGTGAAAGAAAATAGTTCAGACAATTATAAGTAATAGTGTGGGCAACCCTTTCAATCAAGACTGCTATCACTTGGGATAACCTCTCTTGAGGCTGCATGCCAGCAGAAGGCAGGGCTGAAATCAGTAAAGCGTGGGGCCACCTCTAGAAATGGCCAGGGCCACCCTTTTTCTCTGACACTTTTATCACTCTCTTGCCCACTCCCTCCACTTGCTCCCCAAGTAGAGAGAGAACTGTTAGGCAATGGCCAAGTCACCCTTTCCAGAAGCTTGAACTGAGAGAACAGAGAGATTTTCCGAAATTAGCGTGAGGGTCACGTTTAAAGGTTGCCCACCTCCAGTATTAAGAATCTAGCAGACCACTCAAGGATATTACAACAATATTACAGTTCTAGTGTTGCTGCAACAGAAAAGAACAGCAGTCACTCCTACATTTTAAACATGGATTTGACTGAAGAGAAATATGAAGATTTGGACCCCGTAATGTTTTCAGCCCCAGGTACTCTCTTTCTCCTTCCCTTTTGCGGATTTATTACATTGAAAAATAAGCAGGCAGCTGCCAGAAAAATAACTGTTCCTCTGCTGATGGTGCCTCAACTGTGGAACTCCCTCCACATTTGTAATCAAAAACTTCATTTCCTAGAATAGGGTAGGAATAATGTAGTGTTCCAAATCTTTTGGACTGTAAGTTCCAGCAGCTCTAGCCAGCAAAACTAAGGGCCTTTGCAGACTGCCAGAAATAGTGCACATTAAATTGAGGCACTGCCCTGGCTCAGTGCTAGGGAGTCACGGGAACTGTATTTTTTTCTGGGACATTGAGCCTTCTCTGTCAGAGAGCTCTGGTGCCACAATAAATTACAGTTCCCATGATTCCCTAGCACTGAGCCAGGGCAGTGCCTCAATTTAATGTGCACTATTTCTGGCAGTCTGCAAAGGTCCTAAGTGAGGAATGCTAGGAAGTGCAGTCCAACAACATCGGGAGGGCCTCACCATTCCCAACACCTGTCCTAGAAAGAATGCTTCTGTTTAGACAGTGTTAACAACCGTGGCTAGATACCACAGATAAGGGTGACAAATATTTACAACATCTTTTTGACCACAGATTACAAGTTTTAGAGAGGTAGAGCACAGAGAGAAGAGGAACACATACTAAATGTGACACTCGTTTTAAGTTAAATGATTTTAACAGATGAGCACAACTTCCCCATATAAGAAAAAGTATTTTGGTAATCAATGCTAGGATCAATTAAGGCTTCCTTCAACACTGCTTTCTACTCAAATCACTGTTTCAATGGCTTCATTGTGATCTAGCAGTAAGTAAGCAGTAAGTAAATAACTTCTGAAGGAATCACCAGATACCTCTAAAACAAGTTAGACATTTTCTTCTCTTACCTTCTTAGACTTCCAACACCGGCAATACACAGCTTTGTCCCCCAAATCTTCCATATCAAATGCATGAACTACTTTTGGATTATCTTTCTGAATATGGAGGTTTACCATCCCGTTACAGCATCTGTCCTTGCGGTAGAGTTTTTTGTAAGCAAGATACCCAACTGCTGCTGCTCCTGCTGCAACTGAGACTGCTACAACCCATTCAACTGAAATAGAAAAAATGGTGAAACTGTCAAAAGCATTTACGTACTCCTGTCCCAACAGATTACTGCTAAAAGGTAACAGCAACTGTTACAGTTGCTTCCTTTTCCTAATAGGTTTTCATTTTCTTCTCAGATACAGATGGCTCTTACCATGTCATTTAGTATGCATATACTGAAAGCAATCTTTCTTCATATTTACAGTGGAACCCTATGCACATTCATTCAAATGAAGGCTGCCAAATACAGCTAATCTTTACTCCCCAAGCTTGAACCTGATGCAGAAAGGGATTTTAGATGGTAGGATGCAGACTTTCCTCAGATGATAGGAACCCTTCTGCACTACTTTTATTACAACCCATTTTGAAAAGGAGGGAGCAAGCTTGTTTTTACAGCTTCTACATTCTAAAACAGGGGTAGGCAACCTAAGGCCCAGGGGCCGGATACAGCCCCCGGAGGCCTTTGGACCGGCCCCAGGCTGGTCCTGCTGCCGCCGCTGCCGCCACCCGCCATAATTATATTGATTATTGTTGTTATTACTTGTTCTTGGGGTTTTCTTGGCAAAATCTCCACAGGGGTTTTGCCATGGCTTTTCTGGGGCTGAGAGAGTGTGCATGCATATTTTTTAAAAAATTTTTTAAAAAATTAAATTTATTTATTTATTTATTTATTTATTTATTTATGGTGCTTCGGCCCCCCAATTGTCTGAGAGACAGCAACCCGGCCCCCAGCTCAAAAAGGTTGCCTACCTCTGGCCTAAAAGAAACCACACAGAGGGAACTTATATTTCATTATCATCATTCTTCTTGGTGTTCAGGAGACAGAGGAGAAAACTGTTTGACACTATGTTAAGTTCCTTTTTATGATATATTCTCAAGATAGCAAATAAGGAAAAATTAGTAGTTTAGAGTGTCTCCCTTAGGCTACAATCATGTACATATGTACCTAGGAGTAAGTCCAATTGAACTAACTGGACTTTATTTCTCAGAAGTTATGTATGTGATTGCATCAGTAGTGTGAATGGAATATTGTTCTGTAGAAGAGAACTCTCTCAAAGCAAGTAGGCAGTAAATCTCTCCCAGTGTAAGACATAATAGGGTTGGACTGTGGGTCCAGGGAATGTTTTTTAACTTTGTCTGTTTTAATTGTTGTTACCCGCCCCGATTGCCGCGCAGAGGGGAGGGCTATAAATAATTTATTATTATTATTATTATTATTATTATTATTATTATTATTATTATTATAGTTTCTACTTAAATTGACCTTTAAATTGTCACTGGTATGCACCCTGGCTTTTTGCAAAAAAAGCCAAAAATCTTCTGGAATAACCACCTTGAGAAAGTGTTAAGTTGCAGATGGGGCTTCTGAAATGCCCAACAATACAGTATTTTTTTTTTAAAGTACACCCTGAGCTCTGTCTGGAGAGATTTTGGTGAACGTCTAAAACTAGCTCATTCTGTTGATGTTTAGGTAGTCCTCCTAACTGTGTTATACTACACTGCCATTATAATGCAGTACAGAATTTTATCTCAAAATATACACAGATCTAA
The DNA here is from genome assembly GCA_026167975.1 of Phrynosoma blainvillii. NCBI lineage: Eukaryota > Metazoa > Chordata > Lepidosauria > Squamata > Phrynosomatidae > Phrynosoma > Phrynosoma blainvillii. The sequence continues at coordinate 117,790,702 of JANUYF010000003.1, forward strand.
AAGCACAGCCCCAAAAGACAAGGAGTTAACATGTCCCATCCTTGCACAAGCAGCACTAAAAATGTAACATAATATACCTGAATACATGCATGACCCAACCCAGTTCATAAGAGCTGAGACTAAATATTTGAAGGGGTGTCATATAGGGGAGGAAGAAAGCTTGTTTTCTATAGCTCCGGAGAATAAGAATCAGAACAATGGATGAAAGCTACAGGATAAGAGATTCCACCTCAACAGTAAGAGCTGTTCGAGAGAGTGGTAGTCTCCTCCTTTGGAGGTCTTTAAACAGAGGATGAATGGCCATCTGTCGGGGCTGCTTAGGTTGTGAGTTCCTGCATGGCAGGGGTTTGGGCTGGATGGCGCTTGAGGTCTGTGGGGTGTAATTTAAGTTGCCTATGTTATCTTGTTTTCCCTCAGAAAACCAGCTTCACCATGTCACATCTGAGATGCTGGTGGCTGAGATTCTGGGAGTTATGGAGGTGGGTGAGAAGCAATAGAAGAACACAACCAGACATGAATTTAGATCTTCAATGTGCCCTGCTAGCTAATGACTGGGAGAGACCTGTGATTTCAAAAGAAAACAAGCCACTGCAGGATGTGAATATAAATACCATTAAGCCTCTTGAGGAACAGCAGGTGCCACCAGGAGAGATTCCAGGGAGTCAGCTAGAAACAATTATAATCAATTAGAGGAATATATGTGAGAGCTAACGGTGGCTGGCTCTTTGGCTTAGGGCCCTTACAGACTGCCAGAAATAATGCAGCTTGAGGCCACTTTAACTGTCCTGGCTCAGTGCTAGGGAATCATGGGAATTATATTTTTTCGGGGACATTGAGCCTTCTCAGAGAGCTCTGGTGCCACAATAAACTACACTTCCCATGATTCCTTAACACTGAGCCAGGACAGTTAAAGTGGCCTCAAGCTGCATTATTTCTGGCAGTCTGTAAAGGCTGAGAAATGAAGCTAAGCATTGCCACCTACAGTTGGTTATGACTAGACATTCATGAATTTTAATTGTTGTAAGTGTCCCCGATTGTTTGACAGAGGGGTGGGGTATAAATCAATGTATTATTATTATTATTATTATTATTATTATTATTATTATTATTTCAAGGGACTACCTTTACCTTTTTATGTGAGAGCTAGTGTGGTGTAGTGGTTGAGCATTTGACTATACTCTGGAGATCAGGGTTTCCCTGTTTGAGTATAAAAAGCCACTGGGTGATCTTGGGCAAGTCCCACTCTCTCAGCCTCAGGGGAAGGCAATGGCAAATGCCCTCTGAAGAAATCTTGCCAAGAAAATCCCATGATAGGTTCACCTTAGGGTTGCTATAAGTTGGAAATGACTTGGAGACACACACATTTGCTCTTCTCTCCTTTGTAAAGGTTGAGAGGAACCCTTCAGCTCAAGTGCATTATATAAGTGCCCCCAGGTCCCTTTTTTGTGGGAGGGAAGATGGCAGCAACAGCTGTCAGGAGCCCCTTTGTTCTCCAGGCAGAAGCACAGAAAGGGAAGCAACACACACACACCCTTTGACCTCCTCCCATACTTAATCTAAATGGACAGTATACTTTGTCTTTCAAATGGATGATCCTAAAAGCAGTTTAGGACTGTAATACAGTGGGTCCTTGTTATCTGCTGGGGTTTGGTTCAAGGACCCCCCTGGATAACAAAATCTGTGAATATTCAAGTCACATTAAATACAATGGTATAGTAAAATGGTGCCCCTTATATAAAATGGAAGATCAAGGTTTGCTATTTGGAATTTATACTTTTTTTGAATATTTCCAAGCTGTGGATGCTTGAATCCGTGGATTAAAAAAACTGTGGATAAGGAGGGCCAACTGTAACATACACACAACCAGTGGCCTCACTAGGGTTGGTAACTCATGGTGTCTCACATACACACACACACACACACCCCACTGATCTCTTCCCATACCACCCCATACAGAATCCTTAGTCATGTTTTTTTGTACTAAAGTTACTCATAAATCATAATTCCCCTATATACCACTGAATCTAACGGCAGCAGTTGTGACATAAACAACTAACAAAATTAAAACCATACTTTCAAATTACAATGATCATATGCACTACCTAAATGTATTTGCATATGCATAGTGAAGATTTGGTAAGATGTGGGTTTTTTGAAAAAATAGCATTTTTTTTTTTTAAAAAGGAATTTATAAAAAAAAAAGTTAAAATTTTGGAAATGTTAGGCCAGGGTGTCTGTCACCTGCCTTGGTCCCTCGTGATGCCACTGGGCAGCAGGCGTGTTTCCAGGCGTGGGAGAAATCTCGCAGTGGCTCTCTCCCCTCCAAAGCCAACAGTGCCTCCAACACCTGGAAATACCGAGCAGAGAAGGAAGGAGGCAGGCAGGCAGGCAGGTTCTGGTTCTGCCGCCTCCGCCTCCGGCTGCATCTACACTGCAGAAATAATGCAACTTGACACCGCTTGAACTGCCACGGCTCCATCCTACAGAACCCTGGGTTTTGCTGTACTTTGGTGAGGAAGCAGCAGAGAAGGCTGGAGGCCTTGTATAACATATAGGTCCCGTTCAGGACCTATTTAGCAAATCCAAACAAAAACCCACCAAAGAGTGATACCTTTTATCGGCCAACCAAAAGGCACAATATACTCGTTGCAAGCTTTCGAAGCTCCACGGGCTTCTGCCTCAGGCAAGATGTTGTTACAAACCAAACATATATAGGTCCCAGGGATTCCATGGGATGGACCCGCAGCGCTTAGAGCGGTGTCGAAGCGGGTTATTGCTACGGTGTGGATGCAAGGCTTTGCCAGACCGTTAACGCGGGGGAAGGAAGAGCGGCTGAAGGTCACAGGAAAGCCCAGGAGGAGAAGGGGACTCCCGGGGGACTGGAATGGGGAAAGGATTTCCTCGTGGGGACGCCCGCGGAAGGGACGCACCCCAAGTCCCTCGTTAAGCAAAGCCCGGCAAAGAGAGGAAGGCCCACTGGCCATGGAGACCCATGCGACAAAGCCCGCCCCGGCCCCACGGCGCTGGCCTCCTCTTACCCCTGACTGGACTCTGCGCCCCGAAGCCCATGACGCCGGACTCAGACGGCCGCAAAGCCAAGGACACGCGAGGAGGGGTTCAAGGAAGGAAGGAAGGGCACGGAGCGGACGGCGCCTGCGCACGACGGCTTCCAATATGGCCGACGCGGGGAGCCACTGCCCTTAAAGGGGCGGGGCTCGAAGAGGGGAGGCGGCCCCGGCGTTGTCTTTGTTGTAAAAGCAGGGGCCGGGCGGCTGGAAAGGCACGTGGACGCGCAGGGGAGGAGCATTGGGGACCACGCCCCCTCCAGCCTATGGGGAAACTCTCACGGGGCGCGGCTACACTGTGGGCGTCGCGGGGGGCGGGGACGTGGACCGCACCAAGTGGCGCTCTAAAGCGGGGGTGATTCCGCCCTTTGGCCTGCGTCCCTTTAAAAAGATGAAGGGTGGTGTCAGTGGGAGGACAGAGGGGCTCCAGTCTTGTGGTTTGTTTGTTTTTAATTTAAATTTATTAAATTGTAAATTATTTTTTAATTTTTTTAAAAAAAATTAATTCATTTGAAATTTTCTTGAAAAACATGTTTGTTATTCCTGCTAACTACCTTCGAGTTGACCTGGACTCATGGTGACCCTGTGAACTAGACATCTCCAGGTCCTCCTATCCTCTGCCTCCCTGCTCAGGCACAGGTCCTCCCTGGTTGAGTCTATCCATCTGGCCTGTAGTCCTCCTCTCTTTCCTCTACTCTCCACCTTTCCAAGCTTTAATGCCTTTTCCTGTGAGTCCATGTGTCCGAAGTACAACAGTCTCAGTTCTGCCATCTTGGCTTCCAGGGAAAATTCAGGCTTGATCTACTCTAGGCCCCACTTGTTTGTCCTTTTGGCTGTGCAGGGGATCCTCAGCACTCTTCTCCAGCACCACATTATCTCAAATGCATTGATTTTCTTCCTATCTTTCTTGACTGTCCAGCTCGCATATCCATACATGGTAATAGGGAATACAATGGCTTGGATGATTTTAACTCTTGTGCTGAGTCGTATATCTTTACATTTTAGAATATTTTCTAGTTCTTCCAGCCACCCTCCTAATCTTCTTCTGATGTCCTTACTGCAGTCCCCATTTCTATCATTGTTTGATCCCAGGTAATCTTTTACTATTTCTATTTCTTCGTTTTCTAGGTTGAACTTGTGAAGGTCCTCGATGGTCATTATTTTTGTTTTCTTTATATTCAACATTAAACCTGCCTTTGCACTTTCTTCTTTGATTTTCCTTAGTAGGTGTTCCAGGTCTGTGAGATTTTCTGCTACTATTATGGTGTCTTCAGCATATCTTAGATTGTTGATATTCCTTCCTCCTATTTTCACTCCTCCTTCTTCTGTGTCCAAGCTGCTTTTCTTAAAATATGTTCTGTATACAGGTTGAAGAGATAGGGTGAAAGGATGCAGCCTTGTCTGATTCCTTGCCAATTGGGAACCATTCTGTTTCTCCATGTTCTGTTCTGACAGTTGCCTCTTGTCCTGAGAACAGATTCCTCATCAGGACTATCAGATCTGTTGGGACTCCCCTGTCTTTAAGGGCATTCTGTAGCCTTTCATGATCTATGAAGTCAAAGGCTTTGTTATAGTCTATAAAGCACATGCTGATTTTCTTTTGGAATTCCCTGGTGCGCTCCATTAGCCTTCGTATGTTTGTAGTGTGGTCCCTAGTGCCTCTTCTTTTCCTGAACCCCACTTAGACCTCCAATTAAAAACTTGACATCTTACCAAATTTTCACTTTAACCACATGAAACTATGCACATGTAAATATATTTAAGATGGCCATATGATGTTGTAATTTAAAGGTATAATTTTAATTTTGCTAGTCATTTTATGTCACAATTATTAACATTACACTCAGTGATATACGGGAATTACAATTTATGACTAATATTAGTACAAGAAACATTACTAACGATTCTGTATGGTGTGGCATGGCATGGGAAGAGGTCAATGGAAGGGTGACACTATGAATTATGCAGTTTGACACCACTTTAACTGCTAGGGCTCCATCTTTGGATATGTAGATTTGTGAGGCCCCAAAATGTTTTGGCAGAAAAGGCCAAAGACCTTGTTTTGAGGTCAAAATTGTACATTAGAATAATATTTTGTTCCATATAAATAAATTCATCTGGTAGAAATAAACACCTGGTAGAAGAAACAGCACCATATTAGAATATATTAATATGGAAGACAACCAAACAAAGGCCTAAGAAAATGGCATGAACTCTAGACTGTATTATGAACCTGCCTGAATTTTTATATCTAAATTGGTTAATAACTTAAAGGTTTTGTTGTATTTTAATGTGTTTTCATGTTCTAATTGCATTTGTTTTGATTTGAACTTTAGTGTTATCTCTCTTGAGTGCCATTTTTGGCACAAAGACAGGATATACTTTTAGAAACAGAAAGAGAAAAAGTAAATGCAGATTTGCCAAGTCAGGTTTTTTAAAAAATCAGGAATTTTTATGAGCAGAGAACTAGTAAATAGTAGCTGCTTCATATTAATGTGAGTTTACGCATGAGGTATTGTTTTATCAGTAAGAATGGCTGAGAGAGGTCAGTACTTCCAGTAAAACATATAGTTGGGAGAAATATGGTTTTAAAATGTCACTAGCTTTTGAGGTTTAGATCAGTCTTTTTCAGGGAAATGAACACTGACAACTAAAAAATGATATAGATTGCTAGTTTGTGAAGTGTTGATCAAAATATTTGTATGGCTTTCAACTAATTTTTGCTGAAGTTTAGCTGATAGTAATTAAAATAAAATGAAAAGTTAAATAAAACAATGGAATAAGCATTACATATTCCCCACCTATAGATTTCAAGCTATTAAGTACAATTCTGTAAAATGGTTAAGCTACACTCTACACAGTGGGACATATTTCTGGCTAAAAATGATAATATGTTATGACATAGAAATAATTCATTGCTGTCCTTAAACTATAATTAAATTTATGATACACACTTAAGGAGTAAATCCAAAGCCAATTCACTCATATTCAGGGTGACCAGATGTCCTCTTTTTCCAAGACATGCCCTACCTTTCAGCCTTTTGTTCTGGAGGAATTCCAAAATGTCCTCCATTTTGAGCATAACTAAGATTTTTATTTTATTTTCTTATATCCTGCCTTTCTCCCAATATAGGGACTCAAGGCGGCAAGAAGTACGAATTTATTTACATTAGTGTCTTTGGCTTTTATTTTGTAATGTCCTACATTTTGCTGTGCCATATCCTCCTTTGTGCTTATGACATCTGGTCACCCTGCCCATATTGTTTATTAATGACAATAGCCCTGCATGTTAAAATGACATCTTTTGCTATAACAGACAAAAGTGAGATGGCATTTGTAATTTTAATTCTCTACCTTGCTATTGACTGTTCATTAGCAGAGTTAGAGAAAGTATAAATACAAATGAAATGAAACCAAAACATATCTACCTCTGCAATCATTTCAGCCACAGCCTTGGGCAACACATGGACACCAGGAATGAACTGCCACATTTTGATCTGTGGCATTTTGCTGTGTGGAGCCCCAAATGTTTCCAAATCTCCAGCCCCCAATGCTCAGGCAATCAGGTGCCTGTGCTGGATACGCTGCCCTAAGTTAGCCTCCCTTCTGAAGCAGGAGGACCAAAAAACTTTAAAGGTAAGAAGGCAAGTTGGCAGCCATCTCATCTGATCTGTTCGTCTTCCAGGGATGGACAGACTTTCCACCCAAGGAGGTCCTCTGCAGACAACCCTGGAGCCCAAGATGTTTTTCTCTCTGCTGCCACACTGCAGAATTGATGCAGTTTGACATCGCTTTATCTGTCATGGCTCCATCCTATGGAATCCTGAGATTTGTAGTTGGTTGTGGCACCAGAGCTCTCTCACAGAGAAGGCTAAATGTCTCACAAAGCTACAAATCCCAGAATTCCATAGCACTGAGGTATGGCAGTTAAAGTGGTGTCTAACTCCACTGATTCTGCAGTGTAGAGCAGGCAGAACAGGAACAGTAAATTGTCCCATTGCTCCCTATATCACTAGAAACCAAGGCACACTGGAGAGAGCACTAGTGTAGTGGTTTTGAATGGTGGACGCGGACTCTGAGACCAGGGTTCAAATCTCTGCGCAGACATGGGAACCCAGGGTATGACCTTGGTCAAGTCATACTCTCTCAACCTCAGAGGAGAGCAAAGGAAAATTCCTTCTGAATAAATCTTGCTAAGAAAACCCTGTGATAAGGTTCATCCTAGGGCTTGTTGTGTGCCTTTTAGCTGTTTCCGACTTATGGTTAACCTAATGAACATCCATCACAGGGTTTTCTTGGCAAGATTTATTCAGAGGTTGTTGTTTTTTCAGTGCCTCCCTCTGGGGCTGAGAGATTGTGACTTGACCAAGGTCATCTGGTGGTTTTCCATGGCTGAGCAGGGATTTGAACACTGGTCACCAGCATGGCCTAATGGTTTGGCATTGGGACTGATTCTGGAGATAGGGGTTTGTTTCCCAGCTCGACCATGGAACCCACTGGGTGTTAACCTTGGGCAAGTCACACTGTCTCAGCCTCAGAGGGTAGCAATGGCAAACCTCTGAACAAATCTTGCCAAGAAAACCCCATGACAGGCTCACATTACGGTTGCCATAAATCCTAAACAACTTGAAGTCACGCACGGTGGGGGGGGGGGGGGTTGGACCAGAGGTCCTCCTTTTCCAGGACACGTCCTACATCCTGGAGGAATGTCCAAAATGTCCTCCATGCTGAGCATGACTAAGGGCCTGTACAGACTGCCAGAAATAATGCAGCTTGAGACTACTTTAACTGTCCTGGCTCATTGCTAGGGAATCATGGGAACTGTAGTTTATTGTGGCACCAGAGCTCTCTGACAGAGAAGGCTCAATGTCTCAGAAAAAAATACAATTCCCATGATTCCCTAGCACTGAGCCAGGACAGTTAAAGTGGTCTCAAGCTGCATTATTTCTGGCAGTCTGTACAGGCCTAAGAAGCACGAATTAGTATTCATAGCAGGGTTTTAGCTTTTGTATCTGGTCATGTCCCTACATTTTTCCTGAACGTCCTCCATTGTTGCGGTGTCGTCCTCCTTGGTGGTGAGGAGGACACATGTGGACACCCTGTGTGTGAAGACCAACACCCACCAAACACACACACACACACACAACAATAACAACAACAACAACCACTCCCCTTCCCCAATCCCTCTTTCCCTCACATTCACCGCCAACCGTCACCAACGACTAGACTAGAGGGAATAACGGCCGCCAACATAATGCGCGCGCTGCGGTGGCGGCGTCGGGGCTCTAGGGGTCGCTGTGTGGCCTCTGCGCTGAGGAGGCGGACGGAGGGGCGGGGACTACGTGTCCCAGCATGCCCCTCGGGCGGCGTGGGCGGGGCCGCGGCGCCTGAGAGGAGTCGAAGCAGCGGAAACAAAAGACCCGTCGATTGGGAGCGGAGAGGCAGCTCGGCCCCGGCTTCCCCCTCCCTCCCTCTGCGGTCAGAGCCCGGCCCCCTCCTGGAGCGAAGAGACGCCGCCGAGGACGCCTCCCTCCGGCCTCCGCAGCCTCCCTCCCCGGCCAGGCCCGGCCCGCTCTCCCCGGCTCCCCATGGCGCTCAAGCGGATACAGAAGGTGAGGGCCGGCGGGTGGGCTGGAGCGGCCGTTGGGGGGACTGAGGGAGAACTGGGCCTCCCCCTCAGAGAAGGCGGGCGGGGGAGAGACATCTCGCGATAGGTGGTGGAAGATCTCGCGATAGGTGAGAGGCCTGCGCGAAGGACTTCAGGGCGAAGCTGAGAGGAAGGGTCTTGAGGGAAGCATTTGTCTCCCTCTCCCCCCCCCCCCTCTCTCTATATATATATTTTATGGCTCATGATCCAACAAGAATCCTCATAGACTGGGGTTTTATATTTATTTCTTATCGTTTCTTCAGTCTTTCGTTTTATTTCTTAGGCCGCCTTTCTTCTCAGAAAGGGACCCAAGGCGGCTGACAGGATAAGATTTGGCAATACATACAGTATTTTTTTTAAAAAGCAATTAAAAGCTTCATGGACGGATTTATTCATTTATTACTTCATTTATTTTGTTTCATGTCTTCAATAATTGTATTACGTTTCTTAGGCCGCCTTTCTCCCAGAAAGGGACTCAAGCCAGGTGGCTGACAGATAAGATTTGACAATAAATTTAAAAAAAAAACCAATTAAAATCTCCATGGATGGATTTTATTTCATTTCTTTGTTATTTTCTTTCATTGCATTATTTTCTTTCATTTCTTCATTGTTTTATTTCATTTCTTCATTATTTTCTTTCATTTCTTCAATTATTTCAATACGTTTCTTAGACTGCCTTTCTCCCAGAAAGGGACTCAAGGCGGCTGACAGGATAAGATGTGACAATAAATTTTAAAAAAACCAATTAACATCTCCGTGGATGGATTTTATTTAATTTCTTCATTGTTTTATTTAATTTCTTTGTTATTTTATTTCACTTCATAGGCCACCTTTCTCCCAGAAAGGGATTGAAGGCAGCTGGCAGACAAGATTTGACAATACATATTTTTTAAACAACAACAATTAAAATCTTCATGAATCGATTTTGTTTCATTTCTTTGTTTATTTTTTTTTTTATATGTCTTCATTATTTTGTTTCATTTCTTAGGTCACCTTTCTCCCAGAAAGGGACCTAAGGCGGCTGACAGATATGATTTGACAGTACCTTTTTTTAAAAGAAAACCAGTTAAAATCTCCATGGATGGATTTTATTTGATTTCATTTCTTCATTATTTTGTTTCATTTCTTAGGCCACTTTGCTCCCAGAAAGAGACCCAAGGCAGCTCACAGATAAGATCTAGCAATACAGATAAGATTTTTTTTTATTTTATTTTTTAAGAAAACCAGCTAAAATCTCCACGGTCAGACTTTATTTTATTTGATTTCTTCACTGTTTTATTTCATTTCTTCATTATTTTATTTCACTTCTTAGGCCACCTTTCTCCCAGAATGGGACACAAGGCAGCTCACAGATTGGATTTGACAGCTTTAAAAAAAACAATTAAAATAAACTAGATAAAGACAATGTAAAAAGACATTTAACAAAAACCTATGTGTGTGTGTTGTGTACCTTCAAGTCATTTCCAACCTATGGTGACCCAAAGGTGAACCTGTCATGGGGTTTTCTTGGCAAGGTTTGTTCAGAAGAGGTTTACCATTGCCTTCCCTGAGGCTGAGAGAGTGTGACTTGCCCAAAGTCACCCAGTGGGTTTCAGGGCCAAGCTGGGAATCAAATCCTCGTTCTCCAGAGTTGTAGTCCAATACTCAAATCAAAAGTTTTTTGTTATTTTTTAAAAAGCATATCTAAAGCACATACTTTGTATAAAAGCCTCCTTGACATGATTTAGTCAGGCCTCACCTGGAATATTGTGTCCAGTTCTGGACACCACAATTCAAAAAGGATGTGGACAAGTTGGAGCATGTCTAAAGGAGGGTGACTAAAATGGTGAAGGGTTTGGAAACCATGCCCTATGAGGAGAAACTTAGGGAGCTGGGTATGTTTAGCCTGGAGAAGAGAAGGTTGAGAGGTGATATGGTAGCCTTGTTTAAGTATTTGAAGGGATGTCATATTGAGGAGGGAGCAGGCTTGTTTTCTGCTCCTCCAGAGAATAGGACCCAGAGTAATGGATTCATACTACAGGAAAGAGATCCCATCTAAACCAGGGGTAGACAACCTAAGGCCTCGGGGGGGGGGGGGGGGGGGGGGGCGGATGCGGCCCTCCGAGGCCTTTGGACCGGCCCCAGGCCGGTCCTGCCGCCGCCACCGCCACCCCCCCCCCCCCGCCATGATGATATTGATTATTGTTGTTATTACTTGTTCTTAGGGTTTTCTTTGCAAAATCTCCACAGGGGGTTTGCCATGGCTTTTCTGGGGCTGAGAGAGAGTGCATGCATATTTTTTTTAAAAAAAGTAATGTTTTTATTTATTTATTTATTTATTTATTTTTAGTGCTTCGGCCCCCCAGTTGTCTGAGGGACAGCAACCCAGCCCCCGGCTCAAAAAGGTTGCCTACCCCTGATCTAAACATTAGGAGGAACTTCCTGACAGTAAGAGCTGTTTGACAGTGGAACACACTCCCTCGGAGAGTGGTGGAATCTCCTTTGGAAGTCTTTAAACAGAGGCTGGATGGCCATCTGCTAGGGATGCTTTCATGGTGTATTCCTGCATGGCAGGGGGTTGGACTGGAGGTTTCAAGGATGGCCCTTGTGGTCTCTTTCAACTCTAGGGTTCTACGATTTCAGGAGTTGCAGTTTCTTTGAACAGCAAGTTTGTGGGGAAAATGCTTGCTTAGGCTTTTTAGTATGATTTTAAACATCTGAATACAGCATTTCCTAGATTACTGTTGCATTTCAGGCCTTGGCTGAGTGGTGTGTGTGTTTTTGATCCTTGTCTCGATCGTCGGCCATGGCTCCCAATGGCGTGTCTCCTCTCAATGAATGTCTTAAGGTAGTAATGGTCTGGATGAGGAAAAACAGATTGAAGTTGAATCCAAACAAAATGGAGGTGCTCACAGTAGCGGCCCTGAAACCCGGAATTGGGTTGCAACCTCCAGCCCTGGATGGGGTCACACTCTCCGTGAAGGACTGTGTTCACAGTCTAGGGGTGCTCCTAGATTCATCGCTCCTTATGGCTAATCAGGTAGATGCAACGATCAGGAGCGCCTGTTACAGCTTCAGCTGATACACCAGCTGTGCCCTTTTCTGGAAGTAAGGGATCTCGAGACAGTTGTGCACGCGCTGGTAACCTCTCATCTCGATTTCTATAATGCGCTCTACATGGGGCTACCCTTGTACTTGGTCCAGAAACTTCAGTTGGTACAGAATATGGCAGCCAGAGTGGTCTCGGGGACATCTAGGAGAGACCACATAACACCGTATTGAAGTCTCTTCACTGCCTGCCTATTAGTTTCTGGGCCCAGTATAAGGTGTTGGTTATGCCCTTTAAAGCCCTAAATGGCTTGGGTCCAACCTATCTTCAGGACCGCCTCCTCCCGTACAATGCTCCCCACGCACTCCGGTCCTCTGGGAGGAATTTGCTACAGCCAATGAAAACTAGGCTGTCTGCAACCTCTCAGAGGGCCTTTTCTGTAACCGCTCCCAGACTATGGAACAGCCTGCCAGATGAAATCCATCAGATTACAAGCTTAAGCAGCTTCAAAAAGGCTGTGAAAACATCTCTTTCGGGAGGCCTTTCCTGACTAGAATTCCCGGCCTCTGGAGCCTTTTTAATTTACCTGTCCTATTGTTGCTGCCAGTCTGTTCTTTAATTTTGATGTTTTATTTATGCTGTTTTAGTGGATTTTTGATTTAATACTTTTTTAAGGGGCGGGTGGGTTTTGGGATTTTAGCGTGTATTTTGAGATAAGTATGTAATTTTAATTGTTGTAAGCCACCCCAATTGTTCGACAGAGGGGCAGAGTAGAAATATATTTTATTATTATTATAATAAATAATATTTTGATACAATAGATCATGGCATCCTCTTGGACCGCCTGAAGGGGTTAGGCATCGGGGGCACTGCTTTGCATTGGTTCCGGTCCTTCCTCTTGGGTAGGTCCCAGAGGGTGCTGCTCGGGGACAGTAGCTCCAGTAAGAGGGAACTCACTTGTGGGGTCCCTCAGGGGGCTATTTTGTCCCCAATGTTATTTAACATCTATATGAAGCTGCTGGGTGAGATCATACGAAGTTATGGTGCTGGGTATTATCAGTATGCTGATGACAACCAAATCTATTTTTCCGTGTCTCGTTCATCGGCCTCGAATTCCAATGGCATCTCCTCTCTCAATGAATGTCTTCGGGCGGTAATGGGCTGGATGAGGAAAAACAGATTGAAACTGAATCCAGACAAGACGGAGGTGCTCACGGTAGCGGCCCCGAAACCAAGAATTGGGTTGCAACCTCCAGTCCTGGATGGGGTCACACTCTCCTCCAGTGACTGTGTTCGCAGTCTGGGGGTGCTCCTTGATTCATCGCTCCTGATGGCGAATCAGGTTAATGCGACGGTCAGGAGCGCCTGTTATCAGCTTTGGCTGATACGCCAGCTGTGCCCTTTTCTGTAAGTAAGGGATCTCGAGACAGTTGTGCACGCGCTGGTAACCTCTCATCTGGACTTCTATAATGCGCTCTACATGGGGCTACCCTTGTACTTGGTCCAGAAACTTCAGTTGGTACAGAATATGGCAGCCAGACTTATTTCTGGAACATCTAGGAGGGACCACATCACTCCGGTTTTGAGGTCCCTCCACTGGTTGCCTATTAGCTTCCGGGCCCATTACAAGGTGTTGGTTATTACCTTTAAAGCCCTAAATGGCTTAGGTCCAAGCTATCTCAGGGATCGCCTCCTTCCATACAATCCTCCCTGAGCTCTCCGGTCCTCTGGGAGGAATTTGCTGCAGCCTCAAAAATCAAGGCTTGCGGCGACCTCCCAGAGGGCTTTTTCAGTTGTTGCCCCCGAACTCTGGAACGGCCTGCCGGACGAGATTCGTCAGTTGACATCACTGGACAGCTTTAAAAAAGCTGTCAAGACGGATCTCTTTCGGCAGGCCTTCCCAGACTAATCACCCCGGCCTTGGGTTCCTTGACTCCTGCGTTCCTCTCGTGGCCCCATCAGTTGTTGATGGATGAGGAACGCAGTAGAGGTTGATTAGGAGGTGGGTTGGCTTTTCTTTTTGAAGATATGTTATACGGGTTGTATTGTAAGCCGCTTGGATTGTCTGGCAATAAGCGGGATACAAATAAACTTTATTATTATTATTATTATTATTATTATTATTATTATTATTAAAATATGCCAGGTTTTCCTTGTGGCGTGCCTGTATAAACCATTCATTCACCCCTAATTTTTGTCTATGCAAGGCTCAACCACAAGCACCCTTTAGCAGCACAGTCCAGGCAAATACATTTCCTGGGCTGTGTGGCTTCAGACTGCCAAATGTAGAAACCAGCACAAAAAGGGACTTGATTAAAAGAATGCAGATCATACCTACATACCTCATCATTGGCTACTTAAAAGTGTTAAAACAGCAGCCTTCTCATCTCTTGTTCACCTTGCTGTGTTGATTACGTAATTATTTTTATTCCCAATGGTAATTGGGAATGTGTATGGACACATTCCCCCAGGCTCATGTGACTTGAATTAAGTACTGTGACTTTCACATTCATCCTAGTTGTTGGGGGGGGGGGCGTATAGCTGGTCACACAGAAGGAAACAATTCAAAGCACTTTGTTTCTGTCTGCTTCTGAGAAATCTATATGTTTTTTCACGTCTTAAGGTAGTCATCAAAACAGATATATGTACTCATTGGTACCAAAGGCAGAATGCCTTTGTATATCAGTCGTTGAGAGATATAAGGAGGAAGGTACTGTTTGACTCATGTCCTGCTTGTGGATTACCCATAGACATCTGGTTTTTCATGTGACTAGGTAGGTCTTTGGACAAATACAGTATGGTTCTTCTGATATAATCTGTGGTTCTGTTATTGGCAGTTCATAAACTTGGAAGACTTATTGGCCTAACATAGCCTTCTCAGGCATGAAATGCATCAGTGCTTGATCAGTTGTCGGCACCAATGTTCAAAAAGGATGTTGACAAGCTGGAGCAATCCAGAGGAGGGTGACCAAAATGATGAAGGGTCTGGAAACCCTATGAGGAGAGACTTATTGAGCTGGGTTTGTTTACCCTGGAGAAGAGATGGTAAGAGGTGATATGATAGCCCTGTCACATTGAAGATGGAGCAAGCTTGTTTCTTGCTGCTCCAGAAAATAGGACAATGAATGCGAGCTACAGGAAAAGAGATTCCACATAAACATTAGGAAGAACTTCCTGACAGTGAGAGCTGTTCGAAAGTGGAACATACTCCCTCGGAGAGTGGTGGAGTCTCCCTCCTTGGAGGTTTTTAAACAGAGGCTGGATGGCCCTTGTGGTCTCTTCGAACTCTGTGATGCTATGATTCTAAGTGAGTGAGACATGGATTCAGCTGTTATAATTTCTGTTCTCTTCAGGTGAGTTGTACTAATGAAAAATTAGGGAAGACAGGTGCTAAAAATCTGGTTTCTTTCCAAAAAGAAAATTAAGGTAGCTGTTACTGGTAAAAGCTATCAGTAATTGGCATCACAGGGTTTTGGGGTGTTTGTTGTTGTTGTTTTTTTTAATAAGCATAGACAAATGACCCAGCATCATTTCAGAAATTGTGTTCAACTTGAAATGAGCACAGATAAATTAAAATTGAGAGAAGGGTTCAGAGATCTCTGGCTTATTCAGATAGATGTAGGGCCTTTACAGACTGCCAGAAATAATGCACCTTGAGTCCACTTTAACTGTCCTGGCTCAGTGCTAGAGAATCATGGGAATTGTAGTTTTTTCTGAGACATTGAGTCTTCTCTGTCAGAGAACTCTGGTGCTACAATAAACTACAGTTCCCATGATTCTCTAGCACTGAGCCAGGGCAGTTAAAGTGACCTCAAGCTGCATTATTTCTGGCAGTCTGTAAAGATCCATACTCTGTGAGGAAGTCTGGGGTGAGAGAAGAGAAAGTACTTCTTCACACAATGCATAACCAATTTCTGGAATCCACTGCCACAAGATGTGGAAATGACCTGTAGCTTAGCGTTAAAAGGGGATGATGGAGAATAAGGCTGTCACTAGCTACTAGATGCAATATTGTATTATAATCCCAAGAGCAGAAATAGTATCTCACAGAAAGTCAGTAGCTTGGAAACATGCCATCTTAGGGCTTCCTAGAGGTATTTGGTTGATCACTGTGGGAAATGGGATAGAAGCACTTTTGCTTTGTTCTTTGTTTCTATATCTGTTCAAATTTTGTATTTGACATCTCTGAAGTGTTCCCAGAACATGCTAGATAGTATCAGTTCTTGGCTACTCTGGAAATGCCCTCTGACCTGCTTCCAGAAACTGCTTGTATTTTTTGAAAAATATTTGTATTGATTTTCAAGTCTTTATAAGATAATCAAACATTACAGTGCAACATAATAACAAATATAGCAATAACCATAGGATGTGATGTTACTCAGTGATCATTAGTTTGCAGGATTCCATGAATGGGATTCATCTGGAGTCAGTTCAGTCTTTGCATTGAGTTGTAAATTCCTTCCAGAAGTTGCTGAGAGAGTCCAGAGGTTAGAGATGGTGTGAAGGTTCATTTACAAATTCAATAAAGAGCCTCCAATCCTCATTAAAAGTGTCTTGTTTTGAATGTCTGTTACAAAGTAGTGGAAAGTTTTTCCATTAACCATAGGTTACATAACCTTTCCCACCAAGCTTCAATAGACAGTTTCCCGTGGTTCCAGCATTTAGCCACCTTAAGTCTCACAGCTGTGATGAAAAAAGCAATCCGTTTTCTATACTTAAGCATGGCATGTCTGTCATAAACACAGAGAGTAAAATCAGGGCTGGACAAAAGTACAGGGTTTGGCGTGTAATACATGAGATCTGGTGTAGAACTAGGTGCCAAAACTCCTGTATCTTGGGGCATTCAACCCACATATAGGAGCCAGTGTCCTTGCACCCTCTCCAGCAGCTCATTGGGATGGGGATGGGGGTAAGGTACCACCTATGTATAGTTTTGAGGAAGTTTTCCCTTGTGCCTGCTGACCTAGACTTAAATGAGGGTGAGGACCATATACGTGTCCATGTGGATTCAGGTATTGATAGCTTTAATTCCTATTGCCAGAAAGAGTGGACAGACTGGTCCCTTCCATATGTGTGTTCCAGTAAATGACTGTATATGCTGCACTTCCTTTAGTCTGGGCTGTAGTTTTTTTTATAAAAAGTCTTATATTGGGTGAGCGGCCATGAGAGTTCCTCGACAGAGCCTATTCTCGGCATGAAGGAGGTGAGTTGGTGCATTTGGAACCAAGTTAGGTCCTTAGTTTAGAAAGACGTTTTTAAAACATCAGGAGATTTAGGTTTTCCATCTGCAAATAGATCAGCAATGTAATAAACACCTTCCTGTCTCCAGGTTCTATCTGAAATAAACTGGCCATCTCTTGGAAAGTTTGAGTATGTGAAGAAGTATTTCAAGGGCGAAGGACATGCCTCCATTTATTCCAAATTGTGAGAGAATTATGAAGAAAGGGATTGACGGTTGCTTTAAGTTTGTGTTTTGTGGTCTGATTTTGAAGGGGGAAAAAACTATTGAATTTAGTTTGCTAATTTCCAAACTAACCCATTTTGTGGAGTCATCATCCTTGATCAGTTGTACAATTTAGCTTAATTGGAAGGCATGAAAATAAAGTTCAATATCTAGGATCGCCAGTCCACCATAGGTAGAGGCAGTGTGTCTGATGTGTTTAGAGAACCTAGGCCTTTTTTATTAAAAATAAATAAGTTAATTGCGGACTGCCATTTTGCAAATCTGGAAGTGGAGGGGGTGAATGGAATATTTTGGAACAAGAAAAACAGTCGGGGAAACAAGACCATTTTGACTAAAGCAATTTGGCTCAGGATGGAGAGTTTTAGTATTTTCCATACCTTCAATTTTTGTGTCATCCACTTGGTGAATGGATTATAATTCCTGGATATAAATTGTTGAGTGTCTTTAGTCATGATTATTCCTAGATAGGTAAAACTTGATGGATGTGCAAGTTTGTGAGGGATTGCCAATGCTGCTGCTGTTGGGGGATATATTCATGGTCATCAACGTAGATTTATCAAAGTTAATCCGGAAACATGAGAATTTGCCAAACACTTTGAATACCTCTTTCAGTGAGGGAAATGATGTTTCTAGGTTGGTCAAAAAGATCAGCACATCATCCACATAAAGGGTGGTCTTATGATGTTGACCATTAATATTGAGACCAGTTATACTGGTTTCAGATCTGATGAGGTTTGCTAGGGGTTCAGTCATTAGGACAAATAAAAGAGGCGACAGTAGGCACCCTTGTCTAGGTCCCCTAGTAAGGGTAAAGGGTGTAGACTCATACCCATTGACTAAAATTGTTGCCTCCGAGCTATCATAGATGTGACTCAACACTCCCATAAATCTTTGGCCAAAATTCATTTCTTTTAATATACCAAAAAGGTACAGCCATTCTATTCAGTCAAAGGCTTTTAAAGCATCCAGCGATAGAAGGACCAGAGGCGTTTTTGATTGCTTGGCTTGTTTAATACCCTACGGATTGGGTCTGCCAGTCGCCTACCCGTCATGAAGCCCACCTGGTCAGGATTGATGTACTCCAAGATAAATTCATTTATCCTAGTGGCCATAATTGAAGTAAATAATTTGGCATCCTGGTTAAGGAGAGCTATGGGACAGAAGGATTTAGTTTCGGTGCTATCCTCTTTTGTCTTAGGAACTGGGATTAGTTACTGCTTGGATATGAAGTGAAATGAAATGCTGCCTTGTCCCTGATTGTAACCTATTCATTTACAGATACAGCATAGATTTAACTCATATTTACAAATATCTTAACTCTTTTGTGCTATTACCCACTGTGTCCTTCAGGAAATGTTGTTTTTTTCTTTGTAATTATGGGTGAAGGTTTCCTAGAGATGTTATCTCGTGGATCCAGACAACTGTTATAGATATACAAGACACTTTAAATAAGATTTGTTTGTTGTTGTGTGCCTTCAAGTCATTTCTGACTTATGGCACCCCTAAGGTGAACCTATCACTGGGGTTTTCTTGACAAGTTTCTTCAGAGGGGGATTGCCATTGTCATCCTCTGAAACTGTGATTGTTTTCTCAGTATTTTATTTACTTTTTGGACAGCTGATTTAGTACAGAAATGCAGTAATTAGAAAAGGGACTTCTCAAAGCATGATTTTAACAAAGGTCAATATGAATTAAATTTTGGTAAAATAGAAATTGCTGTAATCTATAGAGTGTAATTCTCCAGGTTATTTTAAAAATGTTGATACCTGGGAGTTTTGAACAGTTTTAAGAATACACTTGGATGTCAATATACTTGTGTTGAGTACATTTTAGGAGAAAATGTACATAACCACCGGTTCAGTCATGAATGTGGTCATCTTGAAGGTATTCATAAAGAATTTGAGTGTAATTAAGTCAAAGGAACCACTTCCCAATTGAAACACACAGGTTATGTTTAGATGTCATAATAAGATAGTATTCTAAAGAATTTTGATTTATTGCTCTCAGGTCCCATGCTGGACCTCCTTGCAAGTGGGAGAGGCTAAACAAATTGTAGACACTGGTGTAGTGTGATGCACAAACCAGGAACACTGGATTGTTTTTTACCCTCTAAGCCAGAGCCACAAGCCATGGTTTGTTCTCAGTTTGCAATTGGACCAGTTGGTAAGCATGTATGGTTATGGTGCATGTAAACAATAAGGCAAGTGATTCCTTTGTGAGCATGACCATAGCCTAGTTTCCACTGTTGGCAATATACTCCTAATAAAATCTTTGAGCCTTATCTTTCTGTTCAGGAGGAAGCATGTGCTGTTATCACATGTGAAGAGGAATCAATATTAGAACTGAATTTACACCAATTACTTGGGTACAGAAGTTCCTCCAAAGGTGTTGGCTTTGGGAAGCATCCATGAGGTTGAGCATTGGAGTCTAAGGGCTTTTACAGACTGCCGGAAATAATGCAGCTTGAGGCTACTTTAACTGTCCTGGCTCAGTGCTAGGGAATCATGGGAATTGTATTTTTTTCTGGGACATTGAGTCTTCTCTGTCAGAGAGCTCTGGTGCCACAATAAACTACAGTTCCCATGATTCCTTAGCACTGAGCCAGGACAGTTAAAGTGGACTCAATTTGCACTATTTCTGGCAGTCTGTAAAGGCCCTAAGACATCACTTTCAGTAAATTAGATAATTTTTCCCTTTTACTCTGCTGATAAACCTATACTTGACCAGTCAATATCTGATGAAGTTCTTGTTTAAATAGCTTTTAAAAAGTGGTTGAAAAGATTGATGGAAGTAGTCTACCTATTCATAATGGCAGTACATTGCCTTCAGGTTCAGAGGAAGTATACCTCTGTACACCAGTAGCTGGAGAACACAAGAGGGAGGGTGTGATTGTACTCACGTCATGCTGGGGAGCTTCCCTTAAACCAGCACTACTCAAAGTAGTGACCCAAACAGTTGTAGTCAGTGGCCACAATTATGTTGCCAGTGTCTGGATACATTGTTTAAAAAAACGCTTCAGATCTCTCACATCAGGAGCACAACCTTGAACAACTAGTTGGCCACTATTGTACATAATGCTGGTGGCATACATTTTGGCTGGTATAGTGTGACTCTTCTCACACTTAACATGTTGAGGTTTTGTCTGAGATTTCTACTGCAGTCACCCCTCCATTTTTGCGGGGATCCATTCTGGACTCCCCCCCCCCCCAGCAGAAACAGGAAACGCCAGTATTCAAGACCCATTGGCCCCAATGATGGCATGTGCCCCATTTTGTCCATTATGTCCCTCCCCACCTGCGAATGGGTGATACCGTGGACTCCCAAGTCCACGAAAACAGAGGGACTCCTGTATATGCCAAAGAAAACCTTTTTCTTTTCTTTTAAATTACAATGTAAACCTGCACTTACCCACATTGATTCATAAGCAACTCTTCCTACCCTTGCTGAACTCTCCTCACCTTCTACTCTGTGTGTGACTTATGGTGACCCTAAGGCAAACCTTATCATGGGGTTTTCTTGGCAAGTTTTGTTTAGAGACTAACCAGTTTTCTATTCCAGATCTCAAGCTCCTTCTGAAGAGGCGTCTATCTATTTTGCTTGCACTACTCTGTAAAGAATAATGTACGCCAATGATGTAGTAAAAATAATTATGACTAATGTTTAAAGAGCAGTGCACGCACTTGTCAGGGAAGCGTCAAAGAAGCATCCATTACTGTGGGCAGGGTTTGCCTCCAAGAGCTACACAGAGCTTTGCTGATTGTGTGACTAGAAATACAGAACATACTTAAGTTTCAGTTTGGAAAACTTTTAGCTATCTTGTCCTCCCATGACATTGCCCCAGAGTGAGAAAATATAGTTGCCTGAAGAACAAGCATACTGGGACCACAGGCCAATTTATTAAAGGACATAATAAGACTGATAGAAAACACTCCTATGCAATCTGCAACCTAAATGACATGTGGTGGGGCAGATACTCATTAGCATTTATTTGCTTGTTCTTAAGACCATGACAGTAGCTGCAGTGTTAAAAGAAACTAATACCTACCAGACCAAAGCAGAGAGATAAATACTGGAATTGATATTGGATCACATAATCAAGTCCAAAATGAGTCTGCCTTTCTTTAGTTAGCCAACATAATATTTTGAGGTGCTCCAGGGTTACAAGAGTTGTTGCAGCATTTCTTGTTCAGAAAAGTTTATGCTGGGGATTTAGACTATTCTAGCATTTCCTTGAGGCTGATTGTGGCATGGGAAAGAATTACAGCATGGCTTAATCCTGTGGCCGAGGATTTTTCACATTTATATTCCAGCAGTGCAGGAAGGATTTAGTTCAAGGATTTACCTACTCCAAAAACAAGGTGCTACGTTTCCTCTTTATTTCCAGCCTTTTCTTATCTGTAGAGCCCCCTCAGACATACAGCAAGTCATGAGCACACGCTAGATTCACAAATGATAAAACAGGACTGAAGAATGAAGTAGTAGGCTCCAAAAATGTAGTAATTTAGGGGAAAGTTGTTAAGTCTAAACAAAATAGGTTTGGAGGGATTAAATAACGGTTCTTCAGGGTCATAGAATATTGCAAGACTACGTGGATCCCTACTAATTGTAGAAGATGCCATGCTTTTAACATTTACAGCAAAGCTGATATGCTGCTCTTATAAATGGCAAATGGGCCTTCCATTCAGCCATGGATACTTAGCTATGATTAAGTTCTGAAACTGGAAGTAATATAATAATTACTGTACACCATCTCTTTCCAGCTTCAGCTGGTATTTGGAAAGTTTTACAAAACAAGATCCTCAGTGCCTCTGTCAGCTAATAAACATATGTCTGAAAGGGGAGGATAAGAAAGAAAGAGCAACAGATAGTTTAATAGTGGAGCCCTACAATACAGGTAGGGATCATAAATGTCTGAGGGAAACACATTCCACACAATGTGTACCTGACAACTTTAGCTGCAGTGGTGTCTATGATATCTAAAAGTGGACAGTCCTTGAGGACAGCAATTCTAGGTACAGTATGGCCAAGGCACCTCAAAAAGTCAGCAAAACAGGTGGACCTTAAACATAGCCATCAGAAGGAAAACAGTGTATTTCATGGTTGTCTTTACATTTGCTAAAGTTTCTCTACCATTAATCCTTTCCCTGTCTGCTGATGAATGCAAGCATGAAAACCATAGAATTTTGTGTATCTAAAGGGATTCTGGATCATGGTTTAGGGTGCATTGTCCATGACGTTCCTGATTCAGCTATCATATACAGTGAGCACATGGTATCTGCTGGGATTTGGTTCTGGGACCACCCCCTCCCATGGATACCAAAATCCATGGATGCTGAAGTCCCATTAAATACAATGGCATAGTGAAATGGTGTTCCTTATATGAAATGGCAAAAATCAAAGTTTGCTTATTGGAATTTAATTTATTAATTTTAATAATATTTTCAAGCCGTGGGTGGTTGAATCCATGGATAAAAATTCTGTGGCTACTGAGGGCAGACTGAACAGGTAACCTTTTAAAAGAAGCATAAGATAAGTACTGTATTTAGTGAGGTATTGGTCACTACCACATGGGTAGTAGCAATAACAAGTACATTTCTATACTGCTTATTAGCACACTTAAGCACTGTCTGAGCAGTTTACAATGTGTAAGCTACTTGCGCCCAACAAGCTGAGTACTCATTTTAGGGACCTACAGAAGGATGCAAGGCTGAGTCGACTCTGGAGCCCTGGGATCGAACTCGCAACCTTGTGGATGTGAATGGCTGCAGTACAGGCATTTAACCACTGCACCACCAGGGCTCCCTAATAAAGGTGCTAGTAAAGGACAAGCAAGGATGTTTCCTCTTCATATGACAAAGACAAAACAATATTCAATGAATATTGAATATTTTGAGGCCCTCAGTTAAAAAAAGCACCAACAATAGACACAGTATGGTGGTGCCAAAGCAATGTGAAAATTCATGTAAGTATGGGTTACTGTCAGCAGCATATGGTGTGTGGGTGTGTGTTTTGGTGATTCTGATTTGTGCTATCATATACAACACAGAACTGGTAGTCTCCCAATTTCTTCTTGATGGTGTTCTCAAATCTACATTCTACATAGTGACTGGCTTAACACCAAAAGTTAGTTGTGATAAGAATTGTGAATTCTAGAGTGGAGGGATGCATCACAGAGCTCTGGCTATCTGAGCATGGTGCAGTGGACAGTATAGGATTTGGCAGAGCCAGATACAAATCCTTGTTCAGCTGTGATATTCAGTGGGTGGCTCTGAGGAAGTCACTGTCTCTCAGGGTTGTTATGACAAGTTAGGTTAACTGTGGGCCTTTGCAGACTGCCAGAAATAGTGCACATTAAATTGAGGCACTGCCCTGGCTCAGTGCTAGGGAATCATGGGAACTGTAATTTATTGTGGCACCAGAGCTCTCTGACAGAGAAGGCTCAATGTCTCAGAAAAAAATACAATTCCCATGACTCCCTAGCACTGAGCCAGGACAGTGCCTCAATTTAATGTGCACTATTTCTGGCAGTCTGCAAAGGCCCTGTATCTACTATCCAGAACTGTATCTACTATCCAGAAGAATGAGATACAACCATGATTTATAATTGTAGTTTGAGAATACTGTTTTAGTATAACTGTCAAATAAGTGTGAAGCATCTCAGTTCATCTGTTTGTAAATTTTATTGTTGTTGTGTGCCTTCAGGTCATTTCCAACATGTGACCTAAGGCAACCCCATCATGGGTTTTTCTGGGCTGGGCATGTGTGACTTCTCCAAGGTCACCCAGTGGGTTTCCATGACCAAGCAGGGAATTAATCCTTGATCTCCAGAGTCATAGTCAACACTCAAACCACTACACCACACTGGCTCTATTGATTGTGAATTTGTTGTTGTTGTGTGCCTTTCCAACTTATGGTGATCCTAAGATGACCCTATCATGGGGTTTTCTTGGCAAGATTTGTTCAGAGGAAGTTTGCAGTTGCCTTCCCCTGAGGCTGAGAGCATGTGGCTTGTCCAAAGTCACTCAGTGGGTTTGAAAAATTTGATGCTGGAAATGGTAAAGGTTCTGTCTATCATTTCATACTGGCTGGGGAGATGTGTAGGTTAAGAAAATAACACCAAACAGTTAAAATATGAACATTTTCCATAGGTTAAAAAGTTAAAATGTACTTGTTGGAGGCCAACAATTTAGAATGTATATGTAAAACAGTTGAACATGACTAAGAATGTTGTCATGCAAATTATATTTGTGGAGTTCTGCATTATAAAAATAGCTTGGGGACATTGTAAGGAGTGCACTGAGCTCAGGTGGCTGCTCAGATTAATATTTCCACCAATATGCATGTCAGACATAAACTACCTATTGATGAGAAAGGCAACAAAGTTATACTAATTGTTGATCTTTCATACTGTGTTTTGTGTAGAATTACTGTAGTAAAATAGCAGGCACCCTGTGTATGAAATGAGTATTTTTGCAAAATGCTATAAAAACTGTATTATTGGTTATCTTAGATTGCCCTACATGAGGTGGATTTCCAGAAATTAAGAGTCTGTTTCTTAAAACCACAGTCTGCAATAGTAATTTTGATCTAGCTAGTGATATGGTGTATTCAGGAGAGCTATTATTTTTGCTCTGTTTTCAATTGATAAAGGAACTGGTATGGTTTATGCAGGATTATATATTTTCAAAAATGAATATTCAAAGCTTTGGGGAAGGATTTGTTGTTCACGGCTGTATAGTGTTGCTCCAGGTAAAACGTAGAAACTTCTAGAGCCATATTTAAATGTCTGCAGACTTCCTCCCCAAAGTCAAGACCATGAGCAGGCAAATAGGATTGTCAGGATTTTTCTTCCACTGGTTTCTTTGTACCTTCCTGTTTTATAAAGAAAATGTGTACATAGTTTTGTGTAATATACAGTATTTCATTTTTATGCCACCTTTCTCCCAGAAAGGGACCCAAGGCAGCTCTCAAGATAAACACTAAATTTTGGGGGGATTTATTGATATTTGGAATTATCTAGAAAAGCATGTTAATGAGGGATAATATGCACAGGTTCTCTGGAATGAACAATGAGTTCATGAAATATAAAATAATGACTTATTAACAAAGGAGAGTATAGAGCTGTAAGTAGTTCCTACTTGGTTCCTTGGAAGTTGTTGTATTTCACCTTTCAGAATTGCTGGCCAGGTCTGGTAGTCTAACAAAAACTGCATTATTGCTGGGAATCACTGCACTAAAGCAGCGATTCCTACACTGGATACTTGATGCTAGGTAGGGCCATGTTAATACTGTACCTACCAAATCTATAGTAAATCCAGCTGGACCTCATAAGGATCACTGTATTGGGATCCAGCAGTATTGGGATCTCTGCTACAGTAACAGTTGTATCCGTGACTGGCTTCTACTTGTTTGGCAGCACAGTTAAAGCATGTCTGAAATGGGTATCTTGGAATTAGATTGGTTAGTCTAAAACTGAGGAAACAGGTCTTTATGAAAGTTTTCTGCTTTCCCGTGTCAGTGACTTAGGTGTAAATCTCTTTGTTACAGAATCTGAGCACCAAAACAGATATGCCTATAAAACAGACATGGGCAACAGCAGTGAATCCAGGGTCAGGCTTTCTGATCCTTGGACCCTCTACAGGGGTAGGCAAACTGTCCCCTTTAAGGGCTGAAGGACTTCAGCTCCCAGAATCCCAGACTATTGGCCAACATGGCTGAGGCTTCTGGGAGCTGAAGTCCTTCGGCCCTTAAAGGGGACAGTTTGCCTACCCCTGCTAGGAGGCAGATAGACTGCCACCATCCCAACACAATTCCTAAAGACATTTGAAGCTAACGTCTTACTTTGAAAATCTGGTATTTTCAATATTCTCCTATAATGTTAACAGCCCCAATATATCCAAACATGATTGGGACTACAAGGAGTATAAGTTTAACTCTACTTCCCCCATACCACAGTCTGATTAAAAATTCCCCTGCTACTGAAAATCTCCATTTACTGTAGCTGTTAACCCAGGGAGGGAAGCAACCATGAGGATCAACTGACCTCTCAGTTTACTGTTCAGGACTAATAACAGTTTTCAGGGTGGGGAGGTCTGTGGAGTCTGAGGCTCAGAGGAAGACTTAAAACCTTTCTCCCTGCAACCCTTTGTGTTAATCCTTCACCCCCAACTCCACCCCATGACTGTTGTTTAAAAAACACGTTAAATACATCCATACACTTAGCATCATATTTGCTTTGGCCCTCGCAAACTCTGTTTAAAAAGTTACCATGTCAACATGAAATCTGTGCATCTTTCCTCCACACCGATGAGTCACTTCATGTTGATTGATAATAATACTTACCCTTTATATAGATACATGTGTTTGCAGCTCTTTGCATAACCAGATCCTCAGTGCTTCTCTCATTCTGTGGTTCAGCTGACAGGAAGAAATGTGTGGGTTGTGCATGGATGTCCTGTGGCTGGTAATTTGAAGTGTTAAATCTGTATCAGAGGCCTTCAGGGAGGGTGCATTAAAAGTGCAAACACATTAATATCCTCGAGACAGAATCTCTTAACAATTTATGACAGTAAAGTATGATGTAACGTATTTGGCAGGTACAAAATATTTCTTTTCCACCCCACTACCTTTGGCTTTTGCACACTGAATGTATTTTTGTGACATGAAAAATTGATAGTGAGTATTTTTTTCAACTTGTTATTAGCCACTCTGCTGAAGTGCCAAGTTGGTCAACAAACCTCTCAGTAGTTTAAAAATATTGGTCTTTTATTAGAGAGTTAATTTTAAACTTCTGCAGGTGCTGTTCGTGGTTTAGAAAATGAATAAATGATTCACGCTATTTATCTTCAGGATTGTGGTCTTGGTCTTAGACTTGGTAGGCAGTGATCCTAATTTACATTTCCGTCAAGACTTGCATTTTTATCCATCACTATAAGTGCTGCTTCACCATATGTTCTATTTCTTTATAGCTGTTTAGGACAAAACAAGTAGCAGTATTTGCTCATGACAGAAATTCTACTTAGAATACAAATTCAGCAATGTCGTATTTGTTTTCTGAGTGTTATTAAGATGTAGTGTGCTATCAAACTAATCTGAGAAGAATGAGATGGTGAATAGTTCTTAAACTTAATTTTCTTGCATCATCTGTGCCTTTGAATTGTCATATCCGTTGTAGACAACAAATGTGCCGAACTTATTAGAGCTATTTCAGAACCCATTCAGGGTGCTCTTACTAGAAAATTCTCAAAAGGCTCGAGACCAAAATGGATGGCTGCATTCCATATGACCTTTCCTGTAATTTGGAATAATTTTGAGAGCCCTCTGTTCCTTGTCCCACCTCCTAAACAGGTGAAGGTAGTGGGGCATGCAAGACAGAGTCTTTTGTTTATCTGTGCTCTGGTTATGAAGCCTCCCTGGTTCCTGGAGATTATTTTGGTTCCTTCAATGATAACCTTTATGTGAATGGTAAAGATAACTTCAGATTGTCCACAGTTAATCCCACTCTCTGGGTTTTGCTTTGTTTTTGTTTTTTGAGTGAGTCCTGATTTTATTATATTGATGGCATGTTTGGCTTCTGTAGCTTTATATGTTTTTTTTGTTTTGTTTTGTTTTAAAATGTGTTTTACCTCTCAGCTCAGTACGTGCTTTGAGCAATCTAAAAATACATAAAATGAAATAACTCCATCTTGACCCTTGGAGGACAGTAAGGTTGTGATATAAAATTACTCTGTGATCATAGCTTCAGTGAGTCAGTCCCTAGATAAAAGAGTTTTATTTCTAAAGATGGTCATATTTACAGAAGCAGGGTGGGGTTGCAGGGAAAGGAAACAGTATTTTGTAAATACTGAGTCACAGCTAAGAACATTTTATCATGTAAATGCCTCCTTCATAGTTGGAGGGTCCTATTCATATTATGAAAGATAGGGCTGATGATGATCATCTCACATTTTAACACTTGCCTAATTGCTAATGAATACCAGGAATTTTATGGAGGTGAACAGTTCTTCCAAAGGTTTTTTTGTTTTTTTTAAGAAACTGGGATGTGGTTTGCAAGTGTGGTCCTATAGTTTGAAGGGCATTTTTCCTTTTTTTAAAAAAAATCTTAACAGTTATAGTACAACATTGCCATTTTATTGATGCATTATAGCACTATAAATTGCAAAAAAAAAAAAAAAATTAAAAGGCAATCTCCTCCCTGTCTGTCATAATTAAAAGAAGCCCACTTGAGGGTGGGAATAAGATGTTGTAGCTGGTGCCAGGATTTGTCAGGAAATCATCTTGGATAATAGAAACATCTGGATATTCAAAAATTGCTGAGCACTACAGCAAAAATACCTCCTGACACATTTGCCCTGTCTGGGGAAGCTCTAGACACTCCTTGATGCTGGTGAGTAGGACAGTTTTCCCATCCCCAGGCCGAAGTGCAGGAATATCTGTCACAACAGATTCTCCCAAAGAGAAAGGGTGCTATGGTGGCAACTAGTGAAGCAGTAGCTGGGGAAAAGAACCAGTTATGCTCTGTTGATTTTGCATCTCAAGACCCATGAGAGACGCACACAGCAACCACTTTTTTGCATAAGGCTGGACCCAGCAACAAATACGTTTCATAAATAATGGAGGAATGTGTTGCTGCCTTCCTCTGTTTCCAGTGGTCTTGAATTTATTCTAACTCTTCTGCTATATGACCCTATACTTATAGGTTAGGGACATGAAAATCTGAACATCTCCACAGAAAAATGTGTGTGGGAAGGTGTATGTGTCAGTCAGACAGGCACAGTGAGGTTTGAGAGGTGAAAATGGGTTTCTGTCCCTTCCTATCATCTCTCCATCCTTCTAGTGCAGGGGTAGGCACTTTTTACCGTCTGGGCCCGTCCCCCGAAGTCCTCCTTTCCACTGGGCCGGGGGGGGATGGCGGTGCGCGCGCATGTGCGCACCCCCCACCGCCGGTGCTGCTGCCGCCGCCGTGCATGTCACGGCCGCCATTTTGATTTTCAAAATGGCGGCCGCGCCGCACGCAGCCGGACGGAGGGGAAAACGCGCAGCAGCGGCAGGGATCTGCCTGGGCTGGTAAGTCCGGCGACCTGGGCCAGAACGGGCCCGGGGGCCGTAGGTTGCCGACCCCTGTTCTAGTGGGATGGAGAGCTCGGATGAGCCACTGATCATGGACATTATGAGCCATGGGCAATTGCATCACTAAGAGAAACCATAAACACTGACGGGATATGTTGACGAATCTTTTGCACCACCATTTCACAATCCCTCTTAGTTATCATCATTTGTGCACTAGTATCATTCATTTGAGCAAAGTAATTGCTGCCTCTTTTCTCTCTTATTTCCTTTTAACAATGGGTTCAACCTTATCACCTTTTTCTTCTCTGTTTTTGTCGTCTGTATCCTGGGTTCCGTAGTAGGTGAGGATGCAGGAGAAACCAAATAGTGGAGATGCAAGTGGAAAACTGGAAATCTCACATAGGAAAAGTTGGTGTGGGTAGCTTCTAAAGTGGGTTATTTCTGGAAATGGTGAGAAATGGGTTGCCTAGGTAGGGATGCTGCAGAAATTAACGTGGGTGTGCAAATCGGCACTTTTGCATACACACCTTCAGTTTACTTGCTTTATTTGGACATGAGCCATTTTTAGAGGCTGAAGGAGATACATAAACATATTGTGAATATACACTCTTCCCTCCCCGTTCATGGACTTGGCGTTCGCGGTCTTGGTCCTTCGTGGACAGCAATAGGGAGGGACAAACTGGGGCACGTGTCTGAGGCACTAGCACAGCATCGTTCACAGGTGCACATGCCCATTATAACCAATGGGCCTTGAATATTTGCGATTTTCCCGATTCACCGGGGGGGGGGGGGTCGGGAATGGATCCCCCATGAATCGGGAGGAATGACTGTATTTACATGGCCTGTTCTGCATCCTCAGTACCCTCCCCACCCTCCCCCAAATCTTTCAGGTAGGAGCATTTGTTCTTTGTTCTGAACAGGCAGACTTCTGAATCCATAAGAGGATTCAGAGTAGGAATATCTTGTCCGGGCACAAGTAGTCTCAAAAATACTAAATAAAGATAATTAAATAAAAAATCAATCAATCAATAAAATGATGCACCTTTGGGGAACAAAAACTGAAGCTCTAGGTGACCAAGATTCAGCTGAAGATTTTTAAAAACTATTTTACTTTTTCCTCTAAAAAAAAAATGCACTAGGACATCTACATACATCTAGGATGTATTGATAACTTGAACAGTTTTTTTATAATGTATAAAATTGTACTAGTCCTTGTTCACAGTGCTTTTCTGTCTTGATCATGTGAGGTGATCCTTGAAACTTCTGTTGCTATTGGCCATAGGAGGAGGCTTCAGTCCTTTGAAGAGCTTTCCCTAATTTGTATCCTTTAATTTAGCTACTCAAGGACCATGGAATGTAATTGAACATTTTTTTAACAAGCATAACAGAGAAGTTCTCAAAAGATACTTACTCCAGCCTGCCACACTTACTGTTTATTACTTTTGTTGGGACAGGGTGAGCGTTCTGTGGCATAAGCTTCACTGCCTGATGGAGATTTATTCTTTGCAGCTGGTTGCTTATTTAGACCCTACTAATAGTCTTATTCCCTTTTAGTGCCCTTTCATTTCTAAAGGTGTTAATCCATATAGTTGTAGGTTTTCAGAATTGACCCTTTATTCTAGACATGCCTAGATAATGTTCCTAATTTTTCTTTGGTTCCCTCCTGTACATGATTTTTTATATACCCATGTCTTAATCCCTCAGTCCAAAACATCCCCCCCCCCAATTTCAATGTATTAATCCCAAATTATCCAGAACATGCAAATTAACAAGACTGGGCACAAAGAACAAGGCGAAACCCAAGGTACTCTTTTGCCCTTCTCTTTGCCACAGATACATACTGTAAACAGTAATCTGTACTTTTTGCAAAATGATTCACATAGTATAATTTTTGAAAGTGGGCAAAATTGTGTAAGCGTGATTCTGCTACATTGTGTTCAGTTTCACGCCTGGCTTCCATATCAGCAAAGTGATGAATGTGCTCCTTTAGTCCAGTACAGCTTTTTTAAAGTCTGGACTATGGGAGCACATTCAGATTTAAAATTATACTTTGAAGCAGTATGTTTACCCTGGCTAAAACCATGGATCATGCTAAACAATAAAAGTATGCTCTGGAAGGATATGATCTAAGATGGGGTTGGCATGGATATCTGTGGTATGAAAAAACCAAAGTAAACGCAGACTTTAAAAACCATATTGCAAGGAAGTCACTATTGAAAACATGGCAAAAATATAAAGAAAGATTAAATCCTAAAATCCTAGGGTGGGTATCTCCACAAGGGACCTTTTGCAAACGAGAATTGGTTAATCTACAGCAGACCTGCACAACTTGGCAGGAGGTAAGGGCCAAAATTAAAACAGGCTAAACTTCTTCGTGCTGCAAATAGGTTTTAATTAAATACTAATTAATTAAATATTAATTATTATTAATTAGCAATAATTAATATTATTAATATTAATTCCATCCTCCTCTGCCCGGACCCCTCCTCAAGAGAAGGCAAAGCATCAGAGGAGCCTTGCCTGTCTTTCTCCTTGGAAGAAAACCAAGCAACGGAGGAGCCTTGAGGCGTTTGCCCCTCTTCCTCCTCTGCCATCCAGTCTTCTCAAAAGAAAGCCAGGTGGCAGAGGAGCCTCACAGAGCAAGCGTTTGCCCATTTCCTCCTCTGCTGATTGGCATTCTCCTCAGGACAAAGCCAGACAATAGAGGAGCCTTGAGGAGCGAGCGTTTACCCACCCTCCTCCTCCACCACTATATAGCCTTCTCCTTAGAAGAAAGCCAAGCAGCAGAAGAACCTTGCAGGGTGAGCATTGGCCCTCTTCTCAGGAGGAAGCCAAGCAATGGAAGACCCTTGAAGTCGTTGCACATCCTCGTGAGTCACCCAAAATCCTTTAGTGGGCTACATGCAGACCCCAGGCCATTTGTTGGGCAGGCCTGATCTACAGGGATATATTAGAAAAAATCAGGAGAATGGAAACTTAAAGAGAGGCAAGAATTTGAGAGAATTGATGTAAAAATACAGTGGTTTAAAGAGAAAGGGTAAAAGAAGATCTTAAAAATAACTCAATATGAAGGTAAAACTTTGGAGTTTGAAGAACTGTTAGTTCTAATGATGGCTGTATGATCAGTAAAATTTATAAATTATTACTAAATTTTGCCTCAAGAAGAACAAGTAAAACATTGCATGCTAGGTTGGGCAAAAGACTTAGGACACAATATACAAATCAATCAATGGAAAGATATTTGGACAAAAGGATTGAAATTTACATGTTCTAAAAATCTTAAAGAATTTTTTTAAATGATGAATAAATGGTATTTAACCCCCGAGAAATTAGCTAAAATCTATAAAAATTCCTCAGATATATGTTGGAAATGCAAAGAATAAAGATGCACATTCTTCCACATATGGTGGAAGTGAAGGAAGGCAAAGAAATATTGGTATAAAATTAATAAATGATTAGGTAAAATTTTGGATTGGGAATTTACTATAAGACCAGAATTGTATTTATTGAAAATGATGAACCTTGATGATGAAAGAGAATGAGATCATAGTTTTGATAAGTTATCTAATAACTGCAGCAGATTGGGTTTTGTGAGGAAATGGAAAACCAGTAAAGCCCCAACATGTTTGGAATGGCTGGAGAGAGCAGTGGAAATGGCCCAATCTGATAAATTAGCTAATTTAATAAGGAAAAAACCAATAGAGATATATATGAAAACATGGGGACCATTTATAGCATACTGCACATTAAGCAGATAAGAGGGGAAATTAGTGTGTTAGGATTTAATAGCTGGATAATGAAGCCTTGTTCTGGTTTTTTGTTGTGTTTTGTTTTCATTGTTGTAGAATGGTTAATACAGGGGTAGGCAACCTTTCCCCTTTAAGGGCCGAGGGACTTCAGCTCCCAGAATCCCAGGAGCTATTGCCCAACATGGGGCTATTGGCCAACATGGCTGAGGCTTCTGGGAGCTGAAGTCCCTCGGCCCTTAAAGGGGAAAGGTTGCCTACCCCTGAGTTAATAAATGGAATGTAGACAAATAGTATGTAGGAGAGGGGAATAGAGTTACTAAGTAAGAATACAGCCAAGGAATATGTGGGAAGTTGTCTTTACTTGTCTTTTGTTTACTTTATTTTCTTATTTTCTCTATATGTAGATATATTGATTTTTTTTATTTTTCTTTACTTTGTTCCCTTTTCCCTTTCCTTTTCTTTTCAACTGGGGGAGGGAGGGGCAAACGAAAGTAGTTTTTTCTTTCTTTTCCTTCCCCCCCTTTTTTTTTTTAATAGATGTATTGTTTGTGTTTAGGTGTATTCTTAGTTGCTCAATAAAAACTATTTTAATAAAAAAGAGCTATACTGAGTGCTGACCCTTATCCAAAATATGTTCAGTATCTTGGATAGCATCTTTAAAATTTAGACTACAGCCCAAACCAGATTATCACTCCACTAGCACAGGATGCACCAGCTACTACTGTTTAATGCTAATGAGAAATTGATGAGGTACTGTACTTAAATCTGACTCAGGTGGACGTGAAACAGATTCTTTTGAGTTTGCTGTCATTCCTAGCTGCTTAAATGTGATGTGCGAAAAAAAAATGTTAAATTTTCCTGGGTTACAAATATTCTTAAAATAACATTATTACAAGTTTTTGGAAGATACATGTTAGCTGTTCTTTCAAAGAAATATGAAGTTCTACTTCAGTCATATGTTATTCATGATTGTCAAATTTAGCATTATTATTATTATTATTATTATTATTGCTACTACTATTATCACCATTCCTATTACGGTACTTAAAATACAGTGAATCTTTCCCAACTGCAAAGGTTCAGTCCCCACACCACCCCAGGTATGGCAAAAACCATGAATGGTTGCACTCATATTATTCAATGGTGGATGTGGCTTGACTGTGCCACTGAATAATATGGGGGTGTGACGGTCAAATCTGCAGATTGCCAGCCTACCAAAATGAAGGCTCTAGTGTACAGCTCATTAAAGCTAGCTAATACTAATGTATCATTGGTTATTGAAAGTTGGCACCAAAGAGGTTTTGGCCTAGCATCTTCTAGAATCACCCCAAATCTTCAGTGGGACTACTAATTAATGTCTCCATATATATATGGTTTGAAATGAAATGGTCACAAAGGCACTTTACAAATTTTGATATTCTTAGTAGCACATAGGAAAGGAGTTGGTCTTTAGATAGCCCTTCACTTCAGATTTTTAAAGTTCTCAGAATTACTTGCTGATTATATGGGTAGCTGAAGTTGTTTCATTTTAATTGTTTTGTTCAATTTTGCTCATATTTTCCAATTTGTATTTCTGAAGATATTTTCCAGCTGGATTCAGTTTTCTACACGCTTCTCCAGACATTTTGTATTTCCCCTGCAAATATGAGTTTCTGGTGGCTTGCAAAATAGTTGGCACTTGCTATTCATGAGCATATGAAGGTTTCACATGAGCAACATAATGCAGTGCCATCCTAGATTTCTTCTTCATTGGTGCAAAATAGATTTCCAGTAGCATGTGCAGCAGTGTTCTATTAGACGTAACATATTCTGGGAGAAGTGACACTTCATGATTATTCACAAGAAAATGTCATCCTATGAGTTGATGAGAACACCTGGTAGACATATGGCCTTATAGGTGGGAACAGTAGACTGGTAACCTAGAACAGTTTGTACTGCCGTTGCTAGTATATTTACTATATACTGAGCCTTCAAAGCCAGCTCCAGCCCGACCACCGGCAACAGCAGCGGCTTGGCTTAGACTTGGGAGCCGGGCGGTGAGTGCTTTGGTCCGCCCCCTCCTCCCTTGGAACATCAGGCTCTCAGAGAGCCTTCGAAGCCAGCTCTAGCCTGACCACCGGCAACAGCGGGGCGGTGGAGGCAGCGGTGGTGCTGCGAGGAGGTAGAGAGCAGGCTGGACGCCCGGAACATCTTCCCTCCCCCCCGAGCGGACACAAGCGGCTGCACCTGTGGCGAGGCTTTGGCCTTGGAGGATTGTCATCCGCCCGCAATCACCACCACCTGGGACGGCCCAGTAGCAGGTGCGGTGGCTGTGAAACCGAGGGAGATCGCTGGCGGGTATAAAACCCTGCCTAGGAACATCTCTCCCCCGACAACTCAGCGGCGGCGGCAGTGTTGGGAGCTTTGGCCTTGGAGTACAGTCATCCGCCGGCAATTTAACTTTAGAAGGGCAGAGAAAGAGAGACTATATAGTGCAGCTGTTATTTAGCTAAATCACACTATGTTAGTAGTAAGAGCAGTTAAAGATAGGATGAAAATCAAGTCCTGAAGAACTCCCAAGCTCCTCTTTCTCAATTATACAACAGTGCCCTCTTTTCATTGGGGGACGGGAGCTTAGCTGGACTTTTTGCCACCACCATCATGTAACAGCGTCGGAAATAATCTTGGAGCGGGGATTAATGTTGTATGGGGGAAGGGAAGGTATGGCGGTAACAGAGTGAAGAAATGTTACAAAAGAAGGGGGGATCGATGTTTAATATCTATCCCTCCTTCAGTTCACTCTGTTACCCAGGATAATGCGGAGAGCGTACCTTCCATTCCACAGTCCCTTACTCTGCTCCTTTGCAATGCCAGATCGGTCAGAAATAAAACACATATCATCCATGACCTCATATTGGATGAGGTGGTCGATCTGACATGCTTTACTGAGACCTGGCTGGGAGACACCAGTGCGGTGATGTGGGCGCAGGCCCTCCCGGCTGGGTACTCAGTCAGTGAGCAGATAAGGGAAAGTGGGTTGGGGGGCAGCATGACCTTGGTTCATAAAAACAACCTAACCTTGACCAGGAAGCCTATTCGGAAAACAGCCTACATCGAGTGTATGTACCTTAGCTTGCGAACCAGGGATAGTTTGGGGATTCTGTTGGTATACCAACCACCCCGTTGCTTAACAGACTCGATTGCTTTGCAGAGGGCGGGTTAAAAATAAAATTTATTATTACTATTTTATTATTATTTAGAATTTACCTGAAATCATGGTGAATAACAAAATATATAGTTTCAGTTCCTTTTGTCTTTTACTATTTGATAGCTCCTTTTCCTATAGCAAGTATTCAGTTTGTGTCCATAGAGATAAATCTGGTTGTTGTGCCCTCTTTGAATGATTTGTCCAGTAAAACATCTTGCTTGAAATGTTGAGGTCAACGTGGCAATAACATGGTGCCCTTTCAAAGGTTCTCACATGTAGAAATCCTAGAAGACATCTGTCCTTAAATATGGTGTCAGCCCTACTTTTCAGCTGTTCCCATTTAATGCAGACCTCACCTGACCCACCTTCTGGACCACCAAACCAAAAGTAGCCTGTCAGAAGCTTGTTAAATTTCTTGGTTTTGCTTTTGATTTCTGACTAGAAAAATCAAACATCTGGAGGTCAAAATATGAGTTAGGTCAGCTATATTTGACTTTGTGTGTCACATGTGTTGCAAGCGTGATTAAATGTACTCTTACACTAAATATAAGAGGCCATATTTAATACAGAATGAATTCTTATCTTTGGCATCTAACTTGGATTCATAGTTCTGCCCATGTATATAGCAAAAGGAATAAAATCCCTTACAGAACTCAATCTTGCATTTTGCCAAAGGGTTGTTAATGTCTGTTTTTGAGTCCAGTGCTTCAAAAAAGAGACCTCTGCTATTCTTGCATAATTTGGAGTATTATCTGTGTTTCAACTAAGTAGAAGATTCAAATAATTTTATAGTCAGTACTTTAGGGATGTTAGAGTTCCGCTGAAGCTAAAATGCTAAACCAGTGATCTCTGCCTGCAGCTTTGTTTAAGAGGTTTCTGATTCCCAACTTCTATGAAGCTCAGAAATCTGACACTTGTGGATCCTTTCTTGAACTGTTATATCTGGGCTTTGCATAGATGAGTTGTTCTCCCCCTCAGTGAAATCTGAGCACTTGGATTAAAAAGGGAACTGTACTTCTAAAAGATTTTGCTGTTGGCTCCTTCAGACAAGTGTACACTGAAATGACCTCCCTGGACAGGCATGCAACATGTTCCTCAGAATAAAATTAGTGGCAAGTAGTTGACTAAGACTTTAGTGCTCTTTTTAGAAGATCAAGGGAAATTATTAGATGCCAAGTATAAACATGGTAGAAATTATAATCAGATATTGACTTGAATATTCATCCCAATATAGTTTTGGAGAAAGAAGGGCAAAGGAACTTTGGTACAGGATATCTTCCTGTTTGCCATTTGGCTAAAGGGATTCTTCAAAATAATTGCAATAAGTGTGAAGGAAGTGAAAACTAAAGATGGATCACCACTTCACTGAAAAGCTACTTACCAGTGTGATGTTAAGGCCAGGATAAGAGAAGGGGGAAGCATGGAGAAGCATGGAGAAGTGCAGAAAACCTTTTCCACTTTTGAGGACTTCCTTTTTTTTAATTAAAAAGTTAGAAATTGGGGAATATTGGAGACAGAAACTCACATGAAATATTTTCTCTTTTGAAATGCATGGAATATTTTTTAAGACAAGAGTAAAACATACTCAGAATATGAGTACTGCTGCGCATGCGCAAGCAAGCCGCAGCCACCATTTTGAAAAACAAAATGGCAGCCGCGAGTTGTGGCTGCCATTTTGGCAAACAAAATGGTGGCCACACCACACGCGGCGGCGGGCAATGGCGGTGGCGGTGGCCTTGCGCACGCGCCACCATTTCCTCCCCGCCCCCGGCCCGGCGGAGGACCTGGGGACCAGCAACCGGCACCAGGTAAAAAAACCTTGCCGGCCCCTGCCCTAAGTGGTTTACAATGTGTTTGCCAGTTGCCCCCAACAAGCTAGGTACTCATTTTACTGACCTACAAAAGGATGGAAGAATTCAAAGATATAGCCGTGTTAGTCTGTAGAATCAGTATATAGAGAGATTTTGTAGTACCTTTGAGACTAACTGAAATAAAGAAGTTGGCAGCATGAGCTTTCATAGACTACATCTGAAGAAGTAGACTGATGTCTATGAAAGCTGATGCTGCCAACTTTATTTCAGTTAGTGTCAAAGGTGTTACAAAATCTCTCTACAAAAGGATGAAAAGCTGAGTCAACCTTGGAGCCCCTGGGATTGAACTCTCAACTTTGTGACTGCAGTACTGGCATTTTAACCATCGTGGCACCAGGGCTAAATGACAAATACCATATATACTTGACTATAAGCCGGCCTCATGTATAAGTCGAGGGCAGGTTTTGGGGCCAAAATTATGGATTTTGATATGATCTTTGGATAAGTCGAGGTTAAAACTTAGGGGCATGTAACAAAGGATCTAAAGGATGAAGCAAAGGAAAACAATGCCTAAGAACTTATGAAATTCCAGCAGGGATAATAACTGTACTCATACTAAAGGCTGGATGGATGGGAGGGGGGCATTGCTTCTTCCAGGACAGATTACACTCTTGCCTTTCACCAGGGATGGTTTCTTTTTTATGTGAATTAAAGTACAGTATTTACATTGACCCGTGGATAAGTCCACTCAGGTTTTTTGGGTCAATTTTTTTGAATAAAATTTCTAGATGTATGCATAAGTATATACGGTAATCAATACACTATCTTCAACTGCTTATCTTTTGTTCTGATAAATTTCATCTTGAAAGGACAGCATAGTTGAATGCTTTTATAATACAGTGTGATACAAAAGATCATAATGTAAATGAATAATGGTATATTCTATTAGAAGTAATAGTGCCAAACACTTGTGTCCTGTTTCTTCCAGTTAAATTCCTGAGAATCTCAATTTTGCCTCAGAACAATGAGGTAGAGAGCCTTCCATTGTTTGAGGCTGTAGTTTCTATACTCCTTGGTTGGCTATGTTGGCTGGGGCTGATGGGAGTTCTAGTCCAAAACATCTGAAGGGCACCAGGTTACTGATCCCTTTCTAGCTCTCCTTGTTCTGTGAAACAGTGCAGAATGCATTGCTTTGTAGAAATCATAAATTACTGTAGATCATACTTCAGATTGTTTTCAAGTTATGCTTTAAGTCCATTTATGTTGATGAGACCTGTGTCAGGTTTTTCCCATGGGAAGGTAACAGTTTCAGAATTCAAATACTGTAGCATACATTTTGCTGTCTTTCCAACTTGCTGTGTTCAGAGAATGGAATATAAATTATATACAGTAAAGGTACAGAGTTGTCTAAATTATTGCATATGGAATAAATGTATGCACCTATCTCATCTGGCAATTGTCAGCCCTGAACTGGTTGGTCTTTCCCTTATGGATTCATAAAACTGCATGTATCTTGTGTTTTAAAATTCTCTTTAAATTTGGGTTGTAAATTTTGGGAGTATTTTATCCTAAAGAGGATCTAGATTTCAATATTTAATCTGGGGTTTATTTAAATAACATTGCATATGTTTTTCATGTTTCCTGTAGGAGCTAAGTGATCTGCAACGTGACCCACCTGCACACTGTTCAGCAGGACCTGTTGGAGATGACTGTAAGACTTTTATAGTTGATGGCAAAAAAAACTTTTGTCCCTTTTGTTAAGTTTAATTCCTTAATAAAGTGGATGCCATTGTTGTTTTTCAGTGTTCCATTGGCAAGCAACTATTATGGGACCTGTAAGTATGCAATTACATAAACAAGTTAATCTTCTAATTATTATAGAGAAGTACACCTTAATGGAATTTCCTATCTACTGATCAAAGTACTTAAATGTATTGCTGCATTTAAGACTAGACTAAGACTAAAATTTTCTAGAAAACATTTTTGCCCTTTTGTTGTTGTAGGTGAGTTGGTTACAGACTTCATGCTTTCAGTCTCTGTTAACTAAAGCAAGACTTAGCTGACATTGAACCCATTGTTTAGCAGTACCATGATACTATGGATATTTTCGATAGCTTGCCACTTGGCTTGCAGTACCACCTGTATTCTTTCTAAACTCATTCTAACCCTAACCCATTCTGCATTTTCTGGAGTTATAGAAA
Organism: Phrynosoma blainvillii; assembly: GCA_026167975.1. Taxonomy (NCBI): domain Eukaryota; kingdom Metazoa; phylum Chordata; class Lepidosauria; order Squamata; family Phrynosomatidae; genus Phrynosoma; species Phrynosoma blainvillii. The sequence continues at coordinate 117,830,923 of JANUYF010000003.1, forward strand.
TTGTCAAATAAGATTTGTACTACTGTAGCAAACTTTTAAAACGGAATATGGTAGGGAGCACGAGATCCAAGTCCTTCTCTGAACTCTAGATGTGAAAGGAGCAGACTATGATTACTTGAAAATCAGGGAAAGTATTTTGTATGTAAAGAGAGTACACTTCATCAGACTGCATATTTAATGAGCAGCTTATGGAGCTTGGGGGAGTTTCAAATGTAAACCTTTCAGGAATGCCGATTTGCAGCATAGTGAACATATAATCATGTTTTCAGCAATGGATTTGTGTAATTATTACTAATAGAACTGACTTCATCTAATTTCCCTGTCACCTCACTCTTTGCAGTCCTATCCCATCTTTGTATGATGTACATGTGCCTAAATGTTCCCTATAACATAGTAGATAACAGTTAATGTATCTAACAAACTGGACTATAGTCCATGAAAGTTTCAGTTATAATGTGTTAGTCTTTAAGGCACCACAGGACTGTTTGGCTACAACAGACTAACATCACTTCTCTTTTGGAAATTAAAGTCATATTGCCACGATAAAACAGATTATAATGATATGTTCATATTACCATGGAATTATTTATGCTACAGTTCCACAGGAGTGCAAAAAAAAAAAAAAATCAGGGGAAGTGACAATAAAATTGGGAATCTCCGCTTTGTGCTTTCAAACACGTTCTTGGCTTATGTAGTCCTGAAGACATGCCTAAAATATCTTTTTTATATATATAAAATAATGTTATTAATTTAAAAGAAAAACAAAATAATATTTCCACAAACACCAAACATTTAAAACATCCACAATACCTCTACAAAACCTCTACAGTGCATCCACAATACAACATTTAAAACATTTAAGACAACAATAAATTAACTTCCTAGAATTATTCTACTGATTCTTTTTTTTTAATTGTTTATATAATGTTTTATCTTATTGTATGTGCTAATATTTACTATCTCTTAGTAGTCTTCAATTTACTAGTTTAAACAAAAGGATAACAAATTTCAAATTTCTAGATTTCCATAATCCACCATTTTGTCCCCATCGAGTTATGTGCATAATGTAATATAACATTTTGGACAAGATTTCTTTACCTTGATAGTTCTTATACTTATATTTCCTTTTCTAAACCCATTACCCATAGTTCACCTCATTTTTGTCTAATATATTTAATAAATGGATTCCATACATTCATGAATTTCTTAAGTGGTTTTTTCTGTATACTTTGTGTTAATCTATCATTCTCCATTAAATCATACAAATCAAAACTGAATAAAGTGTTCTGTGGCTCAGGATGTAGTTCAATGTCTTTGCGCTTCCCATGTTATACGTTATAGAAGAATGATATGGAATATGAAGTCGTAGGCTTTCATGGCCGGCATCCATAGTTTTTTTGTGGGTTTTTTCGGGCTGTGTGGCCATGTTCTGAAAGAGTTTCTTTCTGACGTTTCGCCAGCATCTGTGGCTAGCATCTTCAGAGAAAAAGATTTTCTCTGAAGATGCTAGCCACAGATGCTGGCGAAACGTCAGAAAGAAACTCTTTCAGAACATGGCCACACAGCCCGAAAAAACCCACAAAAAAACTATGATATGGAATAGTCTGTGAAATAAGGAGTTTCAGAACTGTTTAATTTGCTTGTCTTCCACAGGTTGCAGGTGTCATCTGTTTCTTGCCAGAGTTTTAATGTTTATTTATTTAATTTATATCCCTCTTGTCTGTCAACATGGGATGCAAGACACCTTACAGGATAGGTTAAAAGAAAATGCAGCTAAAATGTTAATTATTTGGGTGCAAAGTGTTAATTGTTTAGCACCTACAGCTGTGATACAGGCCTGGAACATTTCATTAACCAAAATGAGAATACTTTATAACACTCCTGTTTTGATTATAACTGGGCTCCACTATTGCACATTGCTGAAAATGCTGGTCTGCTTGCTGAAGTCATTTAGGCTGCAGTAGCTCTGTCCTCAACAGATTCAAGTTATGTTGTTCCAGGCTGTCTTCTAAGCCCTTGGTAGAGAGCCTAGAAACGTGTCAGGAACCTAATACATGTGCAGCTGTTCTTTTTGGTTTCTTTTTATGGTTGTTTACCATCCTCCCTTGTTTGGCTAGATCATAGCCTTCTTACAGAATACATTAGTGACAGATAGTGGTCCGTTATCAATAACACAGTAATTCCTGTTGGTGTTTGGCTGTTAATGTTACAGTATCATCCCCTTTCCTGCCAAGATAAGAATGTTAGTACCAGCACATTATATTTATACTAAAAAGCTTTTTAAAAAGTCCATTAATTACCTTCAATTTTAAAAGAGAGATGTACTACCTTGATGTTAATTCTAAATTGGCATTTAAAATTGCTTTATATTATTACTCTAACAACCACACCAGAACAAAAATGAAAAATTCCATCTGTGATTCTACTTCCCTCTCTTCTCCAATCCATATTTTTTGTTTTGGTGAGCAAACCACATTTCTGCTCTTCACAACCAATGAAAGGGAACTAATTACACACACACACACACACACACAAGGAATGATGCAGGAACAAAAGAACCCAGTTCATCAAATTGAACTAATTCCCAGTTCAGCATTCTAGCCACTAAAGAATGGATATAAATCAAAGAAATTTCAGCCCGAGCTCCTAATAACTCCAAAAGAGACTCATACAAATCTTCAACAACCAGTACCACTAAACATAGTAGTCCAACCCAGCTCCACTGATCCAATATTTGAAAAGATAAAAAACGGAGTGTTAATATTAATAAATGTGGCATCATCAGGCAGTCAAGCAAAGGGCTGCAACAGCAAAATTGAAGTGTAAGCAAAAAGTGTGAGTTGCCCCTACTTCTACCACGTTAAACCCATAGCTGCCCACTCAGCTCCAAAAGGGGGTGGGAAGGATAGAGCAAGGAAAACTGGAGAGAACAACTCCATTTCTCTTGTCTGTCAGTTTTTCTGTCATTTGTACTCCTTTCCTTTCCCAAGTGTGTATCTATGCCATGAGGCAGCACACCACAGGTTTTCTCTTCCTAATCTTTCTTCTCTCCTGTCTGTGTCCTTGTGCTTTGTGCCACCTGCAGGTGTCACTGCCTACCACAGAGTGAAAAACTGATGGTAACAGCTAGGAAGGTGACAAAGGGGAGAGGGGACTATATAGCAAGCAAAAAAGTTATCTGTGATATCATTTTAAAAAAATACCATCAAAATTGTGTTACAGTGGACCCTTCATATCCACAGATTTTTTTATCCATGGATTCAACCATCCACAGTTTGAAAATATTCTAAAAATATATAAATTCCAAACAGGGAACTTGAGTTCACTATTTTATACAGGGGACATCATTTCACTATGCCATTGTATTTAATAAAACCTAAGCATCCACGGATTTTGGTATCCATAAGGGGTCCCGGAACCAAACCTTAGCAGACACCAAGGGCCCACTGTATTTCGTTGGGAAAGAAAATATTGTGTGATCTGCTTTGAGTTTAAAACTTAATTTAATGTAAATACTCCCATGTCTTGATTTCAATCCCTAAATATATAAACATAAAATACATACATATAGAAGGTTGCATACAGTTTATTTTATTGCACTGGAAGTGGATTTCCTTCCCATGGAGTAGTATGGAATGTAAAAAAGTGCAATGAACTCTGAAAAAATAAAGATTTTACCTTAAAGTTCACTATGGCAGGAAGATTTCAAAGTAACATTAAGAAATTAAATAAAATAACCATGTTTTGCTTCTCCTGGGGATCCAGGCACCTATAGTCTTTTCAGGCCTATCATAAAGTAGAAATTTGGGGCAAGCAGCAAGAGAATGCCTGCATCATTGCTTTTACACTGCTTCTCCTCTTCCTAGATTGGTTGGTACCACTGATCATGGTATTTTTTTCACTCTTATGATACATTTTTGTTTGTTTGTTTGTTTTATCATATTTGTATGACACCAACTCTCTGTAAGAATAGCAGCCTATCTACACATTATGTACAAAAATCTCCCATTGGTGCCATGGAAGTTTAATAATTGGTACTCCAGAAAGTGGCAGAAGTTTACTGAGATCATTGCTAGGCACTCCTGGAGTGCCAGTCACAGTTGGAACACATGCCTAGTATTTGATATTTTTTTTTAAAGTGCTTTGTAATCTTGTTTTTAATATAATATAGTGAGGGAATTGGGTTTTGGTGGCACTTAAACTCAGTGAGGAATAACTGAGAAGTGAAGGAAATACACTGGGGAAAAGAAGCTAGTGCTTCAAATAGCTATCTACTGTATGTACTTGAAACCAAGAGGATTCTCTGGCTAGTAATCTAGAATCTTTGCTTCTCTATATTTCAAATGGAGTTGGCCTTTCTAGGACACTCAAGCATTTTGGTTTAGTTAGTGGTTATTTGGGTCCCCATAACCTATAATATGTGTGATGACTGCTTATGTTCCACTGAAGAACAGGTGAACAAAGACTTTGATGATTGGCCAGCCTGCTGGAGATCCATTGGCTAAAAATGGCTGCAAGTTTACATTCTTCAAAAGATTCTTTAGGGTCAAATGGGAATCTCATGCGATAAGTAAAAATTACTTTGTTAATTTGCTTGTTTTCCAGCCGGACAGTGCATATCAAGGGGGAGTATTTTTTCTCACAGTACATTTTCCAACAGACTACCCATTCAAACCGCCAAAGGTAAACTTCTTATGAAACAGTTTAAATGCAATTGATCACTGTAGTTCAGAGCTTGGATTTAACTGTTTTAATTAGTTGATTTGGATCAACATAGCATATATAATACTACTAGCATAATTGAATCAGGTACCACAGACTTTGGTGAAATGCTTGCAGATAAACTCATTACAATAATTCTAATTCTATTACTTATTATTATTTTTTCTGTCCCATCTTTTTGCCAGTTCAGGACTCCAAGTGGCTAACAGATTAAAAACATACTGTTAAAAATTCACAAGATACAAAAATTAAAACGAGATTAAATAATTGAAGGATTAAAATCAGATTAACATGCATATACAGGGTGAATAAAAAAGAATGGTGCAAAACCAAATAATCGCTTTACTTTTGCACCATTCTTTTTGAATCACCTAGTAATTTAAATACACACACATACACACTATTAGCAAGATCAGCTAGAACATACCCACTGAATCAGTGATACTTGACTTAACTCATTTAGTGGATGTATTCTAGCTGGGGCAAACAATTGAATTAGACATATTCTTCCAGTTTTGACATCTTTTTTTATGTTCGGCTTATATATATATATATATATATATATATATATATATATATATATATAAATACAGTATTTGATCACATCAAGTATGGAAAACGTTTGGTGCTCCAGATATTGTTGAATTACAAAGCTAATTACTGTAGTCTTATTAGGCATGGCCAATACTGCGGATGAGAAGAGTTGCAGTCTAGTGATACCTAGAGGGCTGCATATCTTTGAGACTTGATATAAATAACTAGATTATAGGTTTTCTGTGTTTTCAGAACCCTTTCTACAAAATGTCTCTTTTCCATAAAATCTCTGAATTCTGAATATCCTGAAAACTATACAATTAAACTTATTGTATCCAGTATACTAGTCAAGCCCAGTGGCCTCTAGTTTCAAGAATACAACCCAACACCCCTGCCACTGTGCAGAGTTAGTTAGGAAAAACTAATAGCAGTAGTCAAGCTGTCCTTTGGGAAACTTTTCTACTTTATTGATCTTAGTAAGAATCTATATTTTTTTTCAAACACACCTGAAACCACTGAATCATGTATTTTTGCTCTCTCATTAGAGTGTGTTTCTATCATTTGTGATACTGATTTTGCTGTGCCCAAGCTTCTCTCTTAACTATATTATATAATATCCATATGATTCTGTGAAGGCAGAGTGGGTTTTAAGCATAGATAATATTTCGTTGCTAGCATACTGTGGGCTGCCTGTTAGACTGTTTTATAGTTTTATTGTTGTAATTTGTTAAATTTGTTTAATTGTTTGTTGTAATTGTTTTAATTCTTATTATGTTTAATATTGTTTTAAGGGGAGGGTGGGTTTGGGAGGGTATATTGTGAGATTTTATTTATGTAAGCTGCCCCGATTGCTTCGGTAGAGGGGTGGGATAGAAATAAATGTTGGTGGTGGTGGTGGGATAGAAATAAATGTTGTTGTTGTTGTTGTTGTTAGTATTATTTATCCAGGGGTAAACTATAGAGCTGTTTGTGCATTAGGAACAGTAACAGAATGGATGGTTTAACATGACAGTCTGTAAGTCAACAAAACCAAGTGTTCAAATTATGGTTTGCTGCTGGTTAATTAACTAGGGGCCGGAGCACATGGCCCAAAAAGGACGCCTTCAGGGTGTCACCGGCACATGGCCTTTAGACGCCACACGCTGTGATGACATCTTGAAGCTGCCCGGAACCTGTCCGGCTGCCCACATGTGGGTGACTTAATGATGCTCCAGTGGCACAGTGTTTAGACGCCGCATGCCACCAGAGCATCATGAAGCCAGCTTCCAGCTGCAGTGCAGGCAGCAAAGCTGGCTTTTTGCCGGCTGAAAAGGGAGTGGCTCTTTGCCGCTCTTTTTTGTTCGGCTTCAAGGCAGATTGGGGCCATGGCATGTGTCTGCCACAGCCCCAATCTGTCTTTGAAAGGGGCGGCTTCAAGTCGCCCCATCCTGCCAGTCTGTTTCGCTCCAGCATTTATTTGCTAAGAAGGGTTCAGCACAATAAACTAGAATGCAACAAGCCACAGCCTAGCTTTACATTACACACACACACACCACTATAGTTTGTCCTTGGCTTTTTTCCCCCAGCTGCCCATCTGACAAAGGACCTTACAAAAATAATGGGAGAGAAACGGACCAGAAATGGGGAAAGCTAAGTATGGTTTGTTGGACCTCTGCAGGACAGTTCATGGTTTAGCATGAAGCAAGTTTAATATAATATAGCATTACATGTTTATAAATCTAAAGATTTGAGAGATATTACATAGTGAAATAAAATATAGAGTGTGAAAAGGAAAATTTGTGCGGTTTGAATCCAAAAAAATCTTAATAATTCTTCTGTTGCAGATCGCATTCACAACAAAAATATACCATCCAAACATAAATAGTAATGGAAGTATTTGTCTTGATATTCTGAGGTCGCAGTGGTCACCTGCTCTGACTGTATCTAAAGGTAACTGAATTTCAATTTTAATTACCACCCTTGTTTCCTATTACACTTTATGCCAGAAAGTATGTCTAGTTTAAAAGACATCTTCTGCCTGTAAATTTCTGCAAAAGGTTCCACAGGGTCTTACTTTATTCATTTATTTTTGTACCATTATCCATAGATAAAAAGTGCCCATACTTCCCACCCACAGATGAATACAACTGAGTATGTAGGATACAATCCTCCTTTGCTTAAAATCTACATCCTTTCACTTTTCAATATATGATTTTTATTACAGTGTCACCTTGAGTGTTTTAGAATTTATGTTTATTATATCCACTGAAGCTGTAATCCTGGCTTATTCTTTTTTTAAAAAAAAATCTGGAATAGAGAGTTTTGTTGTTGTTAACTGCCTTCGAGTCGATCTCGACCCATGGTGACCCTATGGATGAGACATCTCCAAGACCCTCTGTCCCCCACTGCTCTGCTAATTCCTGCAACCCCATACCCATAACCTCCTTAATAGAGTCCATCCATCTGGCATGTGGCCTTCCTCTCTTCCTACTTCCCTCCACCTTCCCCAGCATTATTGTTTTTTTCCAAAGAGTCCTCTCTTCTCATGATGTGTCCGAAATATGACAGTCTGAGGTTGGTCATCTTGGCTTACAGGGAGGTTTCCGGTTTGATCTGCTCTAGGACCCATTTGGTTGTTCTTTTAACTGTCCATGGGATCCTCAGTACTTTTCTCCAGCACCACATCTCAAAGGCGTTTCTTTCTATCATCTTTCTTAACTGTCCATTTCTCACATCCATGCATGGTAATAGGGAATACAATGGCGTGTATGATTCTAACTTTTGTGCTGAGTTGTATATCTTTGCATTTTAGAATCTTTTCTAGTTCTTTCATAGCCAGCCTCCCCAGTCTTAGTCTTCTTCTGATTTCCCGACTGCAGTACCCATTTCTATCAATGTTTGATCCCAGGTATGAGAATTCTTTTACTATTTCTATTTCTTCATTGTCTAGGTTGAACTTGTGAAGGTTCTCAGTGGTCAGTATTTTTGTTTTCTTTATGTTCAGCATTAAGCCTGCGTTTGCACTTTCTTCTTTGATCTTCCTTAGTAGGTGTTCCAGGCCTGTGAGGTTTTCTGCTAGTACTGTGGTGTCATCTGCATATCTCAGATTGTTGATATTCCTTCCTCCTATTTTCACTCCTCCTTCTTCTGTGTCAAACCCTGCTTTTTTTATAATATGTTCTGCATACAAGTTGAACAGATAGGGTGAAAGGATGCAGCCTTGTCTGACCCCTTTGCCAATTGGGAACCATTTTGTTTCTCCGTGTTCCGTTCTGACAGTAGCCTCTTGTACCAAGTACAGATTCCTCATCAGGACTATCAGATGTGTTGGCACTCCCATGTCTTTAAGGGCGCTCCATAGCCTTTCATGATCTATGCAATCAAAGGCTTTGCTGTAGTCTCTTGTTCTTCCCTTTTTGTTGTTGTCTTCTATTTCTTTGCATTGGTTGTTGTTGTAATTTTCTTTATGTTTCCACACAAGCTGTTGTACTGTTGCATTCACACTTCCTAGTTTGTTCCTATCTTCCTTTTGTTTATCTTCTTTTCTTTATTGGTTGTAGTGTTTTTTTGTCATCCATGTTTTTTTCTCTTTCTTTTTGTTTATTGAATGTATCTGTCTGCATTCTTCTTTTATTATGTCCCTGGCTTCAGAACATAGTTCCTCTGGTTCTCAGTCTATTATGCTTAGTAGTGCAACTCTGTTCCTTTTGTTATCAGTAAATTCTGTTGAGATATTATTTAGATTATTTATTTTGTTATAAAGACTGGTTTTATTTTCTTCTTGAGTCTTAGTCTTATTTTTGATATGAGTAGTTCGTGATCTGTTCCACAGTCGGTGCCTGGTCTAGTCTTGGCCACCAGTATAGAGGTCCGCCATTTTTAACTTCCAGTTATATAATCTATTTAATTTTTGTGTTGACCATCTGGTGATTTCCATATGTATAGCCTTCTTTCTAATTGTATGAAAAATGTGTTTGCAATGAATAGGTTGTTGGCTGCACAAAAATCTTATCATACGCTCACCTGCTTTGTTTCTTTTGCCTAATCCAAATCTGCCTACTGTTTTTGATTCTTTTTTTGCTTCCAACTTTTGCGTTCCAATCTCCAGTGATCAGCTTGACATCTTGTGTTGGGGTGCTGTCAATTTCTTCCTGTTCTCCTTCATAGAATCTATCAATTTCTTCCTGTTCTGCCTCTGTGGTTGGTGCATATACTTGGATTATGGTGATATTCATAAGTTTACCATGGAGCCTTACTGAAATGATTCTGTCTCATTTTGCATTGTATTTTGCATTGCATTTTGCATTGAGAGTATTCTGATGAAAATCAGAGGACACTTCCAATTGTATCTTAAAAACACAGTATTGAAATCATATACTTTTGATACTGAACGCCCTGCAGGCCCAGTTCAGGATTTTAGCCCTAGGCTTTGGGGTCAAACTGCCTGACTCATTGTGAATCTGTCCAGATGTTAAGGTCTTGAGAAGAGGCCCATTTGAGAACACCCTCGCCTACAGAGTCTTGGGGCACTGGTGCTAGATAGAACAACTGCAGTTTCTGAAGTTTAGGAGTGGGGCATTAACACTATTTTGTGAAATAATATCATCCAGCTAAGCAGCTCAATGTTCAGTATTCACCGTGCTCAACTTTTAACTGATCTTCTCAAAAATGACTTCATCTGTTTTTTCGTCTTGTCTGTATTACTATCTTTTGTATACTTATTTGTCTTTAACTGCATTGTATCAATTGGCTTGTACTATTCTGCTTACCGTATTTTCCGGCTTATAAGACGACCCCAACTTTTCCAGTTAAAATATAGAGTTTGGGATATACTCGCCGTATAAGACGACCCCTCTTCCAACGCACACCAAATAATTTTTTTTTAAAAATCAGATTTGATTTCAATATGGTAATTTTAATTCAAATGCTTATGACATGCAGGTACTTAGCAAGAAAACTGTCACTTATAAACACAACAAACTACAGCTCCCATGTTCCCTAGCATTTATTTCTGCAGTGTGTTTTGGATCTTACTTTTTAAAAAATAGTCCAGATTTAAATGCTGCTTTAAAAATTATTTCCATCTCCCATATATGAGATGGTTGGAGGGAAATGAGAAAGTGTTGGGGGGAAGGACTGTCAATATACTAGGTGATGCATTCTGGGGTATGTACAATTTGCAGCCAAGTAAGTGACCCTGGGCATGTCACACACTTTCAGCCTCAGAGGATGGTAATGAATCATAGAATCATAGAATCATAGAATCATAGAGCTGGAAGAGACCACAAGGGCCATCCAGTCCAACCCCCTGCCATGCAGGAACTCCCAATCAAAGCATCCCCGACAGATGACCATCCAGCCGCTGCTTAAAGACCTCCATGAAAACCCCCATTTGAAGAAACATGCCAAGAAAACCCCATGATAAGGTTAAAAGACACCATTTTGACCATTAAAACGTCCTCCATTTTGAGCATGGCTAAGAAGCATGGATTTACGGTACATTTATATTAGTGTTTTTAGCTTTCTCTACATTTTTTTCTTTTATGTCTTACATTTTTTGTAATTATTTGTCCTCCTTTGCATTGAAGACATTTGGTCACCTTGTCTGAGTATCGGAGTATGACTCTGGAGACCAGGTTTTGAATCCTGGCTCAGCCATGGAATCCCCCTGGGTGACCTTGGGCAAGTCACACTCTCTCAGCCTCAGGAGAAGGCAATGGCAAACTCCCCTCTGAAGAAACCTTGCCAAACAATCACCATGATAGGGCCGCCTTAAGGTTGCTGTAAGTCGGAAATGACTGAAAGGCATACAACAACAACAACAACAACAAAACAATCTTAGAAGTCACACTCTCTCAGCCTCAAAGGGTAGCAAAGGCAAACCCTGTCTGAAAAAACACATAGGCAAGAAATGATAGGTTCATGATAGGTTTGCCTTAGTGTCATAATCAGTTGGAAACGACTTGAAGGCACACAACAACAACAACAACAACAACAACAGTAACAGTCTTGGAAGTCGCATTCTCTCAGCCTCACACTCTCAGCCTCAAGGCACACAACAACAACAACAGTCTTGGAAGTCACACTCTCTCAGCCTCATGGCAAACCCTTTCTGAACAAACCTTGCCAAGGAAACCCTCCTTCTCTCCCCGGCTTTTTTCTCCACCTCACACGTGTCCTCCTGGACCAGGAGGATGAGGAGGAAAGGTGGGAGGGGGGGAAAGCGGGGAGAGAAGAAGGAGGACCAGGAGGACAAAGAGGAAAGATGGGAGGGGTGGGGGAAAGCGGTGGAGAGAAGAAGGAGAACCTCCTAGTCCTCCTCCTCCTCTCCCTGGCTCCTTCCTGCCTTGCACCTCTGTCTTCCTCCTTCTCCTCCTCTTTATACCCTGCATATAAGACAACCCCCAACTTTAACCCCAGATTTTCTTGGTTTAAAAGTCATCTTATACGCCGGAAAATACGGTAATAAATTTTTTTTAAACATTCCATCTTTGTCCACTTAGTTCAGGCCAATTTTCCATTGACTATTACACAATGCCATTGAGCTGGAGGATATGTTAATTGTGTCACTTTATTCAAACGCGTTCAGTGGCTGGATGGATAGATGAATGCAAGAATGTACAGGATCTATTAAACTTGGGAAAGACAATTTTGAGAAACTGAACTACTGAATTATTATAAAACATTGAGAACTGAATCTGCTCTCTGCCATAATGCCTATATTTCTGTCATTAAGTCTTTTTTTTTCTTTTTAACCTAGTTCTTTTGTCCATATGCTCTTTACTTTGTGATCCTAATCCTGATGACCCTTTAGTACCAGATATTGCACAAATCTACAAGTCAGACAAGGAAAAGTAAGTATGACCAGCAATTTTGATCCTTGCAGGGGTAGGCAACCTTTCCCCTTTAAGGGCCGAGGGACTTCAGCTCCCAGAATCCCAGGAGCTATTGGCCAACATGGGACTATTGGCCAACATGGCTGAGGCTTCTGGGAGCTGAAGTTCCTCGGCCCTTAAAGGGGAAAGGTTGCCTACCCCTGGTTGATTCTTGTCCCTTCTAACCCCCCTCCCCTGGTTATCTTAGGCAGGACACAGAAAGCCTGAAAGGAGCAGCTGAGAGCCGCCCCTTTCAGGCTGGATCGGGGCCAAGGTAAACAGATACCTGGCCCCAATCCAACTGGAGTCTGCTCCTTTTTGGGGCTGAAAAAAGCCAGCCCTTCCCCCATAGAGCCAGCTTTTTCCTTTGAAAAGCCGGCTCTGGGGAAAGTGGCATCTAAGCGCCACTCCCCCAAGCAGGAGAGAAGCTGGCTGGTGTGTAATTGCCAGTCTGGCTTCGATCCAGCTTGGAGGCGTGGCACATCTAAATGCCACACCTCCAAGCCAGTCCCAAGCAGGCTCAAATGGGCTGTCTGTATAGCCCCTTAATATCAGTTATCATAATATCTGGTGAGATTAAGATTTATTTTTACTTCTACTATTTCAGACTCTCTAAACAATATTTTATTCATTTGTGAACGTTTTCTACTCTTGTCCTTCATGATATATCTTGGTTCCATTTTTCAAAATGAAGCCATAATTAGGCTGCAGAACTATTAAAATTTATATACCATATGTCATTCTTTTCCCTGTATTTGTCCTAAAGTATTTTGTGTCCAAGAGTTTATTGTATGATATCTTTTTTTTAGAACCAAGTATGGTGATCTGATCACCTGCTTGGTTTAAATACAGTGATATTTCTATGTGATAAAACTTTTTTGCCAGATTTTGGGAACCCCCTCTTTTAAATATTAGACAAGATTTTCCAAAAATTGCCCAGCCCACTCAGACTTTTTGGTACCGTCAAACAAAATTGGTGTGAGTCTGGGTGTGCTGTCTTAAATTTTGGGGAGTAACACTTGTGAGTGGACATAGGGCCAGAACAGACAGCCCAAATACACCTGCTTTAGAGCATCATTGTCGTGTAGCATTTATATACTTCGATGATGCCTTGAAGCTGCCTGGAAGTCAGGAAGCCGCCCTGACATGGGTGGCTTCAAGGCGCTCTGACAGCACAGCATTTATATGCCGCATACTGCCGGAGCGGCTTGAAGCTGTCATGGGGCTGCAGCAGGGTGGCAAAAGCTGCCTTTTTCCTGGACAAAGAAGGAGCAAATCTTTTCCTCTCCTTTTTTGGCTGGGTTGAAGGTGGATTGGGACCACGGCATGTGGTTGCCACAGCCCCAATCCATCTTCGGAAGCGGCAGCTTCAGAGCCTTCTGTTTCAGCCCTGAGATAGGTTAGTGCATGTGTGGCTTGCTGTTAACCTCTGCTCTCCTCATCCTAGTGAAGATAAGTAGGTAATTTATAAGTATATTGTAATGTATGAAGCTTTTGTGGTGTACACCTATGTTGAACAAGTAAGTGTATTTTTATTATATTGATACAGTTTGGTTTCTAAATTTAGGGCCTATACAGACTGCCAGAAATAATCCATCTTGAGACTACTTTAACTGCCCTGGCTTAGTGCTAAGGAATCATGGGAACTGTAGTTTATTGTGGCACCAGAGCTCTCTGACAAAGAAGGCTCAATGTCTCAGAAAAAAACTACAATTCCCATGATTCCCTAACACAGAACCAAGGCAGTTAAAGTGGCCTCGAGCTGGATTATTTCTGGCAGTCTGTATAGGCTCTTAATCTCTTTCATTGTACTGAGGTCGGAAGAGAGAGAAAAAGCGGAGATGTAGTAATATGAGGGCACTGGAAAAGATGCATCACTTGCTGATTCCACTTCTCCCTGTGCAGTCTTGTCCTCTCTCAGGACAATGTTTTTACCTATGTTGCCAGGTTTCTGTCCATCAGGTTTCTGTCCATTCAGCAATATCTCTGTGTGGAATCTCTACACTCTCCCATATTACTGAACTAGCAAGCTCTCACCCTGGCCTGACAGATCCTGAAGGATCAGGATGCGTGTACATGCACAGTCTAGAGATGTAATAGGTGTGCACCCTGGTAGTTTCTGGCCACCATTGGGCCCCTACCTTCTCCCCCTTGTATCATGCTTGTCTGGAGAAATCTTCTACAGAAGCCTCACTTTGCATCCCAGAAAGTCAGTATTTGGCCTATGAGTTTTGCACTTTCTACTCAGTACTCAGTTTATTGCCCAGCTATGGGCAAGTGTGCTGCTATATACCACGATCCATATTACCGTAGTTAAATCTGTCTGATATAGATACAGATGTTCTCTAAGCAAATGTAAGTGTAAGAAGATCACAAATGTAATAAACTTTTGAAACAGATTGTATCTGACTGTAGAGTTGGTATGTGATGTGACATATTGAGTCATAAACATGTGTGATTTCACTTTTTTTAAAAAAAAATTCTTTGACAGATACAACAGACATGCAAGAGAATGGACACAGAAATATGCAATGTAAACTTTCAAGACTTTTTCATATATACCAGAGTACTGTAAATTCTAGGGTTTTTTCAAAATTAGAAGTAAATGGAGCACAGTTTACTGTTTTCAGTGTACCATGAAGCCCTTTTTGATTTTCACCCATATAAATGTGTTTCTGGAACAAGGAAATAACTACGAAAATTAACCTGAAGACTGTGATGAGAGTATTTATCCTTTTTGTATGCTTTGCAAAAGACATTTATTATGTTTTTAAAGATACGTGGACATCTGCATCTCCAGCCTACAAGATCCATAATGCAATTGTAGAGCAACCAAAATATTTTTTTGCTGAAAAACTAGGTGTTACATGAGAAATATTCTATGTGTCTGAGATGTCAGTCCTGTAAGTCTGTGTTTGAATTTCATTCTTTGTTAGTTCATTGTATAATTTGTATTTTTTTACTGTATAGACTATATTTTATTTACCATGCAAGTCAACTCACTTTAGATTTTCTGCACAGTATTGAAAAAGAAATACAACTGCTATTAAATAAGTGAAGCATTCCTTCTCAGAGGAATACTTAATAAAAATATTTCTTAAAACAAACTTTGCACTCTAACTCTCAGTATGCCGATTATGGGGAAACACACGGTTTTGATTCTGTTGCATACTTTTATTGCAATGTGAATTAATTGCACTGCTCTGTAGAAAGAAATGTAACTACTTTTGTTCTATTCACAGCTGACTTTTTATCCCATATGGGCAGTATAATATCTGACCTTTTAACAAACTGACTTGAAGCTTTTCCATATAAATAAAACGTGTTTTTTACTACTTGTCTTGGCTGTTCTTTAAGTCTTGCACATTCTTTATATGTGCTTGCCATGAAAAGATCAAAATATTGTTAAATACGAATTACTAGTGAGAAGAACTGGCCTGTGTATTTGAGATTGCTATTAATTCTTGGAGTGTATTATGGTAGCTACTGAGCAAACTTTATTCGTTGTGCCGTATATGATCTAGGTAATTGGATGTTGTAACAAGTATAGAAGAACATATCTATAAGCTTGTGAAATAATCCTAAAATCTTGCTGAATTTGATCACTACTAATGTTGAAATACCACTGATGTTACTTCTGTCATCAGTGTAACAATATTTTGATCTGTTTCTTCCACATACTAAACTAATGCTTCTGAACAATTATATTTATACTTCAACATGCATGTATGAAGAAAAACAGCCTTAGGTGCTTTACAAATACGAGCATTTTAATGTTGTTTTT
The DNA here is from genome assembly GCA_026167975.1 of Phrynosoma blainvillii. NCBI lineage: Eukaryota > Metazoa > Chordata > Lepidosauria > Squamata > Phrynosomatidae > Phrynosoma > Phrynosoma blainvillii. Next base: position 117,846,817 of record JANUYF010000003.1, read on the forward strand.
TTTAAACTTTGCTTTGGGGTACTAAATTCTTGTTTAAAAAAAACTTAATTTGTGGCTGCAGTGATTCTGGTTTAAAAAAGAACTTGCTTGTCTATGAAGTTTTGCAGCCATAAACACCATTTGATCCCTTCTGGAGAAGGGACTATAATCTTAATGCTTTGCTACAAAAGCATAAAACAATAACTGGAATACAAAGAAGTGTGGCAAGCATCCCAGAGGCTATTTTTCTATTTCTGGGCTTTAAAAAGCTGTTTTAGTATTTTGATCTTAAAATCCTTGGAAAGTTCTGATGGCCTAAGAAATGAGTGTGTATTGGGCACTTATGCATAAAAGTCATCTATGTTTCTGTACCTCAATGTATGCAATCAAAAGATGGAAGATGTATGAAATAAACACTGAAAATTTCATTATGTTACTTTTCTAAGTATCATAGCTTGCTGTGAAATAGACCAGTCTCTGCAGATAGCCAATATGTGTTTCCAAGCAGTAAATTATTATTTTGTTATACTTGAAAAAGGGAACACTGTACCTTGTAGAGAAAGCTGTTTGTCACATTTTTTCATAAAACTTCAAGTGAGGGTAAAGGATTCTGATTGAGTGATTTCCCAGACATGTTTACCCCATATGTCTTATGTGTTTATAATAGGTTAAATAGAATTAAACAAATAATAATAATAATAATAATATTCCCTCAATTCTTTACAGTGGGCTCTGTGAAATCTGGTAGCTTGATTTGCATGCCTGTTAAGTGAAAGAGCATATAATCTTCTGCTTTGCTAATATTATATGGAGGCTGGTTTGAAACTGTTTGGATGTTTCTATTGCTTTAAGGTGTGTATCATACAAAAAGGAATTTACTTACCATAATGCAAAAGTCTTCAGGCTGAGCAAAAGGTGCAGGTCAGCAAGCCTCTTAACTTTCTTTTCATAGGGCTCTTTGAAGACAAGTGTGTTGAAGCCATGCTTGTCTCTAATCAGTGACATTTAAAACAGACATTCGAGACTGGCTTTACATGCTGAGCTTTCCAACTAATCTTATTAGTAAAACAGCACCTTTAAACAGACAAACTCCATTGCCTGGACTTATTTTAAACCACAGCTTTGAATAATTAACCTTGTTAAGATTTCCCTCTTAAATACTTTGCATACTCTAGTAAGTGTTATTTTGCTCTTTTAAGTGCTCCATTGTGAATGTTCTCCCCCCGCCCCCTTCATAATCAAACATTTGCTCAGTCCTGGTGCTTCCATTGTGGTGGCATAAATGTTGTCTGTGCTTCAGTCCCCTCCACCAAATACCAGTTTATACTGTACAATGCCTTAGCGAGGGCACTAACTGAGCCATCCCATTCTCTGTATATTCCTCACTTGGCACTATTGGCATGACTAAAGCAAAGGATCTGTATCACTGAAATTCTCAGAAGTGTAATGTTTAGTCATTCTAGTCAATGTTAAATAAGGCATACTTTCTAGCTACTTCTGATGTGATATTTTTCTGCCTAAACATGTCAGCTGAGGCTTGAATGAAAATAAAGATCTGATTTGAACCCTGTGTGTGTAAAGTCTTATTCTTACCGCAGCTGCATCTTTCTGAGTGATTTAGAAAAGAAGTGGTGTGCTTCACGCTTGTTCGTAGCATTCCCAAAGTACACTTGTCTCTCCATGTTTGCTGGGGCTAGGGGCACAGGAGCCCCATGAAAGTACAAGAATCACAAATAACAAAAATGCTGTGTTTTTAGCTGAGAGAACACCTCTCTAAGAATCTCTAGGTCAGGGGTAGGCAACCTTTCCCCTTTAAGGGCCGAGGGACTTCAGCTCCCAGAAGCCTCAGCCATGTTGGCCAATAGTCCCATGTTGGCCAATAGCTCCTGGGATTCTGGGAGCTGAAGTCCCTCGGCCCTTAAAGGGGAAAGGTTGCCTATCCCTGCTCTAGGTCCTCCAGTGTAACTCTGTGGTCAACATCTGCCAGACATTGAGCATAGAATTGCACTAGAGGAGCTACAAATGCCTAGCGGAGAGTTCTCTCTAGGAATCTCTTCATCCTTCAGTGCATCTTTAGGTTAAAGTTAACTATGCATACAGTTGCAGTGTAGGACCTAGATATTCCTAGAGAGAACATATTAATCAAATCTGTGAATAATCAAATCCGCAAAAGTCAAAGTTGCAAATGTCGAGGGACAAGAGTACTAATTTACTCCTCATTTACTATTTGTGTACTACTCTGCAATATAGTATGCAGAAAGTTACTCAATGTAGACTGTGACAGAGAAATCCATTGATGCATGCTGCATCTCCTGCTTTATGTGTACTTGTGCAACATTATGAGTTCAATCCTGAGGGCTCCAAGGTTTACTCAGCTTTCCATCCTTTCGTAGATTGGTAAAATGAATAGCCGGCTTGTTAGGGACAATTGGCTTACAGATTGTAAACTTCTTAGAGAATGCTTAGTTCAGTTTCATTCCTAACTTCCAAATTAGACTACCGCAATTGGCACAACATGGGCTCCCCTTGACTAACAACTTGCAGCGAGTACAGAAGCTAGATTGCTCACTGGAACATCAAACGTTTATACATAATACTAGGTTTAAAGGATTTGTACACAACACCAGCAAACTAATGCATTAGCTTATTTATTTTTTTTACGTTATTGCAGGGCGTTGCCTTGAAGGCCTAAAGGTACTAAACATACCTGTCTCAACTGATCTTAGAAGCTAAGCATTTAGGCCTTCAAGATAGCAGCTTACAGTACTAATCATTTACCATAGCTTACTAGTAATATACTTCTGATTCACTATTTATCTCCTAGCTATGTACTACTGATTTGCTACCAATTTAGTATTGATTTACTACTAATCAACAACAGATTTTCTAACACTTCAGTATTGCTTTAGTTCTAGTGTACTCTTGATTGACTATTAATATCCTATACTTGTCCCTCCACATTTGCTGGGGTTAGGGGCACAGGACCTACATGAATGTAGAAAACCCACAAATAACAAAAATACTATGGTTTTGCCTGAAAGAACACTTCTCTAGGAATCTCTAGGTCCTCCAGTGCAACTCTGTGGTCAACATCTGCCAGACATTGACCAAAGAATTGTGCTGGAGGAGCTACAAATGCCAAGTGGAGTGTTCTCTCTAGCAATCTCTAGGTCCTTCAGTGCAACTTTGGGTTAACGTTGACCATAGAGTTGTGTTGGATGATCTAGATATTCCTAGAGAGAACTTAGTAATAAAATCGGTAAATAATCCAATCCGCATAAGTCAAAGCTGCAAATGTGTGGGGACAAGTGTATTAATTTACTTCTTGTTTACTGTTGGTGTACTGTTCTGCTAAATAGTATGCATAAAAGTTACCCAACGTAGATTTAGACGGAAATATCCATCCATTTTCTCCCCATAAGCAAAATACTGCTCCATCTCATTCCTACATAAAAACTAAAAACGTTTTCATGAAAATGTATGGGCATTTATTATGACTCTCCCAAGGTCACCCAGTGGTTTCCATGGCCAAGAGGGGAACTGAATCCCAATCTCCAGAGTCGTATGTTGAAACTACTATGTCACGCTGGCTCTCCTGATGACATGGGGCCAAATCCCTTATCCGGTGTGAACTATAGAGGCAACATCCTCCCAGTTCAGCTCCGAACCCACCATAGAACCCCCTAGGTTGTATTTGAAAAACTCACCTTTTTCGTTCCAGAAGATCCAGAGTCCTCCAGACTGATACCATTAGTCTACTACATGCTTGCTACAGGGATACTACTGGTTTACTATAAATGTACTACAGATATACTATTGGCTTACTACAGGGATACCATTGATTTGTTACTAGTTTACTGCAAGGAGACTACTACTCTACTACATTTATACTATTGATTTACTAGTAGTTTATTACAAGGATACTATTTGGTTTACTACAGGGATACTATTGCCTTACTAATGTTTTGCTATTGCTTTATTACTGGTTTATTAGTAATTTGACCATAAGTTTCAATGCATGCTGCATCTCCTGCTTTATGTGTACTTGTGCAACATTGTGAGTTCCATCCTGAGGGCTCCAAGGTTTACTTAGCCTTCCATCCCTTCGTAGATTGGTAAAATGAATACCCGGCTTGTTGGGGGAAATTGGCTTACAGATTGTAAACAGCTTAGAGAATGCTTAGTTTATTTGAAATAGTATCAAAATATAAATTGCAATGCTATCATGGGTTTTTTGGAATTGTTTATTATTATTATTATTATTATTACTATTATTTTAATTTTTACCAAATAACAAGCTTATATACAATAGAAACAAACTTATGTACAATAGAAATAATAGATATTGGGAAGGAGCAAAAAAAAAATTTCCACCCAATAATACATGCTTTGGAAGTTGTAAAAGGATCCAGTAAGGGAAATCATAGATCATTTTGCCACAGATGGGTGGTCAATGTCCAAGATGTGCTTCCAAAAAATACCTTGGTGTGAAGGTGGAGCAAAATGAGATTATTTTTTATTGACATAATTAAAAAAAAACAGACTAATCCTCAATGAATGTGTGTATCTTTTTTTGTCCAGATCTTTTCTTGAAGGAGTAGGAACAACCATATGTTCCAACAACCATATGTCCCAGACCTTTTTCCACCAATTTTCAAGTAACAAATTCACCGTCTTCATCATCTCGCAATTTCAGTTCTAGCTGCAGAGATTAGGAATATGATGAGTCTCTTGTGTTTTAGATGACTATTGGCTTTGCTTAAGACTGATAACAATAACCATATAATGTCAGATATTTGCATTAGTATTGTATTCCAAAAAGCAATGATCCTAGGACATTCGAGCCACATGTGTGTGTAAGAACCTTGAACCTTACAGCCTCTCCGACAGTATGGTGAAACATTTTTCAATATCTTTGAGAGTTTCACAGGGGTTAAATACCATTTGTATGCTGCTTTTAAAGCACTCTCCTTTGCAGCTGCTGATCTTGATTTATATATGAAGGAGGATCAGATGCTTGTCCAGGTTTCCTCTCATATATCCATACTTAAATCTAACTGCCAGGTTATTCTGGCAGAATAATTTTTACCATAAGTGAACTGTAATAGATTTTTGTACATACTGACTGCTCCCCCCTTAGATTGTCTCTTATCTATACAAATGGCTTCATAAAACGTTGGGGTTCTAAACTTATAACTTTTTAGCAGGATGTGGCATGCAAAGGAGAGGACTTGCAATATTTGGAACCACGTGGGTTTGGCTTATCTCAAGGCATTGAACAAACTATCAGGAGATCTCAACTTTCCTGGATCAAATAAGTCCATTATTCTATATATTCCACATTTTTCCATCTTCTGAAGTAGGCTAATCTATCTCAAAAAAGCTAGAGTGCACTAAGATAGGGGAGAGATCAGGGACAATTAAATGTGCCCATTGCTTCCATATGAGAATGGCATTGTTGAGGAATGGATTATGTATGTCTCTCAACTTCCTTTGAGCCTTAGTAGAATAGAGGAGATTAAGATCGGTCAAATTATTATTCTCTAATTCCATATGAACCCATTTAGTGGAATGTGATTCTATGACAAATTGGGAGCATTCATTCAGTTGAAAAGCATGGAAATATGTCTTGAGTTTAGGAATTGCTAATCCACCTTCCTTAACATTGGTGAATTGGGCTGTTTTATCTTGGAATATAAAATTGGTAATTATTTTTTGCCAAACCTTACATTTATGTAGGGCTGGACTAATAGGAATAGATTGAAATAAAAAGAACAATTTTTACCAATAAATTAGTTCAGCTTTTTCCATTCCCTTATTTTAGCTTTCATCCACTTAGTGACTGGGTTATAGTTCTTAGGGACCAGTTGAGATAAATTCTTTGTGATGAGAGAGCCCACATAGGAGAGAATCCAAAAGGACATGTTTGTAAATTAGAAATACATGACATTCTCTCTTGATCTGATTGAGAGACATTCATGTACATTATTTTGGATTTGTGATAATTAATTCTGAGCCCTGAGAATTTCCCAAAGGTATCTAACGTGCTCTTTATGACAGGGAAGGATGATTCAGGATTCTGGACCTCTAACAAGATGTCATCTGCATACATTATTATTTTGTGAGGGTGGCCATTTATCCGAGGGCCTAACACACTCAAATTTGATCCACTAATTTCAGCTAATGATTCTATATAGATCACAAAGAGGAGTGGTAATAGTGGGCAGCCTTGTTTGGTGCCTCTGCACAAGCTAAAGGGTTCTGAGTCTATTCCATTGACCAGCACTGTCCCGTCTGAGTGCCTGTAGAGATGTTTTATTGCAGTACCAAACTCATCCCCAAAGTTCATTTCCTTCAACACCCTCAAAAGAAAATTCTATTCAACCCTGTCAAATACCCTCCAGGCATCTTAATGATAGAAAGGCCAAGGGGGCTTTTGTTTTGGACGCATAATGAGTTAAATTAAGGACCCTGCATATTGAGTCAGACATCCTCCTGCCCAGCATAAAGCCAGCTTGGTCTGAACTGATATATTCTAAAATAAACTCATTTATTCTGCTAGCCATGGTAGATGTAAATAATTGTGTGTCTTGATTCAATAGTGCTATTGGTCTAAATGCTGTGACCGGGAGGTTCTCTTCTTGTGTTTTCAGAATGGGGATGATATGTCATAAGGTAGAAGATCCCCCACCTAAAACTTTATTGAAATAGTTGGAATAAATGGAGTAAGAAGTTTGTAAAACCCACATGAATAGCCATCAGGACCTGGAAATTTGAATGGCCCAATTTACCTGTCGCCTGTTTTATCTCCTCCATTTCTATTGGTTTGTCAGGCATGAGTGCTGTGAATCCGAAAGCTTCTTAACATTGAAGGATTTTATAAATTCACTAGTGGCTGTGTCACAAGTAGCTTTGGATGTGTACTGCTCTTTATAGAATTTGCTGAATTCTTGGACAATATCTGTGGAGGAGGTGGCAAGGCCACCTTTTACAGGTGGATAATGCAGCTATTAATTTTCTGTTTACCTTCTTTTGGCTAGTAGGTGCAAGTATTTGTTATTAAATTCATAATAGTATGCTTTGGTATATTGTAGTGTAATTGAGATTTTCCTGTTATCGAGATCTGTAAGCTCTGCTTTTTTCTTAAGAAGCATAGCATATGTGAATGGGCATTTAGTATTTACATGCAATTGTTGTAATTGATGAATCTCCTGCAACAAGGACTTCCTGGTTAGATCCTCCTTTTTCATTTTCTTTCTGGCACCTTCCTGAATGAATAAACCTCTCAAGTAATAGTGCCACTCTATTCTGCTTTGGTCAGGCCTCACCTGGAATACTGTGTCCAGTTCTGGGCACCTCAGTTCAAAAAGGATGTGGAGAAACTGGAGCGTGTCCAAAGGAGGGCAACTAAAATGGTGAAGGGTCTGGAAACCAAGCCCTATGAGGAACGACTTAGGGAGCTGGGGATGTTTAGCCTGGAGAAAGAAGGTTAAGAGGTGATATGATAGTTGTGTTTCAATATTTGAAAGGATGTCATATTGAGGAGGGAACAAGCTTGTTTTCTGCTGCTCCAGAGACTAGGACCCGGAACAAGGGATGTAAGCTACAGGAAAAGAGATTCCACCTCAACATTAGGAGGAACTTCCTGATAGTAAGGGCGGTTCGACAGTGGAACACACTCCCTCGGAGAGTAGTGGAGTCTCCTTCCTTGGAGGTCTTTAAGCAGAAGCTGGATGGCCATCTGTCGGGGATGCTTTGACTGGGAGTTCCTGCATGGCAGGGGTTGGACTGGATAGCCCTTGTGGTCTCTTCCAACTCTATGATTCTATGATTAACATATCCCACAATAAGGCCTCAATAATTAGAGATTAATAGCATCTCTGATTTGATTTTGAAATTTATCATTGGCTAGAAGGGAAGAATTAAACTTCCAGATCCGAGATCACTAAGACCCCTGTCCTATCCTCCAGTTCATGATGACTGACCCATGGTCGGAATGTGTGATATCCTTGATTTGGAAATCACTAACCTCAGGGAAGAGTGATTTAGAAATAAAGAAATAATCAATTCTGGAGTATGATTTATGGGCGCTGGAAAAAAGTGTATTGCCTCTCATGGGGATGTGTGGCTCTCCTGGGATCAATGAGAAAAGCTGAGTTGGTTATATTTAATAAAGGTGGGGTACTTGCGTTTCTTTTGGCAGAGTGACAGGATTTGTCCAAGTCATGGTTCAGAACTTCGTTTGCATCCCCACCTATGATGATCTCCCCAGCTGCATTATCTTAATAAAAGATTGGAAGAAGAGTTTTTGATCTTTATTTCGGGAATAGAAGGTGACGAGAGTGATCCACCTGAACCCTTTAGAACAATAAAGCGACCTGCTGGGTCTCTTATCACTAGTTCCTCTATGAACAGGCATGATTTCTCAAGCAAAATCGCAAATCCTCTAGCTTTCTCAAGCAAAATCGCAAATCCTCTAGGGCCTGAACAGACTGCCAGAAATAATCCAGCTTGAGACCACTTTAACTGCCCTGGCTCAGTGCTAAGGAATCATAAGAGCTGTAGTTTATTTTGGCACCAGAGCTCTCTGAGAGATAAGGTTCAATGCCTCCCAAAAAGCACTACAATTCTCATTATTCCCTAGCATTAAGCCAGGACAGTTAAAGTGGTCTCAAACTGGATTATTTCTGGCAGTCTGTTCAGGCCCATAGTCACTTGTCGTGTATTGGGTTTGGAAAACGGAGATGGGGAGGATTTGTCCTACTCCCTTTCTATGGGTCTCTTGAAGGAACAAAATATTGGGTTTCAACTTTTTCAGATAATTTGTAATTCGTGAGCGTTTAGGAGCAGATCCTAAGCCTGGGGTAGGCAACCTTTCCCCTTTAAGGGCCGAGGGACTTCAGCTCCCAGAATCCCAGGAGCTGTTGCCCAACATGGGACTACTGGCCAACATGGCTGAGGCTTCTGGGAGCTGAAGTCCCTCGGCCCTTAAAGGGGAAAGGTTGCCTATCCCTGTCCTAAGCCTTTAACATTAAATGACACTATGCTTAGGTTATCCAGGGCATGTGTAGGGTGCTGTGAAAGGAAACCTCATTAGGTTTGGTCTGTTTCCCATGGCTAGGTGAGAATCCATATACAGAAGTTTAGTCAAAGGGTTTCCCAAAGATCTAAACATGAACAGCATAAACATACTGAAAAGAATTTTAAAGAGTAGAAACATCATCACCAAGAGGGTGAAAGCTCATGGCATGCCACGAGCATCATTCAGCTCCCTTAAGGCTGAAACCCTCTGGCAGGGAATGGGGGAGACAGCAAGTAAATGTAACAATTAACAGGAACATGACAAATATGTAACGTAAAGAATAGTAGAAACAAAACTGAAGCATTACAACAGTCTCCTATAAAATATTTTAAACCAATGCAAATGAAAGGAATGATAATGCGAGACATGGCAAGCTCTGTTGCCAAAAGGGCTAGACAGGCAGCAAGAAAAAAACTCTCCATGCCAAAATTCAGACAAGGAGGAGATAGTGACTAACTGCACAAAATTTAGGCCCAGGCAGCCCCCTCTGTTGGGTGTTAGGAGGAGAGCAAAGAAAAATAAAATGGAGGCCACCTCATCCTATCCTCGTAGTCATACTTGCTGTGTCTGGCCCCTGGAGGAAATCTAGGGCCTGCTCTCCTAATTCCTTTCACTGCAGGTTGACAGATCTTGTTATGAAGAAGTATAACGGTCTCATATAAAATATTTTAAACGAATGCAATTGAAAGGAGAGAGAGTGCAAGGTACAGCAAGCTTTGTTGCCAAAACAGTAGACAGGCAGCAAAAGAAAACTTTCATACCAAAATGCAAACAATGAGGAGACAGTGACAGCACAAAATGGAGGCCCAGGCAGCCCCCTCTATTGCCATTACTACTAGATTATGGAATGGCCTGCCGGACAAGATCCGTCAGATTATGACTTTAAGTAGCTTTTAAAAAGCTGTTAAGACAGATCTCTTCCGGCAGGCCTTTCCCGACTAGATTTCTCGGCCTCAGGAGTCAGACCATTTTCTCTTCTCCAACTTCAGCCGTAGTCGCTGCTACTGTCCTTTTATTGCTGCTTCAGCAAGATTATTTTAAGTATGTTTTAATGTATATTGTTATGTTTTAATGTATATTTATTTAATATTCTCTTAAGGGATGGGTGGGTTTTTTTGGGGGGGTGGATGTGTATTATATCTGTATGATAATTTTAATGTTGTAAGCCGCCCCGATTGCTTTGCAGAGGGATGGGATATAAATACATTTTATTATTAGTAGTAGCAACAGCAGTTAAAAGTGGGAAGGATAGTATTTTAGATCAATCTCCGTTTTTCTCCGCATTTACTTTACTTTTGCTCCAGTGGTCTACTCCTAGATTACTACAGGGATACTACTGGGTTACTACAAGGATACTAACAGTTTACTACAATGATACTTACAGTTTATTATTACCTACTACGGCAATGCTACTGGTTTGCTCCTGAGCTACTATTAGTTTACTACTAGTTTACTATTGGTTTGCTAATTATTTACTAGTAATTTTATTTGAAGATAGGTTTTGATGCATGCTGCATCTCCTTCTTTATGTGTACTTGTGCAACATTGTGAGTTCGATCTTGAGGGCTCCAAGGTTTTTTCAGCCTTCCATCCTTTTGTAGATTGGTAAAATGAATACCCTGCTTGTTAGGGGCAATTGGCTTACAGATTGTAAACCACTTAGAGAATGCTTAGTTCACTTTGAAGAAGTATATAAATGTAAATGCTGTTGCTCTTGTTATTGCCATTACTAGCAGTAGTAGCAGCAGGAGGAGGAGTAGTTAAAAGTGGGAAGGATTTTACATCACAATCTCCCTTTTTCACAGAAAAGCTTGTGGAATGGTGGCCCAGGATTGGTAGTTACTCTTCAAAAGTTAGTTGGATAAGAGTGCTTAGAGATAATTTGAACAGGTAAACCAGCAATGGCATTTCCTGGATAGGGATAACTTAGCTATGGTAGTCCATGCATTCCTAACTTCCAAATTAGACTACCGCAATTGGCACAACATGGGCTCCCCTTGACTAAAAACTTGCAGCGAGTACAGAAGCTAAATTGCTTATTGGAACATCAAACGTTTATACATAATACTAAGTTTAAAGGATTTGTACACAACACCAGCAACCTAATATTTTAGCTTAATCTTTTTAAAGTTATTGAAAGACGTTGCCTTAAAGGCCTAAATGTACTAAAGGTATTGATCCAAACTGAGCTTGGAAGGTAAGCATTTAATCTTTATCTCTTACCAATGTACTACTGATTTCTTACCAATTTAGTATTCATTTACTAGTAATCCACAACTGATTTTCTACCAGTTCAGTATTGCTTTACTTCCAATTGACTATTGAATGACTGTTAATATACTACACTCCTCCCTCCACATTTGCTGGGGTTGGGGGCACAGAACCCACATGAATGTGGAAAACCCACAAGTAACAAAAACACTATGTTTTTCCTTGAGAGAACACTTCTCCAGGAATCGCTAGGTCCTCCAGTGCAACTCTAGGGCCAACATCTGATAGACATTGACCACAGAATTGTGCTAGAGAGGCTACAAATGTCCAGTGGAGTCTTCTCTCTAGGAATCTCTAGGTCCATCAGTGCAACCATGGGTTCAAGTTGACCATAGAGTTGCGTTGGAGGATCTAGATATTTCTAGAGAGAATTTAGCAATAAAATAGGTGAATAATCCAATCCGCATAAGTCAAAGCTGCAAATGTGGAGGGGCGAGTGTACTAATTTACTACTCGTTTGCTCTTGATGTACTACTCCGCTACACAGTGTAGTTAAAAGTCTAGTATGGGGAATTTTATTTACCTCAAACTGAGAGGGGCCCGGCTACAAAGACCCTGCGAGACCGTCTCCCACTTGTATACCAAGGGCCGGTGGATTTAAGAATGGATTCAGAGACAGAATTCTCCAATTAAAGTATTATTTTATTAAAGGGACGATCACTGAGTAATTCACACTCATACACTCGTTCATTCAAGGGTCAGGAAATCAGGGGTTAGCTTGGAAAAGATATTGAGGCAAACCTATGGGTGTTACTTCCTACAGATGAGGCTTTCTCCAGGATCCAATTGGGTGAAGTGGCGTGGGATACATCCGTTCCGAGAGCGCTGGGTTGAACGGAAGTGCTGGTGACTAAACTAGAGCTCACTGTGCTCGCCATGAACCCCAAACTAGCACACTGAAGGTTTGTTTTTGTTTTTTTAAATAAGGGCTAAAACTAGCTACAGGGCAAAGGTGTGAGATTGTATCGGTGAGGTAAGTCGGTCTAGCAATATTCAAGGTGAATGGGAATAGGATTAAGTTGTTAGCTGACCCATCAGGTGAGACATCTAGGCAATGATCGCCCATTCTTTCTGATTATGGAGGTGATGATGCTCCATTTGCAACTCCTACACTACTTGCCGCCTGTCCTTCAGACGGTTTCTGTCAGTGTTCCCAGTGACTTTGGTAGGACCTGCCTGTCATCGCCCAGCTGGCACTTGGGATCAACTATAGGGTATATCTGGGGTGATGTGGAATGCCACCCACCCATCCCAAAATTCAGAAAAATGCACTTCAGCTCACAATAGTATGCATAAAGTTACAACGTAGACTATGGGAGGTTGCAGACTGCCAGAAATAGTGCAAATTGAGTCCACTTTTAGGGTTAGGGTTAGGGAATCATGGGAAATGTATTTTATTGTGGCACTAGAGCTCTCTGACAGATAAGGCTCAATGTCCCAGAAAAAAAACAATTCCCATGATTCCCTAGCACTAACCCTAACCCTTAAAGTGGACTCAATTTGCACTATTGGCAGTCTGCAACCCCCCTATGACAGAAAAATCCACTCCATTCCCCCCCCCCCCATAAGCAAAATATTGCTCCATCTCATTCCTACATAAAAACTAAAAATGTTTTCATGAAAATGTACAGGCATTTATTATGACTCTCCCAAGGTCACCCAATGGTCTCCTGGACCAAGAAGGGAACTGAATCCCAATCTCCAGAGTCCAGAAACTGTCCTGGCTCAGAGCAAGGGAATCCTGGGCTTTGCAGTTTGTTGTGGCACTAGAGCTTCCTCTGACAAAGGCTAAATGTCTCACAAAACGAGCAGTCTCCAACTGGATTATCTCAGCAGTGTCTGTTGGACCTAAGTGCGCATGCGTCAGTTCTCCTCTTCCCCTCACACTCCGCCGCTTTACTAATCTGAGGCAACGATTGTGCTAGCCCCGCCCCTTCCCCGTTAGGAGAGCGTTCTATTTAAAAGGAGAGCCGCGAGCTCACTCCGCCCCCTCCCGCAGTTACTGGTCAAAAAGCAGGGATGGGCGGAGCTCTTGCCACGCGCCGCTCTGGCCACGCCCAACGCTGTTCAGCCACTCTAGTTACGTTTCGAGTCCTCCCGCCAAAATGGAGGGGGCCTTGAAAAGGGGGGGCTTTAGTTGCTTGCTTGCCTGCGAATTCTCCCCCAAGGAGTTCCTAGAGCACCCTGCACCAGTCGCAACGTAATACGTCAGGCTTCCAAATGATCGTTCAGGATCGGATTACTGTCACAGAGATTTCAGAAGGGGGGGGCTCCTCTCTCCGATACCTTTCCCTGTTCTGTACGCGTAACTCCTCCTCGCCCGCTTCCGACAGCAACCGGAAGTGAGGGCAGTATACATATACAAAGCCTTTTTTTGTCACCCCTTTTCCTTGAAAGTTCTGAGGCGCATGCGCAGACGGGTGCCTCCCTGCCTGCCTGCCTGTCTCGCGCGCTGGCGCGAGGAAGGCTGGGGCGCGAGGGGAGGCGGTTGGCGCTCCTGACCAGAGAAGGCGGGCCAATGGCGGCTGCGCTGCTGGCCCGCGCTTGGTCGGCCGCAACGGGGTCGTGCTTTTTGCTCAGGTAACGTTTCCTGGTGTCTTCTCCTCTCAGACCCTCCTGTTCTTGTGTGTTTCCTCTCCCCTCGGGCCCTCGCTGAATTCTCCTGGGACAAGGAAGCTCTAGACAGGCCTTGCTTTCCATTGATTATTTGTTCCAGCCGCCTTTGGCGGTGGTGGTGTGAGGTAGCCGAAATAATATAATGCATATAATATAGCTATGGTACGATTTCTGACTAAGGTTTTCTTTGCCAAGGTTTGTTCAGAGGGAGCTCGTCGTTTGCCTTCCTCTGAGGCTGAGAGAGTGCGACTTGCCCAAGGTCACCCAGGTCCAAAACACACTGCAGAAATAATCCAGTTTCAGACCGTTTTAACCCCTCGGTGCTAGAGAACCCTGGGAATTGTAGTTTATTGTGTCACTAGAGCTCTCTGACAGAGAAGTGCTCAATGTCTCACAAAACTACAGTTCCCAGGATTCCCTAGCATTAAGCCAGAGCAGTTAAAGCGGTCTCAAACTGGATTGTGTCTGCAGTGGGCTTCCATGGTCGTGCTGGGATTCAAAACCTTGTCTCCAGAGTTGCACTCCAACACTCAAAGCACTAAACCACGCTGCCTGGTGTATATAATAAAGGTACATATAGATGTATGGACGTTAAAAGGAGAGCCAGCGTGGTGTACTGTTCTCAGGAAGTCAGGGTTTGAACCTCACTGAGAGACCTTGGGCAAGTCACACTCTCTCAGTTTCAGGTTGAGGCAAAGGCAAACTATGCAGTAGGCATGTTGTTCTGTGCCCCCATGCCATTTTTGACTTGCACAACAACAACGGCCTACAACGGGTTTGTTAATGGGAAGAAGGTGCCTTACAAATAGCACACATCTTGTTAAGAAATATAAAGTGAAAAGGTTTGCAACGTCTTGTGCAGGTTGAGTCTCCCTTACCGGGAATTCCAAAATCCAAAGCTTTTTTTTTTCCATGGGTGGCTGAGATGGTGACATCTTTGCTTTCAGATGGTACACAAATTTTGTTGTTGTTTGCCATTGCCATCCTCTGATGCTGAGAGAGTGTGACTTGCCCAAGGTTACCCAGTGGGTTTCCATGGCTGAGCACAGTTTTGAATCTTCTCCATAGTCATAGCCCTCATAACAGTCAAACCACTATGCCACACTTCCTCTGTTGTATGCACAATTTTAAATAAATAAAATAATGTGTATAAAATTATCTTCAGACTATGTATATCTGGTGTATCTGAAACATAAATGAACTTTGTTTTTAGACTTGGGTCCCATCTCTAAGATACTTCATTGTGTATATGCATATACTACAAAATCCAAAATAATTCTGGCCCCAAGCATTTCAGATAATGGAGACAACCTGTATAGGTTTTTGAGGAGACACTTCACTCCATCTTTCCCTGGGTTTGCCAGACAAATGCCATCATTAGTGGGATGAACTGCATGTATGAAATTTTCAGAGGCCGGCATGTAATGGGGGAGTGGCATTATAAGCAGTTTGATCAAAAGGTGGTGATAATTACTTTTTTCAGTGGCCATTCAGAAAACAGCAGCCAGGTGGTAACAGTTTCATAGTTGAGTTGACCTGGTGCACTTGCGCAGTTTGAATAAAAAGCCTTTGTCCCTGTTCAAGTTTAATGTCTCAATAAATTGTTTTTCAGCACTTTCCTATTTAAATATTACTCAGGCAGTCTTGGCTGCCAGTCCTAAGAAGCTGAAGCGTCCCCTCCCCTTTTTTTTTTTTAGTACTGCAATTTCTGATGTCACAGATACATAGATCCAATCACAGTTGTTGGTGTTTAAGTAATTTTGTAATTTTTTTTCCCTTTTAAGATGCGGTGCTACTTGCTCAGTGGAAAAATGGTTTTCAAAACATATTAGTTCAGATAATCGTCCAAAGCAGCCATTGACAGCATACATTCGTTTTTATAAAGACCAGCAACCCATTTATAGGAAACAAAATCCAGGTAAGAAATGTACTGTGTGATAACATTAAAATGTAGATTTACAAACTGGTAGATCCTCTGAATCTGTAAAGGCATTAAAAGGCTGACTGTCATTTTTATTACAGGTCATAGCAAGTGTATTAAGCATAGCAAGTGTATTTAGGTTTCATTTAAATTGGGTGAATTCACAGAAAGTGTAGATCTAGAAGAGTACCGTGGAAAAAAGAGCCGTTGATAAAAGGGACAGCAAAGGTGACTAGGGTCCAAAACACACTGCAGAAATAATCCAGTTTGAGACCGCTTTAACTGCCTTGGCTCAGTGCTCAGGAATCCTGGGAATTGTAGTTTATTGTGGCACCAGAACTCTGGCAGAGGCTAAAAACTATAGTTCCCAGAATTCTCTAGCATTGAGCCAGGGCAGTTAAAGCAATCTCAAACTGGATTATTTCTGCAGTGGGCTTTGGACCTAATTAGTGTTATCTAGAGAACTACATTTCAAATAAGAAGTAATTCTTGATTGATGTGAACAAGACAGCATGTTCACTGGATAATCACTAAATAAATAAACTGTCCATACTTCATTCTTCATGACATCTAAACTTAGAAAGACCCAGCACTGTCACTTATTTCTTTGCTAAGAAGCCAGCAAACTCTTAGATTTTTCTATATTTATTTCTGTTGCTTGTTTGGAAAAAGCCAAGCCACAGTGCTGAGTCTTGCCAGAAGCAAATGTCATAAAGAACCAAAGGTAGAGTACTCATGGGTTTTTAGCCCATCCAGCTTGTAGCAAGAGCAGTCAAACAAACAAGGCAGCCAGTTGCCCAGGATCAATAACTATAGTTCCTGCAGAATCCTGTTCACTCATGACATGTGAAATGGATCTTTGTGTTGCTTGATGTTGACAGATCATGTATTTAGACTTCCAAGTAATGATGGTATCCTGGACAATATGCATATCAATTTGAGCTTTCACTCTGGATTAGTTTTAACATACTTGTCTATCAGATCCACCCACATAAGACTGATAAAGTAGCTTGTTTTTGTGGATACCTGAATAATAATACAAATGTAATAATAATTCGGCAGAACATTTATATTTTATTTTATTTTCTGCAGATGTAAGTGTTTTGGAGATAACAAAAAAGATAGCACAGGAATGGCGGGAGCTACCAGCATCTGACAAACAAGTAAGCATGATTCTGCCCTTTGGATTATTCTTTCCATGTAAATAATCCACTAGTAATCTTGCTTCCTTACTTTGGGAGATATTTTTATCTATAGTGTAAGTAATACTATTTATGTAAGATGATTTTCAGTGTCTAAAGTTGTATTATTTAAAACAAATGTTTTATAAAATTTTATAAAATTATGGGTATTTTTATTTTTAGCCATATGAAGCCGCTGCCAAAGCTGACAGGCAGGTTTACAAAGAACAAATTGCCAAATACAAAGCCGGATTAACTCCTGCACAGGAGGCAGCTATAAAAGAGGAAAAAAGGAGGAAATTGCAAAAAAGAAGAGCAACAAGAAAAAAGCGGGTTAGTATTTAAAAAGTAAAGTTCCTATTATCCAGGTATCTGAAGGACATGTCCATGTGTCTTGCAGCAAGATTTTAGCACAAAACCTGAGGAATTCACACTTCAGTTACTCATGAAAGACACAGTATTTGTAGTTCAGAATACTTTCTCCTTTCAAAATAATGGAGATAATGCCCACCACTCTTATGGTTACTGCTTATGAATATTTTGAAGAAGGAAACTCTGATTATACAGTAGTCTTAATTGATATAATGCATGCATTTTGTACTCTGGTATTGTGATAAAACTAGAAAACATACTTTTATCAGAACCAAATCTGAAGTACTGTTTTGCATATTAAGGAGCCATGGCCATAATTATATTACTTCACTATTATATTTTATCTACCACTGTCAGATTAGAAATTCCATTCTCTAGGACTAGCCAGTTGTGTCCTAAGTTAATGCAAATTCCATTGTGTTACCAAATACACATTTACAAATCAGTATGCAAAGGGATCTTGCAGTACCTTTGAGACCAGCTGAAAGATAGAAGTTAGTAGCAAGAGCTTTCATAGACTTCAGCATCAGATGCACTTGGTGGCTTGGAAAGACCAGGGACATACCTATACAGTAGCCTGTATGTGAGAATGTCTATAGGAATGCAAAACTTGGTGGAGGTGGGGTGATAAGTTCAGTTTTAGATGACAAGGTAAGGGTGTTGCCTGAAGGCAAAGTTAGTAGATAACCATATGAAAGACTATTGGGAGGTAGTCTGAGAGCCAAAAGGGCAACCAAGAGAACTCCCATGAAGCGGGGGTGGGGGGGTAGCAAGTATTATAATGTGTGTCCTTTGCTAGGAAATCATTGTTCAAACCACTGCTTGATGGACTGAGGACTACTTCTGACTACTTCTCCCTGGGGGGAACCTCGGTGGCGACGGCTTCCAGGAGGCCCGTCACCGCCAAGGGAAGCCTCCTCGGGGGGGACCTCGGTGGCGACGGGCTTCCAGGAGGCCCGTCGCCGCCGAGGGAAGCCTCCCGGGGGGACCCTCGGTGGTGACGGGCTTCCAGGAGGCCCGTTGCCACCGAGGGAAGCCTCCTCGGGGGGACCCTTGGTGGCGACGGGCTTCCAGGAGGCCCATCGCCACCGAGGGAAGCCTCCCCGGGGGGACCCTCGGTGGCGACGGGCTTCCAGGAGGCCCATCGCCACCGAGGGAAGCCTCCTCAGGGGGACCCTCGGTGGCGACGGGCCTCCTGGAAGCCCGTCGCCACCGAGGTTCCCCCCCGGGGAGGATTCCCTCGGCGGGGATGGGCCTCCTCCCTGGAAGCCCGTCACCACTGAGGTTCCCCCCGGGGAGGATTCCCTCGGTGGGGACGGGCCTCCTCCCTGGAAGCTCGTCGCCACTGAGGTTCCCCCCGGGGAGGATTCCCTCGGCGGGGACGGGCCTCCTGGAAACCCATCGCCACTGAGGGAATCCTCCTCGGGGGGACCCTCGGTGGCGACCGGCTTCCAGGGTGAATTCGCCCAAGGATCGGGGCGGGGGGGCCTTGGAGGTACCTTTCCAAGGCCTTCCCGCTCGATCCTGAGGCGAATTCACCCAAGGATCAGGGTGGGGGGCCCTTGGGGGGACCTTTCCAAGGTTCCTCCTCTTGATCCTCGGGTGAATTTACCCCAGGATCAAGGAGAGGCACCTTGGCAACGGTCCTCCAAGGTGCCTTCGCTTGATCCTGAGGCGAATTCGCCGAAGGATCAGGGCGGGGGGGGGCTTGGAACGGCCCCATGGCGGCTGTGAGGGGTGGGCGGACAGGCGCACGCACACCCCCAACCCCCCGTACAACCAGCCCCTGCACCATTTCCCCCCCCTCCCCTGGCAACAAAGGCCTCAGTGGCAGTGTGCGCGGGGGGGTCGCGCATAGCGGCAGAGGGTGCGCACGGGCGCCGCCATTCCCACCACCACCACCTTGGCCCAGCCGAGACCTGGGCTACGGGAGACCGGCCCAGGTCTCAAAAAGGTTGCCTGTCCCTGCATTACAGGGATGGAGGGAGGGCCAATGGAGCTGTCCTTGCCTATTCTTCTCTCCTTCAAAGTCATACTAGTGACCATTTATTCAATGTAGAAAGATCTTGTAGCACCTTTGGGATTAACTGAAATAAAGAAGTTGGCAGCATGATCCTTCGTAGACTTCAGGTTACTTCCCAGATGCATATAGTGGAATGGAAACCAGAGACATATATATGCCATTGGTATGTGAGAATGTCAATTTAAATTCAAAATCCTTTGTGTATGGAAATGAAATAGCAAGTTCTTTTTTTAACATTGATGGACAAAGACAGAGTCATTTGGTATGGAAATGGAGTGGCAAGACCAAACTAAAACCATTCTTTATACATACATGTATGCACTTAGTTTGCATAGGCCTCTTTGGTCTCAGCCACACAGGTGTAAATATGTGTGTTTTGTGACCGGATTTAATATCAGATGAGAGAACTGTTCCCTGGTGTGCTCTTATCGTTATAGCAATTAACAGTGCTTGGAAAACCTAAAAGACCTCGTACTGCCTTCAACATTTTTATGTCTGAACATTTCCAAGAAGCAAAAGGAATATCAATTCAGGTAAACCAAGGGGGGAAGATTGTCTTAGCAGCATAAATGTGTCTTCTTTTGTGCAATATGAAAATTAGAACTGAAAAACTGGCCCTGACACATTGGTGGTGTGGTTATCTGTTCAGGTCCCTGTGGGAGTTTTAAGGTAAGTAAATATCTTGTGGTTTTTATAGCAAAATAAACTGTATGTCCAACTTTGGCCTTTTCCAAATTGAAAAAGTAATTGAAAGGTTCTCACTTGCAGATCTTCAACATATAAAGTGCCGTGGCTGTGTAATACACATGCTGTGATTAGCTTAGCCAAATGCAGTTTAGCAAATTTTATATATGATTTAATAATCCACAAATATTGAACTTCTGACACTGTTAAATTACTAATTGAGACAACAGGGAGTTCATGGGCAAATCAGGGTTTTTTAATTACTAAATAATGTAGTGCCATGACCTCAGTTCAGATTAGCTCTTTGATGTTGAAGAGAATAACCGTATTAACCAAGCAGCATTGCTTTCCTCAACCTGTTGTTTCCAGTGTCTGGAACAATATAATGATGATCTTTGAGGTAGGCATTTATTATTATTATTATTATTATTATTATTATTATTATTATTTGGCATTAAAATTGCAACAGACATTTTGGACATTTAAAACTGCCTTGACTTAATTTAGCTGAAGACTTGAAGTAAGGCATGAGAATTAAACCTCCACATTTCTCAACTCACCATCCACCCAGAGACAACTCAGGAGTTTTGAAAGACATGCTCAAGTTTGGATTTCAGAAAGTCTTTAGGAGTACTATCTTTGGAAGGACAGTTAAGAGCTTTTGTCTTGTGTCCTCACTGTTTGAATGAATCTCAGTGTTAGGGTAACTGAAGTGGGGTCTCAGTTAATGATAAACAATCTTACTTGACAGTTTATGCTAGATTTGTGATTGTGTGACTTTATTTCTTGTGCTATGTTTATGTCTACATCTTGTTCTTTTCTATCTTGTAAAACATTCTGAAGATAGGATTCAAGGGCACTCTAAAATACTTGTAAGAGAAAAAAGTAGTAAGCAAATAAATATAAGGAATAAAATAAAACATTCTCTTTTAGAGCCTTCTGTTTGCCTGCTTTCCTAGCAGAGCCAACAAATGTTACAAAAGAAGGAGGGATCGATGTTTAATACCTATCCCTCCTTCAGTTTGCTCTGTTTCCCAGTATAACTTGGAGAGTGTGCCAACCATTCCACTGTCCCTCAACCTGCTCCTTTGCAATGCCAGGTCGGTCAAAAATAAGACCCATATCATCCACGATCTCTTGGTGGATGAGGCGGCTGACCTGGCATGCTTTACTGAGACCTGGCTGGGGGATGCCAGCTCCACGACATGGGCACAGGCCCTCCCGGCCGGGTACTCGGTTCTTGAGCAGGTAAGGGAAAGTGGGCGGGGGGGTGGCATAGCCTTGGTCCATAGGAACACCTTAACCGTGATCAGAAAGCCTGTCCAGAAAACAACTCACGTTGAGTGTATGTACCTTAGCCTGAAGACCAGGGATAGTTTGGGGATTCTGTTGGTATACCGGCCACCCCGTTGCTTAACAGATTCCCTGACAGAGCTGACCGCCCTGGTTTCTGAGTTGCTGCTGGAATCGCCCAGACTTTTAGTTCTGGGTGATTTCAACATCCCACTCGAAACCAGTTTACAAGACCTAACTGGCGAGGCTCAGGAGTTCATGGATACCATGACTAACATGGGCCTATCCCAGTTGGTCAACGGGCCCACACATTGTGCTGGTCCTACCCTCGATGCGGTCTTTAGTACGGAGCAGGAATATCTGTGGGTGGAGGTCAAAAAAACCTCCGCACTGTCATGGATGGATCATTTTCTGATCAGAGCAGAACTAAAGGCTATCATCCACCCTCCCGGGGGTGGTGGACCTATTAGAACGGTCCGCCCTCGAAGGCTAATGGAACCAATTGGTTTCCAGAAAGGCTTAGAGGGTTTAATGGTTGGTAACGCCGGTGATTCTGTCGAAGCCTTGGTGGACACTTGGAACACCGATCTCACCAGGGCTATTGACACAATCGCTCCCAAGCGTCCTTTCCGGCCCGCTTCAAATCGTAAGCCCTGGTATACGGAGGAGCTTAGGAGGATGAAGCGGGTCGGACAACGACTAGAGTGCGAATGGCGAAGGACTCGTCTCTTATCTGACAGAACTCGCCTTAGGAAACATCTTGATTCCTATAGGGAGGCTTTACGTGCAGCGCAGAGATCCTTCTGTTCTGCACGTATTGCGTCTGCAGAGTCTCGCCTGGCAGAGCTGTTTAGGATGGTAGGGGAGTTGACGAAGGTTCCCCCCGCGCCAAACCCCCTACTTAACCCAACGACAGCCTGCTGTGAGGCATTTAATACCTACTTTGCAGATAAAATCTCTTGGATAAGAGCCGACTTGGACGCCAGTTTTTTGACAGGATCCATAGACGAGGTTTCCAGCAACTCCGTTGATGGCATTTTACTGGATCAACTGCAATCTGTGAGTACCGATGACGTGGACAAGCTGCTTGGAAGGGTGAGGAAGACGACTTGCCCCCTCGATCCATGTCCATCTTGGCTGGTCGTCCAGGGGGGTGACACATTGAAGGTGTTCCTTCGGGACACAATCAATGCGTCCTTCAGGGAAGGCAATCTACCATCTTGCTTGAAGGAGGCGGCGGTTAGGCCACTCCTAAAAAAGCCTTCCCTGGATCCCCTGGATAGAAACAACTATAGACCAGTCGCCTTGCTCCCTTTTCTGAGCAAGGTGATCGAGAGGGCAGTTGCTTCCCAACTCCAAGCAGTCTTGGATGAAACCGATTATCTTGATCCATTTCAAACCGGCTTCAGGACAGGATTTGGAGTGGAGACTGCCATGGTTGCTCTGACCGATGACCTCTGCCTGAGTATCGACAGGGGTAGTGTGACCTTGTTGGTGCTCTTGGATCTCTCAGCGGCCTTTGACACCATAGATCATGCCATCCTCTTAGATCGCCTGAGAGAGTTAGGAATTGGAGGCACTGCTTTGCAGTGGTTCCGTTACTTCCTCTCTGGCAGATCCCAGAGGGTGAGGCTCGGGGACAGTTGCTCGTCTAAAATTGAGCTTAATTGTGGCGTCCCTCAGGGCGCCATCCTGTCCCCGATGTTATTCAACATCTATATGAAGCTGCTGGGTGAGATCATTCGGAGGCGTGGCGCACAGTGTCTTCAGTATGCTGATGACACCCAGATATACTTCTCCATGACCAGATCATCGACTCAGACTTCAGATGGCGTCTCTCCTCTTAATGACTGTCTTAGACCGGTAATGGATTGGATGAGGAAAAACAGATTGAAGTTGAATCCAGACAAAACGGAGGTACTCACAGTCACAGGCCCGAAACCAGATTTCGGAATACAGTCTCCAGTCCTGGATGGAGTCACACTCTGCTCTAAGGACTGTGT
This sequence comes from Phrynosoma blainvillii, assembly GCA_026167975.1. Classification (NCBI taxonomy): domain Eukaryota; kingdom Metazoa; phylum Chordata; class Lepidosauria; order Squamata; family Phrynosomatidae; genus Phrynosoma; species Phrynosoma blainvillii. Next base: position 117,870,242 of record JANUYF010000003.1, read on the forward strand.
TCACAGTTTGGGGGTACTCCTTGATTCATCACTTCACATGACTAGTCAGGTGAATGCGGCGGTCAGGAGTGCCTGTTATCAGCTTCGGCTGATACGCCAACTGCGCCCTTATCTGGACATGAGGGATCTGGAAGTGGTGGTACATGCTTTGGTGACCTCGCGGCTGGATTACTGTAACGCACGCTACATGGGGCTACCCTTGTGCCTGAACCAGAAACTGCAGTTGGTACAAAACATGGCAGCCAGGCTAATTACAGGAACATCGAGGAGGGGGCATATAACACCTGTGCTCAAATCCCTCCACTGGTTGCCAATTAGTTTCCGGGCACAGTACAAGGTGTTGGTTTTAACCTTTAAAGCCCTACATGGCTTGGGTCCATCTTATCTTAGGGACCGCCTCTCCCCATATGATCCCTCCCGCACTCTCCGGTCCTCTGGGAGGAACCTACTACAGCCAATAAAAACTAGGCTGGCGCAGACCTCCCAGAGGGCCTTTTCTGTGACCGCTCCCAGACTATGGAATGGCCTGCCGGACGAGATCCGTCTTATTACTACTCTTGCTGCCTTTAAAAAGGCAGTAAAGACGGATCTCTTCCGGCAGGCCTTCCCAGAATAAGTGCTGCTAGATGGGAGATGAGTCTTTCTTTTGTTTTATTATTAGTGACTCCTTGTTCCACTGTTTTATAATTTTATGGTTTTGTTGTTTTTAACTTTCTCTTGGTTTAATTTTGTTTTAAGGGGATGGGAGGGTTGGGGTGTGGGATGAGGGAATGCTTTAACTTTGACTGTTTTAAATGCTGTAACCCGCCCCGATTGCTGCGCAGAGGGGCGGGCTATAAATAAAAATTTATTATTATTTATTATTAGTATTTCCATTAATATAGTAATGATTGGTTGGAGTACTAAATGTATTTTTCACTTATACAGAAATTATAGTCAAATATTCTCACATGTTTTACTTTGCCTTGCAGGCAAAGATGAAAAATTTATTTGATGAATGGCAAAAAGTGTCCAGTTCTCAAAAACAGGTATTGTCATAACTGACTTAAAGGTATGGTTTTAAATAACAATTAATTGATATTTGAATTGGGCATCTGTGATGCTCAACTTCATAACCTGCTGTGATGAGCATCCACATGGAATCCAGGCTTGTGAAAACTTTTATTACATGCCATGCACCTTTGATTAATAAAAACAATATAGGAAATTATGGATGGAATTCATGAAAAAGTTATAAATATATAACCACAGTAGTTATTTAGTGTCACCCTGCCCAACCCTCACTCCTGTAAGAAGCAGGGGTCTGTTCCTCTGTTGATGGGGAAGCAGCTGACTTAAATTCCCCCCCCCCTTCCTGTGAGCAATCTCCAGCATGACACTCAGAAGCAGTGTCCATGTTGTAATTGTCCCTCACACTGGAGATTGCTCTTGTGTCTGTGTTTGTGTGGAAGTGTTAGTCAGCTGCTTCCCCGTCAAAAGGAAAACAGATGCCTGATGCTCACGGTGGTTGCTGCCCAGTAAATGAAGAAGCTATCAAGAAACAAGGATCAGAATTCACTAAGGCAGTTACGCATTCATGACTGGTTCGTATTTATGAGCCCTACAAATTCACTAGTTTAGGGAATACAGTAGGACTTTCATAGTGAATTTGTAGGGATTGTAAATATGTCATGAATGCATAACTTAGTGAATTCTGGTCCTTGTTTCTTGACAGCTTGTGTCAGTAAACTATGATTGCTTTACAATCAAATATGGAATCTTTCAGTTTCTTCCTTGAGCATACAGAAAAGAAGCAAGGGAAATAAATAAACTTGAGGTTTCTGCATGCTGTGTTTCATTTAGTGGAAAATCACTATATCCAGTCTGAAATAAACCATTTGTTTGTGTGTTCCTTTAAATGTTCAAAAATCCAAGGTGCTCATACAAATATTTTATGTCAAGTACATATAACAATTTTTGGATCTACTATTTGTCCTCAAAAGCTTAAATGCCTCAATTGTGTTTGTGAAGGAATTGTATGGGCAAACAGTCCAGTGAGAATTGCTCATTATGATTTTAAGAAAAAGCAAAAAACAGCAAAACAAAAAAAAAAACAACCTTGAGTTTTAATGTAAATGCTTGACAAGGAGGAAGGAATATGTGTGTATGCAAAGGTTCCTGGAACAGATCCCTCATAATATGGGATCCTACTGTCTAGTCTTGCAATGCTTACAACATTTCTTTTACAAACAATAAAACCTGAAGAGTTCATTCTTATTTATTTTTTGCCTCCATAACTTGTTAAGACAATTCTCATGTGGGAACCTTGCTTTTCTTTGTATTATTTCTCAGACATATCTGCAGCTTGCAGAGGATGATAAAATCCGTTATGAAAATGAAATGAAGTCATGGGAGGAGCATATGGCAGAAATTGGGCGTGAAGATCTTATCCGTTATAAAAACAGAAGGACAGTGCCGAAAAGAAAGGGAACTGCAAAGCAAGCTTCCAAAAGCAGGGCTACTACAGTAAAGAAGTCTTTGGGAAGCAAAATTGTCTCGCCCGCAACAAAGGGGAAAAAAGTGAAGGCAAAGCAGTCTGAGGAATAAGTTAGAAAATTGCTTCTTCCTTTTGGATGGCAAAGAAGCTGATGATGTATTTGAGGGAAAGTCCCTAAGAGTGTTTACTTTTGTTGACGTGTCAAGCTATTAGAATAAATCAAGCTTGTGAAAATTTAAAGAGTAGCTAGCTGATCATGGAAGAGAAAGTGCTTTATCCGTAAATGTGTAAATAAATATTCTCTTATAAGTTAAATCACTTTCTTGTTAAAGGACATGATATGTTAAAGGACATGATATGTATACTGTTTATTAGGAATTAAAATTGAATATGGGCTGCAAGTCAGGTGTGTAAATGTATGTAATCACTGGAGAGAGCATGTATAAGCCTTGTAATTAAAAACTACTGATCTAAACATTTTCAATTGTATTTTTCATCCCCATTTTTATATGTATCAACAGTGCATACTATTTATATTGTAGGGAATAAAGTAGCAAGTTTTATACAATTTAAGATTTCCTCATTTTATTCAATCTAAATACAGGTGATTTCCTGAGCTGTCATTCTGGCAATGGAGTGGTTTTACCCTGCTTATGCTCAGTCTGCTCTGAAAATTTGTAAAAAAACACCCGGACCAGAAATTTGGTGCCTGATGGAAAATAATTAGGCAGTTTTGGATCCCTTTATGTGGGTTGGTGTGTTTTTTAGATAAGATATAAACAATTTTTTTATATATATAGAAAATATATTATGAAAATAATCTGTTTAAATAGTGATCTTAAAACCCTCTATGTTAAGCCAATTGCAGAAGTCAAGAGTTGCCTATCACATATTTGGTTAGGTTTAGAAGGAACTGTTTTTAGGCTCAAATTCTGCAACTAGGATGGCATACATTGTTCCCTTTCTGGCTTTGTTATAATTGTTGGACTTTTTAAGAAGGCTTTCGGGTTATTTATTTATTGGATTTATATCCTACCTTTCTCCCAAAATGGGATTCAAGGTGGAAATGTCAAAATATGAGCAATGGCATGCGCTGACATACATACAAAGAGGTAGCTTTGCTGTTGTGTGTCTTTAAGTCATTTTTGACTTATGGTGACCCTAAAGCAGAACCTGTCACAGGGTTTCTGAGGCTGAGAGAGAATGACTTGGCCAAGGTCACCCAGTGGGTTTCCTTGGCTGAGAGGATTCAAATCCTGGTTTCCAGAATCATAATCCAGTGCTCAAACCACTATGCCATGCTATCTAGCCTTAGGTAAAACACCCTGTCCACATCTTCAAGCTTTAAAACTGTCATCTCACAAAAAAGGTCAGCTAATGCTCTGGGTACCTTCATTGGCCCGCCTTAAATACTGTCCCTTGACTCATTGTGACTGTGGATGAGACCTCTCCAAGACCTATGATCTGCTTAGGTCTTGTAAATTCATGCACATGAGCTCCATAATTGAGTCTAGCCATCTGACGTGGTCGTCATCTTTCTTCTACCTTCCACCTTTACAAGCTTTATGTCTTTATTCTAATGAATTGTGCCTTCTCATGATGTGGCCAAACTATGACAGCCTTGGCTTTTGTCATCTTGACTTCCAGGGAAATGTCAGGCTTGATCTGTTCAAGGATCCCTGTGATTGTTTTTTTGGCCATCCACAGTATCTTCAGCACTCTTCTCCAGCACCACATCTTAAATACTAGAGTGCAAGTTGCAGAGAACACAAAATAAGTCATGTATGCCAGGTGCTTCAATTAAAGAGAATTTGCTGAAGGACTGGAAGCTATTTGTTTTTGTCATAGATTGTACAAAGATAAAAGAGAGCCAATTGTTCTAATACCTGTTTATGTGAAATCTGGCACCAGCACATCTTGAGATAATTCTAAAAGTTTAGACTTTGGCCTAAATGCAGTCCTGGAGGACTCAAAAGCCTACCTTTTCATTGATGTTTTATTGGTCCAATAATGATAGTAACCCAGGATGGGGTTTTTTTGGCTTTTGATTATGGACCTTACATTTCTTAATTTGAACTTCAATACTACAATAAATTAGTCCACTTGGTAACCCAGATGGAGTTTCTAAACTTCCCTGTTTTTATTCCCCCTCAGCCAGTGAGGGGCTCACTTTTTGCCTATACACATTTCCTATGATATCTCAAAGCAAAATGCCCGATTGCTATATTGTCACTTTCTTCACCTGGTGCTGTTTTAACATATCTGCCTGATGAGGAAGGCTGACACTTCAAGTGTAGATGTGAGGTATTTCAAGATTTATTTTTATGGGCCTCCTGTCCTAAAACAAGAATGGATCATTTCCCAGCATAACCTCATTTTCACTGTCAAGAGTATGTTTAATATAACAATTATTGTATATGGGAAATCTTATATTTTTAAAATTGTTTATCAAGATTTTTTTATTGTATGAAGAAGGTCTTAATAAAATATAGTGGAGGATTTTCTTTGGCTTTGCTAGGTGGGGCTGATGGAAGTTGTAAGCCAACACAATTGAAAGACCTAAAGATTATCCACACCTGATTCAGCAACCATGGTTAAAACTGAACTTGCTCCCTCATCACCATACCCACAGGTTTTGCATTTCTATGGCTATTCATAGTCTTACAAGGTCTTTTCCTAGGTACTAGTTCACTCCATGCATTTAAGGAAATAGACCAAGTCTATGAAAGTTTATGCTGCTTCTTTTTCTTAGTCTCAGTGGTGCTACATGATCCCTTTGCACACCTGAAAGAAACCCACTGGGTGAACTTGGGCCAATCACACTCTCTCAGCCTCCAAGGGTGACAAAGGTAAACCCCCTCTGAACAAATCTTGCCAAGAAGCTGCCTTTGTACACTGAATGGAAACCCAGAGTAACCATGGGCAAGTCACAAACTCTCAGCCTCAGAGAGAGGCAAAGACAAACCTCTGAACAAATCTTGCCAGGAAAATCCCCTTTGCATACTTAATGGAAACCCAGAGTGACTTAGGCATGTCACACTCTCTCAGCCTCAGAGGAAAGCAAAGGCAAACTTCCTCTGAACAAATCTTGCCAGGAAAATCCCCTTTGCATACTTAATGGAAACCCAGAGTGACTTAGGCATGTCACACTCTCTCAGCCTCAGAGGAAAGCAAAGGCAAACTTCCTCTGAACAAATCTTGCCAGGAAAATCCCCTTTGCATACTTAATGGAAACCCAAGGTGACTCAGGCATGTCACAAACTCTCAGCCTCCAAGGGTGACAAAGGCAAACCTCCTCTGAACAAATCTTGCCAATTAGGAAAATTCTCTTTGCACGCTTAATGAAAACCCTCTGGGGTGACCTTAGGCAAAGCCACACTCTCTCAGCCCTCAGGGGAAAGCAATGGCAAAGCCCCAACTCTGAAGTAACTTGCCAAGAAAACCATAGAGGAAAGGACTTGAAGGCACACAACACAGCAGCCACAACTACAGCATTGCATGTGTGTGTGTGAGACAGAGAGAGAGAGGGAGAGGGAGAAACTATTCCCCTATCCCTGAGGTGATAAAGAGAGAAGGATTGAGAGAGAGAGTGTGTGTGACTATTCCTCTCCTCCTGAGGGGAGTGTGTTGACGTTTTGCGACAGCGTCTCCCGGGGCGGCCGTAAAGCAAGCAAGCAAGCAAGCGTGAGGGCGGGAAAAGCAGCGTCGGCGTCGCGATGGTTCTGTTGGAGGAGTGCCGGCTCTCCCTGGGGGCCTCCGACTTGTACCAGGCGCTGGGGGTGAGGCGCGGGGCCTCGGAGCAGGAGATCCGCCGCGGCTACCGAAAGGCCTCCCTCCGGCTCCACCCGGACCGCGCAGAGCCAGGCGCCAAGGAGGAGGCCACCGCCCGCTTCCAGGTACCCAGGGGCCGCCCACCGCGACACGACGCCACCGACGCCCGAGGCTCAGGGACGGCCCCAGGGGAGCGGACTGACGGAGTGTGTGTGTGTGTGTGTGTGTGTGTGTCTGGGGGGGGGGCTTTGCGGTGATGTCGTCGTCGTTGTTGTATGCCTTCAAGTCCTTTCCGACTTATGGCGACCCTATCATTACTTTCCTCCCTTGGCAAGTTTCTTCAGAGGGGGCTTGTGTGTGTGTGTGTGTGTGTTGCCATGGCAAAGAGAGGCCGAGAGAGTGTGACTTGGCCTTATGGTGACCCTATCCTGGGGTTTTCTTGGCAGGTTTTTTCAGAGGGTTTGTTGTTGTTGTTGTTGTCTCTGAGGCTGAGAGAGTGTGACTTCGCCTTATGGCAACCCTATCCTGGGGTTTTCATGACAGGTTTCTTCAGGGGGTGTTGCCATGGCCATCCTCAGAGGCTGAAAGAGTGTGACTTGGCCTTTTGGCGACCCTATCCTGGGTTTTTCTTGGCAGTTTTTTCCGGGGGGGGGGTGCCATTGCCATCCTCTGAGGCTGAGAGAGAGTGACTTGGCCTTACGGCAACTCTATCTTGGGGTTTTCAATACAAGTTTTTTCAGAGGGAGGTTTGCCATGGCTGTCCTCTGAGGCTGAGAGAGTGTGACTTCGCCTTATGGCAACCCTATCCTGGGGTATTCTTGGCAGATTTCAGAGGGGTGGGGCTTGCCATGGCCTTCCTATGAGGCTGAAAGAGTGTGACTTGGCCTTATGGAGACCCTATCCTGGGGTATTCTTGGCAGTTTTTTTTTTCCCAGAGGGGGGGTTTGCCATTGCCATCCTCTGAGGCTGAGAGAGTGTGACTTGGCCAGGGTCACCCAGTGGGTTTACACAGCCATCAGACCCTGATCTCCAGAGTCATGGTCCAGTGCTCAAAACTGCTACACCACTCTGGCTCTCCTTTTAATATACAGAACTCTATATATTTATGTATATGTAAGCCCACCTGTAACTCCCTTATTTTGTGGTTCCAACTTGAGAGGCATTTGATCATCTGAGTTAGTGTTTCCCAAACTTTGGTGCTGCAGATGTTTGGTGCTTCAGGTCCCAGAATTCCTGAATGTTGGTCAAGCTGGCTAGGGCTTCTGGGAGTTGGAGTCCAAAACAGCTGGAGGATCAAAGTAAAGGATACGCTGCACCACCAACCAAGCGGTACAGTGTATCCTCTCTTTTGTAAGACCGTAGTGAAGAATCTTGCCCAGAAAACCCTGTGATAGGGAAAACCCTGGCTTTAGGGTCACCATAATTCAGAAACGACTTGAAGGCAGACAACAACAACAAACAACAACAAAGTGGGGAACATTACAGAGCCCCCTCTCCATTTAGTCATATGGCTGACTAAGGCTTTTTTCTCTCCACATACTACTATAGTATTCAGGAAAAGTATAAATCAAGTACAGTCGCCCCTCCATTCTCGCAGACTTGAAGTCTGCAGTTTTGCATATTCACAGAGGGGCAGCCTCTGTTTAAATCAGGGGTAGGCAACCTTTCCCCTTTAAGGGCCGAGGGACTTCAGCTCCCAGAATCCCAGGAGCTATTGGCCAACATGGCTGAGGCTTCTGGGAGCTGAAGTCCCTCGGCCCTTAAAGGGGAAAGGTTGCCTACCCCTGATTTAAATCAATGGGGTGCGCCCTATTCAAGCCTATGGGGCTTGAATATTTGCAAATCTCTGTTTTCACGGGGGGGGGGGGGGGTTAGTGGTGTCCAGAATGGATCCCCCACGAAAATGGAGGACCGACTGTAATCATCATCATCATCTCCATTAGGAACCCCCACAAGGCGACTGCACTGCCTTGAAGCACTAGATCCCAGGGGTGAAATTTAGGGTGAGCCTAGTCAGAACCACCCAATCCGCCAATTTTAAAGCAAAGGTTGGGGGCCTTTGGTCCTTCAGGGGGGTTATGACTAAAATAACATTTTCTGGTTACCATGTTATTTGGGGACTTGGGGTGCAAGACATTACTTTGATTGGTAAACTGCTTCCATAAGGAGCCCCCAAGTTATGTAGACAAAACTGCCTTATTTTGGGTAGTTCCGTTTTGTTTCCAAACTGGTAAGCATTCAGTTGCTTGGGATGGCTACTTGAAGGAATGATGCTGATAATATCGGGTCTTTGCAGACTGCCAGAAATAGTGCACATTAAATTGAGGCACTGTCCTGGCTCAGTGCTAGGGAATCATGGGAATTGTATTTTTTTCTGAGACATTGAGCCTTCTCTGTCAGAGAGCTCTAGTGCCACAATAAATTACAGTTCCCATGATTCCCTAGCACTGAGCCAGGGCAGTGCCTCAATTTAATGTGCACTATTTCTGGCAGTCTGCAAAGGCCCATAGTGGGGTTTGTGTGTGTGTGTGTGTGTGTGTGTGTTGTGTTGTGTACTTCAAGTCATTTCCAACCCATGACAAACCTATCATGGGGTTTCTTGAGAAGAGTTGTTCAGAGGAGGTTTGCTATTGCCTCCCACTGAGATTGAGAGGATATAACTTGCCCAAGGTCACCCAGTGGGTTTCCATGGCCAAGCTGGGAATCGAACCCTGTTCTCCAGAGTCATAGTCCAACACTCAAACCACTATACCATACTTGGCTGTCAAGAGAAGATGGATGGGTGGTTGTTTCTTAGTGGATGGTTAGACTGCCTTTTGTTTTGTCTCTTCCCAGATCCTAGGGAAGGTGTATGCAGTGCTGAGTGACAAAGAGCAGCGGGCTCTGTATGATGAGCAAGGGATTGTGGATGAAGAGTCAAGTGTGCTAACCCAGGACCGCAATTGGGAAGAGTACTGGAGGCTGCTCTTCAAAAAAGTAGGTGGTCTTTGATTTTGTAGGATTAGGTCAAAGGGTCCCTGTGCCATGCTTGGAGTGATTTATCCAGCAGTTTTCTAAGTCTTTTGTGAAATGTGAGTCTTTGTAAAAATGTAATCCATTTGTTGGTCTTTAAGATGTTGCAGGACACTTGCCTGTTTTTCCTGCAGCAGTTTAGTGGAGCCTTCCCTTTGGAAAATGTAAATCCTATGTTGTTATTTTCTCACACATAAAATTACTTCAGTGTGCATCTTTTCCTTCCTGATTAAACTTGTTCAGTGCATTTAAATAAATAAGTCCCATTCTGTTCTTTCTGCAGACAGTACATATAGAGTGACAGTTTTTAAACGCATTGATGAAATCTCATCCTTTCCAGGAGCTTCCATCTTACCAGGTTAACAAATCGTGTCAGTTTTGCTCATTCCTGTTCTGCCTTTTAACTTTGTGACAGAGAATTTTCGTAGTCCTTCCATAATGGCTCAGTAGATCTGAATGCAAATTACAGAGAAAGTAAACGTTTAAATAAGTATGAATTAGGAATGGAAAATAGATGTCCATATAAGAACAGTTAACCTGGGGGAAACGTTCATGCAATATGATTTTCTCTTTCTTATCAAATAGATCACTGTGAAAGATATTGAAGACTTTGAAAAGAAGTACAAAGATTCTGCAGAAGAACTGGATGACATTAAAGCAGCATATGAGGACTTTAAAGGCGATATGGATAAAATTATGGAATCCGTGCTGTGTGTTGATTATTCAGATGAGCCTAGAATAAGAAAGATTATTCAGCGTGCCATTGACTCGGGAGAACTTTCATCGTATAAAGCCTTTGTAAAAGAGTCTAAGCAGAAGATAAATGCAAGAAAAAGGAGGGTATGCTTTCTTGCAATAGGATTTAGTGGCAAAATTTCGAATACCTGACATTACATACAATTCCAGATATGTTATGGTCTGTTTAGCACATGCATATTAGTTGCAAAGGGCAGTCCCACCAGAGCTCCCCGCTCCCCACAGCCCTCAAATGCTGACCACTTTTTCTTGACAAAAAAAGAGTGAATTGTCTGTCCTGTAGGACCATCCTGTACAAGTTCAGCATCACAAAATACCAGTTGTTCAAAACAGGAAGTGGATTTCTGGCTTTTGGTATTCTGGTTTTGTTTTTTAGGGGTTTTTTGACAGTCTGCACGGTTTCCCAGAAAATTGGTAGTTAGATCCATTGAAGTTTCACACCCCTGGTTTAATATATGTTATATTTTAGACTGCATGTCCATTCTTTTGTAAATATAATATCCTTTGGGGTTTGAACTAGATTTCAGATTGAGCTTTTGTGCTGTGACCTTATTAACTACTGTTTAGAAGCCAAGGACAAGGGAGAGGGCAAGATGTGACATCACATCAGGGATGGAGCATATGGATTTCATTATGGGCTCCCTTCTCACAAACTCCTTACCCCTGTTATAGTTGTTAATTCTCAAATGAGTATTTTCTGGAATGCCATGCTATAGTCTCATCTTTTAAAATGCATGTCATGGAGAGTGTGATCATAATTTAATGCAAACTGTAGCATCTATATGAAGGCAGCAAACAACATTGGTCTTTCTTTATCCTGGGACATCTACTGTTGGCTGCCGAGATAAATTATTCAGTCAGAATGTCAACAACTATGTTATTGTTTCAGGCTGAGAAAGAAGCTGAAGAAGCAGAAAAATCCAGAGAAGAACTAGGTCTTGGTGAAGGAGAAGATGACTTGAAAGCACTAATTCAAGTAAGGTTGAAGAAAGATGCAAGTTATAGCATTACCTTTTATTGAAGAAAAAAAACTTTAATTTTTAATTATTTCATGTTTATAGCCTTCAGAAGATTCATTTTAATGTTTAACATTAATGTTCAACATCAGGATAGCCTGACAGCTAGAAGGAATGGGCCTTGTGTATGGACCAGTTCAATTTATTTTTTCTTAATGGATGCAAAGTCAGTTATGAACAGTTGGAGACAGGATTGAAGATGATACAAAATTGTTGTTCATAATGTAAAAGTGCAAAAGTGAACTATAAAGATTCATAGAAGGCTCCCTCCAAATTGGCTGAAAAGTCCACAATATTGCAAATAATATTTAGCATAAGCAACTTTAAACTGTAATTCTAATTGTGCATCACATGGTGATGGGGTCTGGACTGTGGCAACGGGATTAGTGTGCATAGCAGGATGGCACAGTGCACCCTTACTGGACTGCTTCTGATCACTTCGTTGTAGTTGTAGTTATCTGCCAAGCAAGCATTTTGTAGTTATCTGTCAAGCAAGCATTTTGTCTGCAGCAGTGCACACAAAGAGCAACTTTCTCTCCCTTATAGTTCACCTTGAATAACCTTTTCATACTCCCAGCAATATGGATTATTAGTTCTGCAAATGCTTATTGAAAATATTGGTATAAATATCTGTATGTATCTTGCCTTTTGAATTATTTTGCTAAAAGTGTCCAAGCCTTCTGTAGTTGAAGCCTGTGAAATATTTATGCATTTATTTAACCGGCTTATGTTTGGTCCATTTAACAGAGCAGAAATAAAAATCGACAGAAGGAGATGGATGACTTTCTTGCTCAGATGGAAGCTAAATATGGAACTAAATCCAAAAAAGGAGGGAAAAAAGATGCACCCAAGAAAGGAATGAAGTGACTGATTTAAACATGAACCTTCTTTGAGAAGTCAAAGGAAAATACTTAGCAGTCATTAAATGAGGCATATTGTCAGTTGGATTTTTATAATTAATAAACTTGTTTCTGAAAGGTAGGTGATGTAAAAGCTTTTAGAAATGGCTTATTCATTCCTGAAAAACAAAGGAAAACAAACCCATTTCCTACAGATACAGCAGGTAATTCTGTGTCATTTAGTTTCCAAGGACTTGGATATGAATACTGTATTTAAGGTACAGGAAGCTGAGAAATCATAATTCCTACAGATTTGTAAAGAGTGGTCTCCTAAGCAGAGGAGCATGAAATGAAACCTGTTAATGAACAGTGCAGTTTAGGAGGGACATGTTTGCTTGGAAATAAAGTGGTGTGTCTCTTAGTGTTCATAGGGGCCCTTTAAAGCGGCTTCTGATGTAGATAGGGATATACATCTTCACTGAAATTAGCCACTTTAATTTAATTAAAACTGATTTAGGATCATTCCATCAACAGTTTTTTTTAAAAAAAAAATGTTGGTTTTTTTACCTACATATTCCAGTTCTGAGAGCATTGAGCAACCTTTCCCTGTCTTTCTCTCATGCAAGAAACATAGCCAACTTGTTGATCAACTTCTTTTGAGGGAAATGTTTAATGGCCTACAAGCACAGAAAAGGCACCCTACTTTTACTGTACAGTAGCCCATCCCAATTTGCAGGGGATCCATTATGCAGACACACACCCATGAAAATGGCAGCTAGCAAATATTAAAGCCCCATTGAAATCAGTGGTGCACATGCATGTGGCGCGCACACAGGACTGCATGCAAGCACATGCCCCATTTTGTCCCTCTCTGCCACCCGCAAACGGGACCTGGACTCAACATCCGTGAAAATAGAGGAGCAACTGTAGAAAGTACCTTTCTTTTTTTTACATTTGGTTTCAAAGAGTTTGCGAGTAGTCATGCAGAGCAACCAAGCGTATACATCAAGTTCCTGGTGGTACAAACATGTTCCATTTAGATACAGTTTTGTCTGTCAGGGCTTGAGCCCAGCTGTACAACATCCAGTGAAGAATCTGAAAAGAATATTGTTGCCACTAGAGGGGACTTTTGTATTGTCTTCTTAACAATAAAAGGGAAAGCTTCAAATGGAAGGAATCGTACTAAACAAAACCATATGTAATGAAAATACCTAGAATAGTTTAAACATACATAATATATTGAACATGTTTGTAAACAGCAATATCCTAACAAAAATCATTACACCATACTGCACCATTAACAAAGCCTCTAACAAAACTTGAATTTGTGATCACTTAGTGCAGCTTTGAAACCTCTCTTCTACACATTAATTACATGCATCCAAAGGTCAATAGCTGATTTTCAGTACTGTTGAATTAGTACAGGTGTACAGTATTTGTTATTGTGGGTATCTGCATTTATTATGGTTTCTGATAAAGAAACAGACTAAACAGTACTTGGGATTTGGCCTAGCTGGATTAGTCTATTCAGCCAAAGAAAGTTGGGAAAGAATTAAAGCTTATGAGAGCCCTGTAATGGATCCCTTTCCTACGCTGGCTCTGCAGTTCCAACTCTTGGGCTCCTGTCACCCAACTTGCCCATTTTCTCCTCTTAATCCCTTCCTGGATTGGGTACTTGGGCCCCTAGGTGGATTGGTTGGCTCCAACCAGGTTTGCCCAAGTCTTCCTTTCACAGGCTCTTACGGAAAACTAATTTTGAATCATTTTGGAGGGGGAAATGGCAGTTCCCTCCCTTTAAGAATAAAAGAAGTAGCAAAATATGCACAGCTTTGCAGAGGAGGGCTTGGTCCTACTCTGCCTCATCCTCATGCTAACACCACTTTCTTTCACTGCTGCTTGAAAGCACTACTTTTAACCAAAGAAAGTTTCCTAAACTATGTTTATTATTCTTGGGGTTAGGGAAATATTTTTGGGTAAGAGCAATCAAACACCCAATGCCTCGGTGGATGTGTAGAACAACTTTGAAACTCATGAATAGCCAGAGGACTGGAACTCTACTCTGGAGTTAGAAGAGTTGTGTGGTTGTGTCAGTGCTTGTCTCTTATTTTTCTTTAACTCTGAGAAAATTAAAAAGAATAGCAAGAGCTGGTCTGAATGTGACAAAAGTCCCTTTTTAAGTGCTGACTGGAAAAGCATGTTAGACTTATAGAGCTATAAAGTTTTAATATTGATCACACAAAGTGGGGGATCGAATCCACTCTTGAATCAAGAACCAGGTTCAAATTCTTTTCTCTGACATCAGTTATTCTGTTTAACAGGGTCATTGCAAGGATCAAATGGAATCATGAAGTATATGACCCTGAGTTTCCAAGGTGGAAAGGAAAGCAGAAATGTAATTAATCCCCACACAAGTGTGTGCAGAATTCTTTATCAGCTACTTTTAAGTGTACTTTTAACTAAGATCCAAAACAAATAATCCAGTTTGAGACCACTTTTAACTGCCCTGGCTCAGTGCTAGGGAATCCTGGGAACTAGTTTATTGTGGCACCAGAACTCTGACAGAGAAGGCTAAATGTCTCACAAAACTACAGAATTCCCTTGCATTGAGCCAGGGCAGTTAAAGGGGTCTCAAACTGGATTATTTCTGCAGTGTGTTTTGGACCTTAGTAACTTCTTCAGGCCCAACACCCTCCCTCCCCCCCCAAATGTGACAAAGGTTATTCAACTGTGCTCTGATCACAGAATGGACCTCCTCCCCATGCAGCTGATGCTCAGTAAAAGTTTGGGAGAGAGAGCAATAGTGTCAAAATCATTACTAGACAGCAATCATGTATATGAAACAGTTGCCTAGATTTACTCAGCTAGTACAGAATTCCAGCCAAACAAACCTTGCACTGAGGTATTAAGAGTTGCATTTCTGACACCAGCAAGAACTCCAAGGTAGTGAGAGTTAGCATTAGAGTTCTATGTACAACTATATTTCCTGAACTCAGAAAACTTTAGCGTCTTGATGAGGCCAGCCAACACTTTGCAGAAGCAGAAGGCCAACCCTTCTGTTCCTCTGAATCATGCTTTGCCAAAATGTGGTATATGTTTTGGTTTTGGTTCCAGGATATTACAGTGGGTGAGACAAAAAAATTCAAGATAGTGATTGTATGCACCTAGCCTTTTCTGTTTGTTCTGGGTTTGTTTTTTTAAATGGCATGTAACTGAAATTTGGGAACATAAGTTTACAACATAGCAGGTGACAGTACAGGATGCTTGCATTGTACATCTGTGTGGATTCTGCCACTCTGGCCCAAAAAATATAGAGAGATAAATTGCCATATCCTAGTATATGAGAATTAAATGATCAGAAAGCTAGTTTAAAAGAGACTACTCTTAAAACCAAGAGCCATGCCCCACTCTTGCTATTTAATTACAGTTCAAATGCAACTTAGAAAATATTTTTATTTGCATACAAAAGTTATTCCATATTACAATTTAATAAATCCTTTCCCCATTCTGACATTTACAACTTTCACATGGTATCTAGAATAAAATGCAAAGCTATATTTAATTTAAATTGCTTAAAACATTTGCAGTCTGGCACTTACTTTGACTAGTAAGACCTAGAGCTAATCTGCTGAGTTATTAAAATTACATCAAAAATTAAATGAATATTCATTGTAGGCTATGCTTTTTCTTAACTATTTCTAAGTTAACATCTCTTACCAGGCATGCCTCCTACAAAGTGTAGAAGTGCACAAAAGTTCCCTGTAAGTTTTTACCAAACTTCTTGCTTCATATAAAACAAGCAAAAGTACTGAAAGTACATGCATAACTGTAATAGTTCCCTGTAATCTGAGCTCACTGGCTGAAGAGTATAGATTTAATTGAGGAATGATGGAATTCTATATTTATTTATTTTTTTTAAAAAAGTAAGTATCTTGGCCACCTTTCAGACATCAGTTTCTGAATCTTTTCTGAAGCATAGGATCAACTGGTACAACTTTTCATACAATTAAAGGTAATAGCAGAGGTTTGCCCAAGCAGCAATCTAACTTACTAAATATATTGCCATTAAGTACCATTAATTGGCAAGACATTTGGGTGTTAACAATATTATGACTCCTATTAAGCCAGTCATTTGTTCTGGTCAAACATTAACCAACGAGAATCTTGGGTTTAGTAGATTTCTAAAACACAAGCTTTCAGTATCCCACAGAACAACGTAGCTGATCTCGAGGAACAAAATTCCCACACAGCCTTGCAGTCTTTGGCAGTTAAAATTTATACAAAAATAAGACTCTTGTAAAGAAAGGTTTGGAGTTCTTCTGTAAACAGGTTTGATATTGCTACAGTTGAATACTGATTTCAAAAGCTTCTGTAGATGCTCCTTCATCTTGGAAATGGATGGCTGCTTCTCTTGACATTCTACAGACCCTGTCTGCTTTTTGATCCACCTCGGCTGTGAGTTCTCACAAAACCATGTAACTGAACACCTAGTGAGCAAAAAACAAAGTATTGAAAGCAACCATAGTACTCAATATTTATTTCATGTCAAATTTAACAGGTACCTGCAAGTCTTCATGCCTCAATAAACTTGTTAAGAGTGATTCAAAGTTGCATGTGGTATGGTCTATCAAAATATACATGGGTCCTTCAGAATGACATGCATCTCAGTGGGAGGATGTTTCTATGGAGTACATTTGAAGCCCAGGCATGTAAAAGGCTTGTAGCCTCCGCAAGTTGGAATGTGCTTTCAGGCCCTTGCTTCTGTGTAAGGTGGAACTGCTGTTTTCCAAGAGACATCTCCCATGTCACTTTGCTATTTATAAAATACAGTATAATGATCACATATAAGAGGCTACTGCAAATAGGTATATCCTGTGTCAGTATGGAGACTCTGGTGCAGGAAATCAGTACCTTCATTAATCCTTCCCATAACTATACATTACTAAATGAGCAGCAAACCACTCTGTTCCTGCAGTAAACTTCAATATTTTAAGGTGTGACTGGTTTCTTTCTAGTATTACAAATCTTGGGACACTAAATGGTCTACTTTTGAATGTTACATACAAACTGAAGTAAATCTTATCCTCCCCCCCCCCCCCAAACAAATGAATATGCACTACATTTAAAATATATAATCCAAGTATCAATCTGAAGTGGAAAGAATTCACTGGCTGTACAATGAACTGTAATAAATAAATAGATTAAAATAAAAGTATGTAGGATTCAGCACAGGTATCAGATAAAGAGAATCTAACACACCCTTAAAATGGAGTTATAATGGACATCTTCCCCAAAAACATGATCCTAAAACTGGTGTGAAAATTATTCCTGTTAAGGGTTCTTTGTACAAATAAAGGCTACATTTTTAATAACTAAAAATACATTTGTTAATGGAGGAGTGGCTTCAGACGAGATGGTTCTGTAGAGTGATAACAGGGCACAATGCTTCATGCTTCCTGACCCTTTCCAGCAGATACCTGTTTTGTTTGTTTTCCCTCATCCAGTCCATTACTGACAACAGACACTGGTTCAGTACCCAGACAGGTAAAATATACTGTGAGGAGAAAACTCTGCCGAAGTGCCCCCTCCACCCCAGAGACCATGAAGGCCTTCTTCATCCCACCCCCTTGCCAATAGGGAAAGGCTGGCAATGCATGAACCACACTGAGGGCTCAGTATGGCTTACCCTGGTATAGATGCTCCTTGTGAAATTCTCTCCCAGTTATTCTCAGTCAACATTTTGGACAATTATTAAGATAACATTGTTTTCAAAAAGCATTAGCCAAGCAGGCTGTGATGGCTATATTCTGCTTATTATAGCTGTTTCATCTGTTGTTTGATTACATTCTAGGTTGTCTTCTCTTCCATAAATGGAATTTCACCTCATATGTTTTTTTGTAAAACCCACCATTGCCATAAATAGCATTGATGAAGCCTCACTTTTATATTTTCTCTACATAAGCATTTCTGACATTGCTGTAAGTATCAATGGTGTGTTTTCAGCACTATAGTCTTGCTGGCTTTTTATTTCTCATGAGGGCACTACACACAACTAGTCTTACACTCTTGCGTGGGGGGGGGGGCAGGGTGATGTTGTGTGGCTAAATCCCTCTACATCCCTCCATGGTGGTTTTTGTGGTCCCCAGGATCCTTCCCCCCCAAGGGGTGGAAAAGTAATTGTACATTTTTAGATCAAATTCTTTTTGTTTTGCCTCCAAATGCCCTCTAAAGGTGGGTCTCCAGAATGTGGTGTGCATTTTTGCCACATTCTGGAGACCCACTGCGTCATTTTAGACACAGAAAATTATTTAATTCTACTTCATGAAAGAACACTTATATATCATACTTTGTGCCTCCACTTGCTCTTGGAAGAGCTGTCATTTCAACTCTTCCCCCAGCCCTCATGAATATCTAAAATTTCTTTTAAAAGCCTCCTAAGTTCAAGAACTGATTTGGGGGTTTGTCATAGCAGTTGCTGTTGTGGAAGGAGAAAAAATGGCATACAAATAATGGAGTTGGGGTCTTTTTCAGCGCTCAAACATATTTTATAACCACAAAGGTTTAAAAATAATCAAAGGTGCTGGAAGAAAGAGATGCTGAAAAAGAAAAACACTGATGCATGTTATGATCAGTCTTACTGAAAGTGACAAGACAACATTTATCTGGGAATAAATTTTGCTACACTGAAGAAACACAATTGGAACAAATACAGGCAAATACGGTTGGCCCTCCATTTTCATGGGGGATCCATTCTGGACACACACACGCAAAAATGGAGATTTGCAAATATTCAAGCCCCATAGGCTTGAATGGGACACGCCTCTCCATGAATATGCAAAACCGCGGACTTCAAGACCGTGAGAACGGAGGGGCGACTGTATACTGAAATGTAAAAGTAGCAAGAATATAAAAATGCTGTTCCAAACTAACAATTAAATATTTGACAAAATGTCCAACAACTACATTTCAGAAAAGATGCTAATGATTTTATAAGATACAAGCAAAATAAATGATGTTTAACATATCGAAATCTGATGGCTCTCACTTCTTACCCAATGGAGGATGATCTTCTTTGTCCTCCTCATCCTCATTAAGAAAATGACCAAGAGGTTGGTGGTGGAAAGAGTTAATATAGGAAGAGCTAGATATCCCTAAACTGACTCCCATCACTCCTACGTTAATAGAATCTGTAGAGTAATAAAGATTTCAGTGTTAGAATTGTTGTAAATTAACATGCTTGATATACAGTCATTTTAAGCAACACATGTATTCAATTTTGTACATACCTGTGCCAGCAGATCCTTTAGTATTTCGTGACTGATTAGCATAATCAATAACAGTGCAAGAACGGCGATACTGTGAATCTGGCTAAAAGATCAAATAAAACAGTTATACTATATGCTGAAACAGGATATTACAAAATCAAAATATTCAGAGCGTTATGATCCATCAGCATATGTGTCTCCCATACAAGTGGGATACCAACACAACTATCTTGTTTCTTCCCTTGCTTCATCTTAATGTACACAGAGGCACTCTACTGAACATTACTGGGAACGTGGGAATAGCCACCACAGTTAATATTATTCAAGATCCAGATCACAAATAATTCAACAAAATGTAGACAGAAAAACCTTATGCAGTGGTTGATGGAGGAAATTAACTAAATTAGGATTACCCCTACTCTACCTGTTAATTAAAACCAAAACTCTATGTTACATACATTAATGAACACTGAAAAGATTACATACACAATTCAGTAGATGGCCCAAGAACTTCCTTATGCTTAAACTGAAGCATCAATTTTTCATTAACCATAATGCTCAAAAGTAAATGACGCAGGGAGACTTCTGCGATATTTTATATTATAGACTTTAAAGTAAAAGAAATGGAGCAAGATATCCACAGCTGTTTCTCAAAAGGGAAGAAGTATTTGATGTAGGAAAGGATATTTCACTTAAAGAACTGCTTTTTATGAAGTTAAGAACAAGACAACCCTCTATTCCCTGTGGAAAAAGCTTCACTGGCTACCACTTTAGGTATAGGAGAATCCTATACAGCTTGGGTCCAGACTATCTGAAATACTGGATCTCTCTATACTGTACAAGCCAGCTCAAGTTTTAAGATCAGCAGGAGAAGGCTTTCTCTCAGTCCCACCTCCTTGTGACGGCTCCCAGGATGTAGAACTCCCTTTCATGAAAAATGCAGTTGGCCCCCTCCTTGTTCTCTTTCTGATAGGAAGTAAAACCCTTTTTATTAAGGCATGCCTTTGAAATCTAATTATGCAAAAGTAGTGTGTGTGCTTATTTTAATATTTTATTGGTAGCTGTATTTTAAATGTGTTTATAACCACTTTAACTCCATAAACACCAAGGGACTGTGGGGGACAATTTTGAAAAAATAATATTGTTATTTAATTCTTTTTTAATTTTTGTAAAATAATTTTTTTATCTTATTCTTGTTCAAATTACTGCTAAGCTGCCTTCTATCCTATCTCAGGAGAAAGGTGGGGGATAAAAGAAAGAAAGAGTAAGTAAGTAATTAAATAAAGGAGAATTTAGACATTATTTGTGCAAAGCCTAATAATCAATGGCTTAAAAACATCAATACTGGTCCAACAGGACTCATATCTACAGCAATTTCTGTTGTTTCCTTTATCACAGAAAATAACAGTCTCCTGCCAAAACAAATCTGGTCTGTATTGCACTTATGTATCTAGATGCTACTGATGGCAAAACAAATTATCAACCTATTGTGGATGTAATTTTGACACACCTTACCCAAAATGCATGTGATGTGTTGGGCCTGGAGAAACTATCAGGTAATAAAAATCTCTCATGAACTGGCTGATGGCTGATTTCATCTGCTATTGCACTACGAGCTCTGCTAGCATTCCCCCGGGATTTCTGCAAAGTAAAGACAGCCATTGGTTTTAGTTCCAACATTACTCTGAAAGAGCTTCAAAAGACTGAGAACACTATTACTCCATTCTCTGCAGCGATTCCTAACCCCCAGATCTGCTGGGGGATATGCAGAGTGCAGAGGATGAGGAAAACAGCTTCATTTGCCCTGATACTCTAACTGTATCTGCAGATAGCCCTGAACGTGAAAAGCTGCCACCAATAATAGTCCCAATCAATGAAGCATATGGTCCCCAAATATTTCCCCCCCCTGAAAAGTTAGACATCGCTATAATCCACACGCACGTACATACACCCCAAAATCACTGCCCCTGTGCCCTGGCCAACATAGGTCAGTAGGGTTTAGGATGAAAGGGTGATCTAAGGATTAGATCAAGGGTGTGGAAAGTCTGTAGGATGCATACATTCCCACCATCAGCACCTCAATGTGTCCTATTTTTTTTAAAAAAAGTATTTTTGTTAAAATACAAAACAGTGTTCTGTGCAATTGTTGGCTACATGATCACAGAGTAGTCTCTGACAACGCTGGCTCTTCGGCTTAATAACAGAGATGACCACCGCCCCCTACAGTTGGACACAACTTGACAACCTTGTCAGTGGGGAATACCTTTACCCTTACCTTATTTTTTAAAACTCAAACCACACTCCATAAACCCCTAGGGACTGTGGGGAACAATGTTGTCACACTTTGGATACTCCTTATTTAACAAGGACGTCAACTAGCTGTTTCAGATTTCTGATTCACTTTCTCAATAAATAAAGGCGTCTCCTGAGGCTCAAAGAGCCAAAGAAAGGCAAAAAACATAGCAAAATCCACACACACACACACATACGCGCGCACACACACACACACACACACACGTGCAGGAGTGATTTGACAGGGAAAACACTTTTCTAAAATTCTGATGGTTCTGGCAGAGGGGTGAAGCTCTCCAAGATTCTTTAAAGTATACCTGTAATCCCTTGCAGTTGCCTACCAGCTACACAAAATCTACAGTTCCACTCCTACCTGCACCACAAGATAGCAATTGTCACTAGTACAGGTATGTAATTTACTAAAGAAAAAAGTCTAGGAACAAGATCATTTTTCTTTGCCCTACTCTGCTGCCACACTGCAGAATTAATGCAGTTTGACACTGCTTTAACTGTCATGGGTCCATCCTATGGAATCTTGGGATTTGTAGTTTGTTGAGGCACCAGAGCTCTCTGACAGAGGTGGCTAAGTGTCTCACAAAACTACAAATCCTAGAATTCCATAAAATTGAGTCATGGCAGTTAAAGCGCTGTCAAACTGCATTAATTCTGCAGTATAGATGCAGCCCCCATCAACACAATGTATGACATAAGAAATATCACTTTTCTTATAGAATGAGTTTTTAAAGTCAACACAAGGTCATGCACAACCCACAAAATCAACTAATTAAAAACCTGGTATCTGTGCTTAGGATGTGGCTTCTTAGTTTTAAAATCCACTGTAATTACTCATAAGCTTTTCTTGGAAATCATTAGCACCATCCCCCCCCCCCCCCCAACAACCATAGTTTTTAAAAGTAAGTTCTACAAGTTGTGAGATTTCCCTAATAATTCTGAGATTAATAATTATGAGATTTGAATTCTTAAACAGATGACTTACCATTTGTTTTTGGGATCCCAAATGCTCTGTCACATCAACAGCACTAATAGGAGGCAGGAGATTATTTCTGCTCAGTGGCATAGGGGAAGGTGACGACAATTGCTCATTTGCAGCGGAGCTGTGGCAAGATGAAAAGATTACTAGAAGTTGCTCATCTTAATTAGAATTTGCAAGACTGATTTGCATTCAAGTTAAACAACAAAAAGTGTACATGCAAGTTCATGAAAAATGGTAGATCGTTTGGTTGCAAGCTGATGAAATTGTGCCGAAGCTGGATGAAATTGCAGCAAAGACAAGGCTGAGGAGTTTTTAGTTTCTTGATGATACTAAACTACTGTCATTCAATATAAAGTGGCTGCAGCTATTTCACTAACAAATACCACACCTCAGTTCTCTCCCACTCATCTTAGGGCTGAAGTAGTATGGAACCACTATGAACCCATCATTTGCAGGTAACCTAGCTCCTCATAGCTGAAAATTTCATAGCCAGAGAATGATCTAAATTGTTTTACAGCAATCAACAGCAATCCAGCTTCAGGATTGCTTTTTTGATCTATCAAAGGTCCTTGTGACTTGCTCCAAAATGTCACTTTGCTAATCTCTGGAAATCAATGCCAAACATGAATCTATTACATGCATCTGCCTCAATCCTATCATTATCTATAAGAGTCTTATCAAAGGCCTGTACTTGAGGAATAAAGTGAGGTGTAGTGCTCATTTGCCATCCATTGTTAAATCACCAGAGAAATTTATGATATGTATGAGTTCTTATGTAAGAAACATACCAATGAAACAAAACAAGCTATTAGTTCCATCTAAACTAAATTGTTATACAATGAAGCTATACACCTGATATAATAAGCGTCTGGGTTCATGGCTGAAATGGATGAAACACGTGCTTTACACTCATTTCAAGTAAGATAGTTATTGGTGCGCAAAAGAAAGGTTTTGCAGACTCCATATTAACTTATTTAGCTGACTTTAGCTGCATCCAAAGTGTAATTCAGATATATGACCATGTTGCAAGAGTGGTCACATACATTTCTTCTAGATCGATACAGTGCTTAACCTTGTGGGTTGAGAGCTCTCTACTTGGAGCTGTAGAATGGAAAATACACAGTAGCTGCAAATGGTCAAGGCTCAAGCAGCCAGTCTCTTTCAGCACTATTACATTGTATGTTTGTTCCATACTGAGCTTGAACATAAGCCCTGGTCTTGCCTATTCCTGTATACATGTTTAGCAAGCACCTCTCAGTACTGGAAGTAAAAAAGAAACATTCCAAAGAAATAAAACTCAAACTCTGTAAGCAAGCCACAAAAAAAGAAAAAGAAAAAGAAAAACTGAGCACCACAAGAACAAAAATTATGCAATAACGAAGCACCAGATTTTAATTTTTAATGATATAATAGTACTAGTCATAATCCATTTCAAATGGCACAAACACTCCCCACACAATGCATAAGGAATAAAATTACTTCAGTGGTGTAGGGGAGTAGTCTTAATACTGTTTTTAAATAGTGTTTTATGTTCTCTGTACTTAAATAGAAAGAACACATCTTCCACAAAAAAAGCAATCTAATTAATTTTTTGTTGTTGTTAACTGCCCTCGAGTCTAATCTCAACTCATGGCGACTCTATGAATGAGACATCTCCAAGACCTTCTGTCCTCCACTGCTCTGCTTAATTCCTACAACCCCTTAATACTCGTGACCTCCTTAATAGAGTCCATCCATCTAGCATGTGGCCTTCCTCTCTTCCTACTTCCCTCTGCCTTCCCAGCATTATTGTCTTTTCCAATGAGTCTTCCCTTCCCATGATGTGTCCGAAGTACGAGAGCCTCAGTTTGGTCATCTTGGCTTCCAGGGAGGATTGCAGCTTGATCTGCTCTAAGATCCACTTGTTTGTCTTTTTGGCTGTCCTCGGGATCCTCAGCACTCTTCTCCAGCACCACATCTCAAAGGAATTGATTTTCTTCCTATCTTTCTTGACTGTCCAGCTCTCACATCCATACATGGTAATAGGGAATACAATGGCTTGAATGATTTTAACTCTTGTGCTGAGTCGTATATCTTTGCATTTTAGTCTTTTCTAGTTCTTTCATAGCCACCCTCACCATTCTTAGTCTTCTTCTGATTTCTTGACTGCAGTCCCCAATTCTATCAATGTTTGATCCCAGGTATGGGAATTCTTTTACTATTTCTATTTCTTCATTGTCTAGGTTGAACTTGTGAAGGTCCTCGGTGGTTGTTATTTTTGTTTTCTTTATATTCAACATTAAGCCTGCCTTAGAAATTTCTTCTTTGATCTTCCTTAGTAGGAGTTCCAGGTCTGTGAACTTTTCTGCTAGTACTATGGTGTCATCTGTATATCTTAGATTGTTGATATTCCTTCCCCCTATTTCCACTCCTCCTTCTTCTGTGTCCAAGCCTGTGTTTCTTATAATATGTTCTGCATACAAGTTGAACAAATAGGGTGAAAGGATACAGCGTCTGACTCCTTTGCCAACTGGGAAGCATTATGTTTCTCCATGTTCTCTTCTGACAGTAGTCTCTTGTTCAGAGTACAGATTCTTCATCAGGGCTATCATATGTGTTGGCACTCCCATGTCTTTAAGGGCATTTCATAGCTTTTCATGATCTATAGGCTAAAAGAACCTGCTGATTTTCTTTTGGAGTTCCCTGGTGCGCTCCATTAGCCATCATATGTTTGCAATGTGAACTAATTAATTAGGATTACCTTAAAAGCACAGTGGGCAATTTGTAGT
The DNA here is from genome assembly GCA_026167975.1 of Phrynosoma blainvillii. Taxonomy (NCBI): domain Eukaryota; kingdom Metazoa; phylum Chordata; class Lepidosauria; order Squamata; family Phrynosomatidae; genus Phrynosoma; species Phrynosoma blainvillii. Next base: position 117,895,428 of record JANUYF010000003.1, read on the forward strand.
CTCCCATATGTTTTACTGCAACTCCCACCATCCTTCACCATTGGCTATATTGGCTAGGGATGATGGGAGAGCCACATATTTCCCACCCCTACTTTTAAGAGTTTCATAAATATTCCTGGAACTGAGTAATGTAATATGCAGAAAAAATACATTAACATACAGTCGTGTTCCCCTGATGACTTCATCCATAGGCCTTGGTGTCCCTGAGCGAGAATGGCTGGGGTTGATAGGATGCAGGGTACGTGGTGGTGGGTTGCGCCTTCTAGCAGACTGTGCAGAATAGGACAGAGAAGATGTACTGAGTTCAACAGGGCGATTTGGCCGAGCTCTAGTGGACAGGATAGAACTGGAGCCTGGTCTCATAGGCAATCTGTCATCCAAGTCTCTGACACCAAGGGGGAAGCACAGGAGCAAAATGAAATATTCATTGATTGATTTCAAATTATCAGTATAAATAAACTAAGCACAACTCCAATACAAATGTATCTACAATATAGCCATTCTGCTCCATAAAGCCCATAGGTACAACAGGCAGATTTTGTTTCCACCTCAGCACTGGCCTTAGTATTTCTGTTAAGTGTGAAGAGAGGATGCTAGTCAGCCCTTATTAAGGACAGATACCAGCATTCAATAAAGTGTAACATTAAATCTTACACATACTAGATACTAGTACCTAGATGTTATAAACTTCAATTTGGGTTTTTAACAGTAACCTCAGAAATCTGGTCCCATAATCTTATTTAGTTTTAGGCAAATCAAAACTGGACAGCAGTAGAAAAAGTCAGAGTTTTGTTTACCTCACATCAATCATGTTTTCAATCATTCTATGTATTAATTAGTATAAATGAATTTATGCAGGACTTCCTCTGAAAACTATTAATTTTTGCCAGAGCAGAGTGCAACACCTTACTTATTAACAGGGTTTGTAGGCAGTATAATTGTTCCCCAACAGCAACCACTAAAAAGGCCCAGGCCTCTTTTCTTCCTGTTAAAAACTTTAGCAATAAAACATTTGGAGGGAGAGCATGGGAAGGAGAGACTACCCTCCAAAGACTTGCAGTGGATATATGTACCTTAAAACCAGTAATAGTGGGGTTTTTTTTGTTTATCTTTGAAAAAGCAGATTGATCTAAATCCAATTTTAATCAGCACAGACTCATTGAATCAATAGGAACTGAATAAGTTATGTAAGCTGTATTGATTCAAGGTGTTTATTTTATTTGCCACTGACAACTGAATTGTGTCTGTCATCTAAAACTGTGATTCAACCACATATTTGTCATTATCTAAAATAAAGCTTGAGGCATTCTTATTTGGTTTAATATAAGTGAGCTCAGACTGCAGAACTATTGGGCATGTTTAACTTCTTTAGTATCTAACTAGTAATCTTCAAAAATATAATTCCGATAGAATGTGAAAAATAGGAGATAATTGTTTAAAAATCAAATATAAAATTAGCTGTCAAAACAGAGTTTAAACCCAAATATGTTTTCTTCTATTTCTCAGTAACTAACAGTCTTGAACACAGCTATAACACAGAACAACAGCCACAGCTGCTACCCTTACAATATTTTGTCCATCATAGGCAAGTTCCTTTGGTGTAAGGGGATCCCATGAATCACCATCAACCCATTCAAATTACGCTGTGGCCCACTATTTGTTCCTTGAGAAAGATGTACCTGCAGATTAAAAGAAATTAAATTTACCTTTCATCATTAATTGAGGATAAAATATGAATGCTTATTGTCGAGGTTAATATTTACTTTAAAAAAACACTTTCAAGAAATAACTCCCAGAAAACTGGGTACATCCTCAAATAGCTTCCATGCAATATATAAAATAGAGCAGGGGATAGTGCAGATTTGATATTTAAGGACTGCTTTGCCCCCATCCTTTTCCAGGGCCTATTTCAAGCTTGAAACAGCCTTTTTAAGAAACTAAGCTAAAATTATTTCTGTTTTGAAGCAGGCCCAGGGAGCAGGGAATATCTAAATGGCAAATTGTGCCTCCCTGGCTTCTAGGAGATGCATTTATTTATGTTTTTCCTCAGTTATATTTTTTTTCTGATGAGAGAAGGTTACAATCAGCTGAGATCTTGACATGGCAGAAATTCAGAAGTCTATGTATGAAAGTCTAAAACACCAATTTCAGTGGAATTTAATTTCTAACTACACATGCTTAGAACTGCTGTATTCTGGAAAGGCCAGAAATCAGCGAGATGGGGCATTTGTTTCCACCTGTTAACTTATGCATCTTCTTAACAATCTCTGGACTCAACTGTAGGACTAGCAAGCTAGAGCATAAACTAGAAACCTGGGTTTAAAAATTACCTTTCACAGAGTCATGGCAGGCCAGGAGACTATCACCCCATCCCCTCCTCCTTTCTGATAGGTTTCATTCAACCTGTTTATTACTTTTTCTCTAAAACCTTGAGTGTTCTAAACAGGTTTTGTATTAATTATCCAATGCCTCCCATGTCTGAAGAGAGTGTTGCATAAAATTATTTTGCAGTCGGCAACTCATTTTATGGAGGCTAATGGTGTAATGGTGAAAAAAGAAGTTGGAAAAGCTCTGGTGTACATGAAGTCAATGTATTTACTGGTTGCCAAACCTTCAGTCCTAAAATGGTTTAACGTTGGCACAAATGTCACTGATGTCTTTAAATCTATTATTCAATTTCTTCAGAATTAAGACCTAAACTTGCTAACTCGTAACATTTGCAATATATGATTTGTCTAAATGCGTGAAAAATACACTGGTATATAGGTCTTGTGTTTTGTTTCTTGCCACTGTTTACTGTGTCCATTTGTTTCCTCAACAGAAAAATAAATCCAAGGACATATATGATTTGAAACTGACTCATTTAATTAATGAAATTAATGTATCTCAATTCCACATAAATGAGTTCAGGATTAAAATATCCTAGTGAAATGCACACACACAACCCTATTTCATTATAGTAAGCAAAGATTTTAAAAGAGCACTACCCCACCCGTCAAACATACTTCCAGTGTTTTTCTCTTCTTTTTGGTTTTGTGACCACATCTGTGTTTTGAGTACTAAGCATACAATAAGGTATATATAAGGAAGACACAGGATTATACAGGAAAGTGGAAGGGAAAGAAATAAAAGGAAAGAAACTGAGTTAAAACAGATCAAACATCTTTAAACACTGATTACTTGATACTACTATGGATGTCAAGTCAAGATGGAGAGTAAATAGAGCAAAAAAATGTTTAAGAGATAATTAACAGAAATACTCTGTACTTCAAATCAGAGAAATTAATTAATTTTTCTTTGTTTCCATGAAGCTAGGTACATTTTGAGTTACTCTCTCCTGTACTTGTTAACCAGAGCTGCACAACACAGCTAAGAATAAGAAATCCTATATTAATGATCCAAATCTGTGTATCTTGATCTCTTCAAAGTGCAGAAAGAGAATATTTACAAAACAAGAAAAAGTAGACAAAAAGTTTAAAAGTTGCAATAAGCAATAGTAAAGAGTCATAAAGGCAGTCATACCCAAGGTATTACATCTAATTTTCATAGAATCATAGAATCATAGAATCATAGAGTTGGAAGATACCACAAGGGCCATCCAGTCCAACCCCCTGCCATGCAGGAACTCCCAATCAAAGCATCCCCGACAGATGGCCATCCAGCCTCTGCTTAAAGACCTCCAAGGAAGGAGACTCCACTACTCTCCGAGGGAGTGTGTTCCACTGTCGAACCACCCTTACTGTCAGGAAGTTCCTCCTAATGTTGAGGTGGAACTTCAGAAAGTTAACATGACAGTTTTGCCTAAATGAAATAACATGACGCAAATCAGATTGCTTCTTAAGCTTACCACATTTGAAGTGACAGACGGCATCTTGGTTTGTGGCATTCGAGGTAACAACAATGGCAAAGGCTCAAACTGCATAAAGGGACTTCCTGAATCTGTTCGGCTTGTTTCTACAGTTATGACATTCTTCTCATCATCTACCAGTAAGAGGACAAACAATATCACTATGCACTATTTACTTGAGATTGCTATAAGAAACATGTTAGGAAAGACATTTAATATTTCAAACTAATACCTAAAGTGGAGTTAGCACTCTTGATTTTTGAGATATTTGGTTAGGACAAACTGAATAGTTAATGCCAACTAGAGGAGAACCACTGATCCAATGGGAACTTGGTAAGCAAACAAATAAATTCCACTGATTTCAAATAAGTTTATTTTAGTTTGGACTAACAATAGTCTAGTTTTGATGGCCAGAGTGGATAACTTTGGAAGGCTAGGTAACTGCATTAGAGCCCCACAGGGGACCTCAGAATGCTGTGCCCCCCCATTGACCCACTGCAAATCAATCAATCAATCAATCAAACTTCTTTTGCCCCAAAATGCCCTTTATGTGGGGTAGAGGATATTTTCACCATGTTTTAGATCCCCTACTACCACTCTAAGTACAGGAGAGGCCTTTTTTAACAGCAGGAAGTAGGCAGAAGTCACATACTGCTCACAAAATTGGCCAGAGGGGCAGAAATGTGGCAAAAATGCCCTCTATGCTCCCTAGAGGACATTGGGGCAAAAACATTTTTGGCATTCTAGAAACCACAAAAACAACCCTGGAGGGCTATACTTTGCCCACCCTTGATTTAGGCCTTAAAGAGCGAGAAGATATTTCATTTAACAAGAGATTTAAAAAAAAAAAGACTTTCTAAAAATAAAAACACATCTATAGCAATATGAAATTTATTCACTGCACTCCAAGTCTATGAAAACATAATGCATGCTTCAAAAGAATAAATTTAACCAATGCTAAATGGGTTTTAAAGGTATGTTTTGAAAAAGTATAGAAGGATGACAATAAATGGTCTAAAAAAATTTAGTCTCTGAGACCTACCTGAAACTGATCCTTCCCAGTGTCTACAGATTAGCTGTTCCATATACCCCAATACTTCACTCCATACATCATCAAACACGAAGGAAAGAACCGCATCCCTCATGCAGTATGATGGTGAGATAGGAGGGAAACCTAACTTCCGTCTGTCAGGCGAAAGCGACATTTTCCATTCATGCAACTCTTCTTCCCTTTGTAGACAAGCAAATTTTATAGCTTCACTGTAACTTTTTATAGTTACAAATTTAAGCCAGAAGTTCCAACATTTAAAGGCTAATGCAAAGTAAAAGGACAGCAGCAGAGCAATGAAAATGTACTATAGTGTTTTTTTTTAAAGTACAAATGTTCTTTCATGACCAATAAGAGTTCAGCCCAGTGACCAAAGAACTGCAGTAAAATTCAAGTCTTTACTAGAAAGTTTTGAATGACAAATAACAAAAGAAATCAAGAGCAGTATTTTCACCAGCCAAGCTAATGGAAAAAGCATTGGACTTGTCACACTAAAACAGACTTTTAATGGTGTATAAATGAAACATGGAATGTGGGTTTGGATACTGGTGTATAATGACAAAAATGTATAAAACTTCTACCATTATTAGGAACACTGCAGTGGAAAAGAAAGAATTTCTACATTAGAGAAGGGAAACTCATAGATTCATCTTCTTTGTAACATCATATTTCACTGTGCTATTTAGTTTTCTTTGATGTGAGGGTTGTAAATACTTTACTGGGTTTGCAACTAGACAAATTGCAACTGTACAAAATGAACACCCAAAAAAAGAGCACAACATCAGAAGCAAAGGATTGTGGGTTGCAGCAATACTTATACTCAGGAGTAGGCAACCTTTCCCTTTTAAGGGCCGAGGGACTTCAGCTCCCAAAATCCCAGGAGCTATTGGCCAACATGGGACTATTGGCCAACATGGCTGAGGCTTCTGGGAGCTGAAGTCCCTCGGCCCTTAAAGGGGAAAGGTTGCCTACCCCTGCTTATACTGATCCAAAGGCTTTTGGAAGATCTGGTGATTTATTACTTTCTAAAAATTACAACTTATATCTGAAATGAAGTTCTAAGTCATTTGCTTTAAGTATGGCATCGCAAAACTGATTAAATAGTCAATACCTACACATCTCTGCAGTCAAATGCTAAATATTCCTCCATTATGCCCTCAGAGACAATCACTCCATCTTCTCCTTCCTCGTTCTCCAACAAACAACATTCAGGAGGTTGTGAAACATTTTCTTCTTTATGAGTAGGAGTAACAGAAAGAGGAACCTTCTTACCCAGAATGCTAAACCTGAACAAAAAAGTATTTTCTTTTTCAAAGGGCAAAAATCAAAAAAATTAACATTATAGCTTATATAATAACATCTTATGCATCAACAGTACAGTTTTGATAACAATGTCACAGGTGACCTGTTTGCTACTTGTTTGTTTATAGTATTTTTACTAGTTATTCAGCAGTAAAAGGTCCTCAAACAGCTTACAAGTGAACAAAAAAGATGCTCCCTGTCTTAATGCTTACATTAAAAGACATGTAAAAAGAAAAGAGAAAGAATAAGGGAGGTAGCAAACACAACAGATAAATCTATACCATGTACATTAGGTTCTATAACAAGAGTCTGTAGTTCAATATAAATTTAAGAACAAAAGTTAATATACATGCTTTAGATCAAGGTGGGAATGTGTAGCCTGCAGACATAGCTGGACAATAGCTCTTATCATTCCTTGGCTATGATGTTCAACAACATCTAGACACCAACACACTGCCCACCCTTGTTTTAGAGCGGAGATGGGTAAGCTCTAGAGTTGGAAGGCTACACCAGCTGATTTTTGGCTCCACTGGAGCTCCAGGTAGTTGCACTGCCATGGCATCCACTCTGGTCACACGAAGTGATGCTGTGTCATTCCCATTTGCTTTGTGGACTAGTTTGGATGAGTGCTTGCTGTTCTGGGATGTGGGACCCTCGCATAAAAAAACCACATTTTAGTAATTTGAAGAAGATTTGAGGCTGAAAAACAGGTATTTGTGTTTAGGGGTTTTCCCCCCAGCTGAAAACAGAGGGATGCCAGGGACTTGGGAATCCGTGGAGTTCCCAAAGGCTGCACTGGAGCCCACCACAGGGCCACTATGACCTGTGTTTCATATATTTTAGTGTGAGGTGTTTAACCTGATGCACTTCATTTGGAAATACCATCCTCCACCCCATGATTTCCTAAATACAGTATCTTTCTCTTTTTTATTAGCAGAGATAAGAAAAATGCTCAAGTATAGTCTCTAGTTACTATAATTAAAAAAGTGAAAAAAATTAGCTTTTGGTGACTCAAATGAAAACAACTACTCTAGAAAAATAATAGGCATAATTATAACCTGTGGTGCACACCTAGATCTTTTTGAGTTTGTTTAGTTTGTAAATGATCACACTTGAACATCGGAACAATTAACATCCTATCAACACTATAAGGTTTATCATTATTGTCAAAAGCTAATATGGCTCCAGCAAAAACCTTTCACTAGCCCAGTGATTTTTTTTCTTTAACAACTGACGCTGATAAATTGACACAAACTGTTGCTGAAATTCTCCTCAGAACCAAAAGCAGTTTGCCACATGTGGAGGGTAGATATTTACAGGAAGAAATCTAAAGCCTCCTTTCGGTGACAGTGATAGTTTTGAATCTAAAAGTAATGTATTAGTAACACTGCCACTTTTGAAAAATATATGGAAGGCATAAAACATTTCATAAATGAAATGGTTACAAAGAGATTATTTTACCTCCAATTAAAATAAATATTACAATCTGAGGTATGCTGCTAAGCAAGTGTTTCTTTTATGATTTAGAGAAGCTTAGCTGATTAACAGTGAGCATCAGAAAACCACACACAGAAATGAACAATACTTACTCACTAGGATCTTTCTCTGGCATTGGGCTCATGTCTGATGACTCTAAGGTGTTGTGAGTTGAACTAGAATACCACCCATAGCCTTCATCTGTGGGAATCACTACTTGTTTTCCTACAATCCTGATATTAAACAGAAAGTTACTTTTAAAAAAACTCTGCATAAACCTGTCAAAGTATGTCTAATCCATAAAATAATACTACAAAAAGCATCCAGCCAGCACTCCAAGGTTATAGCTCAAAGAAACTACTTACATCTGAAGGAGGGCATCATGGACACCCCCTACAACAATGCTGTATGTTCCATAACAAGTATTCTATGTAGTACTGTGGTCTTATTCTGATTGTTAGTGAATTCAGTTTGTCCAGCATATTGCAACATCAATGTAATATTCTGATCTTTAGCATTAGCGTATTCCAAAAGAATTACTTTTCAATATTGAGCCATTCAGCATCAAAGTAGAGGCTTAAGAAGAAATAGTGGAATCAGCCACCATGTTGGTACATTAAAAAACCACTCAGGAGACAAAAGCATGCTTTAAAATAAACGTAACACTTATTATAAATGCTTTAAAATAAATGTAACACTGGTAATAATATTATTAATATTAGTTATTATTAACATCAGATGCATAAATATATTCTCTATGCAGTATCAATATATCATCAACACACCTGAGATGGGGGAAGCTTGACATCCATTGTTGGCACTCTTCCTCTAGACCTTCAACAAACACACTTGTTTTTTGTTCATACAAAAGCTCATCAATGTGTCTAAATATCTGTTGAACTTGCCGTGTAGCTGCTTTATCAAATTCCTGGAAAAAAATAAAATGGAAAAGAGAGTGACTTTTAATCTGAGTGGTGTACTGGATATTGTACTTCTTTACAGTTGAGAAGCATACTCGGAAGACCTTCTTCCTACAAAATGAACATTAACAAAGAGGCTATGTAAACAGTTGGAAGCTATTTATTCAAAAAAGCCTGGTCAAAAATCTCTATTCAGCTACTCTTCAAGAAAGGAAAAAAGTAAAAGTGCCATCAATTATCAATAATAGTTACACCTTCTGACAGTACACTCAAATGGTTAGTATTAAAACAGTATTGTAGCCAAAGGAGGGGCCACTGAAAACAAGGAGGTACTAGCATGCTCAGGGAAACCCCAAGGTTTGCAGTACAAAAATGTTTATGGGAAAAAGTCCTTAAGGGGGAATTATCCCCTCCATACTGCCCAGTGAGGACTGTACAGTGCCAACAAAATGCTAAGAGTTTGCTAGTAGAAACAAAAACAAATAGAAAATGTGTGTGTTCAGAATAGAAAAACCTGGAAAGCACTGTGGCAGTGGTACTGAATTCAGCAGGGATGCACCACATACTTTGTTTACTGGAACCAAATCTTCTGGAATTCTTTGCAGATAGCAACATCCTAGTGCTTAAAATTAAAATATATTTGGTTCTGAATAAAGCAAAGGGATACCATGATTTACTCATCAAACTGGAATTTTCCTCACAGTAAAAGGAATATTTGAAGCAGTTATATTCTAATTTGCATTATATGAGAACTGGCTATGGTGCTAATCTATAATTTTTTTAAACAATGCACTATTTTTCAGTCTAAAGTTGTAAGCGCTCAGGGGATTTCATTGAGCCTACAGTTTTCACAGGTCATTTCCAGATGGGAGACAAGGGTGTGAAGCTCCAGTTATGGTACACTCACCTCCAAGCAGGAGGAAAGTGCTATGTGCAAATATTCAGCTCACCTAGTACAATATCAGCTTGCTACAGTTTTTAAATCTCAATTTGTTCTTGCAACTTGCAAAGATTTCGAGGGGGGTCTATGTAGTTGCATAGTTGGCTTCTTCCTTCCTAGTCCTTGTGGCACCATGGCACACCTTCCACTCTGCTCCCACAACCGCCTTTTCACTAAAAGCAAGTAGGCTAAATTAAATGTCCCTTATTCCATTCCCATAGGTAGGAATGAATAATCCCCTAATTTTATCTTCATCTGGGAACAGACACTTTAGCTAAGAATTCTCTCTTAATTTCCAAACAGGAAAATATGATATTTGTGTGTTTGTTTCAATGACAAGTTTGAACAGCTGTGTCTAGTACTTAATGCAGAATAATTAATGGCACAACTGACATAATGCACTGCCCCTAGATCTTGGGTTTTGGACTGGAAACCCAAATCTAGGATGATCCTGAACTGAAAATCCAATCACAATCAGGTTTTTTTAAAAATAAAAACACTTTACTCAAAATTAACAAATGTTAACAGATGTAAAAAGTTGGGCAAAGTACTGGAAAACTATCTTGAGATCTCAGGTACAATCCAGATGACACAATCATAAATGTAAGTACATGTAACTTACATGTAAGACTACCACTATAAGTGACAGTGCAATCTTATACAGCTCTACACAGAATTAAATTCCACAGGGTTGAATACACACAGTCATACTTAAAAGAGAAAACCACTGAAATCAATGAGAATTCAACTCATCATGACTAAGGGCCTATACAGACTGCCAGAAATAATCCAGTTTGAGTCTACTTTAACTATCCTGGCTCAGTGCAAGGGAATCATGGGAACTGTAGTTTATTGTGGCACCAGAGCTCTCTGACACAGAAGGCTGTGTTTCAGAAAAAACTACAATTCACATGATTCCCTAGCACTGAGCCAAGACAGTTAAAGTGGCCTTAAACTGGATTATTTCTGGCAGTCTGTATAGGTCCTAAATCTGGATTCAATGAATTCACTACAGGATTTATTCTCAAGCGACTGCTGCTAACAGTCTCAAATGATGCTGTTAATAATGTTTCAATAATCAAAAATCCCTGGAAGCCAAGATGACCAAACTGAGGCTGTCGTACTTCGGACACATCATGAGAAGAGAGGACTCTTGGAAAAGACAATAATGCTGGGAAAGGTGGAGGGAAGTAGGAAGAGAGGAAGGCCACATGCCAGATGGATGGACTCTATTAAGGAGGTCATGGGTATGGGGTTGCAGGAATTAGCAGAACAGTGGAGGACAGAGGGTCTTGGAGATGTCTCATCTATGGGGTTGCCATGAATCGAGATCTACTCAAGGGCAGTTAATAAAATCCAAAATCACCAACTTCTGCAGAAAAGCCAGATCAATAATCTTGTCAGAAATTATTCTAATGTATGTGCATGCATATGCATATACACATACTAAGTACAAAATATTTCAACAAGTTTACAGTCTTGTATATTCATTCATATGCTTATAAACCCATCTGTCAGAACAATGTGTGAAAAATATATAAACGATTAAAGCTATTTTATCAAAAGTCTCTTCTCATTTTAAAATGAAGAACCATACTGTACTCACATCATAACCCCATGAAAAGACTGAGCTGTCTTCTGTGGAGGTGCCTGTGAAGCTCTGACTAGCTGACCATGAGTTCCCATCATTCATTGAAGTGACAGATTGGTACTTTGAATCTTTTGTACTTTCAGATTCACTGAAATGCAAAGTTGGGATAAGGGAAAGAAAAATAATGTTAATATAATACTAAGTGATGGTTATACTGAAGAGTTAAGCTTTTCAAAGGAAAATTATCATCATCTTTATATCTTTTCTTTCTCCCAATAATGGGTCTCAAGGTGGCTTACAACATATTTTTAAAAAATTCAGATTCCAAAACTACACACAAACTTCACTAATATAAATATAAAAGTTATTGAAACAAGAATTAAGCAATTTATAAAGTTAAAAATATTAAATCTCAACAAAAGACTATACAACCATAAAACAGAACAGCACATCATTAGAATTCCATGCTATTCAGTTTCTAAAAGCCTGATGGCACAAGAATGTTTTAACTTGTTAGCAGATACAACTTCTCCAGAAACAGATGCAAGAATCAAGAAAAAAACAAAACCAGTGATTATAGCAAAATATGATCTAAACAATATCTCAACAGAATTTACTGACAACATAAGAAACAGATTCACATTAATAAGCATAATAGACCGAGAGCTAGAGGAACTATGGTCTGAAGCCAGGGACATAATAAAAGAACAATGCAGACAGACAATTTCAATAAACAAAAAGAAAGAGGGGGAAAAAAACCATGAATGACAGAAAAAAACACTACAAATAATAAAGAAAAGAAAAACAAAAAGGAGATAGGAACAAACTAAGAATTATGAATGCAACAGTACAATGGCTTGTGCGGAAAGATAAAGAAAATTACTACAAGAACCAATGCAGAGAAATAAAAGACAACAAAAAGGGAAGTCTATTCCACAAGATCTGGGAAATTAAAGGAAAATTCAAACCAAGGACTGGGATGATCTATGACAATAAAAATAACATAATTCAATACCAGGAAGGAATAAAAAGACACTGAATGCAATACACAGAAGAATTATACAAAAGAGATGGCAAAGTGAAAGACACATGGAATGAAGAGCCCCCAAATTCTAAAATGTGAGGTGGAAACTACAATATGAGAAATAGCAAAAAACAAATCACCAGGAACAGATAATATTCCAATTGAACTGCTGCAATCCACACTGAAAGAGTCAACTCTAGTGCTAACCAACATATGTCAACAGATATGGAAAACAAAATGATGGCCAAGAGATTGGAAGTGATCAATATACATCTCCATCCACAAAATGGGAGACACAAGATACTGCAGCAACTATAGCACCATAGCACTGATCTCCCATGCAAAAAAAAAAAAAATCCTCAAAATTCTGCAACATAGACTCCAACCAAACATGGAGAGAGAAAACCTCGGAGTCTAAGAGGGGTTTAGGAAAGTAAGAGGCGCAAGGTACCACACTGCAAACATATGATGGCTAATGGAGCACACCAGGGAATTCCAAAAGAAAATCAGCATGTGCTTTATAGACTACAGCAAAGCCTTTGACTGCACAGATCATTAAAGGCTATGGAATGCCCTTAAAGACATGGGAGTGCCAGCACATCTGATAGTCCTGATGAGGAATCTGTACTCAGGACAAAAGGCTACTGCCAGGACAGAAGACAGAGAAACAAAATGGTTCCCAATTGGCAAAGGGGTCAGATAAGGCTGCATCCTTTCACCCTATCTGTTCAACTTGTATGCAGAACATATTATAAGGAAAGCTGGTTTGGACACAGAAGGAGGAGTGGAAATATGAGGAAGGAATATCAACAATCTGAGATATGCCTATGACACTATAGTACTAGCAGAAAACCTCACAGACTTGGAACACCTACTAAGGAAGATCAAAGAAGAAAGTGCTAAGTCAGAAATCAAAAGAAAAATAAGAATGGGGAGGGTGGCTATGAAAAAACTAGAAAAGATTCTAAAATGTAAAGATATATAAGTCAGCACAAAAGTTAGAATCATACAAGCCATTGTATTCCCTATTACCATGTATGGATGTGAGAGATGGACAGTTAAGAAAGATAGGAAGAAAATAAATGCATTTGAGATGTGCTGGAGAAGAGTGCTGAGGATACCATGGATAGCCAAAAAGAAAACAAATGGGCCCTAGAGCAGATTAAACCAGAAACCTCCCTGAAAGCCAAGATGACCAAACTGAGGCTGTCGTACTTTAGACAAATCATGAGAAGAGAGGACTCTTTGGAAAAAAACAATAATGCTGGGAAAGGTGGAGGGAAGTAGGAAGAGAAAAAGGCCACATGCTAGATGGATGGACTCAATTAAGGAGGTCATGGGTATGAGGCTGCAGGAATTAAGTAGAGCAGTGGAGGACAGAGGGTCTTGGAGATGTTTTATCCATAGGGTCGCCATGAGCTGAGATCAACAAACAACAACAAAATAACTCCATCTAATACAGGCTGACCTCTATTCCCATATTTGTCCTTCAGCTGACCAGAAGCACCTCTATCTTGTCTGGATTAAGCTTCAATTTGTTCATCCTCATCTAGACCATTACAGATATCAGACACTGGTTTATCACAGAACAGCTTCCTTGGAATTAGGTGGAAAGGAGTAATAGGGCCGGGTATCATGAGCATACTGGTCACACCTGACCCCAAAACTGTGGACAACATCTCTCAGCAGTTTCATGCATATGTTAATCAACATAGGCAACAAGGCAGAACCCAGAGGAATTCCACAGGCAGATGGCCAAGTAGGTGAACAAGAATTCCCTAAGAACAGCCTCTTTCCCCTCCAATAGAGCCACTGTAGAGCAGTACCTCCAAGTCCTATCCCAGTGAGGCACCGGAGAAGTCTAGCAGAATTAACAGGGATTCACTCCCCCTGTCCAGTTTCTGGTCTTGATAATCCACCATGGAGACCAAAGCTGTCTCCATCCTATAACCCAGCCTGACAGCATACTGAAAGGTTACATCTACCAGAATTTTATCAACTGTAGCATCCAAGTCAGACACTATAGGAAGCATCTGAGGAACTGTGAGATTCTAATGAGAAACATTGTCTTTCAAAACATTTAAGCCCTCAACTTAAAACACATGCTAAATTACCATAAAATATATGCACTTACAAAACTCTGCTAATGTTCAAATATATAATGCTTTAATTTATTAGAATAATAGCAAAGAGAGAAACTAAGGCCCAAAACGACTGGCCAAAAGCACCGGCTTCGGGTCAACTGTGGGTATGGCATACAGATGACGCACACCCTTGGATCAAAGCTGCATCTAAGGAGGCCTGGGGCCACTGCCAAAGGTGCTAAAAAAAAAAAAGTGCTCCTTGCCAGCGGCCTGTTCGGGATCATGGCAGCAGCCAGCCTTGGGACCACAGTGTCATGTTGCCATGGTCCCACATCGAATGGGAAGCAACTAGGGCTGGCACAGCCAGCTCCAAGCTTCCAGTCTGCTTGACCCCTTAGATAACTTACGAAGTGATATTGGCTAACCTATAGAAGTATGAAGTTCAAATATAAAATACCGCAGTCAATTATTTTTACTAACAATATAACGTTAACACAAATGCATGTGGGAAATATTTAAGAGCAGTTGTTTTCTTTTTTTATTCTGGATCTCCAAGGTCAGCCTGTACATGAGGAATGTGAAGAGAGAAATAAAACTGAATAAAACAAGTATAGCAGTAATTTTTAAAAATATCAATGCACCCCACAATGAAAAGTATAAGAGTATGTCCTTGTTTTGGAACACTACAAAGAAGGCTTCTCTCTTATCTTTTCTTTTAGGTCCAGTGACACTATGATGTCAGCTATAATTTTTAGGGTAGTATATTCCACAGAGTCATTGCAGTATTTAAAGACTAAAAATCCATTGACCATAGCCAAGTAATAGACATTCATTATATGATCAGGAACTTAACAAATGCTCCAGCCCTACTGAAAAGCAGAGATAATAGTAAAGGAAAATAAACATGCTTAAGAAATATATTTTCTATCTATCCAGTCCCCACTCCTCTGCAAAAATACAAGTAAGGATATTACCTTGAAATGTCTTCATGACTTTCAGTGGAGGAATAACTGTCATCCAATGAGTCTGGCAGGGGATGATGTTCTAAGATATTTTTTGCAAGTCCTCGGCTAAAAGAGAATAAAATCAAAATCTGTGTTTGCCAGTTCCATCCACTTTATCAGACTGTTGGAAATGCACTAATAAATCTACAGTAGTTCCTTTCTCACACAGTAACTTATGCTGAACAAGGGGCAAGAGAAGGATGCAAGATACATTTAGAACATTAGCCTAAATCACTGTTTGTAACCAAAGTCAGAAGTGGATTTAAAGACTATAGTTTGAATAAATCAGAGTTAGCATTAACTTCAGTGCAGTGCAGTGTACCATAATTCATTCTGAAATGGGAGGGAGGAATATGGGCGCCAAAATAAAATGCCTGCAATGCTGCATAGTGCTTCCTATTTTCTAACCATGATTAGGAGGCAGTAAGGTGATGCCTTCACCAAACCTTAAGATAAATCTATTAACTCAGCAATAGTTAATAGAATAAAGGATCATAAACTATCCTGCAAAAATTATGAATTGTTTTAATCTTCCTTTTTAGTACCATATGGCTAAGAGGTGAGGTTTAGAAGTATCCATTTTAGTCAAGCATACTTGCCTGCATACTGGAATTGCAATCAGCATCAACTATGGCTACTTTCAACAACCCAGCTTTAAAAATTTTGACTTAATGTTAGCGTGCTTGAAACAAACCAGACTTAAAATTAATCACTGCATGTTGCTCTAGAGTAGACGATGGCAGTTATGAATGCATAAACTGGAGTTACACACTCATGACTGTTACAATTTCACAGTCCTTACATAGCTTGTACTAGAGGCTACGTAGGAACCATCAAAGTCACCCCATTCTGCACCTACCAGGCAGCAGCGGCTGCAATCAAGGGGTGTCTATTCCTCTGCTGCTCAGGAAGCAGCTGGCTACTGTTGCCACCCATTCTCTCACACAAGCAAACACTGGTGCAAGAGGGAACTGCAACAGGGACCATATTTCTGTATGTTGCAATGGGGATTGCTTATGGGAGGCGATGGAAAGAGCAGCCTACTGCTTCCCAAGTGATAGTGGAACAGACTACTGGTGTTAACTATGGTACTTATGCATATGTCCTAGCACAGATCAAGCCTGAACTCTCCCTGGAAACCAGGATGACTAAATTGATGCTGTTGTACTTTGCCACATCATAAGAAGTCACGGCTCATTGGAAAAGGCAATGAAGCTAGGAAAAGTGGAGAGCAGAAGAACGAGAAGAAGACCACATACCTGGTGATTGGACTCAATCAGAGAGGCCACTGACCTGTGCCTGCAGGACTCAGAGCGGTAGAGGATAGGGGAGATGTCTCATTCACAAGGTCACCATGAATCGAGGTTGACTTGAGGGCAGTTAACAACAACAACAACAACAACAACAAACCATATAGGACTGCAGCCTTTGTTTTTCAGGCATCACATGCTGCCTGCAGATCATAATGTCTCACTCTGTTCCTAGGCAAAACCTGAAGCTACAAATGAGCAAAAGCTTCCAAACTCCTCTTTTGGGGAGGGGGAGGGAGGCGTGTTAGCCTGAGGAGGGGCTGTGGCTGATTTTTTGCTAAACCATGCCATGGCAGAAAAGCATTCCACGACCTGGCACCCTTCGAGGCATTTTGGATTCCTTTCACTTTCTCCCACCAGACCAGGTAACATGGTCCAAAATATCAGGTCTCTGTAGGCTGTCCCAAAGGCCGTTGTCTACAAAGCCCCTCCATTCTCCCTGCTGCTTCCCATCAAAGTGGTTGTCAGCGGGTGCACTGAGACAGCAGGGAGTGGATGTTTGCTTTGGTTCTATTTTTCTGGAAAGCCAGAGATCCTGCTTTTTTAAAAGTGTAATTGAGGCTGCAATCAGGAGGGACTCAGGCTGCCAGAGAGGAAACTGGAGTGAGCTCCAATACCTTTAATGGCCATGTAAATCCACTGGGCTGAGTCACACACTCTCAGCCTGAGAAAAAATCCCGTGAGAGATTCACTTTAGGGTCACAGTAAATCGGGATTAGGAAGGGCAACTATGAAAGAACTAGAAAAATTCCTAAGGAGCAAAGACTAAGCATGAAAGTTAGAATTGTACAAGCCATTGTATTCTCCATCACCATGCGTGGATGTGAGAACTGGGTAGTGAAGAAAGAGGATAAACAGAAAATCAACTCATTTGAGATGTGGAGCTGGAGATACCATGGAAGCCAAGATGACAAAAATAAGGCTGTTATACTTCGGACACATCACAAGAAGGGAGGACTCTTTGGAAGAAACAATAATTCTGGGAAAGGTGGAGGGAAGTAGAAAGAGAGGAAGGCCACATGCTAGATGGATGGACTCCATTAAGGAGGCCATGAGTAAGAATATACAGAAACTAAGCAGAGCAGTGGAGGACAGGAGTTCTTGGAAATGTCTCATCTACAAGGTCGCCATGGATCGAAATCAACTCAAGGGCAGTTAACAACAAACCACAAATGTTTGCTTCAATGCCAGATTGCATTGCATTTAATGCTGCCATCAGTGAATAACACTTGTGTGTCATAACTCTGTAACTCTCTCTCAATCTACACACACACACATGCATACTTCACTATTTCAATACAAGTTGTAATTTATTTTGCTAAAGTATTTAAACTTGTGCTTAATAAAGCGAAGAATGTGTATGAATCACAGAATCCAGGATTCTAATTTTAAATTTATACCCTGAATAGAATTATTAAGGCCCCTGGATGCTGCTCTGCATGAAAAGGGAGGGGGGAAATTACACCTCACCAAGAGAAGATTCTTTCTATTCTTGCATGATTTCTATGAGCCCTCTGACAATATAATTTCTCCCCATGCAAGGAGAATACATTTTAATACCTGTAATACAGAAGAAGTCTCATTCTCATGCTAAATCAAGGTTAAAGTATAATGGAGACACATTGGCTTATCTAATTAACCCTCTTACATCCAGAAACTTATTGCAAGTCTGCAAGCATTAAAAATATTGTAATGTTTTTAAAAACATTTATTAAGCAAGCTCTGGATTATCTATTATTGAAGAACCAAGAAGAAAATCCCATATTTGTGTGTGTGTGTCTATTTAGTGATGTTTGCGTTATTCACTGATGTCAGCATTAAAACTGAGCAATCTGGCATTGAAGCAAACATTTGTTGTATGTCTTGCTGAGGTGTTCCTATTGTTTGAAGGGCAAATAAAAACCAGAGAGGATAAAATTTGCCTTCAAACCATAGGAATAGCCCAACAAGACATGGTGTCTATATATGTACACACACATGCACACGCACACACACAAATATGGTATTTTCTTCTTGGTTCTTCAATAATATATAGTCCAGAGCTTGCTTAATATATGATTTAAAGAGCATTGCAATATTTTTAATGCTTGCAGACTTGCAATAAGTTTCTAGATGTAAGAGAGTTAATTAGATAAGCCCATCTTTCTCCATTACACTTTAACCTTGATTTAGCATGAGAATGAAATTTCTCTTGATTTAGCATGAAAATAAGACTGCACACCCTCTGGATGAGCTCTAGTATATATCCAGGAAATCACTACAAACAGCATCCCAAAAGAATGGAGCAAATGTACGGAGAAGTAATGACAACGGGGAAAACCCAGTAAAACTCAAGAGGCTATATTGTGAGAACTTGTACTTCTTTAGACTAATTTGGAAGAGACTTAAGTGAACAAAACGGATGCCTGCATATCCTCCCACCCGGAGGCCTTGCCATTCAACAACAATACACAGATTAATATGTAAATCACCTTCTCTCAACCAAGGGTCACACAGTATATATATATATATATATATATATATATATATATATATATTATGTAGATATATACCCCACTCACTTCCATGCCAGCATTCTTTGGAGATGGCAGACACAGATAGTGGTGAAACGTCAGGAATAAATTCTTCTAGAACAGGGCCACATAGCTCCAAAAACCCACCAAAAAACCAAAATGGGTGCTCTTGTTAGAATGTTGGGGGTATAACAACAACAACAACAAAGTTGGAAAACTACAACAGCAGCAGAAGAGAGCACTTGAGGGGGCACTGCGGGCTTTGAGTTTTGGACTACCACAACTGGACTAGAGAGTGTTGGGAGGGGTAAGGTAGGCAAAGTAAAAGTATTCCCCATTGACAAGGTTGTCAAGTCATGTCCGACCGTAGGAGTCGGTGCCCATCTCCATTACTAAGCCGAAGAGCCAGCGTTGTTAGAGACTACTCTGTGATCATGCGGCCAATATGATTGCACAGAATGCTGTTTACCTTCCCACCGAAGTGTTACCTATTTCTCTACTTGCATTTGCATGCTTTCGAACTGCTAGGTTGGGAGAAGCTGGGACTAATGACAGGAGCTCATCCCATCATCAGCACTTGGGCCTCGAACTGCCAACCTGTCGATCTTGCAATCAACAGAGTCAGCGTCTTAACCACTTGGGCCACTGCATCCCCGCGTTGGGAGAGACCAGGGTTCAAATCCCCGCTTGCCCATGGAAACCCACCGGATGGGACCTGAGGCAAGTCACACCCTCTCAGCCTCAAAGGCCATGGCAAACTCCCTCTGAACAAATCCTGCCAAGAAAACCCTGTGACAGGTTCGCCGTAAGTCGGAAACGACTTGAAGACACACACAACAATAACAACAACGGCCAAGGAAGGAAGGAAGGAAGGAGGAGGCCCTGTTCGCGAGGGAGAAGCGGGGAGGCCCTGCCGCCACTCACATCCCCAGGGCGTCCGGGAGCACCGCCTTCCGCGGGTACCGGGAGGTCATCCTCCCCTTCGGGCCCCTTCAGCGCCTCATCGCCGTGGTCCTGGCGGGCCCCGGCGGCTGGCCGGCTCGGCCCCTGGCCGCCATGGCGACGCCCCGCCTCCTCCACGGCTTACTTCCTCTCGGTCACTCTAGCCGAAAGAAAGTGGTGGCTCTATGATGAACACAAGAGAACGAACCAGAGCCCCGTGTGTGGTGGCGCGCGAGCGAGGGAGCGAGCGTCAGTGGCTCTTCAGCGGCCCCGCCCACTCGAGGGAGGAAGGGGCCCCGCCAGACCCTCAGCTTACTTTCTCTCTGACGCTCTAGCCGAGCGGAAGTGGTTGCTCTATAGTGAACGCAAGAGAGTGAACCAGAGCCTCAGCGGCTCCGCCCACTCGAGGGAGGAAGAGGCCCTGCCAGATCCTCAGCTTACTTCCTCTCGGACGCTCTAGCCGAGCGGAAGTGGTTGCTTTATGGTGAACGCAATCAGACAGAGCCTCAGCTGCCCCTCCAGACCCTCTCAGTCGCGGTTGGAGGAGGTAAGGTTAGTTAGGAGGGCGCAGGTGGGGGATCTTCCAGGAAGGACTTCACTCACTCCATCCGCACTACAAAAACAGTGTGGTTTGACACCGCTTTAACTGCCCAGACTCAATGCTATGGAATTCTGGGGATTGTAGCCTTGTGAGATGTTCAGCTTTCTCTGTCAGAGAGAGCTCTGGTGCCACAGCAAATTGCACATCCCAGGATTCCATAGCATTAGAACCAGCATGTTTTAAGGCTGAATCTACACTGTAGAAATAATCCAGCTTGACACCGCTTTAACTGCCATGGCTCCATCCTGGGGAACCCTGGGATTTGTAGTTTGTTGCAGCAGCAAAGCTCTCTCACAGAGAAAGCTAAATGCCTCACAGGGGTAGGCAACCTTTCCCCTTTAAGGGCCGAGGGAGTTCAGCTCCCAGAAGCCTCAGCCATGTTGGCCAATAGTCCCATGTTAGCCAATAGCTCCTGGGATTCTGGGAGCTGAAGTCCCTCGGCCCTTAAAGGGGAAAGGTTGCCTACCCCTGCGGGCTCACATTGTTACAACTCCCAGGTTCCATAGCATTGAGCCAGGGCAGCTGAAGTGGTCTCAAACTGCATTTTAATCCCACAGTGAGGATGCATCTTCTGTCAGAAATTATGCAAACGTTAAATCCAAAAGCTTGGGCTGTATCCACCTTGACACCGCTTTAACTGCTGTGGCTCAAAGCTATGGGATTCTGGGAGCTGTAGCTTTGTGGGATATATAGCCTTCTCTTAGACTTAGAGAAAGCATTTGTGCCATATCAAACTACAAATCCCAGGATTCCATAGCATTGAGCTATGATAGTTCAAGCAGTGTCAGATTGCATTGATTCTGCAGTGTAGATGCAGCCCAGTGCTTTGGAGGGTCCTAGATTTAACAGATCCATAATAAATTGAAGATGTCAGAAGTACCTTCTCTGGGAATGCACTGCTGTGGAAAGCGTTGCTTGCTCTGAAGGAGGCTGAGAATTTTTCAGACTGTCCTGAAAAGAAAGAAAGAAAGAAAGAAAGAAAGGAGTAGCAGTTATCTCCTCTCTGCAGAAAAGTAACTTGTTGCTGCTGCTGCTGTTGTATGCCTTCAAGTTGTTTCCAAATTATGGCACCTAAGGCAAATCTGTCATGGGGTTGTCTTGGCAAGATTTATTCAGGGGGCATTTGTCATTGCCTTCCCCTGAGGCTGAAAGAGTGTGACTTGCCCAAGGTCACCCAGTGGGTTTTCATGTAAACTTATTTCCCAGGTATTAATTGTATCATGGCTATTAGATGAATAATGAGATCTGAAATGGAATATATTTTGACTATTGATTGTTGTTGAATCCATATTTGGATATGTGCAGCTAGGCTGACACAAGTAGATTTCCTGACTAAATATCTTTAAAGTTCCCTAAAAATGTTAAACATAAGCTTGCAAGGCCATGCGGAATATGAGGTTCCCCTCACCATTGATAGAGGCGTCTTCTGTTAGTGAAGTTCTTCCATCCACAGATGCCAGAAGCAGTTATTAATTAGGTGTTAGGTGAAGTGGAAATAGTTAATTATTTTTGTAACTAAACAACAACAGTGGTTTTTCAATAGAAGACCCTAGCTTTATGTATTTAGGAACTTCCTTAAGATTTATCCTTGCCTGTAGCACTTTGTCTGCCACCTTTGAAAACTGAAAACTCAGATGTCAGAGCTCCCTATGAAATGCCTCTAATAACTAAAATCTATTTCTTAAGAACTTTTTTTAAAAAGGTCATGCATGTTCTCTGAATAAGAACCACAGCATTGTTGATATTTTTAATATATGTGTTGGGGAAGCATTACTGTGTGTGTAATCAATTTTGAAATGCTTCTTTTAACAGAACACATCACTAGATAGATATAGAATGGAGAAGGAGTTCGGTTTTTCATCTGTGGAAGATGCGGTGCAGTACCAGTTGTTCCTTGCACATGAACTAGAAGATCCTGAATGTTACCAAGAAATTCTTCAGCAATATATCGAAAGAATTTTGGCACACTTTGCACCCATACTGGTTTCCTACATTTGGCAATACCAGCCATTTAATTTGAAGTACAAACCAGCCAAAGGTAGACTAGTCTTCTTTTTCCATTCTGTTTGATTTTGGAAAAAAGCTGCTCAGTTTTGTAAAAATGAGTGTTGACCAAAGTATAGTCTTCTATATATTGGCCTGCATATCCCATCATCCCTCAACATTGACTGGATAGGTTGGAGCTCAAGAACACAAGGAGGCCACCACATGCCCTCCTCATTGCAGTTGTCTTATACTGGGGGCTTTAGTGACACACACCCTTCTACCCCCAAAAACAAAACAAAAAATTCCCATTTTTTTCACCAAACGGTCTCCCTAATGTCCTATAGGCTATTTCAGGCCCAGGAGAAGATTTTTCCCCCACTCAGAAGTGAATGGAAAGTCATTTCCTGTTATAGGAGGGAAAGGCTCTCAAAATATGGTAGATCGTGCTCCCATACCTAAAATGTTGGAAGCATTTCTTTTTTCAAAAACAATTTGTTACGTTTTCTCAGGGAAGGATCCTGGAAGCTACAAAATGGCCTTTGGAAGTGCACACGGCTTGTGGGCCATACTCTCCCCCCTATGATTCAGATTGTTGTACTGATTTATTTTTCTATTTATGTTAGATGTCTTACTATCTTTCAAGTTTTCATTCCCACACAGAACATTTTAAAAAGTTTTCTGGGGCCTTATTTAGGTGTTCCATATACTCCTGAAATTCTCTCCACCTCATATTTGGTCTCATTGCATTAGTCATGCTTTTAATATAATTACTTTCCTGTCTGAAACAGTATACAAGATGATAACAAAATAGACTGGTTTTGTTGTACTAACAGTATTATTAATATAGTGTCATTTCATTTTGTGGGATTTTTTTGAAGAACAGATTTTTTTATCAGATCATTTACAGTCTCAAAACACAGAGTACTCAGAATATGTGGAGAGAAATGAAACCAAGGGTACATTGGGGGAAAATATGCAATTTTGCCAGTTATATATACTTCAGTTTTGTTTTAGGGCTATTATTCTAGACCAGGGGTAGGCAACCTTTTTGAGCCGGGGGCCGGGTTGCTGTCCCTCAGACAATTGGGGGGCCGAAGCACCATAAATAAATAAATAAATAAATAAATAAATAAATAAAAATTAAAAAAACATGCATGCACACTCTCTCAGCCCCAGAAACGCCATGGCAAAACCCCTGTGGAGATTTTACCAAGAAAACCCCAAGAACAAGTAATAACAATAATCAATATCATCATGGCGGGTGGTGGCGGCAGCAGGACTGGCCTTGGGCCAGTCCAAAGGCCTCGGGGGGCCGCATCCGGCCCCCAGGCCTTAGGTTGCCTACCCCTGTTCTAGATGTGTTCTAGAAGATGGCCTGAAAGTAATGTGATCTTAGCTTCTTGTTCTGTTTTTTTTTCCAGGTGATATTCCTGCTCATATTGCTGGTCTCACAAAATTTGGGGATAACATTGAAGATGAATGGTTTATTGTATACCTTATAAAAGAAATTACAAAGGAATTTCCAGAATTAATAGCTAGGTAAGTTATGAAAGTTAGTTAGGAGGGGATGCAGTGGCTCAAGTGGTTAAGATGCTGACTCTGTTGATTGCAAAATCGGCAGGTTGGCAGTTTGAGGTCCGGGTGCTGCATGATGGGGTGAACTCCTGCCACTAGTCCCAGCTTCTGCCCACCTAGCAGTTCAAAAGCATGCAAATGCAAGTAGATAAATAGGTAACACTTCAGGGGGAAGGTAAACAGCGTTCTGTGCAATCACGCTGGCCACATGATTGCAGAGTAGTTTCTAACAATGCTGGCTTTTCGACTTAGTAACAAAGATGAGCACTGCCCCCTACGGTCGGACAGGACTTAACATACAAGCATTGTATGTTCAAATTGTCAGTGATTCTTGATGTAAGAAGATGAAGTAGCTTGAGATGAGTTTATTTAAGACCACAGTTCCAAAGGGTTGTCCTGCTGATGATACTGCTTCTGTTAATGAAACCAGGAGGAAGCAGTTCTTCCTCTTCCTTGCAGCTGACTTTCCACCCACAATGCTTGTTCCTAAGCGGAGGTTTTTGAGATGCACAATGTACTCTGCAGGGAGGGGAACTAAGTCCTGTCATACTAGTCAATAGCTGCTAGTGTAGTGTTGGTTTTAGTCTTATCTGTTTCCATAGTTTTTTTCTTTCTTTCTACTGTATTACTTGATGCGTGTATGTTACTTGTTCTTTGAGCAAAGGTGGTAAGAGTGCTCCATAATGTGATTACTTCAAAGTAATTTATAATTTTATCTTTCATATTTGCTATGTGCATAGGACTAAGACAGGGTGAGAAAGTTCTATGTTTATGAGATTTTTGTTTGTTTGTTTGTTTCAATAGGGTGGATGATAATGATGGAGAATTCCTGCTGATAGAAGCAGCTGATTTCCTTCCAAAATGGCTGAATCCTGAAAACAGCACGAATCGGGTAAGCAATACACCAGCTACAAAAACAGCACCGAATCTAAAGAGTATAGGGTGGGTGTGAATGTGTGCAGTTTGCCTATTGTGCTTATTTTACTCATTTTTTTTTGGTGCCATACTTTTGGAAGTCTTTGGGAAAAGATGGCCTAAAAATCACCTAAACATTCACTTTTACCTCTTTTTTTAATGTCTTTTACCAGTTCATCATCATTTGTAAATCTAGAACTTGTATGAGGAACTTTCAGACTGCACAAATTAATAAATATTTCCCTTAGGTGTTTTTTCACTGTGGAGAATTATGCATAATTCCATTGCCAAAGATTCCTGGAGAGGAGACGTTATTGCCTGCTAACAATCCTACAATTCCTCAGGCCCTGAAGTTGTTTTCTGTCCATTCTGGACACTTTGTGGCTTCAAAATCTATTAGAGATGCAGTATATAAGCGCATCAGTGGGTAAGAAAAATATGTTTTTATTCTAGATTGAATATGAAATAGCCTACCTAATTATATATGCTTATAGTAATTTACTTTATTAGCAATGATTTCATAATCACACTTTTCAGGATATAGTTCCTTCCAAGACTACTTATAAGTAATGTCAAGATATATCTTTTTTTTAAAATCAAAGCAAATAGTATTATAAGTCATACATTTTATATATGGTGTAACTGTTTATTGTCTTGATTATTTAGAATTGTTTTGTTGTATACTGATTAGACATTGTGTTACAATAAGTGGACTTGAAATTGTACTGATAAAGAAAATAGAAGGACTCTAAATAATGTTGAATGTTACACTTGTGTATCGCTTTTGCAAAAGGAGAAAATACATTGCTATGATCAGATGAAAGGCTAAAATGGGGGATCATTTGTAAGGCAATAACATGATGCTTTTTCCTCACTAATGATTAGCAAGCTTCACTATAGGCCTAGCAAGAGTGTTGGTAGAAAAATGCTGTCATCTTAGACTTTATAGCCACGGAACAGCTTATGGTTAATAGGGCTAGATTGAAAGTACAAAAAAAGAAAGAAAAAAGAAAGAAAACAACTGTACTTTAAAAAAAAACCTCTGTTGGCTGTGATAGAACAGTCTCTTCATTATGCATTTTGTTGCCATTTTTTGCCATAGGTATCCTGAGAAAATACAGGCTTTCCATCACCAAGCTCACTGTTACCTTCCAGCAGGCATTGCTATAGTTCTGAAGCAACGTCCTTCATTGGTGTCAGCAGCAGTACAAGCTTTTTATCTGAGAGACCCCTTTGACTTAAAATCATGCCGCATTTTCAAAATGTTCCCACCAGAGACACGCATAATGACTTCAGTAAGTGATGGTTCTACTTGGAGCTAATCTTGTTACTCAACACGTTCTGTCACCACATTTGCTTTGCAGGCAAACACCCCTGCTTACTCCTCCATCAGTTCAAAGAGCCACCAGGTGCCTTGAGATGCTATGCTTATAAAACCTCTGACCCAAAAGATCTTTCTCTCAAGTACCTACTAGATGAGTCTCTTGTGATTCTTTGTATATCCAACATAACACTGTACCTAAAACCTTATAATTAAGCCTTTGGTTACCTGGATGCAAACCAACACCCATATAGCTCTGGTACCTTAATGTCTGGGATAATGACAAGGTGCCATTGTCACAGATACACAAATTAATACAACAGATTCTATTGACAGTTTCTACTGTGAGACATTTAATCTTCAGGTTAAAAAGTGATTTTCCTCTTGTGCCAAAACAAAAGAGAGTAAATGTGTGGAAGGATAGTATGAAAACATACAAAGTAACAGTGGCTTCGGTTTCACATAGGGCCTTTGCAGACTGCTAGAAATTAAGGCCACTTTAACTGTCCTGGCTCAGTGCTAGGGAATCATGGGAACTGTATTTTTTCTGAGACATTGAGCCTTCTCTGTCAGAGAGCTCTGGTGTCACAATAAACTACAGTTCCCATGATTCCTTAGCACTGGGCCAGGACAGTTAAAGTGGACTCAATTTGCATTAATTCTGGCAGTCTGTAAAGGCCTATAGTCCTGTAATTTTTTCTGCTTGGGCAAAGTTTTAGAGGTCTTTCTCTTCTGATTATATCTCTCTAGGTTATGTTAGCTGGAACACAAGATAATGTCCTCAGCTTTTAGGAGTGATATTTGTAAGGATGTAGAGGGGAGAGTGCTGAAAGTCTGCATGAGCATGCAGCCCAGTTATATTTTCTAGTGTTAAGAAAAGTGCCAAGATGCCAGGCAAATAATGTAATATACTGTATATACGCATGTATAAGTCGATTTTTTTTTTGCTGAAAAAATTGACCCAAAAAACCTGGATTGACTTATACATGGGTCAGTACAATAGTAGCCTGGAGCCTGAAGCCTCCTTCCCATCCTGACTGTCTCCTAAAGGGACAACCGGGCTGGGGAAAGGCTTGGGGGGCAAGCATTTGCCTCCCTTTCTCTTCCCTAGTCTGGGAGTCCTCCGAAGGTAGGGGGATAACCCGATTGGGGAAAGGCTTTAGGGGCAAACACTTGCCTCCCTTCATGCCCAGTCCGGGTGTCTCCCAAACCAACAGCTGAGCTGCATAGGAGGTGGAAGAGCAAGTGCTCGCCCCTGAAGCTTCCTCCCTAGCCCAGCTGTCTCCCAAAGGGACAGCGGGGCTGCAGAAGAGGAGGAAGGACACTGAGACCCAACTTTTACCCTTGACTTATCCATGGGTCATATCAAAATTCCTGATTTTGGCCCCTAAATCTCCCTTGACTTATACATGAGTATATACGGTATGTAATAAGTTACATTTCTAACACTTGTCAGTACATCTGATGAACCAAGTTGTTGTTTACAAAACTGCATGCCCCTTAGTAGATCTGGTTGTCCCCAATATATCAAAGTACTTTTTCCAATAATGTTGTTATTTTCCTCACATTCCATAATGCCTGAAAATACTAGTAAGAGAATAAAGTAAATTGTTATGCACGCACATAGTATTTCAGGGGAGTACATATTTAATATTATATGGTGAATTTTTCAGGTTAGGTTTACTAAGTGTCTCTACGCACAGTTGGTTCAACAGACCTTTGTTCCTGATAAACGAAGTGGATATTCATTGCCTCCTCGCTCGCATCCACAATACAAAGCACATGAGCTAGGCATGAAGTTGGTGAGCCAATGCCTTCAATACTTTGTTTCTAATGCATGGTTTTTATTTGGCATGTGAGATACGGATTCATTTTTATGTATAATTGAATTAATAATGCACATACAATACTGTGTGTGTGTAGAGAAAGAACTAGTTGATATTAAAGCTCAGTTTTTTGAAGACAGGTTTCAATTTAGAATGTTAACCAGTGCCTTTACAACTGAGAGAAGATTATTTTAAAGCTCCTTAATATACAATTCTCGTTTCAATAAATTGAAAAATAGATTGAGAACTAAATGTACCCTGTCAAAACATACTGTATGTCAGTCATGTATTTAAGTTGTTTTACTTACCGTAATGATACCCTGAATTTTTTTCCAAACTGATCATTTGTATTATTGATCAAAGATAACAGAAAGTAAGTTTTTCCCCTTTTCTTTCTTCATCTCTCATAGGCCCATGGTTTTGAAATTCTGTGTGCAAAATATAATCCATCTCATCATGATTCCAAGAAACCTGTGTTGAATGTTCCACTATGGGATAACTTTCTCAATAGCCTCAGGAAAAACAATTATTTTAAGGTGAGAATTGTGCATGAATTGGAGGAAGACAAACTACTTCATCAGCTTCATCCACATAGATTTTTAAATATTTATATAAATACTGAGCAATTTCTGGAGCATTTCCTACTCATGGGAATCCCTTGGGATTTCTGAGGATAAAAATGTCCCATGTCCACCAAAAGTGTTTTGGTTAGAATGAATACCTTCAAAAGAACCCAAATACTGAGAATAAGAAAACATGTTTACAAGAGGCGCAGGACACTTATATAGAGTAGTTCTCAGATCTCCTCCCCAAGAATAAATAAAATGCAACCAACATAATTTCTGTACCTTAGAAATACAACTGTTGTGATTTCTAATTGAAAACAAAAAGAAACATAGTTGTCAACCCAGAAAACTAGGGAAAGAACAGAGACAGAACAGCTGTTTTTATTTATTTGCAGGAAGTGTTCTCCCATTATTTGCAAGCTAATGTTCTAGTCCCAAACAAAATGGTGAGGGAAGTGCCCACCAACAAAGGTCTATTCTTTGTATCAGTTACTCCACAGATAAGCAGAAAATGTCACTCAGACACTGTAGGGGTCCTTGCAAGGAAATTTCCCACACATGGTGTACCACCTTCATTTTCTTACCTGCCCTACTGCTGAAATAACAAATAATTGGCTTATTTTGTTGAATTGTACATTAGTAGGGCTTTGATTAAATCCTCACTGATTTGATATTTGGAGGCATTGTTTTTGGTTGCTTTTCACTCGCCATGGTTTGTGTTAATCCTCAAAAGCAACTTCATCAGATAGAGTTAGTTTGCTGATCATCTGTTTCAGTTCAAAGAACCTCAGCCATCCTTTCAGGTTTGTTAAATTCAGTAGATCTCACACGAAGCCAGATTGATTGTTATGGGAACTTGCCTCTCTTGTGTTAATCACAAATTCACTTTACTGCTTTAATCCAAAGTGTTTTTAACTATTTTGCTAACTGATTTTATTACAACATAATTAATGGTGTTATTGCTCTTGTTGACAATAAGAAGGTATGTAGAGTTCATAAGTACCCTATGTATATGGTGTGACCATCCACTGAATAGTTATCTCAAAGAGAAGACTGCATTAACCTGCTGTTATATTTCAAAGGGTGAACTGGAAGGTTCTGCTCAGTATCTGGATCGGCTACATATGGCAGAAAATTATTTCCAGCAGACTGTAATTAATTCACAGAGGTGAGAGCACTGAATTTCTTTATACACATTTAGTTGCAGTGTCTATCTTTTCGTTTGGCTTTTTAATTTCTGTTTGTTTTGGTTTGCAGTCGCATATAACATACATATATTCAAGTCTCTGTAAAATTCATAGTTTTATGTCTAGATTGCACTTCCTGCTTATTGGAAGTGCAGTCTAGACAATCTAGTGAGCATGCCTTTACTTGAAGAGGAAATTCAATCACACCAAATTGTTTGTAATAGTCTGCCAAAGAATGTACAATACAGTATTTTGGCAATATGGTATCAAAGGCAATCCTATCACCACTTTCATGGGGAAAGCCATATATATGATTGCACTATCAAAGTATTTGAATCATATTGTGACTTGAGTTACAAATACTGAAACCAAAAATACATGCCAAAAATGCATGTTGTAGTTGTAGAATTTTTTCCACTGAGACTATCTGGATACAGACATTTCTTAGCAATAGTAGTTTCCTAAAATATATTCTTTTAAGGAAAAAAAAAGGAGTTTCCAAACATGCACACAGCTAGTAAGTGTACATATTTAACAAGACTTACATATATAGTTTTTCCTGTATATGTCTGTGCACATCATAATCTTTAAAACAACTTATTTTGCTAGTAAGGCTTTTTTAACTGCTAAATTATGCCTATAAACTACAGAAAAATGGTGCAAAATATTGTTTTTAAATGTATTTGATCTGTACATGAGCATTTTTTTTATAGTTCAGTTGCTGATAGCCCAGGTGAAGAAATTCTGGCCATACTAAAAGAAACACCCTTTAATTTGGAGGACTTAAAGAAAGAAACTGAGATTCTTCCTCCTGAGGATGGTAAGAGAAAAAAGAGTCAAGGCCTGAGTATCATGAAGAAGTTATATCTATTCATATTGTTTCTACCACCCACCTATGATAACCTTAAGAGTTGGGGGGGTTAGTAGGGGGGAGGTTGAAATGCAGGGTGACTTCAAGTTTTTTTTCCGTAGTACAGCATTAAAAAGGTTTCGTTCTCTTGCTAAGAGGCAGAAGGTACACAGAAGTTGCCTTAAAGCACCAATCCTACTTGTCTACTCAGGAGTGAGTTTCTCTGAGTCCAGTAGGGCTTAAGCATGCCCAGACCTATAGTCTAAATTTTGCAACCAGTATTTTAATGTATTGTCCATATCAGGGGTAGGCAACCTTTCCCCTTTAAGGGCTGAGGGACTTCAGCTCCCAGAATCCCAGGAGCTATTGGCCAACATGGGACTATTGGACAACATGGCTGAGGCTTCTGGGAGCTGAAGTCCCTCGGCCCTTAAAGGGGAAAGCTTGCCTACCCCTGGTCCATATTCTTTGTGGGTATTTTTTTGAGAATTTTGCATTCTTACAAGAAATTCGGCTGCTTGAAGAAAATGGGGAAATAAGAAGGTACCTTTATACCTCTAAATAGAAAGATGTCTTTTTTCAGTCATGTAGCTGAAAGGGAGAACTGTTTGGTTTGGACATCTGCATTTTGCAAGGTTGTCATAATGTTGGTCTGTTCATTTGTTTTTTTTGTTTTAATCTGCTTACCTTGTCTCCAGTATGTTCATCTCCTCTCTTATCCAGTGTTATTTGTATAACTTTCACCCAATACCTTGAATCCCATTTTGGGAGAAAGGCAGCATATACATCCAATTAATAAATAAATATTACTAATGGCTGACAGCTGGAAAATCATATGCTGGTTTCCTATCTGCCCCATCCATCATAAGGCACTGGAGCTGAGTTTATCATTGTATATGACCTTGTGATTAAACCAGATAAAATGAACCACTGTGTATTCCTAGCCATCCTGTCAGAATCCAGGCTTAATCAGGACATTAAAGAGTTTTCCTACCTTCTTTTTAATCATAAGGCTGAGAAATCTTGCATTGGATACCTGCTGTATATACTTGTGTATAAGTTGAGAAAGTTAGGTCAAAAATTGACCCAAAAAACCTGGGACAACTTACGGGTCAATACAGTAATTGACCTGAGCCTCTCCCCAGCCGGGCTGCCTAGCTCGGCTGGGGAGAGGCTAGGAATGGCAGCTGATCACCCTGGAGCTTCTCCCTAACTGGGCTCCCTCCCCTTGAGAAACTCCAGCTGGGAAGATGCTGGGGAAGGCAAGCAATCGCCCTTGCCTCTTCCTAGCTAGGCTCCCTCCCCAGGAGAAACCCCAATTGGGAAGACACTGGGGAGGGCAAGCGAGCCAGGGTCCTCCCTAGGAGAAAGCCCAGCTGTGGAGAGGCTGGAAAGGATTGCCAATCACCCTGCAGCCTTTCCGCAGCTAGGCTGCCTCCAGAAGTCTGACACTCAGCTTATCTACAGGTTATACCAAAATCTATACTTTTTGGCCCCAAAAGTTGACCTCAACGTATATACGAGGTCGACTTATAGTCACATATATACGGTATGTCTTGTACATAGCTACAGTAAAAGATAAAAGTTTCCCCTTTGACAAGGTTGTCAAGTCATGTCTGACTGTAGGGAGCAGTGCTCATCTCCGTTACTAAGCTGAGGGAACCAGCATTGTCAAAGATGACTCCGTGGTCGTGTGGCCAGCATGATTGAACAGAAAGCTGTTACCTTCCCATCCAAGTGGTACCTATTTATCTACTTACACTTTTACTTGCTTTCAAACTGCTAGCTTGGCAGAAGCTGGGTCTAGTAACAGTAGCTCACTCTGTCATGCAGCACCTCGGCCTTGAACTGCCGACTTGCTGATCTGGCAAGATTAGAGTCAGCATCTTAACTGCTGAACTATGGCCTACAAAAGGTCCTTGCAAATGATCTCCTTACAGCATTTGCAAGTACATGGGTCCATCTGTGTTGATTCCCCCTGATGTCCGACAACATGGAAATGGCCATGTTGAGGGAGCTATGTTGCTTAAAAGATGAGTTTGAGGATGAGGGATTTTTGGTTGTTGTGAAGTTGGGAAGAATTCTGACCTGATGCCTCCTGAAGGATCTCATCCAGAATGTACTTAATAGGTATGTACTTAAGAAATTGTAGCTCACTAGCAGGGTGACAACATAACAATGATCAGATGCCTCAGGTAGTGAAGCAGATTTAGATGGGGAAAGAGCATGTAATTTCACAGAATGTTTCTGATCCCTTAACCTTCAGTAACATTATACCAATGTTGAGCTAAGGATTCAGCAATATTGCTCCCTTAAGACATTAAACCCCAACTAACCCTTTTATGTAGGATTTGATATGCATTGTGTGTGGGAAGATGGCAGCAAGTAACATCAGCTATTTTTGGGGAAAGGAATGTAAGCCTGCACAAATTCAGTATTAAAAAACAGACTGAAATTATCTCAGGCTGCATCCACACTGCAGAAATAACCCAGTTTGACACCTTTTTAACTGGCATGGCTCAATGCTATAGAATTCTGGAATTGTAGTTTGTTGTGACACTAGAGCTACTTGACAGGGAAGGCTAAATGACTCAAAAAACTACAATTCCCAGAATTCTGTAGCACTGAGCCATGCATTAAAGTGGTGTCAAATTGAATTATTTCTGCAGTGCAGATGCAGCCTGTGCAATTTTTGTGTAAAAAAAAATACCTGTGCCAATACTTAGTTTTGAAACAAAAAAATGGCTTTGACTATTTTTTCTTATGGCCTCCACAGAACTTTGATTATTTGCAAAGACTTAATCATTGTAGGGTCAGTGTTTGAACCACAGTTGTCACTTTTGAACAACCATGTTCTCTAGCACTGTGTGTTACTATTTCAGATGACAGTTGGTTGCAGATTTCTCCAGATACTCTGGATGAGATCCTTCAGGAGGCATCAGGCACAAACAGGCCCACTTCTGCCTTGAATGAGGAGGAACAGAACTATGACTTGGCAGAGGTCACAGAAAGTATGAAGGCTTTTATATCTCAAGTGTCAACATATGAAGGAGCAGAAATACCATGGTATGCCTTTGAGTACTGTTATAAATGTATGTTTCCTTATTGCATAATCGTTTCTGCATTGTTTGTTTAGCGGCTCAGTTTTTGAAGCTGGCATAGCTACATTTTAGAGGTTTCCAGTTGCCTAGATAGTGTAGCATATTTATGTGTTTTTTTTCCCTGAAAATGTAGTCTATGGGATAGTCCTCACTGGCCAAATAAAGCGGGTTCTAAACGCTATGAAGGCAGGGTGTTCAGATGACACACAAGGGTGGAAAGTGAAATAAAGCCGCACTCTGGGGCTAAAAACCAGAGCAAAAGAAGCTGGGATACTCCAACTCAAAGTGGAAAATGCGCATTATCACACCAGCATATAAACAGCCTGCACCAGTATGGGACTGCAGCAAAGCAAAAACACTGTTGTCAATAATGCAGTGCATGTAACTACAACATACACAAACCAAACATTCCAGTAGGGGACATGGGGTGAGGGGGCAGGTAAAGAGGCCTCCATGATTGTGCTTTATTTGGCCAATGAGGACTATCCCATAGCACACCAATGCACTGTACAGGTGGTGCATCACACATACAGCTGTATGGCCAGTCACACCGCCAGTTACACAGGGCATCCAATGAGATAGTAGCTGGGCAGGACAGGGGAAGTAATTAGCAGGCAGTGTGGGGGAGGTGAAAAAATTGTTGTGTTATAGATAGCCTGTGCATGTTTGGGCCACCTTGGGAGTGGGCCGTGTGGACAATGGGGTTTAAAACCAGTTTGGGAAAAACTGGCATTGAGCTGCTGTTCATTGCCTGTCTGCTCAGGTCCAAACACACCATTTGCAGAAGCGTTGTGTTGGATCCAACCTGAAGTATTTTACTCAAATGCCAGGTTGAAATGTACAGAATGTAATTGTGAACTTTTCATTTCAGGTCTTCTGCTGAGTCCCGTGTCACATTTGATGTTGACTCATTCTCAAATGCTTTAGACAAAATACTGGGTAAGTGGGGAGAGGAGAGACAAAAGGGTTTTATCCCTTACTGTATTGGTTATACTAATGCTTTGTTCTTTATCGCTCTTTCCTACATTGGTGGTATTATGTTTCTAGGGGCAACTTCAGAAGAGCTGGACTCTGATGATTTGGAAGAAGAGGAGGAGTTTGAATTCCTAGACAGCGATGAGGAGTTTGAACTAAAAGCCAATAGGCAAGGAGAAAAAACATCTCAGAATGAAACAGCTGGAAGTCTCAGAACATACATGGATGAAATGGACCATGAACTGGCATCCACCAATATTGGAAAAAGCTTTACTCATCAAAAAGTGGTATGTTTATCCTAGTCCTTCCTTCTGGTAGATAGTAGGGAGGAAAAGAGAAGCAGTCATCAGAGTGACTTCTAAAAAACCATTCTTTATTGAGGGGCTGAGCAGACAGGGAAAACCGGGTTGATCCCAGTTTTCCCCAGACTGGTTGCAAACCCTTTTGTCCACATGGCCCACTCTGAAGGCAGGCCAAATACCCACAGACTGTCCGCACCACATGGCATCAAGCCACACCTCTTCTGGGGGTCCTCCTCCCCCATGCATGTGCACCATCACATGAACACACCACCTGAGACCAGCAATTATCTTCCTCTTCCTGCCCAGCTGCCATCCCGTTGGATGCCCCGTGTGACCAGCCACACAGTTGCATGAGCAATGCTGTTCATTCAGTGCATCAGTGCACACAGTGACACATTATTAGAGCACAATCATGGTGGGCCCCACATGCTCCCTTCCCCCCAATGTCCCTCTGTTGGACTGTATGGTCTGTGTATGTTTCAATTGCATCCATTGCATTATTGGTGACATGCCATTTTTGTCATATATTTGCATCGTGGGGTGTGACAGATTGATGGTGCGATGGGTCAGCTGGCCACTCATGTGCCTGTATGCTTAAATGAAAAAACCTTATGGTGAGCAGTGGCACTGTAGCTGCAGCTCACACAGGGTGAATGCTCCAGAGCACTTCCATACACCACCTGGGCTTTCCCATATTCCTGCACTCACACTATGCTGTTTATATGCCAGTGTAATGATTCATAATTTCTGCTTTAAAGTGGAATGTCAGAGCTTTTTTTTAGCTCCCAAGCACAGCTTCGTGCTGTTCCACCCAGTTTGACACCGTATGTCATCTGAACAGGTAGGCTTCAAGTCATTTTGAAGCCACTTTATTTTGCCACTGTGGATAACCCTTTATAGTGTTTCTAAAATTTATCTCTGTGTTAACTGGTACTTGTATTTCATGACCTGAGTGTTAATGGTATCTGAACAGAAGGTTAACAGTTGTCTGCATTTACCACAGGTACAGTCTGGTAAACCAGCTTCATCCCAAGACTCCAGTAGTGACTTGGAGTGTGGTGCAGAAGAGCCTGACTTGACACCTGTGGATATAGACCTGAATCTGGTGACTAACTTGCTAGAATCATATAATGCTCAAGCTGGACTAGCAGGACCTGCATCTAACATTCTGCAAAGCATGGGAGTACATTTGCCTGAAAATACAGACAACAAACCTCACTAGCAATTCACGGATGAAAGAATCTGGTTTCCTAGTTGATGGATACATTGGTGGGTGGGTGCAGTGCCAAGAAGCGGTTTTCCTTTAGACTGAAGGAAGACAGTTCAGTGTGTGTAAATATATGTGGGCAGTATTTTATTTCTCATTTGCTACCCTTTTTGGAACCTGTTTTGTAAAAATAATGTCATGGTTGTAGCTGTAAAAGTAATTCAGATTGAGTATAAAAAATTAGGATGACCTAAGAAAATCAGCCATTGCAAATATTTTTCTAAAAGTCCTTTTATATTCACTAAAAGACATGCTAAGACTTTCTGTAGTCATTAAAATATTAGCAAAAATTATTTTCTTGCTGTATTTTCTTTTTGATATTACATCTTAGTGTTGACATAGTGGGAGATCCTTAAGAGCATTTTGTGAAAAGGATGGTGATTCTGTCCAAACATCTGTCCATGTTTGATTTGCTTCCTGGCCCCACCCCCACCCCAAAAATCCAGTTTGAAAATTACTTTAAATGTGTGTGTTTTTAACCTATGGTGAGGGTCCCCGAATGGTACAAAAAAGTGTTTTTATTTTTGCTACATGTGATTAAGATATTTGTTAAAAGGTAGCAACATTAGTCCATCCAGCTGATCATTGTTGCGGGTCTCTTATTGCTCTTGGTACAGTTGTATTTTTTGACTGAGCTTCAAAAGTGAAGTTCATACAGCAGCTATACTAAACTGGCTTGTTAGCATTTAGGCTGCTGCTAGCAGAAGGTTCACGCCTAAATTACCTAAGAGGTCACTCGGGATTGCAAACCAGATGTTGCAGAATTAATGTGCATTCTGCTACATGGCTGTTTTAATACATCCCTTTCAAAACAGCCTTTATCTTCCCCACCAGTCATATTAAAAAGTAATTTTATTATTGGCAAAAGATTTTGGAATCTCCCTGATGAACAAATATAATTTCAAATAATTGACCATCTGCAAAGATAAAATGCAAGACATGTTATGCTCTCCTCTTTCCATGTCATGTTGTGAATAATTGTTATTGTGAAACATTTTTTCCTCTTTGCTCTTCAGTATAGCTTGTTTCATTACTAAAATGTTACATTTCTTTACTTGTATTTGTCAATCAGTTTTTCCACACATCTCAGTGTTAACATTCAACTGTATTTACTTGTACAAAAAGTTAAAATCCAGAATTGGAAGTCAAAATATCTTATTTCCTATTCTTAGTATATTTTCATTTTGATACTGTTGTTTTGCACATCCATATGGACACAAAACAGAAATCATGGGAAAAATTTGAAGCAGAATGTACTTTTACTCATATTCTCATTAAGTCATTTAATGTTCACCACTATTACATAGTGTGCAGTAGCTGTGTAGCCTTTGATCCTAATATAAATGAAAGTGAGGAAGCTCACCAAAGGAATTTCCCCTCTTCCCCTCAGCCATCCTTGCCTTCTGAAAAGTGAAGATACTCTTCCATGAAATTTAACTTATGCTTTAGATCTGAGGACATCTCAACATGCCAAAAAGGTAATGTAAACTTGATGAGTTCTGGTTTGTCCTGAAACACTTATAATATGAAATTGTAGCTTTTCATTCCTCTACAACAGCGGCAGACAAAGACAGGATGTGAAGCACAGAAGTTCAGGGCACCTCCCACAATTATATACCCCAAATTACAGGTTGCCATTAAATATTTAAGGAGTAGCCTTCTGAAAAGTAAAGATTCCAGCATCATACTGTTCAGGTAGTGTTTCTTTTGAAGACAGGAATGTAGGGATTTTTTTTATTATTTTAAGATTAACTGTGGTGTTACCTTTACTGTCTTGAGTATTATTTCTTTCTCTTTCATGTATGTGCTTTGGCAGACTATGTCTGGCTTATTATTTTGGGTACCAGTAAGGCCTAATTTCATCTTGGTCCAAAAAGGGGCCAATTCATAAAGACATGTTAGCAGAATGAGAGGCAGGGGAAAGCTAGCATTCACTGCAAGAGTC
The DNA here is from genome assembly GCA_026167975.1 of Phrynosoma blainvillii. NCBI lineage: Eukaryota > Metazoa > Chordata > Lepidosauria > Squamata > Phrynosomatidae > Phrynosoma > Phrynosoma blainvillii. The sequence continues at coordinate 117,933,846 of JANUYF010000003.1, forward strand.
AAATCCACCCATCAGTTGGAACAGAATACATTCCTGGAAGGAAAAATGTACAAGAAACAAAATTACAGCTGCTCTTAACTGTTCTCAAGAGATCTAAAAGACTTGCATGTCCCATTTTATCTCTGCCAACATCAGTAACTACTATATGTGAAAATGGGTCATGCTTGAATCAGAGCATAACCTCACAGATGAAATAAATCTGAACAGTTCATTTTTCAAACTTATTGTAAAGGATGGCTTAGGTCCAAGGGAGGCGAGTCTCTTTAAGAGCCAGTTCAACTTCAGTTGGACAGAAACATCTGTTGATCTTGAGGAAAGAGATCTTGTAGCACCTTTGAGACAAACTGAAAGAGAAAAGTTGGTAGCATGAGCTTTTTTATAGACTTGAGCCTACTTCCTCAGATGATTGCAAAAGTGCTACAAAATCACTCTGCATGCTGATTTTTCAGACTAACATGGCTATATCTTTGAATTCTTGAGAAAAGGACAACTGCTGTGGCTGCCATATTTTGATAGGCTGAACTGAATGGGATCTCAATACAATTGTCCGAGCTTCCACCTGAAAGTCCATTTAAAATGAGATCTTTGCATTATTAACATCTGATTACTGCATTACTCTTCCACTGCAGCAAGCAATCACATCTACCTGGGGCTCTAAACAGAACATACTAATAAGGTATCCATGTTTGTTTTTGTGTTACAATTAAAACTTAATTTTAAGCACATGAATAAGTTATAGGCTACATCCACGCTTGAGAAAAAACTTGGTTTGACACCAATTAATTTGCCCTGGCTCAATGCTATGGAATTCTGGGAATTGTAGTTTGTTATAGCCCCAGAGCAGATCTCTGGGCAGTTAAAGCAGTGTCAAATCAGGCTATTTCACCAGTGTGGATGCAGCCTCAGTCTTAATAAAATAGTTCTAGAAAATAATTGTTTGCTTAGTCTGAAGCCCCAGAGCACCAAAGGCCCTATGCTTCTGCCTGTGATTAATGCCCTCAGATAATCTTCCATGGAGTGAAAATATTTTAAACAGGCTGGGAGAAAATGGTGGTCAGGCTTCTATATAACAAGCAATACAGTTTCCATTTCACTCACAGACTAAAAGTGGTGCTTCTGTTTACTGCTGAATGTTTATTTCATTGTAGTACTGCTGTTCAATTGATTTAGCTTTCTCACATTATTTCTGCGGCATATTTTCTTTCCACTTTTGCTTAATTGAAGAATGAATGGCTTTTCTGCCCAGCAGGACCCTCAAAGCTATGTATAGTATAAAGCAGGGGTAGGCAACCTAAGGCCCGGGGGCCGGATGCGGCCCTCCAAGGCCTTTGGACCAGCCCCAGGCCGGTCCTGCCGCCGCCGCCATCACCGTCACTGTCCGCCATGATGAAATTGATTATTGTAGTTATTACTTCATCTTGGGGATTTGTTGACAAAATCTCCACAGGGGTTTTGCCATGGCTTTTCTGGGGCTGCCAGAGTGTGCATGCATATTTTTTATTTATTTTTTTAATTTTTTTTTAAAATTTATTTATTTATTTATTTATTTATTGGTGCTTCGCCCCCCCCAATTGTCTGAGGGACAGCAACCCGGCCCCCGGCTCAAAAAGGTTGCCTACCCCTGGTATAAAGTATTAAACTAATTCCTTGAAGAAAATATTAAAGCCAACTTTAAAAATCAAAGGCCAAATGCAATGCGGAGCAGACGAACACACTGTACAGGCGCACGCTTCCATTCAAACCAATGGGGCTTGAATATCCACTGTGTACGGATCCCCCATGAGAACAGAGGGGTGACTGTATAACACCTCCAGGATTAGTGTATGTCCCTTCTCCTTTCCACCCATCCTTCATTCTGGAGTGCATCTGAGAATGAAGAGGGCTTTGGATATGGATGCAAAGCCTTCCTCAGTATACCCAAGGCAATTCATTGTTGACTTTACCATCGTACAGACACAAACATCAGGGGCTCCAGAACTTCCCATGGGGACTAGGAGGGAGCATTTGATGTTTCTTTCTCCTTTCCCTCATAAGAGGAGGAAGAGGAGTCAGCTACTCAATGGCTCCTAAGACACACTTCTAGGGTCATAGGATTGTAGCCCTAATCAACTAATACAGTGGGTCCTTCCCATCTGTGGGGATTTGGTTCCCCTCCCCCCCCACACACACACTATGGATGGAGAAAAATGCAGATGTTCAAGCCCATATTACTGAATGGGCAATGACTTGTGTGTACCCTAATCAGCATGTCCACAGATGCAAGCTGCCATTGATTAATATGGGTCAGGGCAATCCATGAGAGCTCCAATCCATGGATGGCTATTTACCAATATGGCAGGCCCACTACAATATCAATTTTCAAAATTTTTCATATGTAATATAAATTTACATATGGGGGGGGGGAGTAGATTGGAAGGAAAAAAAGATGATGCCCTTCAGTGTCATAAGGCAGCACCAAATCTCAGACTGGCCATTCTCTTCTGTACAAGAAAGAAGAGGGGATAATTCTTCTAAGGTGGTACTAAGGTGGCACTTGCCAATTATAGTTTTCTCAAGTCCTCAGTTTGCTTGTTTGTTTTTTCAAATTAAAAAAAAAGTGCTACATTAATCAATTCTGAGGTCTTTGCTTTTTAAAATATTTCCTTATTCTCCCTGGATGTTAAATTTTTTAACAGACTCCAGTAGGGGAGCTCTGCTAAAACTCTTCACTCCCTTCAACCCCTCGATCTGCAGAACGTATGCCACCTCATACTTTAGAGTCATCATTAATGGAATTAGTTTGAAGTCCAACCAATTTAGAAAGAGATTCTTGCCAAGTTATCCATTTTACCCATTTTTATAACATATTTGGTGATCATTAATATAATTTTTTGTACAATAATTATGCCTTTTGTTTTTCATTATCTCACAGTGCTTGGATGATTGCTTTGGCAAAAGGCGGGATATAATAAATTATTATTATTATTATTATTATTATTATTATGTTGCAGTGTCAGGTTCTTACACTGCTATATGACAAACCTCTGAAGAACATTAATAGTATATGATATGATAACAGTTGATATGATAACAGTTACAGACCAGTTTACTAATCAGTTTACTAATCAGTGATTTAAATGGGCTAGCATTTAAACAACATAGAATACAACTCACTCTATGGCACTGAACTATATATCTGTACGACATTTTGTTCTTTTATTGATTGTATCAAACAAATTCCTTCTTGCCTAGTAATCCATTACTGGAGGCAGCTATCTCCATTTACACAAAAGTGCTAAGTAGTGGTACCACCTCCTCTGCCAACAGATATCCTGCAGAAAAATAAGAACCAATGACCAGGAAACTAAGACGCCAGTAGGAAAACTAGTAGATTTTTACCTGTAACAGTAAACAGCTGAATAGTTAAGTGTAAGGAAGTGGAGAAGCATGTTTCTTAACCCATTCCTGGATCAACTGATGGGCTATGGCTTGCTTAGGTGGCAACCAAAAAGAGAGGCTGTCATTCTTTTCCTTGGAAGGCCTGGGCTCCCTTCCAAGGGCCTTCACCACCTCCTCATGGCTGAACCATCTGGCAGCTTCAAGTTCCTGTTTGTTGATACTAATCTGCAGATGAAATTATTCAAAATCAATATAATTATGTTAAGTAACTGCAGTATCCTAATGAGAATAATGAGCAGCACTGTGGCTATGATTGAGCTAGGAAACAGGAAATCCAGAGTTCAAATGTCATCTCTGTCACAAATCCACTGGATGGCTAGGCCATGCACTATTGTATCTGTTCCTGTCCCCACATGCAATGCAATGTGGGAGAAAATACTACCAATCTAGTTTATGAAATTGTTCCAGTGGTTACTGAGATACTGTGTATGATGTGCTCTGATTAAGCAAAAAGCAATATACAAATCTGGAATTCTGCAGCTCTGTGTGGGGTCCTGGGGGATGACGCTAACTCTATTAAAGTTACCGGTACCCTGCAATTTTTTTTACTAAAAAGAAAATATTTAAAGGATTTTAAAAAAGCTCTTTTGCGGTCTGGTATGTTTTCTTTTAAACCCCTACCCCACCCCAAAAACCAGCTCCTCCCTTTTAAAAAGCCCAAGATTTCATCTCTTCACTTCTGATCATTCAAAATGGTGGCTGTGATGATGCCCTGTTTCACTCCAGAGGAGCTGAATATTGAGCAGTGAAGCACTCTAGGCTCTGGAGTATGCCCATCCCAACAGAAATGCTATCCTTTGTACAGTCAGCCCTCCTTATACACAGATTTTTTTATCCACAGATTCAACCATCCATAGCTTGAAACGTTTCAAATAATAATAATAATAATAATAATAATAATATCCAAAAGCAAACCTTGATTTTGCCATTTTACATAAGGGACATCATTTTACTATGCCATTGTATTTAACGGGACTTGAGCATCCATAGATTTTGGGGGGGATGCTGGAACCAAACCCCAGTGGATACTGAAGGCCCACTTTAATAAATGGCTATCCTTGACAATTAAAATAATTTAAATTCATCAGGAAGCTTGCACTGAAAATTAGGCTGGACACAATGTGTTTTAAATTATCAAGAATTACACATTTTGATCAAGGGTGGGGAGCCTGCGTTCTTCCACATGTTGTTGAACATCACCCTTAACTACTTGCCATGCTAGTAACTCACATCATCCTTAACTACTAGCCATGCTGCCTGAGACTGTAGTCGAAGCCCAACAACATTATAAGATTCCCTGATTTAGATGACACAAGTCAATAAAGGTTGCTTTAGTAGTTCCTATAGCAAGATAAATGCACCAAATAAAAAAGTGACATTCTCACTCTGCCAGCCTTACCTCGCTCTGCTGTGGAAGCACCAGGGCATGGCAAGCTATCATTAGGCAACTGTGTGGGAATGGCCAGTGCTGAGAAGCAGAATACCACAAAGATGTCACCTCTAAGCCCACCTCCTCAGCAACTTCCCGGCGAACTGTTTCTTCCAGAGTTTCTCCTGGGAGGAGAAAGTAAAGTAAAAGAAAATGTTCTATCCTGAGAGTAGCTTATCAAATTTCCTTTGGAATAAACATCAAAATTTCTCTCATGACATCCCAAAATGAAGGCAAAACCCCCTATATGGACTGAAGAACAGCTACAGTCAGGCCATTCATTATCTTCAGAATCTGAATTCAACTGATAGGTTAAATATTGTCTCTTGACAGTCCTTCCTTCCTTTCTCCCTGTCTAATTTTCTAAGAAGATATAATTATTATGATCCTCATAAGAGCGTTCTGCTATCAATTTAATACAATCCCTGTTTTTTACAAAAATGGCTTTTGATCATTACTGTTGCTTCACTTTATTTCTATTTCATTTCACATTATTTTAAAATGAAATGGAGGCCGCCTCTGGTGTTCCAAGATAAAAGCTAACAAGAACTATTCCTTTAATTGTTCATATTTAAATAAATGTTATCTATAATATTTCATTCATTAAAAACAAAAACCTTTTAAGTTTCACAATAACAGTTCCTTAATGTTGTGATCATGCCCATTGTTATCAAGACAGTTGCTATGCACAGAACATTAGTGCACACACTAGTCAGGCATGAAAGGCTTACTTCAAACTTAAAATAGGTCAATATGGTAGATAGGCTTCAATGAACTGTTCACTCCAGCATCACATTCCAACACATAAGGGGGAAAAAATCACAGGTTTTCCTGTCTGATTCCTAATGGATCCAGTCATTGTATGTTTTAGGTCAATTTTATAATAAATTCAATGTATTTGTTATATTTTATTTGCAAGACAGTTATTTGCAACACAATGAACAAGTCAGTCAATTAAGACTGGTTCAATTCATTGCATATCCTCTCTGCCCTAGACAAACTCACACTATACTACTTTGCAGCCCATCATTAAAATACTGCATCAACCCACTTGCAACATGATTCCTTACCTACATCACAGAAGCCAGCCAAAGCACTGTACATCCCTTTGGGAAATGATGATTGCCGTATAAGAAGGCATCGATTGCCATCAGATACCAAAGTAATAACCACCGGAGACATCTAAAAATAGGGGTGGGTGGGAAGAGGGTTGATATCCTGTTGGGAAGTTACATCAAACTGACTTAGTATTCTGTAAAGTTGAATTGTGCCATTGTGCACAGCAGAGATGTAGCTTTGCCAATGGGACCATTGTGCAAAGAGAGCCAGATGCACAACCACTGTGTAATGGTCCCATTTCACAAAGAGGGCACCTGTCTTGCACAGTGCCCCAATGTGAATGGGAACCCCTGATGCACAATAAGACGTTTTGTGCAGTGACCCAATATGTATTATCACAAGTCACTAGAAGGTTTGTGTATTGTGTCAGTGATGTAGCTACGGCATCATAAAATTCCAGATCTCCTGAGGTCTAATCTGCAGTTTGAAACAATGCAGTTTGACACCACTTTAACTGCCATGGCTCTATGCTATGGAATTCTGGAATTTGTGCTGTTGTGAGACATTTAACTTTCTCTGTCAGAGAACTCTGGCACCACAACAAATTACAATTCCCAAAATTCCATAGCTTTGAGCCATGGCAGTTAAAGCAGTCTAAAACTGCAATATTTCTGCAGTGCAGATAAGACCTGAGGCACAATCTCAGCCAAAGTTCAGATGAGCTGTGCATTATACCTCAGACAAGGACACAACAAGAAAAGAGTTCATAAAGTGTAAATGACTTCTACACAATTTCTTGCTTCTTATAGACAGCTCCTGTACCAAAATAATGACAGGTGGAAAAGAAGACCCTGATGGCACTTTTCTAATGTCACGGCCATCTTTAGTACTTTGACCAGCCAAGGCAAAAGACAGGCTCAGAAGTGACAGATGTTTTCAAATCAAAGTCACTATTAACAATCAACCATTGTTAAGTTTGTTTAATCTGCCCCTCTCACACCACATTCTGTTTTTCTTGGCCCCATGTAAAGAAATTGCCCTGGTATATAAATAATTTGATATTTGGATAAAAGGAAAATGCCACCAACACTCACTGTCTCAGTCCACATCTCTCTCTTTCTTTCTTTCTCTCTCACACATGCACACATCCCTAGTTCCATCATGGATGTACCTCTCCTTGCCAACTCTGTTCTGCAAGATCACAGAACTGGTGAAGTTATCCAGTCCATAATTTGCTCCCATAAACCTCCACACCTTAGTTAAGATTTCCACCATGCTTGATTACTGAGCTAGCTTTATTTTTTTCCCTTTCTGCCTTTTTTAATTTCACATGGAGCAGATAGGAGAGGGGAAGCTCAACTAAATACCCTCTGATTTGCTTGAAAATATTCTGCATCTACTCATGAAAAAGATAATTTCCTCTCCTTTTCTGATGGGTCTCCTAACAGGGTCTCCAATATTAACTTACAAGCAAAGCTAAAAGTATATTTACAGAAATCCATCCATAACATCTGTCATCTTGACGGCCTGTTTGTATGTTCTAGAAAAACCATTGCCAACTTGAGTCCAGATATGATTTAGACTACTTTATCCATCACCCATACCAACTAATATTGCTGAGTGTTGGACTAGGGAGATTATCAGAAGGCGGGGGCAAGGCAGGAGTAAAAGGCATACTCCTGGCATAATCATGCAATCGTGCTGAAGTTTTTCAGATGACGTCGCACTCATTCAGGACTTATCCTGTGAAGATTCAGGAATGCTCCAGCAACAAACCATTCCTGGGACTTCCCCATGAATGGTTTGTTGCTGGAGCTTTCCTGGATCTTCACGATATAGTCCTGGATGAGTGTGATGTGTCTGAAAATCTTCAGCACGATTATGCCGGGAGTATGCCTTTTACTCCTGCCTTCCCTTTTACTACCAGCTTTCCCCCACTTCTGATACTCTCCTAGGATTTCAGGAGACCAGAGTTCAAATCTCCACCTGGACATGGAAACCCACTGGGTGACTTAGACAGGTCACACTCTCCCAACCTCAGAAGAATGCAACAGCAAACCCTTTCTGAAGAAACTTGCCAAGAATACCCTGTGAAAGGGTCACCACAAGATGGAAATGATTTGAAGACACACAACAACAAGATGTCCTGGTTAAGGAAAGTGCTTCTAGAACAGGTCTATTTCTCATTCATACACTCACCTGTGCATAATAGTTGATTCCACTACTGTCACAAACCCGTTTGCTTCCAGCCAGATTCTTCATTGTGGGCTGCCCAGTTTTGCTGCAGTACTTGTTGTTATCATGCCAGCGAAGGAGCGCTTGTGCCTTTAAACATCAGTGCAAACAGTCAGGTTGTGAAGGTCTCTAAGGAATGTTTTAGAAAAAACTGGAAGCCCTTTATGAAAATGTCCTTTCACTTCATTTACAAAATGAGAATGAATTACACCTGGAAATTCATGGTCTGCTCACTTGACATATCCTTCCACTCATACTATGCTAGGTGGAGAAAAAATCACTTGCTGAAGGCAAAACCTTAAGTTTCATGGCTGAAAGGTGATGTGAGATTCCTACATCCATCTAATAATAATAATAATAATAATAATAATAATAATAATACGATTTATTTCTATACCGCCCCTCTGGCGAACCAATTGAGGCGGTGAACAACAGCAATTTATAACAAATGAAGCAATATATTACAATAAATTAAACAAAGTTGTATATCTTTGCATTTTAGAATCTTTTCTAGTTCTTTCATAGCCATGGCTCTCCGTTCCATGTGTCCTTCATTTTGAAATGAATTAAAATTCATTTTAATTTGGAGGTTAATAGTGGCAGCTGCATACAGCCACCATTAACCTCCAAACACTGTATTTGAAAACTGTTTGGCTCAGAGAGCTCTAGAACACTGGCTTCCAGGAGTCCCTAGCTAAACTGGTTATTTATTTAGCTGTATCTCCAGAAACGTTTTAAGACTGATTGCTGATATTGGCATTTGCTTTCTTAAACCTTACTTGCATGAGTGCCATCTGGTGGCCAAGCAGGTTTTGTTCCCATCTTCTTCATTGTGAATAAGGACTGTAATCCTATCAGTTGACAGTGGGAGAAAGTTCTATTTGTTCCTCAGGTCTTACTTTTGCACAAGCATATGTAGGAAAAACAAGTCATCTGTCTCAGCAGCACCTTAGCATCTTTCCCATAGGCCACATCTAGCCACAACACTACATTAACTCTACATTAACTCTAAAGAGATTGTTTACTTCCTCTTTAAAAAAATGTTTTTGTAAATATAAGACAACAATGACATTTTAAAAAGCAGATCTCAACAATAAGCAATGTGTGCAGTCTGTTTTACACCATTCACAACAGGTTTTGCATACTCCTTTTTGGATCATTGTTTTGGACGTAGCTTATTTCATGTATTTCAATCTGTTTTACAACCACAAACTGCTCAGTTTTATGAAAATCTGATTGAAACACACGAAATAAGCCATTCTCCTTAATAGTTACACTGTTCCAAAAACAGGGTGACATATGCAGTAGATTATAATGTGGACCCTCTACTCTATATATTTCTTTTGTTTGTTTGTTTTCATTCCACTTTTTCTCAGGCTTCTCAGAACTATCACAGTCAATTAATGAGTGCCAGGCTTTATAGCTTCTCCAGCCATTTCCAATGTTTTATAACCTCAAACGGTTCACGCTTCTGGGAGAAACATTAAACTAGAAGCAATGAGATGTTCTTCAGGTCAGAGTTCATAATTCCAGGGTGTCCTACCTTCGCCCCAACAACATGATCACCAGCTCCAAGGGTACTAGCTCTGGTTCACAGCACGGTGACAAAATCACCTGTTATACCAATATATGGAATTTATCACACAGGACGAATCCCTTGGAGAAACTAGATTTAAAGTGAAAACAACCTGCTTTTGTGGGTTGTTTTTCATATGACGTTTGGGGTTAACCTAAATAGAAAGTAGACAAAACCTGCAACTGCGGATTGTTTTTCAGATGATGTTTGCATGAAAGAGACATAACATGAAAATAACCCGAACAGAAAGCAGACAAAACCCGCTCCTTTTTACTTTCAGGAACTTCTGAAAGTAAAAAGGAGCGGGTTTTTGTGACTTTCTGTTCGGGTTAATGTCGCGTTATTTCTCCTTTACACAAATACGTCTGAAAAATAACCCATTTTTGCGGGGGGGGGGGTTGGATTTTTAAATCCCGTTTCTGCATGAGATTTAAGCAATTTGCCTCCGTGTGATAAGGTCCTATGTTAAACAACAGTTGCTTCCATACGTGGTCTGGATGGACACATTTTAATTGAATCATTTCTTGACACCTTTACAGCCTTAAAGTGAAATGTATAACAAACAAGTCTGGTCTTTTCCCCACTACGTGATGTGTTCTAATCGATACTGCATTGCACTAAATAATCTTGCAATCATAACTGTCCCAATTCCAGCAGGCTACAGAGCAGAGGCAACAAGGAAAAACAGGGCTATTCCATGTCCTCTGTTGAGAGAACTATCATCTTGACCCTCCTGTAAACTCTCACCCAGCAGCAGTTGTTCCAACAGGCTATCTGAACCATTTCCATCCCATCTTGTGATTATAAAAACTGCAACCTGGACTCTCCTTTTTCCTCTTCCTTCCCCATCTCTTATTCCTTGTGTATTGTATCTTAAATGTAGATTGTCTAAGAGCAGAGACATTCATGGTATGTATATTTGTAAGTTACTCTGGGAATGACTTACTTAGTATAAGTGTAAGTCACTTATCTACTGTAAGTGATACTTGCCACTAAGAGGCAAGGTACACATGCTTTAAATTTAAAAAAATGCATAAATAAAAAGTCACAGAGGAGTGATGGAGTGTAGCAGGCAATGGGTTTTTTTGGATGACAGTATTTGACCTGCTCTGCTCAGGGCCTGGATAACAGTGGCATAAATGAGCTTTTACGAGAATAAGAAAGAGAGAGAAACTAAGCAGAGAAGGCCAAAGAATGAGGAGAGTATGGGGGGAAGCAGACGGAGGCGCCGGAGACGCCGCCGGACGGAGCGCCGTGGGACCGCAGCCTCCGCACCCCGGCGCTCCTGCGGTGTCCCTGGAAGGAGCACAAAAATAGCGCTCCTTCCACAAGACAGAAAAAGTGCGCCATAAAAGCGTAGGGCGCACTTTCCCTGCCTTTTCCGCCGCAGCGCGTGCGGTCGCTGCGGCGGGAGGTTGCCCCGGAAGCGCCGGCCGTGCGGAGGGCCGGCAGCACCGAGGGCAACCTCAGGAAGAGGAAGGAGCGCCGCGCGTGCGGTTGCTCCTCCTCTTCCGGGCCTCCAAGACGGCTCAATAAGCCGTCTGCCGAGGCCCTATGCTTCATATGAATGAGGGGAAGAGTAAAGGGTGAAAGCAAGACATCTGAGAGGGACTGAAAAAGTGTGAGAGCGGGAAAATTCACATCACTAGGAACTGAAGAAGTAAGAGAAACTGAATTTTACATATTGATTTGAAGTAACAGTCAAATCTTTGTTTGAAGGCTTCTAACGTTAATATGTGAGGTAATATATGATAACAAGTACTCCCAGACCATGTTTGCATGTCATGACAAGGCACGGTGTTGTTTTTGAAATCTGGTTTATAATGATGAGTAAACTAGGCTAACAAGCCATGGTTTCAGATACCATATTTTGTTAATAATTTTACTAGGCTCAATAAAAATGTACAAAAATCTTGGTGCCAGCTTTTGAAAAACTCCTTCATGGAGGGGAAAGAAGGGATAGGGCTGGAATCAAACAGTTTATTAACTAACCACAAACAAAACTGACATTTTGCAGCTGGCTGACAAACTGTAGCTTGTGACATCCAAACCCATAAACTATGGCTTGTGTCTGGCCTGTTCCCCCAGTCATCCATCGTGAAACAAGAGCTGCTGCCACACTGCAGAATTAATCCGGACTGCTTTAACTGCCATGGCTCCATCCTATGGGATCCTGGGATATGTAGTTTGTTGTGGCACCAGAGCTCTCCCTGACAAAGGAGACTAAATATTTCACAAAGCTACAAACACCAGAATTCCATAGCATCGAGCCATGGCAGTTAAAGCACTGTCAAACTGCATTAATTCTGCAGTGTAGATACAGCCAAGAACTGACAATAAGAATGAGGGTTAAATAAACCAGAAATGGAAAAGACAAAGCAGAGATCATTTGGTGGTCTGCCATATAATTCATGGATTAAGGAACAAACTATAGCTAACACATACCATGGTTTAGAAAGATGTGAAAACATGTCCTCAGTATTTACAGTATATGTAAAGTCATACCGTGGAAATCAAAGATGCATCTTCTTCTAATTGGAAGAAAGCCTTCCGAAAGTCTGCAAATGATCCACTGAGTTTCGATTCAATGGAAGCTTTGTCCAACCATCCTGGAATTCAATAAATCTGTAGGAATCAGATTTCTCAGTTATTATCCCACCCCACACCCTTAGTTTTGTATCAATGGCATATAATTACAGCACTGTTGCTGGCACAGAGGCTGTGATGCCATACAGCAATAGCTATGTTGACCATTTAGCAAATTCAAACAAAAATCCACCAAACAGTGCTACCTTTAGTGGCAAACCAAAATGCACAATATACTTGTTGTAAGCTTTCGAAGCTCCACTGTCTTCTTCATCAGGCTTGCTAGAGGGGTTAAGAACAACAAAAAGGGATTTTTGTGGATGTCCATAGCAAAAGAAAGAAGAAGGACTACTGCAGAGAAGATGGAGAAATTCTAACAAGGGAATAGAGAAAAGGTAGAACTACTCAACACCTTCTTTGCCTCAGTCTTCTCACAAAAGGAAGACTGCTCAACCTGAGGAAAATGTAGCAGAGGATACAATAGGGGGAATGTTGCACAGAATAAATAAAGAGGTAGTACAGGAATACCTGGTTAACCTAAATGAATTTAAGTCTCCAGGGTCAGATTAACTACATCCAAGGTTATTAAAAGTACTGGCAAATGTAATCTCAGAGCCACTGGCAATAATCTTTGAGAACTCCTGGAGAACAGGAGAAGTCCCAGAAGACTGGAGGAGGGCAAACATTGTCCCCATCTTCAAAAATGGGGGAAAAGAGGATCCCAACAACTATTGCCCAGTTAGTCTGACATCAATACCGGGAAAGATTCTCGAACAGTTCATTAAACAGAGAGTCTGTGAACATTTAGAAGGCAATGCCATAATCACTAAAAGTCAACATGGGTTTCTCAAAAACAAGTCATACCAGACTAATCTGATCTCTTTTTTTGATATAATTACCAACTTGGTAGATGAAGGGAATGCAGTAGACATAGCATATCTTGATTTGAGTAAGGCTTTTGACAAGGTCCTCCATGATATTCTTGCAAACAAGGTAATAAAATGTGAGCTATACAATACAACTGTTGGTGGAATAGTAACTGGTTGACTGACCGAACCCAAAGGGTGCTCAGCAATGGCTCCTCTTCATCCTGGAGAGAAGTGATCAGTGGGGTGCCATAGGGTTCTGTCCTGGGCCCAGTGCTATTCAACATCTTTATCAATGATTTGGATGAAGGAATAAGGGGCATGCTTCTCAAATTTGCAGATGACAGCAAATTAGGAGGAATAGCAAATACCCCAGAGGACAGGATGAAAATTCAAAATGACCTTAATAGATTAGAAAGCTGGGCCAAAGCTAATAAAATAAATTTCAACATGGAGAAATGTAAGGTACTGCACTTAGGGCAAAAAAATGAAATGCATAGATATACAATGGGAGACACCTGGCTGAATGAGACTACGTGTGAAAGGGATCTAGGAGTCCTAGTAGACCACAAGTTGAACATGAGTTAACAGTGTGATGTGGCAGCTAGAAAGGTCAATGCAATTTTAGGCTGCATCAATAGAAGTATAGTATCTAGATCAAGGGAAGTAATAGTGCCACTGTATTTTGCTTTGGTCAGACCCCACCTGGAATACTGTGTCCAGTTCTGGGCACCACAATTCAAAAAAGATGTTGAAAAACTGGAGTGTGTCCATAGGAGGGCGACTAAAATGGTGAAGGGTCTGGAAACCATGTTCTATGAGGAACGACTTAGGGAACTGAGTATTTTTAGCCTGGAGAAGAGACAGTTAAGAGGTGATATGATAGCCCTGTTTAAATATTTGAAAAGATGTCATATTTAGGAGGGAGCTAGCTTGTTTTTTGCTGCTCCAGAGAATAGGACCTGGAAAACAGATGCAAACTACAGGAAAAGATTCTACCTCAACATTAGGAGGAACTTTCTGACAGTGAAATCTGTTTGAAAGTGGAACACACTCCCTCAGAGAGTGGTGGAGTCTCCTTCTTTGGAGATCTTCAAACAGAGGCTGGATGGCCATCTGTCGAGGATGTTTTGATTTTGAGTTCCTGCATGGCAGGGGGTTGGACTGGATGGCCCTTGTGATTTCTTCCAACTCTATGATTCTATGATTCTAAGATGTTACAAATCAAATAGGAGAAAAAATGGAGATGTTAGTCAGATGCCTGCATTTTGATGTTTCTGTCCTTAGTTAAGATGGTTAAGTGGAGGGCATCTTTTGCAAGCTGGTTCCTTCTCCTTCTGTCCTTGCGGCTATTGGGAGATTTGCAAAAGATTTCCTGGTCTTTGCAAATCTCCCAATAGCCACATGGCCAGAAGGAGGAGGGACCAGCCTGCAAAAGATACCCTCCACTTAACCATCTTAACTAAGGACAGAAACATCAAAATGCAGGCATCTGACTAACATCTGCATTTTTTTCTCTCCTGTTTGGTTTGTAACATCTTGCCTGATGAAGAAGCCAGTGGAGTTTCAAAAACTTGCATACAGTTAACAGATTGTTATATCACTTGGGGACTGTCTAAACTAACTGGACCATTCAGACTATTAGAGATTACATTAATGGCTCTAGAAAATATTCCCTTTGCTTTGGAAATTGCTGGTAAGGAACTATCTACTGGGAATATACAGAAACTGTTTGAGAATGGGATGCCTCTTATCCTGCCTAACCTCTGCTTTTAGCTTCAAATAATGTAAAGAACAAGAGTTTTCAAAAGATTTATTCAGAGGGAGTTTGCCTTTGCCTTCTTCTGAGGCTGAGAAACTGTGACTTGCTCAAGGTCATCTAGTAGGTTTCCATGGCCAAAGAGGGATTTGAACCCTGGTCTTCTAGAGTCTTAGGCTGTATCCACACTGTGGAATTAATGCAGTTTGACACTGCTGTAACTGCCATGGCTCAATGGTATGGGATTCTGGAATCTGTAGCCTTCAGAGATATTTAGCCTTCTCTTCAGAAAACTCTATCTGAAAAACTGTATATCCCCATATGAACCTGCAAGGGTCTTAAGATTTCTGGGGAAAGGCTTTCTCTTGGTCCTGCTGCTGTGATTCCAGTAGAACCAATAGGGACAGACTCCCTCTGTCCAGTTCCCAGTGTAGGTCTTCTACCAAGTCGACCACAGCTGTCTCTATCCCGTAAGTAGGCTTGAAACTAGATTGAAATGGATCATTCTTTTATATATATAAAAATCTGTATTTTAATTGTAAACTTGTTATGAGTCACCTTTAGTCCAGTTTTGATAGAAAGGCCAGATAGAAATCAAATAAATAAGCAATAAGACTGATAGAGCCTACAAGTTAAAAGCTGCAATTTTATTTACATGTATTTGAGACTAAATCCTATATAGCTCATTGGAATTTTATTTCTGTGTAAATGTTTACACAGCCAGTCTGGTGTAGAAGTTTGGATGTTAGATTAGGACTCTGGCAACCAGAGTTTGAATCCTTGAGTCATGGAATCGCATTGGGTTACCTTGAGCAAGTTCCAGTCTCTTAGACTCAGAAGAGAACAATGGTAAACCCCTTCTGAACAAATCTCACCATGTTTGATAGGTTTGCCTTACAGTTGCCCTAGGTTGAAAATGACTAGAAGGCACAAACCAACAGATGTTTATGGGATTCAGCTTAGCACCATCCAGAATAAGGAAGGGTGGGGTCTAATAAAGCTGCATTAAATTTAACACTAACCAAGATCCAGAGCAAAATATGGTGTGCATTCCTCTGAACAGCCAACAAGCATGGAATCCTCTATCCTCTGTTCATCCTGCCTAAATTCCACCAAAATCTCTTTAATTTCTGAAAACCAAAAGAATAGAAGGAAAGGTTTAGAGAAAGGCATATGAATATTACAACAAAAGACGTGATTCTTTGTTATAGTACTGCTGTCCTACAGTCACAATAGAAGTTCATAACACAGGAGGCTCATGACCCTAGAAGGACAAAGGGTGCCCCACATTGAAGTGGTACGGTTAACCCTCCACCACCACCAGCTCAAACCACTAACCACCACAAGTGATATTGGGGAAATCTTTGCCACAGAACCTCAGCTATTATTGGTTTTACAATAATAGTTTCCCGAAGCAATAACAGGAACAGCAGTTTTATGAGAGTGCTTCACTCTTATAAACTACCGTACATTACATTCATGCTACACAAAGACAGTGCTATATTCCACTTCAACTGCCATGGCTCCATCCTAGGGCTTATAGTTTCATGAGGCACTAGAGCTCCTATGGATAAAAACTCTAAATTTCACTTCTTATTCTGCCAATTCAAGATTGTTTGGGATGTTACCATGGAAGTTAAAGTGGAATATAGTGCCTGTGTAGTGTGAATGGCTCCAGGTACTTTGGTTATAGCTTTCAGCCTTCTTTCTACATTCATCACTTAAATTCTTGTTCCCCTGGGTTCTTTAAGAGCAGGCAATGAAAGTATCTTTAACACCTTACAGATATGGAGCTTCCTTTAAAAATGAAGTGCCTATTATTCTTGAGAATGGCTGTTGTACAGAAACTAATTACCTGCTGCATTCATCTTTGGGGCCCAGAATATTTTTTCCTTTTGCCGCAAAAAGGGGGAGCAATTGTAAAACAGGAAGAAATTGCCTGAATTATAAGCCTGACGACAAGCGTTATCATTTTCTTTTAGCTCGAACAGGTATCTGCAGTTGGGAAAGGATCATACAGGACACTGTTTTTAAAACAAGTTATTGGATTTTGTAAAGTATAATTACAAATAAAGTGACAAAGAGAAGGGGGAAAGAAAGGGAGAAGAAAAATCAAGTTACATAGGACACAAAACATGGACTAGACATATACAGTATATTAATATAACCTGAACATATTTGTTTAAAAAGAAATGGTTTCTTGACATTTAGATTTATTTAAAAAAAAGCCTCATCCATAGCTAAGGCATAAGATCTTCTGCTTTCTGATCCATTCTGCCTTTCTGATCCAACATTTTAATCAGATCTTCACCCATGTAGAGGCTCTGAATCCCAGTGAGTCTAAACCCTTTCAAAAGTTCAAATTCTTTCAGAAATTCTAATTCTGGCCATACGTCAAGATAGGACAAAAAAATATTAGTGAGCTTTTGAACTCTAATTTTGGTCCTCTTTTCTCTTTGGAGGCATTAATACATCTACTAAAGTTCATACAAGGAATAGTTAAGTGTCTCCTTTGTTCTTCATGCCTGTTGTCCTGTATACATACAGTCAGCCCTCCACATTTGCTGCTTTGACTTTTGTGGATTTTATTACTCACGGATTTGATTAATATGTTCTCTCTGGGAATCTCTAGTTCCTCCAGCATGACTCTATGGGACATCTGGTAGTTGCACTAGAGGACCAAGAGATTCCTAGAGAGGTATTCTTACAGGCAAAAAAAATGTGTTATTTTTTTATTTGCAGTTTTTCCACTTTCATGGGGTCTTGTCTCCCTATCCTCAGTGAATGTGGGGTGGGGTATTGTACTTACCTGAAAATAAGAGCAGTTTCAGGCAGTGCTTTTATCCCATCATTGTCCTATTTCATTTATTGAATTTTATGGGGACCTCTGATAACACCATCCTCCACCCATACCCTTCCCTTGTTTTTAAACTGCTTTTTTCCTCACTGCTAAGGGGGTAAAGATGCAGTAGGTGCCTTCAGTAGCGTCAGTTGGGGGGGGTGCACGGGGTGCGAGCCACACCAGGTGACACCCCAGAAGGGGGTGACACCCTGTTGGTCCCCCACCCCCTGCGGGGCCTTCCCAGGGCCTTGGGCCCGCTCTCCCAGCCTCCACAGGGCTTCCTGAGCCTCTGGCAGTGCGTGGGGCCCATCCTTCCAGCTGCTGCGGGGTTTCCTAGGTCTCTGGCAGCATGCGGGACCCGTTCTCCTGGCCGCCGGCAGGCTTCCTGGGGTGCCACAGGGCACACGCATGCAGGAAGCCCTGTCCCCCTGCACTGGGTGACACCAAGTCTGGGTACGCCACTGGGTGCCTTTTGATTGCTATTGTGAGGACCCCTCTGTGTAGAAGTGCTCCAAGTTCCAATTGAAGAGGATTGCCAGCTGTCTGTGAACATTTTGGACTATAACTCACACTAGTCCTAGCCAAAATAGTCAATGGTGAGGAAAGCTCAGAGCAGTAATACAACATCTGCAGGGCTTCATGATTCCCACCCGTCACTAAAGGAAAAAGATTGGATGCAAATAAGACCACCTCTTTAAGTTAAAAAATTAGGTATCTGGTTGATTAGAAGAAGAACTTTGGAAAACCAGTGATTTGACCACAACTTTATCCAGTAATTTGAAGAGAAAACGGTTTCATGAAATTACCATTCCCTCCCACTTTGCTTCTCTGAATCATGCTGATTCTTCAGTATATTTACTTGGAAGTCACACTGAACTCAACTAGACCTTCAGATAAAAGGCCTGGGACATCATGAATCCAACTTTGAATAAAATATCTTGGGGGAAGGTTGTAAGACATTTTTTTTAAAAAAAAGGCATGGTTCAAGTTTTAAAATAGTTATATGAAATGGTACTATATAATGCTAGGTTTTCCACAAGCCTGTTTCAGTCACAGGCCTTTCTTTGGAACAATACTTGACATTTCACCTCTTGAATAAAATCAGCTATTGCTTGGAAGCACAGTTTGTGTTGAAATTTAATGAGGATGAATGTACAGGAAACAGTCCTCCAGACCAGTCACCAACACGCAGCTTTAGCAAGCTTCTTCTTTTATTGCAAAAATCAGCATGAGCAAAAATGAAATAATAATAACAATAACATTTTCACTTTAGCCAAAATGGCTAAACAGGAACAAAACTATAACTGCTACATTTTGAAAAATTAGTCAAGCTACAGCATCAGCAAAATATTATTAGTTAATCCATTCAGTTGAAAGGTTAAAGAGAAGTGAAGTGCTTTCCTAGAAACACAATTCCAGCCCACATTTCTCCACCTCTTTGGGTGTAGCCCTTTCAGGCTAATTGGTTGATCTTTCATGACGTGTGTTAGCCCAACCTCTAATTTTCATATTATGTTATGTGACTGCCGTTCCCAAAACATTCTTTGTTATTGAAAACCCCTTGTGTAAATAAAACTCTTTCTCACAGAATTTTGCTTGTTAACTAGCTTTGTTTAGACTAACACACACCTGGGTTGACTATTGTGAATCTGGCCTCAAGAAGCAGTTTTTCTCATCAAGGAAAATATACAGACACGCATCTTTACATTTCAACATCTTAACATTGACTATATATCCCATCAAAACCTGACAGTTTGCTCACTCTGTAAAAGTGAGAGAGTCATAAAGGAGATGATCATTTGGAATTTCACAAAACTCAGCAAGTAGCTCAACACAGAAATTCTGGGGAAAACAAAATCACAGCTATTACTTATCTGTCCATTCTAAGAGAATTGCCTCACCTTGAAAATATAGCAAAAACAAAATAGCCAGTTTTAAAGAAAGTGAAATAATAATAACTAATATAATATAATAATCTGGTACATCATTACAGGTATCACAAACCTTGCTCCAAACCTAAGAACATGGAGCTAAAACTCATATCTTAAACCTATCAGGTTTATCAGAGATATATCTGATGCAAAAATATTTTATATGACTGGGATGGCTTCTTAAACAACATTTGCTTAAACAACATGTGAGAAATGAGATTGGAATGTAATACATTATAATATTAGCTATATAAATTTGCTAACATTTTAACATGTTAACATTTTTGCCAAAAATATTCTGTTAAGATTTCCAGGAGGCTGTTAGCAAACTCAGCCTTCTATTTTAGCAATTGCATTTTTGTGGGATTTAAGTAATACACTGAATATTCAATTTTAAAAATGCCATGACCTTTCATTAAAACAATTAACAATAAAGTGACAGCAGATACCAAAATACAGGATTAATACTTTATCGTGCTAGCAAAAAGGAAAGGGAAGGGGGAGAAAGCGAGAATGTAAGATTTAAAAGGGCTAACCTGCCTTCCTACACAGTAAAAACTTACCTCATTCTCCTGACATAGGTTGAATTGAGCCTGGAACATAATAAGGATGTGCTTCTATATCCCGTCCTATACACCAAAGCTATTGCCATCCTATGTGCTTTTAAAAAAATGAAGAAGAAAGAACAGGAAGATATTTAATGCAACAAATAGTTCTAATGACCAATTGTCAAATTTTCCTAAATGTTTACTAAAGAACTCTTTCACTCAAAAGAGAAAGAATGCATGCAATCTGTGAAGACACTTGAAAAGAAACTGTACTTTACCCTAGAAAATATAGTGGAAGTTACTGTTAACTGCCCTCGAGTTGACTTTGGGGGGTTGCAGACTGCCAGAAATAGTGCAAATTGAGTCCACTTTTAGGGTTAGGGTTAGTGCTAGGGAATCATGGGAATTTTTTTTCTGAGAGTATACAGAAACATAGGACGTTATCACACGTGGGCCAGAAAGCGATAATAAAGTGGAAATGAGGCATTCCGAAAATAAACCGAAAATAAACCTTGATTCCACAAATGGCTTTCACACGTAATTACCTTAATTGCGAAATTATAGTAAGCGCATTTAACGTTCACACACAAGTAAGAAAAGCCCGTAAATGAACTAGAAATGATCTTCTTGCACATGCGCAGACAGAGGAATGCTCGCCGTGGAACCATGGGAAAAGCAGGGAAATGCTCCCAAATGCTCATTTACTTTTTACATTACGGTAAATGTGAAATTAACTTAATTTCGCATTTGCATTTCCTCAAAACTACCGAATTTCAAAAGATCTCGGATAACACCAGTTTCTGTCCAGTTTCTGTCCAGTTTCTGTGCGACGTCGTGTGAAATCGTGAGGCACAAATCCAGTTTCTGTTTGGGATTTGTGTGGATTAACCAGCAGATTTCCCTCGTGTGATAACGTCCATAGATATATAGATATATATTGCTGGTGGATTTTATGCTGTTATAGCTTCTTATACTTGTAATAAGTTATTATAAGTTATATATATTTTTACCTTTTACCAATGGGTTTTCCTTTTATCACAAGCTGTCCTGAGACCCCTTTTAACAGACATGTAATTGTTGTAAAGAAATAAACACAGTGGTTCATGTTTACCAGAAAGGATTTAGATTTTAGTTGAAGATTAGAAGGAATTTCTTGGTGGTGGGATGTTTTTGTCTAGGTGAAAAGGTGTTTGTCTCAGTGTTTGTTGTGTTTATTTTTGTCCAAAGTGAATATGTATTGTTTATGTTATGGTGTTTTTAATGTAAGTAAAGTTTTGTTTTGTTTTTAAAGAAGAAGGAATTACGTGACAGTATGGGAGCAATTGCCTGTTATACTCTATTACAATAATAAGAAGCTATTAAGTATAAGAAGCCAACAAGTCCCACTAAAAAAGGTTGCAGACTGCCAGAAACAGTACAAATTGAGTCCACTTTTAGGGTTAGGGTTAGGGAATCATGGGAACTGTAGTTTATTGTGGCACCAGAGCTCTCTGACAGAGAAGGCTCAGTGTCTCAGAAAAACAACAATTCCCATGATTCCCTAGCACTAACCCTAACTCTAAAAGTGGACTCAATTTGCACTATTTCTGGCAGTCTGCAATCCCCCCTAAGTTCAGTGGGTTTAGGGCTTCAGCCTACAAAGTTTGCAAAACATGCAACTTACAAAACCCTCAGTGGCATCAAAAGTTGAAAACATAAGCTTCATTTTTATATCAATATTATGATGTTTTATTTTTGCACAACTGCCACAAAAGAAATGCAAGAAAGAGCTCTTATAGGGATATTAGTGTATTACAGTTAAAAGTGGGGGGGGGGGGGGGGAGAAAACATTTAGCTGCATACAATCCTGGAAAGAGAGAAACAAACAGGACTTGTTTTGAAAGAGAGAAACTCACAGCATTGTTAAGTTTCAATTTAGATTGTTATATAAGCACATAAATATTCCAACCTATTTTCAAGCATGAGACTTTTACTAGTTTGTAGATCTGTTTCTTACAAAAAAAAAAAGGGTGGGGGGATAAGCATTTTTGTTGTTAAATGAAACTGTTCCCAATTCCTAGGAAGATTTTTCAGAGGATTAAAATGCTCACTTTCATTCTATTACTCGAAAACATTAAGCTTGCTAGCAGTTTTTAAATCAAAAGAGACTTTTAAAGTTAAGAAGTCAGAATGTATTTGTCATTCACTTACTGTTTTCAAAAGCAAGACAGTTTCTGCCAGCAGGAAGCATTTCACAATGATCAAAATGGATTTGTCTAGGGACGACTCTGCCCAGTTTGTCTATTAAGCCAAACTACATTTCCCACAATCCTTTGTCTAACCAAAGACCTCTGGGAAGTATAGTTCCCAGTCAACATGAACCCAAAGATATCTAGTAGATATCTCTATTGGAAATAAGGTTAAGAATTTTTTTTCATTTTTGTATCAAACAAGTTTTAATATACTTTGTTATTGTAATAGATATCTCTGTTAGAAATAAGGTTAAGATTTTTTTTTATTTTTGTATCAAACAGGTTTTAATATACTTTGTTTCTAATTTGATATGAGCCGCCTTCGGTCCCATACTGAGATTTTATATATATATATATATATATTTAATTAAAATATTAAATAATAATAATAATAATAATAATAATAATAATAATAAATTTTATTTATATCCCGCCTTTTTATATATCCCGAGGCTATCTAGGCAGCTTACAATTAAAATACAATCCCATACAATTATAGTAGACAAATAACCCCCCCTTAAAAATATATTAAATCATTATCAACATTAAAATTTAACTTAAAACAAGGCTACAAGTCAATATAATTAAATAGGCACTCTGAATATATAGAGGAATTACCTGATGGTCTGATGGTGGGGGAGAGATTGTGACAATGTCATTCTAGAATGATAGATATTATATATTATAAATTCATATTATTATTATTATTATTATTATTAATATTATTTCTTCCTTTCCCCATGGAGTGAGGCAAGGAACTACAGCAAATCAACACACAACACGTAACACCTGTCAAAAACATAGCATCAATTAAAAACCGGTTAAAACGCATAATATCAATTTAAAATAACAAATCAGACCTGCACATATCAAAACAATCAATCCACAGTTTAAAATTAAAATTTTTATCATCTGGATGGCCCTGCTGGGAGAGACTGGACTCTGAAAGGCAGAATATGAATTAAAGAAACTAATGATAATAATAATGATGATAATAATAATAATAATAATAATAATAACCAAGTTTTTTAAAGATTGGTATGTCAAGGGTAACCTTTAACAGGGTTATTACAGCTTGGAAGACATGGGTAGACTTCACTTCAAACATTTTTTGGAAAGGCCTACTTATGAGCTTCTTACAATCTCTATTGTCTGATAGCAATCTTAATCCTAAATGTATTATGTTAGCCAAAAAATAAAAAATGGGGGAGGGTTAGGAGATGGTCTTCTGAAGGCAGAACTTCATGCCGCATGCTCTTTCCAGGCACATTTTAATGCAGTTGCTGAGTCTGCACTTTGAAATGGAAGACACACATGGGAAAAGAGGATCTATTTAGTATTAACCTTATATTTTTTTTCCCCAGCTGAAAATTGTCCTTCCCCAATATTTGCAAAAAAGGTAAATACTGGCATCTTCCCTCCTCTGCACATCAAGGCAAACAGGATTAGGAAGCCATTTTCTGTTTGTCTTTCACCTCATATTGCAGCCTCTGCATCTGCCTTGTGTAAAAGAGCAATGTTCCCCAAAAAAGAATCCCATAATTACATGTGCCGCAGTAGTTCCACCCAGAGACAGGGTTCTTAGGACAGGATCCCAAACCACATCTCAGCACATTAAAAAGTAGATCGCTCCATGAGAAAATCATGTCATTACACTGTTGTTAACAAAGGAAGAGTATTCATTTATTTATCTTCTAAATATATCTTCTGCGCCCTCAACACCACAGCTTACACTAAAATAAAGAAGCCCAGAATGTATGGATCATTGCACTAAATTTCCGTACAATTCACAAAAGGAAAGAAGTGTATGAACAGCAAGGAAAAGTCCTATGGCATCTTAAAGACTGGCAAATTTATTATGGCATCAGCTTTTATGGAATATGCCACTGGAAGCCTAAATCCCCTCTCCCCCAAGAATTCCTTACAAGTTCATTATACATGGAAGGGAATCATAGACAATATAGAATGGGAGGGAATCATAGACAATATAGAAAATACCCACAGTGAAAATTGCACTATGAGTACTGGCCATTCATGCTCCTGTTGCTAATAATACAAACATCTTGCCATTAGATAAACCATAAATTAACTTACACAATATGATAAGAAACCAATTCAAACCTCTGAATGATAGACCAGTAAAACTTCCTAATTAATTGTAATTGAGCAGTGTTTCACTTAGATCTCCAGTTTAATCTTATCTAACCTAATCTAATCTGAATAGCAAGTAACACCAGAGCCAACCAGCCTTGTTTGACAGCATTGGTCCATGTTGGCTGGATACAATTTCTCAGTATCATAAGGATGAAATAAAATGAAAGTTTGTCTAGGATACCTCTAGGAAGCAAAATCTTTTACATTCTACAACATCTGTATTATCTTTTACACAAATTAGTCTATAACATCCTAATTTCACTACAATTTACCTTATATGGTTAGTGGTTATATTAATTGGAGATAAGCCACATGCTCGTATTGCATTGTAAGGCTATAGATATAGCTGACCATCATTTTGTTAGGCAGAGTTGTTTAACAATCTAGAATGCTTGGTGGATTTCCCTTCAGTGGGAAGTAATTATTAAGATATTGTTGCCTGGTAAGAAGGGAATCTACATATTTTAGTTATATAACCCAGTTTTCTGCATTTATTTTGAGTATTGCAGATAGTGTTGATTTTATCAGATTAAGAGCCAGTTCAACTTGAAAACATAATTAAAGATTCTCATCTGTTTATGAACTGAACAGTATTCAATACACCTATGATTAACATTGTATAATGATATTGTCTGCTATGTATTTGACATTGATTTGTTAATATGTGTATGATTGACATGCCCATAATTCAATAAAATTGTTTTTGTTTTTTTTTAATTATTCAAGGAATTACAGGCAAACTGTGCAGAGCAACCACAGCAAACTACTGATGGACTGACTCAATTAGAGAGGTCGCAGGTCTGAATTTACAGGATCTAAGCAGAGCAGCAAAGGACAAGGAATTTTGAAGATGTCTCATCCACAAGGTTGCCCTGAGTTGGAGTGACTCGAAGGCGGTTAGCAACAGCATATAATATGTAATTAGAAAAAGGCACCAGGAAATAATACAAATATAAAACAAAAACATAAAGCAATATTGAGACGTTATAATTAGGCTTCTTTACAGTTAAAGATATACTGTTCATAGATACAAGATGTGTATTAATTTATATATGATGGTAACTTCCACATCGTTTCTACTTAGACAAGTGTATACTTGTTTTCAATGAAAGTGCAGCTTGCCATCTGCTTCCATGTGCTTTCAGGCAATGTCCCTCCAAAACTGCTCTTGATCCTTTCATGGGCATGCAAAGTGGTCCTTGTTACGAATGTAATAATCGCTGTTTGTGTCTGTTTCTTACATATCCTTTAATTTACAAGACAGTATTTCCTTCAGAACAATAGACCAGATATTTTTAATCCAAGATTGGATTTTGAGTCCTGCTAAATTTTCTAGCACTTAGTAATTTCCAGTTTAGCTGTCATTAAGAACATGTAGTATATTAATTCTTTATGGAAGAGGGTTGCAGCATTGCTAACACTGGTTTATTTAGTTTTTGTCCTTGAAGATGGTAAAAAAAAAATGGTTCCAGTAATTTAATTAGAAAACAGCACTTCATATAAAAATATGAACCACTGAGGAGATATGGTACATTTGCAATTTGAATGATGTACAATAGTGTTGGTTATACTTAGGCATCAGTTTCTTCAGCACAGCAAGCAATATAAACTTAATCCACTAGGCTAATAGGATTAATTAAGCAAACAATCCACATAAATCTCTCAGTAACAAAAAGAAAGGCCAGAGCAACATCTTTGACAGAGTAGATGTCCTACTTGTTTACAAAAAAGATAGATCAAGTTTTCACTCTTCAACATATAAGGTTTCTAAGATGACTTGAAAAGTGCTTCCTCTAACAACTTGCTGAGGAGGGAACTCATCTATAAGTCATATGGATATACTTCATCATCTGGTTCCATCAAGATTCTTGAGATGATGCTGTCATGTTGTTGATGTTGCGTTCCTTCAAGTAATTTCCAACTTTTCTGCAATTTCCAAAGTTGGGACATAAAAACAAACAGAAATATTAGTGCAGAAAGACAACAAGAAATTAGGAGATTAAATCAGAATTTGACCCCTTCAGATGTGGATGCAAAAGTGATGGATGGGAGTCAGAGGTCAGCAGCCTGATGGCTTGCAACTGGAGGAAGAAAAAGTGGAAAGGACAGTATTGTTATGTAATGCAAAGCATTTCCCTCTCCCTTTTAGAAGTCAATCAGTGGTGGGTTATTAGTGGAATTTGGTATGTGTATCTGTTTGGGCCCTAGACTAGGACAGGATTTCAGAAGAAGATAATTATGAGTGAACTGGTTCTCCAAGGCCCAGGAAGCCTAATGAGAACTTACTAACATAACCCTAGCAATGAGAAGCTTGAATATTATGTCTACAAGTTGGGTACGAAGAACTACTAAAAAGACAAATACATGTGTAGAGTAAAAGTACATCAGCACTGTAGAAATAATGCAGTTTGACTCCACTTTAACTGCCATGGCTCCATCCTACAGAATCCCAGGATTTGTAATTTTGTGAGGCACCAACATTATTTGAAAGAGAAGGCTAAAGAGTTTGTAAAACTACAAATCCCAGGATTCCATAGGATGGAGCTACAACACTTGAAATGGTATCAAACTAAATTAATTCCACAATGTAGATACACCCCAGATCAAGCCTGAATGCTCCCTAGATGACTAAGGGCCGATGCAGATGGCCCCTAAGGGGTGGCTCTATGCTGTCCCTGGGAGCGCTGGATTCGGGCCATGGCAACCACACGCCACGGCCCCAATCCAGTTTTTTGCCACTCCAAAAAGAGCTGACAAATGCTGCTCCTTTTTGGGATGGCAAAAAGTCGCCCTTAGCGCCCCGGCAGCAGCTCTTTTATGTCCCTTTGGCGCAGCTCTTTTATGTCCCTTTGGCGCAGCTCTTTTATGTCCCTTTGGCGCAGCGTGTCTACACTCCATCCCCAGGCCGGCCTTTTGGCCAGACTGCATCAGCCCTAAGATGACAAAACTGAGACCAATGTTCTTTGGGCATATTGTGAGAAGACATGAATCATTAGAAAAGGCAATCATGCACCATAAGATAGATAGATAGTAGGAAAAGAGAGAAACCAAATTACAGATGGACAGAATCAATAAATGAAGCCATGGTCCTGTCTCTGCAAAACCAGAGAGAGGAGGGCTGTTAATGATAGGATGAAGTGGAGGTCTCTCATATATAGGACTGCCATAAGTCAAAGTAAACCTGACAGCAACTAACAACAACATTGTTGGGGGAGGAGGACATTTCTCCCTTAGTTTTTTTTAAAAAAGATGAAAAATATATCCTTTCTATTCTTTTAAGCTTGTTCCTGTGTAATATTTCAAACAACATAATAATCTGAAGAATACAATGAAGCTACAGCAAGAGTTTTAGTGCTCCACCCAATTTATAATGATAAATAATTCACCTTATTTAATTTTTGTGTGTGTGAAACAGTGTGAGATTTGTTTGTCATAAGAAACAGTAAACATATCCAGGGACAGCCATGTTGATCATACAGCAAAGTACAAAAACATTCTGTTGAGCAGAGATTTGTTTGTGCAATTAGTTCTAGTACCTGTTGTTCGGAGAGATGTAAAGTTCCTGGCATGTTAACAAGTACTGTCTTATGGAAAGTGATGTTTAATGATAGTACAGTCAGCCCTCCAGGTTAAAGCATCCATGGTTTTAAAGTATTATATAATAATAATAATAATAATAATAATAATAATAATAATTTATATCCCGCTTAATGACAATCAATCCAAGCAGCTTACAATAAAAAATGAATACATCAAATTCCCAAAAACATCCCACCTCCCAATAAAACAGTATTAAATGACATATAATTAAAATATCCATTAACAGAATTTTAAAAACACATAAATTCTCAAAAGCAAATCTTGATTTTTGCCATTTTATTTAAGGGACACCATTTTACTACCCATTCTATTTAATGGGACTTGAACATCCATGGATGTTGGTATCCACAGAGGGGAGGTTTCCCCAGAACCAAACTGTAGCAGATACCAAGTAACCATTTAAAGTTTTTAAAGTTAACCACTTCGGTTTTTTAAAGTGGAACTTCTTTTCTGCAAAGTAGATCGGGATGGTTAGTTTTAATAAGCAGCTGCCCCAGAAGAACTGAACACACCCAGATTGTCCATTGCTCACAAATGCCATTTTGCAGAATCTTTCCATAAAGACAGTCAGCTGCACTTGTTAGACTTGTTAGAAATGCAACAATGTTTAGAGCTGAAGAGTTAAAGATCTCTCAAGGAGAGCAGGAGTGACAGAGTTAAATAGTTTAAGAAGTAATCCATAGTCTCCCCATTTCTCATCCACCTATCCCAACCTCTCTGTGATATAAGCTGATACTCTTAAAGATCTTTCCACCTCTTCTGTTCCCACCCATTTCTATTTCTCTCTCTCAGTTTGTTTCCAAAGTGACACTAGTTTAGCTGCTGAACTAGTTTAGCATCCTAGAGAATTTTCCTGCCATAAGGGAGCTCCTACAGTAAAGCCTTTAGTTTCTTGTGCCCCGGTGTCTTTGCTTCTTAATCATGATTTATAGCAAATGGATAATATGCATCAGTGCTTGTCTTGATGGCAACAGGAAATGGGGATTTATGGAATTCCTATGATCCTGTAGGCTATTTTATTTGTCTTCTTAAAATAGTAAAATAGAATTTATACAAGCAGTTGCAAAAAATCAACAGTGCGGGGTGCCAATTCTTTCAATTGAAAGTAGGTTGTGCAAGAGACAAAACTGGCATAGAGAACTTGTTTGTTGTACAGTTTGTTCTACAGGGTTATGTTCAAGAGCACTTATTAGAACTGGCACAGATCATTTACCAACCTGCCCATGGTATAGTATTTTTTTAAAACGGTTATTAAAGCAAATCAGACAACAGCAACAGAGTGTGATTGCCCAAAGTCATACAGTGGGATTTCATAGCTGAGTAGAGTCCAACATTCAAACCATTACAGCATGCTGGCTCTCTGAAATGTGTTTGCAATGCACCATTATTATTGTCAATATCATTATTATTGAAAATACGAAACTCTGTTGAGTTAAGAAGAGGTTATCTGTGTGGTTCTTTATACACTGAAAGAGAAAATGAATGAAATGTGATCTACTACAACTGGGTGGATCCTTTCACTGAAAATTCAAGTACAGACTGAGGCTGCATCTACACGGCAAAATTAATGCAGTTTGACACCGCTTTAACTGCCATGGCTCAATGCTATGGAATTATGGGATTTGTAGTTCTGTGAGATATGTAACCTTCTTTGTCAGAGAGCTCTGGTGCCACAACAAACTACAAATCCCAGGATTGTGTAGAATGGAGGCATGAGAGTTAAAGGTGTGTCAAACTGCCTTAGTTGTACAGCGTGGCAACAGTCTTAGGAATCTGAGGGTCACAATTTAGAGGAAAAACAGGACTGAGGAGTGGGGAGAGTGAAGTTAACTATAGGGATGCTTGCAAAATAAGCACCTGTTGTTCAGTCCTATCTGAAAGTCCCATTTTTGCCTCCCACCTAACTGATAAGGGCCAAATGTCTGCTTGGAGTTGGAGAGAAGCATAGAGAGACAAGTATAGGATGAATTAACAGTGTAACTAAGGGGTTGGTTGCAGACTGCCAGAAATAGTGCAAATTGAGTCTACTTTTAGGGTTAGGGTTAGGGAATCATGGGAACTGTATTTTATTGTGGCACCAGAGCTGACAGAGAAGGCTCAATGTCTCAGGAAAAAAAACCAGTTCCCATGATTCCCTAGCACTAACCCTAACCCTTAAAGTGGACTCAATTTGCACTATTTCTGGCAGTCTGCAACCCCACAAAATCTTACATGATCTTCCACCATTATTTATTTTGTCTCTGCTCCACCTATTGTCAGGAAATCAGAGGGGGTTTATTCAGTAAATTTTGTGTTGATGGGGCTTTGTATAGGATGGCCTTGGCCACAGTTCACCCAGAAGAAGTTTGCCATCCTGGTTACTGCTACTATTGCTGGCAAGAGAAAAACCTGGCTGGCAGCGGCTCCCATGGAGCAGACAGACATTCATGGATGAATCCATCTCTCTTTTACATATGAAACTGGCTTCCAGTATCAACATAACACAGATACCCACTCACACCATCATATTTGTCTTTTTCCTGTATGATTTTTAACACCTTTGCTTGATGAAGAAACCAGTGGAGCTTCAACAGCTTGCAACGTGTTTTGTGCATTTTAGTTGATCCTATAAAGGTATCACTTTTATGGATTTTTTTTTTTTGGATCTTCTTGTAGATAATGCAGTTGAGAAAAGGATGCCTGCCTGCCTGCCGTTGAAATATTGTCATATCTTTAAAATCTCCACCCCTCCCCTCACTTCTGCCCTGTTGTGTTAAGCCCCATTTTTATCTGTATATTTATTTAATCTACACCACACACTTCCTCCTAACAGTCATGATTAAGACAGTTAACAGGTTTCACCAGAAATCAATAAAGTCAGTCCACTATATCCAAGTATGTATGTATAAGCCTGTATGCTTTTTACTTCTTTGCCTGACCAAGAAGCCAGTGGAGCTGCCAAAGCTTGCAACATTTTGTGCATTTGGGTTGACCCCATAAAAGTATCACTGTGTTTGTGGATTCTGAATGTTATTGTACTTTGCAACATGGCCCACACAGCTGTACTCTGGATATGTTCACCATTCCTTTGTTACAGTTCTGCTACCATGGCTTGAAGAGAACACCAGGGAAAGGCAAGGAATCAGGGTGAGCAGATGTCCTCCTTTTCCAGGACCTGTCCTACATTTCAGCCTTCCATCCAGGAGGAATTTTAACATGTCTGCCATTGTAAGCAGGACTAAAGAAGCATGAATTTACATTTCTAGGAGTTTTTTTTTTAGCATTTATTTTCTGTCCAGGGGGAATGTCCAAAATGTTCTCCATTGTGAGCAGGACTAAAGAAGCATGAATGTAATATTGCTTGGTCTTTCTATTCTATTTTCTTGTTTGATTGACAATGACTGGCCCTTGTCTTAGCTATGGCCAATAGAAAAGTTGTGGCTCTTCTAAATATAACAGGGTCATTATTGTAAATTAAAATTTTGATCTTTCAAACGGAAAGACCTAGAACCTGAGGTGAAGTGGCCTTAAATGACACAGAATGATTTATGGACTCCCGTAATGTCTGATGCATCTACATCACTCAAGACTCAGGATCAGGAAGGTTTGGGGATTTATTTTGGGTTTCAAAGTCATATTCAGTGTGATCTTTGAATGTCTTCTTTATTTATGTTTTTTGTGTGATGCCTGCACTTTTTTGTGATGACAATAAATGTACAATAAATGTTTTATCAATCTATCTCAGTGGTTCCCAAAACTTTGGCCCTCCAGATGTTTGGGACTTCAGCTCCCAGAATTCCTGTTAGCCAATTTGGCCTGGGCTTCTGGGAGTTGAAGTCCTGGAGGACTAAAGTTTGGGAATCACTAAATTTAAAAAAAAAATATTAAAAAATTGTTATATTGTATTCCACTGTCAATATTTCTAGGAGTGTTATTCTAGCTTTTATTTTCTGTCCAAGAGGATTTTCAAAATGTCCTCCATTATGAGGATGACTGAGAAGCATGAATTTACTTTTCTAGGAATGTTTTTTAACTTTTATTTTCTGTTTAGGAGGAATCCCAAGACATCCTCCATTGTGAGCAGGACTAGAGAAGCATGATTTTACCTTTTTAGGAGTGTTTTTTGGCTTTTATTTTCTGTGCATCTCAGTGGTCCCCAAACTTTGGCCCTCCAGATGCTTTGGACTTCAGCTCCCAGAATTCCTGTTAGCCAAGTTGACTGGGGGCTTCTGGGGGAGCTGACATCCAAAACACCTGGAGGACTAAAGTTTGCGAGTCACTGAAAATTTAAAAATAATTTTTAAAATGTTATACTGTATTCCACTATCAATACTTCTAGGAGTGGTATATTAGCTTTTATTTTCTGTCCAGGAGGAATTTCAAAATGTCCTCCATTATGAGGCTGACTAA
Source organism: Phrynosoma blainvillii (assembly GCA_026167975.1). Lineage (NCBI taxonomy): Eukaryota > Metazoa > Chordata > Lepidosauria > Squamata > Phrynosomatidae > Phrynosoma > Phrynosoma blainvillii. The sequence goes on from JANUYF010000003.1 coordinate 117,966,489, forward strand.
GAAGTATAAATAATAATAATAATAATAATAATAATAATAATAATAATAATGTTATACTGTATTCCACTGTCAATATTCCTAGGAGTGTTTTCTTCTTCTTCTAGCTTTCCTTTGGGGATGCCCTGCGTTTTAAGTTGAATGCCCTACATTTCAGAGTGCTTTGTCATCTTCTGGTCATCTTGCAAGGAAGGAAGGAAGGAAAGGAAGAAAGAAAGAAGGAAAGAAGGGAGGGAGGGAGGGAGGGAGGGAGGAAGGAAGGAAAGAAAGAAAGAAAGAAGGAAAGAAGGGAGGGAGGAAGGGAGGGAGGAAGGAAGGAAGGAAAGGAAGAAAGAAAGAAGGAAAGAAGGGAGGGAGGGAGGGAGGAAGGAAGGAAAGAAAGAAAGAAAGAAGGAAAGAAGGGAGGGAGGGAGGGAGGGAGGGAGGAAGGAAGGAAGGAAAGGAAGAAAGAAAGAAGGAAAGAAGGGAGGGAGGGAGGAAGGAAGGAAGGAAGGAAAGAAAGAAAGAAAGAAAGAAGGAAAGAAGGGAGGGAGGGAGGGAGGGAGGAAGGAAAGAAAGAAAGAAGGAAAGAAAAAGAGAGAGAGAAAGAAAGAGAGAGAGAGAAAGAAAGAAGGAAAGAAAGAGAGAGAGAAAGAAAACTTGACTGCATAATTTGTGAAAGAAAGAAAGAAAGAAAGAGAAAAAAGAAGGAAGGAAGGAAGGAAAGAGAGAGAGAGAGAGACAAAGAAAGAAGGAAGGAAGGAAGGGAGGGAGAGCTTCCTATCCTAAGGGGTGCCCACTCCTCACAGGGAGGAAAGGGGAGAAGAGGTTGAAAGAGGAGGAGGGTTTTTGGAGGGGGGGGGGGGTCCAGCCTTTCCTGCGCTTGCGCATGGGTGAGGGGCTGTGTCTGTGACCAGACTCACGTAGAGAGAGGAGAGAGAGCTTCCTTGCCTTCTTCCCATTGCCGGGTTCTCAGGGGCCGCCTCCAGAGGAGGAGAAAGCAAGTATTCCTTCTGAAGAGAGGGGCCTAAAGTCGGAGTTTTGGTGGCTCCAGGGAACCAGGCACAGCACAGCAAAGCAAAGCATTTCTTCTTGGCCCAGGTAAGGTCTCTGGGCTGCATGCGCCCACCTGGCAAGGATGCAAGGATGCAATGGAGCAAGGAAGGGATGGGAGGCTCTGCTTTGCACCTTCTTGCTCCCAAATGCCTCCCTGCCTCCTTTTTTTCTCCTTCTCCTCCTCCCCCCCCTCACCCTGACTTTTGGCTTAAACCCCCTTCTCCTCCTTCCCCTCATTGGCTGCAGCATCCACACTGCAGAATTAATCCACTTGGACACCGCTTTTAACTGCCATGGCTCCATGCTGTACAATTTCTAAGACGTTAAGCCTTCTACTGTCCCAAAACACACTGCAGATTTTTTTAAAAAAAATTATTGTTGTTTGTTGTTGTTGTTATTATTGTTGTTGTCATTATTAAAACAAACCTATACAGATTCAAAGATAGAGCCCTGTTAGTCTGTAGGATCAGTATGTAGAGAGCTCTTGTAGCACTTTGGGACTCTTTGGAAGAAAGAAAGATATAGCTGTGTGTTAGTCTGTAGGATCAGTATGTAGAGATTGTAGCACCTTGAGACTGCATCTGAGGAAGTAGATTGAAGTTCCAGGAAAGCCCATGCTGCCAATTTCTTTCTTTCAGTTAGGGGGGTTGCAGACTGCCAGAAATAGTGTGAATTCAGTCCACTTTTAGGGTTAGGGTTAGAGTTAGGGAACCATGGGAACTGTATTTTATTGTGGCATCAGAGTTGTCTGACAGAGAAGGCTCAATGTCTCAGAAAAATAACAGTTCCCATGATTCCCTAGCACTAACCCTAACCCTAAAAGTGGACTGAATTCACACTATTTCTGGCAGTCTGCAACCCCCAAGTCTCAAAGCTGCTACAAGATCTCTCTATGCAGATTCAAATTGACAGCTTTGCATTTTCCATAACATATCCATCTCTTTATATCTATATCTATCTAGGGAAGTAGGAAGAGAGGAAGGCCACATGCTAGATGGATGGACTTTATTAAGGAGGTCACGGGTATCAAGGGGGTGCAGGATTTAAGCAGAGCAGTGGAGGATGGAGCATCTTGGAGATGTCTCATCCATAGAGTCGCCAAGAGTCGAGATCGAATCAAGGGCAGCTAACAGCAACAATATCTGAACATTAACTGTGTATGAAAAAAGAGATATCAAGAATTTTAACTACTTTCTAAGTACATTCTACTACATCTGGTTTCATAGAACATTTGTTCAGCTCAATATGCACAACTTCTGATTTTCCTGTCTTTTCACACAGTCTCGACAGCTTAAAATCAGTTAAGCTCAGCTCTTATTGATAATTCTTCTCTTACATAATTATTTATCTAAAATTTCCCACTTCCTTTTGCATAGTTCTATAATGGAGGTTCCATTCTTTTTCAATAATATTCAGTAATATTCAAATCACTGCAGATTTTAAGCTGTTTTTTAAAAAAACCTAAAGATTATCAATCATCAAGAAAATTTTGAAGAAATGTTAGAGCAGATAAGGCAAAGAGAAGTGGTTAATCATAAGTTAATATTTCACGCTACTTAGGCAAAGTAAAAGGAAGAAATAAGCCTGTTATTTAAGCTGATGAGAATTGTGGATGAGGATTGGGAGAGGGGTTAGGCAGTTTAAAGTAGGGTCATACTGGGTTATTTCTGCAGTGTGGATGCAGCTGTGTTGAGACCCTCCTTCCTTTTGAGTCCCAGTTTTTCGGGCAAAGCAGGGTACAAATAAATATAAATATAAGAATAAGATCGCTCATGTTCTTTCCCCTTTTAACCCCCATGCTGCATCCTGCTGGAATTAAAAGCAGAGAATTTATTTATTTATTTCATTTTTTAATATCGCCTTTCTCCCAGAAAAAGAACCCAAGTGGGCTCACAAGATAATTTTTAAAAAAAATTACAATTAAAAAAAAAACATTACTCTGCATCTGCACTGCAGAAATAATCCAGTTTGACATGGCTTGAACTCTCTGCCAGAGAAGGTTAAATGGAATCATAGAAGAGTTGGGAATGTCTCACAAAACTGCAGATCCCACAAGTTCATAGCGTGGAGCCATGGCAGGTAAAGCAAGGTCAAACTGGATTATTTCTGCAGTGCGGATGCAGTTTCTTCTGATACACAGTGGCCTTCCCTTCGAGGTCAGCTGTGCTTTATATGGATACTCTTTCCTCCTTCCTTTACTTTCACGGGAATCTCCCAGCTTCCCTCAGCATGGCACATTGGTTTGAGTGTTGGACTATGACTCTAGAGACCAGGGTTTGGTTCTCAGGTTGGCCATAAAACCCGCTGGGTGACCTTGGGCAAGCCACACTCTCTCAGCCTCAGGGGAAGGCTGTGGCAAACCTCCTCTGAACAAAAAACTTGCCAAGAAAATCCCATGATATGTTCGCCTTAGGGTGACTTGAAGGCACACAACCATAACAAAAAACTGCTTCCCTCAAGCACTTTCTCTTCCCTTTTTTTTTGGCAAAAAGAGGCCTTGCACCCAAGAGGTGGAGAGATTGTTGCCTGGCAGGAGAGAGGGGAGAAACTTGGTAAACTGACAATCCCTGTAAAGAGTGAGTTGCCCAGATTTCAGACCAGTCTAGTCTTGTCAAATTCCTGGCAGGGATTTGTTCCCTTTTTTTTTTAGCCTGCCTATTCCCCCAAAGGCGAAAAAGGAGTTGACGTGGAAGTGAATCTTGCTTTTAACTCCCACGCTTGTTCCAGCTCCTTTTGAGAGCTGTTCATGTTTTACTCTATATAACTAACGGTTAAGCTGTGGAGTGTGTGGATTTTGTGAGAGAAGAAATCTGAGTCGTTCCTCTTTGGCTCTTATTCGTGCAAGCAAAAAAAAAAGTGAATAAGTTGTGATTCCTGGGCCTGCCTTGATATACCAGAACACGTGTGAGGCCTAAAATTTAATTTAAAAAAAACAATGTAATATCTGAGGAAGTAAGCTCAAGTCTACTTCAACGCTACTACTTCAAGTCTACTACACCACCACCATTTTATTACTTAAATAAATACGACATTCTAAGACATAGCCATGTTAATAAGGGACATTAGTATGAAAAGGGACCTTGCAGCACTTTTGAGACTAATTGAAAGAGAAAAGTTGGTAGCATGAGCTTTCCTAGACTTGAGCCTTTGTTGTTTGAGCAGAGTGAACATGTATCATAACCAGAAAGGAGGACAAGGCACCGTAAAATGTAAGTCATTCAGGACAAATGTAGGAGATTACAAAATAAAAAACTGAAAACACTCATATAAATATAAATTCATACTTCTTAGTCATGCTCAAAATGGAGGACAAGCTGGAATTCCTCCTGGACAGAAGGTTGAAATGTAAGATAGATCCAGGAAAAAGAGGACATTTGGTCATGCCAGGTTTGAGTGTTGGACTCTGGAGATCAGGGTTCCATTTGCTGCTGATGTCCTTGGACAAGTCACACACTCTCAGCCTCAGGGAAAAGCATGGCAAAACTTGCTAAGAAAAACCCATGGTAGATGAAACTTCACCATAAGTTGGAAATGTCTTGAAAGCATGTAACAACAACAAAGGCTGAAGTCTAGGAAAATTCATTCTACTAATTTCTTTCTTTCATTTAGTCTCAAAAGTGCTACCAGATCCCTTTGCAATCTGATTTTCCAGACTGACACAGCTAGGTCTTTGAATGTCATACTTAGTTTGGTAACAAAATGTGTTTCAAAGTTGAGCTAGACTTTGGCCAGTTGAGCAAAGCTGAGCTAGACTTTGGCCAGATTTGGCCAAGTTTTCATTAGATTCTTAAAAATTAGACACTATTCATAATTTTCTTTTTTTAAAAAAGGCTTGAGCTGGATTGGTTTAGGCAGACATTCCTAGCAAGCAATGCATGCTCTGGGTTTCCCCCCTCCCTCCCAGTGTAAATTGATCTCTGCAAATAAAAGGGAGCAAACATCAGAGTGGACCAAAGAGCCAATGCGAAAAAGAGCTGTTTATACAGAAACTTAACTGCTCCTTCTTCAGTTGCAGTCCTTTTTATTGGATTTCACTTGGAAAGAAGTTGGGTGTCCATTACGTGAATGGGGGAGGGGAGAAATACGTGGCAGTAGCATTCTTTCGTCAATCTTTTGCTCGCTTCACAAACTTCTGGAAAGAAGCTATTTATGCTGACTCTTACTCATGCTTGCTAAGTATGAATAGCATGCCATTTTAAGCAGGTCACACAGATGCAAAAAAACCCTGAGCTTTTAGAAATGTGGGGTTATGTAAGTTCATTTTTTTTGCCATTTGATAATGTACAGGCCACTCTAAAACATCTGATTTATCTTCAAGAAGTTTTATACGTTTTTCTCCTGAGGGTTTAGTTTAGTACAACATCCTATTTGGGATGATACAGAAATCTTATGAATGCATGTTTTTCTTAATACTCAAAAGTTCCTATGTGAGATTTTAACAACAAAGTAAAGGATTTCTGTGGCTTAAAAAGCTATTCTGTAACAATTTATATCAATTCAAATTCCTGAAAGAGACTGCTAAAGGCAGATGCATAACTTTCTTCTTGAATAAAAACTATTTGAAAAGAATGTGCAATTGAGATCATATAATGTCTGCTGTAGCAGCAATCTTGTACCTAATTATGTGATGGCAGACTTAACTCCAGTGTTTCCCAACCTTTTCTACGCCCCACAGCCCTAGGAAATATTTGTTTAATGTTCGCACCCCCTGCAAAAGTAATATCAAATTTAAAGATGAAGAAGTCCCTATTTCTAATTTTTGAAAATGAATTTGAACCACATACAATACTGCGAGTGAACAAATTGAACTTTAAAAATAAATAACAAGAGGCAAATCTAAATTGAACAATTAGATTCTAATTTATTTAGAAAAAAATGTAAACAGTAAAATCAATCCCAACTGTGAACGTAAAATTCAATGACTTTTTTGTTCCAGCTTCTCATTCATGATTTTGTCCAAACATGGAACTTTATTCCTATCTGTGATACACAAGTCTGCCTATAGACCACTGAGTGATAACTTGTGATTTGTAACACAAGCCACTCTTTGTTACACCCCATGAAACTCCATCTTGCACCTATCAGCTTCCAGGCCCGGTACAAGGTGTTGGTTATTACCTTTAAAGCCCTTAATGGCTTGGGTCCAAGCTATCTCAGGGACTGCCTTCTCCCATACAATCCTCCCCGCGCTCTCCGGTCATCTGGGAGGAATTTGCTGCAGCCTCAAAAATCGAGGCTTGCAGCTACCTCCCAGAGGGCTTTTTCTGTTGCCGCCCCCAGATTCTGGAACGACCTGCCGGATGAGATCCGTCAGTTAACATCGTTAGACAGCTTTAAAAGGGCTGTCAAGACAGATCTCTTCCGGCAGGCCTTTCCAGATTAATTATCCCAGCCTCGGGTACTCCCCACCCCAGTGATCCTTACGTGGCCCCATCTAAGGATGGACGAGGATTATTGCCGTGGGTGTATATTGCTGGTTGCTAATTGTTTTATTGATGAACTGTCTGTTTTTAACTCTTACAGATTTAATACTGTTTTAAAGGGGGGAGGGGTTGTTGGGTTTTGGGTATTGTATTTGATTTTATGGTTGTGAGCCGCCCTGATTGGGTTTCCAAAGGGTGGGATATAAATAAATTTTATTATTATTATTCTGGGGTTGTAGGCACCCCCGGCTGGAAACCCCTGCTAAGTCCATTGGGACTTACTTTTGAGTAGAAATGTATAAGCAAGCTAGATAAGCCACTTTCTGGTCCACACTGAAACTCTTCTGCAGCAGCTGGACTGCCATTCCTTTGCCATACACATGGGCATTGCAGGGCTGCATATGGTACTACCAACTGTGACCAAGATCCTGTGGTGTATTTTGACATCAATTGCCAGCAGAGTTAGGGCTTTCTTCCCTCCACTTCAGACCTCTGTAATGACCCAGATTTGATCCCAGGGATTTCCTGGTCTTTTAAAAGTCTTTCAAAGTTTTTAGGGTGCATAGGATGGGTTTCAGCAATCAGAACCATAGAATCAAAGGGTTGGAAGAGACCACAAGGGCCATCCAATTCAAAGCACTCCCAAAAGATGGCCACCCAGCCTCTGTTTCAAAACCTAAAATCAAGGGAGGAGTTGTTGCTTTAGGATGAAGCAGTGAAAGCACACCATTGGATCCTGGCCCATGTCTGTAAGGCTGCTGCCCCACTGCAGAAATAAAACAGCTTGACACTGCTTTCACTGCCATGACTCAATGCTGTGGAATTCTGAGATTAGTTGTTTTGTGAGTTATTTAGCCTTCCCTGTCAGAGAGCTCTGGTGCCCCATCAAACGACAAATCCCAGGATTTCATAGGATAGAGCCATGGAAGTGGTGTCAGTCTGGTTTATTGTTGGCAATGTAACATCAGCCCAAGACACTTTGAGTCTTTTTTGTTCATTTTGGAATATTGCATCCAGTGACAGTGGTCTTCTGAGAATGAGGCAGGCAAGCAAAGAAGACATGAGAAATCAAGCCAGCCATCAATCAAACTTTTGCTCCAGCTGAGTGCCTTCATCCCTAGGACGACTTGGAGTATCCTGTAGAAAGAAAAAGAGCAAGGGTAACAGACAAAGAAAATTCCAGAGCTTGCTAGAACTAGTTGAATGTCCTCAGGGCTAACAGACCCCATAAGTTGTACGTTTACTGTTATTTCCCATCAAGTCAAGATTGAATTATCACAACCTTATGGCCAAGAGCGCTGGTCATCAACTGGTCAGTCACCATCTTGTAAATTCAGGGCTGTGACTTCCTTGATGGATTTAATTCCATTGCTGACCATTATTCTCTTCTCCAGTGAGACACTGTTTCATGATACATCCAAAGTATGATAGCCCCAGTTTAATCAGTGAGAGTTCAGGCCCGATTTGCTCTAGGATCCATTCATTTGTGTTTTCAGAAGTCCATGGTATCTGTAGAACTCTCCTCTAGCACCATATTTCATATGTATTGATTTTATTCCTGTCAGTTTTCTTCACTGTTCAGTTTTCACGCCCATACGTAGAAATCCAAAGTACTATGGCATGAAAATGTTAAGTAAATGTATTTTTATTTTCCTTGAAAGCTGCCTTGGAACAATATTGTTCCTCAGAAATGGGACAGATGTTATTTTTTATCTTAGTTACTTCCTGCCTTTTCCCCAGGAAAGCTAAATACCCTGAAGCTACCATATCCTGTCTGATCTTGGAAGCTAAGCAGGGTCAGCCTTAGTCAGTATTTTGATAGGAATACCAGGTATATTTCATGCTACATTTCAGAGGAAGGCCAGGGGAAACTACTGAGTACTCCTTGCCTAAGAAAATTCATAGGCTCACCATTATTCGACAGGCAACTGGAAGACACACACACACACACACACACATGCACACAAACACACTTTCCCCCTGAATTGGGACTCATGATAGCTCACAAAAATGAAAACTACTTACGGTACATGTTAAAACTCACCAAATTATTGTTATTTGTGATTAGCTTGTCCATAAAATTAAAACCATTTAAAACATATCCATTCAAAATAGTGCAACTCACTGTTAAAAGGTATTTCTTGGAAAGGTCTATTGGAATAGAAAAGTCATCACCTGCTAATAAAAGGACAATAAGAAAGGAGCCAATCTAGGAAGGGAGTTGCAAGGCCTGGGACCTGCCACTCAGAAAGCCTACGTTCCCACCAGATGTGACATCTGGCTTGACAACAGTACATGTGAAAAAGATCTAGGAGCCTTAGGGCCTTTGCAGACTGCTACAAATAGTGCAAATTGAGTCCACTTTAACTGTCCTGGCTCAGTGCTAGGGAATCATGGGAATTGTATTTTTTCTGAGACATTGAGCCTTCTCTGTCAGAGAGCTCTGGTGCCACAATAAACTACAGTTCCCATGATTCCCTAGCACTGAGTCAGGGCAGTTAAAGTGGATTCAATTTGCACTATTTCTGCCAGTCTGCAAAGGCCCTTAGTGGTCCACAAGCTGAACAGAAGTCAGCAGTGTGATGTGGCAGCTAAAAAAGCCTATGTGATTCTAGCCTGCATCAAAAGGAATACTGTATAATGTCTAAATTGAGGAAAGTAACAGTAGTACTTTAATTTCCTCTGGGCAGACCTCACTTGGAATACTGTGTCCAGTTCTGGTCACCACAATTCAAGAAGGATATTAACAAGTTGAAATGTGTCCAGAGGAGGGCAACCAAAATGGCAAAAAGTCTGGTAACCATGCCTTCTGAGGAGTGAAGGGAGCTGGGTTTGTTTAGCCTGGAGAAGAGAAGGTTAAGAGGTGATATTGTAGCCCTGTTTAAACATTTGAAGGGATGTCATATTAAGGATGGAGGAAGCATGTTTTCTGCTACTCTAGAGACTAGGTCATGGAGCAATAAATGCAAGCTCCAGGAAAAGAGATTCCACCTCAACATTAGGAGGAACTTCCTGACAGTAAGTGCTGTTTGACAGTGGAACACACTCCTTTGGAGAGTAGTGGAGTCTCCTTCCTTGGAAGTGTTTTAAGCAGAGGCTGGATGGCCATCTGTCAGGAGTGCTTTGATTGTGTATTCCTGCATGATGGGGTTTGGACTGGATGGCCCTTGAGGTCTCTTCCAATTGTATTACTTCTTGATTCTGTGTGTCTGTGAGGGTGATGGGGCCAAGAGAAGGGCCTTCCCAGAATTTCTTAGAACTCCAGCAGGTTCTTATAGAAAAGCAATATCCTTCAGCCAGCCTGGACCTGAGCTGTATAGGGCTTTGTAAGTCATAACCAGCACTTAAAATTGTGTCCAGAAGCAAACTGGTAGCCAGTGAAAACTGATGTAACAGAGGAGTTGGGTGCTTCATGTAACCAGTCCCGGTAAAAGTTTGTCTGCTACTCTTTGGCCAGCTTAAGTTTCTGAGCACTTTTGAAAGATAGCCTGATAAAGAGCTTTTTACAATAATCTAAACAAGGTGTAATTTGGGCATGTGTCACCTTGGCCAGATCAGGTATCTCCAGAAGTCAGTGCAATTGTGTTATAGCTTTAACTACAAACACATTCCTGGCCATCATAGAAGCCTGAACATCCAGTCTCCAGGAGGAATCCAGGATGACATGCAAACTGAACCTGCATCTTCAAGGGAGCGTATCTTCACCTAGCACAGGTTGAACCCCATTCTCTGCCTTTTGACTGATCAGGAGTACCTTCGCTTATCTGGATAAATGCTGAAAATTCTGTTTACAGTAAAAGAAAAAGCACTATTCTCTGCCGTTCTCCAGATGCAGTTTGCTCAGTTTAGTGCAGTTTGAAAAAGATGGTAAGATGGTAAAAGCAATGGTGCTCCAAGAATTTTATTTTATATTTGCTACTAACTGATTACAGGCTTGGTAATCATCCAAAAGACACCTCAACTTCCACCAGTCTTTGACATCAAGCCTTTTGGATGATTACCAAGCCTCTGATCAGTTGGTAGGATATAACCATATGCTTCAGTATTTTATGCCTGTCCTGTCTTTATTAAGAAAATCTGAAAACATGTTTATGTATATCCATAATGTCAAAGCAGATGGGTGTTTATACTGAGCTCAAAGGATATAACCAACTTTGGCACTAGCAAAGTTAGTTTTTTTAATGGCTATTTCCTTGTTAGAGGAATCCCTGAGCACTAAAACCCCTGAAGAGCTGACTAATTAGGACAACTTAACATTCAAACATCAATATGTCTGAGGATTTCTTATAGTGTTACTGGGAAACAGTATCAACTAATGCTCTGGCTGATAAATACCAGACTCTATTATCTGTTTCACAAATGTTGAGTGCCTTCAAGTTGTTTCCAACTTAAGATGGCCTGAGGCTTTCTTGGTAAGATTTGTTCAGAGGGGATTTGTCTTTGCCTTTGTCTGGGGCTGAGAGAATGTGACTTGCCTGAGGACATCCATTAGACTTCCATGGCCAAGCAGTGATTCAAACTCTGGTCTCCAGAATCATAGTCCAGTGTTCAAAACACTTACACTGGCTCTCTATTTCACAAATACCTCCATACATTCATGGTGAGATCAAAGTGGATTCACTTGACTTTTGTTCTATGTTGTTTTAATTTCAAGGTTAATTTTTGCTGTTTTCTTTGTAGTTAAGATATCCCAGTCTTATTAAAAGTTACCCTTTCTAAACCATGGTTGTAAACTATAATTTCTGGTTCTTTTTGGACATGATCATTATGCTTGGTTGGAAAGCCCAGATGGTGTTTTGATTTCAAAAATCTCAGAGATTATAAACTCATGGGCTTCAGAGAAGCATTAATGTGGGCGCCTGTGGCCTGCAACTAGATAGCCCTGCCACATACCCTTCTTTTCTATGGATGGAAAAAATGAAATAGATATAGACTTGTAGTGTAGTGCTGATGGCACATGCCATTTCTGGTTCAAGGGATATCTCTTAAGGAGGGAACAGCGGGCAGTAGAAAACCGAGTTCTTGTGCTTAAAAGGAAAACAGGGTCAGGTCAGGACAAGGAGCCAGGTAAAAGGATGTGAATGAGCAACTGTGGTTCATAAATGCATCCATGTGGAGTGGGAAAGAGTAGGTGAGGAACACTAACAAGGGAAATTGCATGGAAATTCAGAGATAATTGATGAGAAGCCACTCCACCTTAATGTTTCAGACTCTGATGTGAACCATAGGTAAGATATTTATCTTAATTAAGAGTTGTATCTGGGTGTATCTTCAAGACTATGAATGAGATGGAACCCAAACATGTTCCCCTTAAAACAGGGGAGATTGTCAGATGGGGGAAAAAGCTGGGAGTAAAAGGCATACTCCCAGCATAATAGTGCAATCATGCTGAAGATTTTCAGACACATCGTGCTTATCCAGGACTTATCCTGTGAAGATCCATAAATGGTCCAGCAACAAACCATTCATGGGGAAGTTCTGGAAATGGTTTGTTGCTGGAACATTCTTGGATCTCCATGGGATAAGTCCTGGATGAGTGCGACGTCATCTGAAAATCTTCAGAGCCATCGCGCAATTATGCTGGAAATACGCCTTTTACTCCTGGCTTCCTCCCCCATCTGATAATCTCCAGGGTGGAGAACCATTTTAAGAGGGTGGGCCAGATCCTAAAACTGCCCATGGGTCAGATGACACAACTGGTTTTCAAGCTGAAGTGCTGAGTGGAAAAGCTCTAACCATCATTTCAGCCAGTAAGCTAGCTCCAGTCTACATCTAGGCACCCCATAAGTGGAGGAAGTGAAGCCAGCTACACGTAGCCAGCGCTTCATGAGATCTCTGAGGACAGAACTCTGTTGGCTACTAAACTGCTGGTTGAGTTCATTCTTTTCTCTATTCACCTTCCCTCTTCCCTGCTTACCTCCCTAATTGGGAGGGAGGCTGGGGCAAATTTCCATGTTACTCTAAGTCTCTTATTGGTGATAACATTGGGATTCCCGCTCTATCTGGCTCACTTGCCCATTTGGTCAAGTAACAAGGGTCCTGTCTGCTTGGGCCAATTAAACTGGCCTCCCCTTGGCTTCCCAACAATGAGTCTGGATGGTGCATGGTCCAAACCCAGAGTCTAGCACAAACAGAACAGACTACATCTAGCCTGTTTAGCATCACACCCAGCATATACCCCTCTTGATACTTACTTTTAAAACTCCCTGTTTACTCTGGATCTTCCCAGAAGATCAGGGGCCCTCCATTCTGTCGCTGGGTGGCTGTTTGAAATGCATCCCGCTGTGGTGCTCGAGGTCATTGCACTTTTTCTACCATTATGTTTCAACCTCAGTACCAGAACCAAGCTAAGAGCTCCCCCCCAGCTATTGTGAAGAGAGGGAGACTTCCAAGCAGCCCCTTTCCTCTCTCTCAAGGCCCTTTCCTCTCTCTCAAGGCTCTCAAGGCTGTTCCACTTGTGCTGCTTCACCCTAGGCTCAAGCCACCAACACAATAACCAACACAATCGCCACACAAGGCCGTCTCTATTTGCCTTCTTTCCTTTCCTGCCTTCGGGGCCTATTGTGGGAAGTGGGGAGGGAGTGGAAGAATAAGGTGGCAATGCTACCCCTGTGCAGTAGCTTGCACAGCGTGGGATGAGGCTCCCGCCAGTGCCAGTCTTTTTGCACAGCTTCCTGCTTTGTTGCCACTGCCACATTTTAACCTATCCACTGGCTTGCTACGAAGGAGAAATCCAGGACTCACTGCTTCAACTGGCCCAGCCAGCTGGGACATTTTCAGTCCTTTCAATTTGTGATTTTCTAGTTTTCTGGGACAAATGACAACCCTCCACCCAACTGTGTGACAGCAGGTGAACAGCTGCCTGGCATCAGAATGGAAGACCTGAGGTAATGGGGAGGTTGGAGCAGCTGTGGGGCCAGGATACTCTGGGCTGCACCTGGTGTATCCTGGCCAGTGCAGACGGTTCCCAGGGTGTATGTGAAATATATGTTATTTCCAGTCCTTGATTGGAGATAACACAGGGATTTGACCTTGCCCTGTTCACCTCCCCAGTTGGAAAGAGACATATATATTTCTGTTTGTAGAACTGACATGCTCAGAATACATTTTTTTTGTTTTATTGTAATGCTTACAGCAGGGGTCGGCAACCTACAGTCCGGGGGCTGGGTGCGCCCCCCAAGGCCTCTGGACCGGTCCCCGCTAACCCCTGTTGTCGCTGCCGCGTGCGTGCATGTGCACGTTGCGGCCGCCATTTTGTTTTCCAAAATGGCGGCCGCAACTCGTTTGCGCATGTGCAGTACTCCTGTGCATGCGCCAAAGAGCCGCAGCTGCCATTTTGTTTTCCAAAATGGCGGCCACGACTCGCTCCCGTATGCGCCGAGTACTGTGCATGTGCAAACGAGTTGCGGCCGCCATTTTGTTTGCCAAAATGGCGGCCACGACTCGCTCCTGCATGCGCAGTACTCTGGAAGTACTGCACGTGCGTGAGTGAGCGTGTGCGCTGTCATCTCCCCCTCCCGGCCCGGCGGAAGACCCCAGGACCAGCGGACCGGCCCCAGGTCTGTAAATCTTGCCGACCCCTGGTTTACAGTCTCTCTCATTTTCAAATGTATGCAGTGGTCTGCTTTTCATATACTCCCGAAGCCTGAGAGATGTGAGATTTGTTAGCGTTCAGCAGCTTGTAACTTTCACTTATAACAAAAATTTGAAGACAAAAGCTCTAAAACCATTTTAAAGTAAATTGAATAAAAATTTTGATTGCTATCTGAAATACCAATATTTTAAATGAAATAAACAAAACATAATTTTATGAGTAAACCAAATTATACGTGATATATTTTATGTTCTGAAAACAACACAGTGACTTTTTATCTGCAAAGTGTAAAAAAATACGAATTCAGTTTTTAACATATCTCCCACAAATCTGTTCTTTCCCCCTCTCCCCACCCGAAGAAACCATGAGGGAAATCATTCTTCCCTGTGGCTTAAAAATTTCTGGAAACGACATCTGTAGGAGAAGCATATGTGGAAGCACAAGCAAACACATGCTCAGAATTTGTGACAAGCCAAAGTTCCAGAACATATGTGGCCACTGATTGTGAACTGAACGTGAAATTTTGTCTTTACAGATGACAGATACATTCTGATAATTCAATCCTTTTCCTTTAGCATTTAATCTTGGCAAGGCTAAAAAAGATTCTAAAAAGATTCTCTGTGTTTCTTTCATTTTCAGAAGAACTACAAGTACTTTCAATAATAATAATAATAATAATAATAATAATAATAATAATAATAATAATAATAAATTTTATTTATATCCCGCCCCTCTGTCACGCAATCGAGGCAGCTCACAACAATTTAAAAACTTCATACAATATTAAAATACCATCCAAATCCCATAGCCCCATAATCCTGGGAAAATGTTGATAATCTAGGACATGTTTACTAATACTGGTGTTTCATCAAACAAACACTCTATAGGGCAAATGCTGCTTATTAATGCTCAAAATTACAAGGCAAATTTCCCTGACTGTAATCTAAAGGTTCTGTTTGCAGATATGTACAAAGCATGTTCTACAGGTGGTATTTGTGTATGCTAATGATTCTCTTGTTGTTCTTGTATGCCTCCAAGTTGATCCAACTAATGTGACTTTGGCAATATTTGTTTGGGGAGGGGGGGAGGTTGCCTTTGCCTTCCACTGAGGCTGAGAGAGTGTGATTTGCCCAAGGTCACCCATTGTGTTTCCATGGCCGAGCGGGTATTTGAACCCTGATCATCAGAGTTGTAGTCAAACCATTACACTCTTTAACTTTCGTGTATATCTCTCCTCTGTTTTCATTGCCCATAGCCATATCATTTCCAAATGCTTTTAACTGGTTAAACGGTATTTGCGTTCCAATATTGTATTTAAAATGTTAACTTTATTTTTCTTCTCAGGTGTGTGTTAAGGTGAACGAGTAATAATTATGGGGCTTGCAAAGTCATGGTGTCTTCTTGTTCTTGGCATTCTGTTGCCTTCTTCTTATGCCTATACAGATTTCTTCACTTCAATTGGTAAGCAGTGATTTTGTGTAGACATGTCGAGAACATATGAATAGTTCAGTAATCATAGAATCATTGAGTTGAAAGGGGCCTCAGCAATAACTGAGAACACAATTGCATTATTATTTTCTTTCCAACATCTAATGATGATAATGAAGCTAAAACATAATCAGTGATAAAGTCTAAATGTTCAGTGAAAAAAATACTAGCATTTAATATAAATTACAGTAACAAAAAGATCTCAAGAAGAAATAAAATGGTATTGGAAATCACTGAAATGCTATCCGTTTAGGTGAATAGTGGTGGCAGTTTGTTTGTAAATGGAATATTGTTTGTGGATTATAGGCATACTTCAGTTAACAAAGGCCCTTTCTGCATGGTACAAATAAACTGGCCTCCCCGCTTCCTCTTGACAGGGAGACTGGATGGTGCAATCTCTGATTCTGGTGCAAACAGTCTGTATGTCAAGGCTGTTCAACAGCAAATCTGGGTATATCCCTCTTACCATGGATTTTAAAAAGTTCCCAGTTGTTCCAGAACTTCCCAGAAGATCCAGAGTTTTCTGTCTGATGCTGGGCAGCTGTTTCCACAGATGTCCTACTGTGGCGGTCAGTGCATCTGCTGTTGCCACCAGTTACTTGCTTTGAGATCAGAACAAGCACCCAGCCATGTGCGAACAGCCACCCAGCATCAGAAGGGAGGACTAAGGTAATGTGGAGAGATCAGGGCAGCTCCGGTGCCAGGATACTCCAGGGGCAGTGCAGACAGTACCAAAGCCTCTGACAAAGATACTTCTTTTAACAGAATATTTCTATGCCTGCCCAGCCCCCTTTCCTCATCCTCTGTCTAGCTGAAAGGTGTTTTAGCAGCATTGGCAATGGGAGCATGGTGAAGGAGGGCTGGAGAAAACAGATTTTCAGTGTCAGGTTACAGTAGTATGTCTGCAGTTAACAATGCAATGAAGCTTAAAGTGAGGAAAAAGCAGGGTTTTACACTGTCTAATCCTACTGTAGCAGTGTGTCCCTGCCTACAAAAAGAAAGGTAAACAGCAGCTCCCCTCAGAATCCTTTACTGAGCTTGCATAAAATGCAAAAAGAGGAGGACAGATAAACCTGCGTTACCAGCTCCCCCAGGTATGTTAAAAAATAAGAAGAGCATAGACATATAATGGAAATTGTAGGAAACACGTGAAAGAAAAAAAAAAGAATTTTAGAGGTATGTTAGAAAGAATAAAAGTGACTGCAGCATGTTAACCACTTGTTTGCTATATGGTGGAATTATCTAGTTTCCTGCCAAATCTATTGGTGTGGTACCAACATAAAGTATAAAAGTGGGGAAGAGGCTGAAGAAAAAACTATGTCTGACTGTCGGCTTACTATTCAGCATCAAGTTCTAAACCTATTTCATGGCTACCTATAATGGATATATTTGCATGAAAACCCAGGAATCCATGGCAACCCTGACTTGGTGTGTACAAGCATCACGCTGGTACACTTTATTCTATCACTCCTGCTTGCAACAGGGAGTGCAGCTGTAGCCTTCTGTGTTTTGTTTCACTCAAACAGACCAAAGTATCCAACATTTATTCTTAGTTTGATTCTGTAATTTGTTGGGAAACAAGCCAGAGAAAGGGAGGTGGCTCTGTTCACACAATACTTGTGTAAGCTGCTCCTCCTGCAAGAATGAGTGATGTGCACCAGCATGCTTTTATGTATATAACAAGTCAGAGTTCATGGCTTTTTGTGTTACATGGAATCACCCATTTTGTGCTTCAGAAGGCAAAACTACCAGAAACTCTTAATGCATTATTAAACCACCTAAAAAACTTAACATTTGGGAAAATCCCAATTCATAGAGGTAGTGTGCCAGGGTGATTTAATTTGAATCATTATGAAATATGAAAGGATGTTGCAATATTTTCAAGATAATGGGGTGAAAGGGATTGGTGCCTTACAACTTGCATCCAGCTTCCATAATAATAGTCAGAAATGACCTGAAGCTTCACAACAACAATTGATATCATATCTCCTTCTTGTTGTTGTGCCTTCAAGTTATTTCTGACTTATGATGGCCCTATGGCAAACCTGTCATTGGGTTTTCTGAGGCTGTGACTCACCCAAAGTAATCCAGTGGGTTTCCATGGCAGAGCAGGGAGCGAATCAAACCCTGATCTCCAGAGTTGTAGTCTGGTGCTCAAACCACTACATCACGCTATCACCTTATGTGGCAAAATGAATGAATATTGGTTTCAAATTTCCACAATAGGGAGAAACCATTTTAAGTTTTGGGGTGTGCAAAGTAACTATAAATGTTTTATATATTTTCTTTTTTTGATTTTCAAACTTCATTGGTAAAAACTGTATGACAGTAACCATAGATGTAATGATTGCATTAAATTATTTTTAGGACACATGACTGACTTAATTAATACTGAGAAAGACTTGGTGACTTCACTGAAAGACTACATCAAAGCAGAAGAGAGCAAGCTGGAACAGATTAAGAAGTATGTAGTGGCTTGAATACTAATATTTACTGGTGACTCCACCCTAAGTACATAAAAATTGCCTTTAGGCCATATAGTATGTAGCCTTTATGGAAGAAAGAATAAACTTGCTATTGCTGCAGAATATTGGCTGTAACAAATCCAAAGTCAAATATGCATTGAGGATAATAAAAGATAAACTTAAGCTTTCCTATACTTTACTTGCACTCTAGTCTAAATAACTTCAGGCTATTATTTTAATAAATGCATTAACGAAAGGAACGGTGAAAGATTTGTTGGTTTTTTAAAAATTAAATTTTATTTTATCAAAACTTAATGATACATATACACTATTCATGCTATACTATGCTATTCATAACAATACATAACAACACATAAAACATAAAACACACTTAATACATCTAATATATCTAAAATCTAGACTCTACAAACAATGAAATACAAAAATGACTTCCCAACTCTTTTTCCTATTGTTATTTTAAAGTAAACACTACTTCTGGTTTCTCATCTAATCATTCATATCTCCACTCAATATCTAGATAAAAGAGATTTTTTTCTTCCATTAATACATCTCACTCCAAGCCTATTATAAACATATCACCTCATTCATTCTTTAAGTAAGCTATTAAAGTTCCCATTCTTTTAAAAATTTACTTAGCGATTTCTTTTTAATCAGTTGTGCTAATTTATCTATTTCAAAATAGTCATATAATTTTAATAGCCAATCTTTTATTTTTGGAGAATCTTCTTTTTTCCACATTTTTGCATATAATATACATGCTGCCATTGTCATATAAAATATCAATTTTCCAAATTTCTTCACTAATCATTCATTTGTTACAATATTTAACAGGTATATGGTTGGGTCTAAATTTTCAGTGATATTTAATATTTTTTAAACTTGTTCGTGGATCTCTTTCAATATTTTTTCACTCATTTACAAGTCCACCATAGATGATAAAATGTGCCTGTTTCTTTATTACATTCCCAGCAGGTATCCTTAATATTATTATTCATTTTACCCAATTTGCAAGGTGTCAAATACCACCTCTGTTGCATTTTATAGATATTTTATTTTAAATCATAATTCAAAGTATATTTCAGTTTTCAGAGAGAGAAGAACCGCTGGACTTAGTCCCCACTGCCATTCCCTTCTCCTTTTGTGTCATGTCTTTTTAGATTGTAAGCCTGAGGGCAAGGAAATGTCTAATTAACTATCTGTAAGCCGCTCTGAGAGCCTTTCTGGCTGAAGAACAGGGTATAAATACAGTAAATAAATAAATAAATAAATAAAATTTTATTCTTTAATTTTCCCCATTGTTGTAGCTGGATTAGGTAATCTATATCCTTGCCCCATTTTACCATGCAATCTTTTACGTCCTCTGTATCTAATTGCAATAGAAGATTATAGAATTTTGAGATTTGTGATTATTTTCTACTTCTGTTTTTTCAAATTCTGGCTCTGCATCTCCAATACCCAATTTTTTAAAATCAAACATAAATCTTTCTTTCAGTTGACAGTAAAGAATCATCTACATTTACAACCTGCTTCGTTCGATTCCTTTTCTGATTTTACTTTCAATTGGTGTTCTAATTTTAGGAGATCTTTATACACAGGCCATCTATCACCCAACATTATTTCTCTACCAAAGAAAGCTTCATTAGTTGAGTCCCACTTTGGAATACAATAGAATTACATATTTTTGGTTTTATTTTAGTCAAGACATTAAGCAAAGAATTTTTAATATAATGATTTTTAAATTCTTTATGAACTTTTACTTTATCACAGAACAGGTAGGCATGATATCCATATCTATTATTTGTTCCCTCTAATCGTAATAATCTTGTCTTTTTATGTCTTATTCAATCAACAATCCAATTGAGGCAGCAAGCATAGTAGTATAGTTTCAAGTTTGTTGGGTCTTTTTGAGATTAATTTTTACCATGAACAATCTAATTTACAATCAAAGTAATATACAAAGATAAAGAAACGGAAGGAAGAAAAAGGAAAGGAAAGGGAAAAAAAAGATGTATAACTAATACACAGCAGAGCTCTGACCCACTGAATCCTGACTCTAATGAAAAGAAAACAATATTATTTTATCGTTACAGATCCAACTAAATCCTGCTAAAATTACAAATAACTATAGCCACAGATTATTACATCATTAGATTTCTTGTTGCTCAAAAAATCCATAAACAGTTTCCAGTCTTTCAAAGAAAGACTAATTGTTTTTAATGTGCTAAATTTTAAAACAATCCTATCATTTAAGAGTTTGAAATAATCCAAGCTAACCTTATCACTGTGTGAATAAGTCCACTGATAATAATTTAGCTTGCTTTTTCTTTCTCAAGGTGGGCAGAGAAGTTGGATAAGCTGACAGACACTGCAACAAAGGACCCAGAGGGATTCTTGGGGCATCCTGTGAATGCATTCAAGTTAATGAAGAGACTTAACACTGAGTGGAGTGAACTGGAGAATCTGGTGCTTAAGGATATGTCTGATGGTAGGTGTTTCTCTAGTCTACAAGAATGGCTGGGATAGTGAAAGCTAGTGCAGGATAGTAGATAATAAAATGACCTGTGAACCAGAAAGTTGCAGGTTCATGGCATTTGGAATAGAGTTGCTACACTGCACCAAATAAACTTCTCGCTGAAGTGGGAAGAAATTATGTTGAATCCACACATGATGCTTTAAAATCCAGGCATAGAATTTGATTATCTGAGTTCAGAAAATATATATTTTCATTAAGCAGGCAATAATTGAAATAGATACTAATGAAGTTGAAAAATAATTTGGGGATGGTTAAGTAACACTAACTACATATAGCAAAATACAATAACATCCAAAATCCACAAAACAGAAATAGCAATATTTATATTTATGTTATATCATTTATATTCTGCTTTATACCACACTAAGCAGTCTCCAAGCGGTTTACAACTGTAAGGTAATTGCCCCATCAAGGTGGGCACTCATTTTAGCAACCTCAGAAGGATGCCAGGCTGAGTCAACCCTGAGCCCCTGACTGGGATTGAACTCACAACCTTGTGGTTTATGAGTGAGTGGTTGCAGGCATTTAACCACTGCTCCACCAGGGCTCCTCAGTAAAGGCATTTTCAATAAAGAAATATCTTTATTGAGGCAACCAAAAATGCACAAAGATACATAATGTGAACTTTGGAAATTCCACTGGCTTTTTCATCAGGCAAAGGTATTGAAAACCTTACAAGAGAAGGGAAAAAGTGATGTTAGAGTCACAGGCCTACATTTTGTCAACATCTTCACAAAATGTAGGCTTGTGACTCTATCATCATCAACATCATCATCATCATCATCATCATCCCCTTTTTTCCTGTATGATTTTTAACACCTTTGCCTGATGAAGAGGCCAGTGCAGTTTCAAAAGTTTGTATGATGTATTTTGTGCATTTTGTTTAGTCCCATAATACTATTGCTATTTTGTGGATTTTGAATGTTACTATATTTACCTGTATGGTCAACACAGCTACCCCTGGATATGTAAACTGTAGGATACAGTCACCCATTTTACTTTATTAAACTAAAATCCCAGTTAGCATCCAAAGCAATAAACAATGGAAACTGTGATTTCCCAACAAGATAATGCTTTGCTGTGATTTCCAAGGCAGAGACAGAAAATAAGGCCACAAACAAAAATAAGGAAGAGGGGCCCAAGAAGATAGTAACTGTCAGACTAGTAGTAGTGGAATAGGATTGAAATTTGTGCAGAGGAACTGAGAAATATAAATATATATATGTATATTTTATCATTAGGGTTTATTTCCAACATGACTATTCAACGCCAATATTTCCCTAATGACGAAGATCAAACAGGTGCTGCTAAAGCTCTCTTACGGCTCCAGGATACATATAATTTAGATACAGACACCCTGTCGAGGGGGAATCTTCCAGGTAAGGTTTTGAGAAATCTGGTAAATACAAAGAGAACTCTTTTATGGAAAAAGGCTATAGAAAGTGTATGTATGTGAGGTGTTTGGGTTTGTTTGTTTTTTGAGAGAACAAGCTAGATCATGCATAACTGATTTGTTGCTGTGGGAACTAATCCTGTGCTCACATAGTCCACTTTCCTCCTCTCTTTTCCCATTGTATGCTACAATTTTTAGAATAAACTATAGCTTGCAGCTGCATCCAAACTGTCAGGCTATGAGTTTTTGCTTGTCTTGCAAATGAAAATAGCAAAGCAGCTTGAAACTGTGGTCTTTTATTCTTCTTAAGAGGACAAAAACAAGCCATAGTTCTCTGGGTTTTGATACAATGTCAGTGTTTGCAGGAAAGAAGGAGAAAGTAACTGAAAATAAGTATATGAGAGAAGTTTGTTTTTGCTGCATTGGCTACAGTTTGATGTTGTAATTGAACGGTGTTTCTTCCTTCCTCTCTCTGTATTGTTGTAGTAAAAAGGTAAAGGTAGTCCCTTGAAATGAATGTCTAGTAGACTCTGTAAAAGTCTGTACAGTCACCCCTCCGTTTTCACGGACTTGAAGTCTGCATCCCTCACCCGTTCGCGGGTGGCAAATGGAGAGGGACAAAATGGGGTGTGCACCATGGGTGCACATGCCATTATTTTCAATAGGGCTCGAATATTTGTGAGCTGCCATTTTTGTGGACGGTCCAGAATGGACCCCCGCAAATTGGGAGGGGCTACTGTATATTGGATGCAACACCCTTTTTTATTTAATTGTTTCTATTTTTCCTTTCAATTGCAACTTCCAACATTCTTCACCACTAGCTATGCTAACTATGGTTGATGGGACATGCAATCCATTAGCAATGTCTGACTTAGGGCCTTTTCATATTCATTAACAGTGGATTTGTTTATTTTCAGACTGTCTTCTGGGAAGCTCATTTGTCTTTGTTTCCCCAGCATACCTTTTGGGATTTGTATTTTTGAATGGGGCAGGGAGCATTTTTGGTGCCGTTTTTAACCTTTGTGATCGTAGCACAGATGGAAACAGTGGACTGCCATGGTCTTAAACTCATAAGGGATCTTGTTTTAGGAAGCCTATTTTATTTCCCTTTGATCACTCTCTTTGCAACCCCTTGTGATCTTATGTGATGAAAGGCATTATCAGCCCATGTATTTAAATTTGCACAGTTATCCTTACTATCCCTACTATCACTATCATGTGTATCATTCTGTATATCATAGTGCTGCCCATGAATTGTAACCCATAGGATTTTGCAAAGATGAAAATTCAGTTGGAAATATTTCTTAGACTGATCTGTTAGAACATACATGTAAAAGCTATTATTGTAATACATCTAGTGGTAAATGTATCCATAGATCATATTGGGAATCTCTTCTCCTACTGGGGCCCTGTCTTCACAGGCCAAATACAACAGCATCTCTTCATTCCCTTGGCAGGGAGACCAAATGATACACAGTCCAAAGCCTTGTTCTTGGGAATCTCTTCTCCTACTGGGGCCCTGTCTTCACAGGCCAAATACAACAGCATCTCTTCATTCCCTTGGCAGGGAGACCAAATGATACACAGTCCAAAGCCTTGTTCTTCTGCAAGCAGATTGGGCAACAGCTGGCCCACTCAGTACTCAAACTGGGGTTTACCCTTTTTACTTTGGATTTTACTCTCTTTGCAACCCCTCTGCTGGTTGTCTTGTTCTGACCTCTGAGCGAATGAATCAACCCATGGTGGTGGCGGATATACTGGGCGACTCAGTGGGATTCACATGTGGTCAGCCAGCCAGCATCAGAATGGAGGCTTTGCAATGAGGAAGGGTTGGGGCAGCTCCAGAGGTAGAACACTCTGGGCACCATTGCAGACAGGTCCTCAGTTCTTTTGAGAATGTCTGTTTCTAAGAGAATCTTCTGGTATTTTGTTATCTGAAGCGTTATGTTTGAATTCAAGTAAATTGTAGTTCATACAAAATGAATAGGTCTAAGTAGCTTTGGTTAGTAATAGTAGTTGTACACAACTTTGATTCTAAATATATATTATTGTCAGGGAATGAGAAAAAACTTAATAGTACAGATTTAGAAGAAATTCAGTACGTTTGTACAAAAATGAACAATTCTAAGTGGTTTCTTGTTTCCCACAGGAGTGAAGCACAAGACTTTTCTAACAGCTGAAGATTGTTTTGAGTTGGGCAAAATTGCATACACTGAAGCAGATTACTATCACACTGAACTGTGGATGGAGCAAGCTCTGAAACAGCTTGATGATGGAGAGGTTTCATCTTCCATAGACAAAGTTTCTGTTCTAGACTACTTGAGTTATGCTGTTTACCAACAGGGTGATCTAGACAAAGCAATGATGCTTACAAAGCGGCTACTTGAGCTGGGTATGTTATTATCATGTACAGTTCCAATATGTTGCAATTTCTAATTTTTGTTCCAGACTATTTTCATCTGGCTTGTTATGTTCAATTGTTACTTTTACCAAAATAAAACTGGCTAAGAGTAATTATGTTGTGCTGCATAAAATCTTATCCTTTTCAGTGCAAATGCAGCACTGGTTGAGGTAGCTGGGGTTCCAGTTGAAAAGGATAAAATATCTTCTTATTGCAAACAACTCAGATTTATCGTTTACTTTCAGTGTAGCAGAAAGCTTAATTTCAGGTAGGAAGTGGTGGACACAACACATCTCTCTTCTGCTCCAAAATGAGTCAGTTTTATTGTATTAAATTTTCTGGGCATTTGAAACAAATCCAGTTTTAAATGTGATCCATTAGGCCCTAATATACTGCTGGTAGCACATCCGGATATATGACTTATTTCATTAAGAAAATTTTATGGGAATCTTGACAACACTGTCTTCTGTATTTAACTTTCCAATGGCTTCCTGCCATTTTGTACTTCTTTTTTGCTTCCACAAAGAATCCACCAAGGAAGAAAAGGCAGAATAATGCCTTTTGATCGGAAGTGCTCAGATGCTTTTGGAAGCACCCATGATTGAGTATGCAACAAGTCCTGGAGCAAGGGTGGCAATTGTGTGGCTCATGGCCCAGATGTTACCATTTGGGAGATCTTTTGCAGCCCTCACTGACTCCTTCTATTCCCCAGTGTGTGTCAACTCCTTGCCCCGAGGCCTCCCTAGACTTCCTCCTCTTTCAGACTTTCAAAGCAGGGAAAGTGTGGCATGGTGTGCTCCGAGTTTTATGGAGCAGTGTCCAGAATCTGAATCCTGAAGTCTTACTGTACTCAGTCTTAAGGACCATCACTGCTTCTCTCACATTGCCTCAATGAGTGTGGAAAAGGAGGCAGGGAGACTTCACAAGGCCAGTACCAAAACATTGCCCCTTTCACATTCTATTCTATTCTATTCTATTCTATTCCATTTTTTGTTGTTGTTTCTTGGCTTCTATTATGATCTGCATTGCTACTAAATATTACACCAGTGGGTCTCAAACCTTTTGCCCTTGTGACCCCCTTTACGACTACGTATGGATGTTGTCCTCCCCCACTCGACACAGTATATCAATAAAAATACTTTGTTTGTTTAGTATGTATATTTTCATATGCACATTCATGTATATTCATATTTTAACATTTTATAAGAAAATAAAACTCAAGTAAATTCAATATTTCACTCAACATGTGTAAATTTTACACATTAAAAAAATCTGGGAGCAGGAGGAGAGATCAGGGCCTCACTTGTCTCATGCCCTCCCTGGGGTTCCATCCCACCGTTTGAGAGCCACTATATTACACCATTGGTGTGTTCTAAGAATACTTAAGTATGGTCCGAAACAGACAGGTCAAATAGAGTGGCTTCTGGACACTTCGGGGGTGTGGCGTTTAGATGACACATGCCACTGACATGACTAGAAGCTGCTTCGAGGCTGCCTAAGACAGCCCAAAGCCGCTGGCAAAAGGAACAGACTTAATCTGCTCCTGCCAATGGCTTATTGAGGACTGTGCCGGAGGCCCACTTCAGAAACAGGTCGTTGGGTCTCCACAGTCTCAGAGTGATCGTGGCCAGACAAGCCGGAGATCGTTCCTTCCGGGCCATCTGCTTCAGCCCTAGAAAGACACTTTTTATTCTTTATTTCAAATGCTCTAAATAAATGACATTTGTTATGATATCTTGTGTTCACTCTGTTACTTAGGTTCATTCTGTTACCATCAGGCTCTGTGTTTCTAGCATGTCATCCTAAAATATCTCAGCTGCTAAATCTGATCTGCCTGTAGCAAACACACATACATATCTCTTCTATTTTGTTTATAGTGCTCTGGTTGATACAACCCTTTCTGGATGCATAACTGCTAGTGCAACATATTTTAGGAACAGGATGGAATTTTTATTGCTGTTTGTATATAATTGCTTTCTGAATAGTTGTGGGGTTTTGTCAATTGTAACAAAACATAATTGTCAAAAATCTAGGTTTAGAAATGTGGGACTCTTAAACAGAAGGATAATGCACCAAGGGTTTCTGCTTTTGTATTAACGAGAATATCAGCTTGTAAATTTGGTCTATACTACTGCATTGTTACTTTTTCATAAAAATCACATTTCCATGATCAATGTTTTGCATACATAATAATCTCGGTGGGTCAATAGATATTTTTCTTAGTAGTTTAGTTTCTTAGTAAATGTTTATTTATTTTTTAGGCTGTAATCCTATTCACAGTGGAAACGAGTCCCATTGAACTTGATGGGATTTACTTCTAAGTGGGCATCCATAGGATTGCCTTGTTCATAGTTTAAAACTATCCTTTCTCAGAGCAGTCATAGAGTCCTTCCAGAGTTAAAATCTTTCAGTGGCTTCAGGAAATTTTCATTCTTGGATCTTGTTGAGGTTTTGGATGGGAAGACTCACATAGGAAGTAACTAGAGAAAAGAGTATCATGTTGAGTATTTGAGTTGTTCTTTCTAACAATGAGAATAAGAATGTCTTCTGACTGAAATGGCTGACTTCAGGGATTACATTTTGGTATATACAGATTTACTCATTTGTCTTAAATTTAAAAATTGCCATGAAAAGCAATATAAATGTTGTTAGAAAAAGTAGACTTTTATAAAACAGGCTCTGCAGTTAATACATTTTGAGCATATTTTCTTTTTATTTTCATAGAGCCAGAGCATCAGCGAGCAAATGGCAATTTGAAATACTTTGAATATATAATGTCTAAAGAAAAAGAAAAAGAAGTGAACAAATCTATTGCCGAAACAGATGAAAAGACTGGAAAAGAAACTAAAAGTCAGAAAAGGCCAAAAGATTATCTGCCAGAGAGACAGAAATATGAAATGTTGTGCCGTGGAGAAGGTCTCAAAATGGTAATAAACATAAATATTCTTAAAATGTTCACAATCCAGTACCAATACTGCTAGTTATCTTTTTCCTGTCTGATATTCATGTATTTGGTTAATAACACTGAACCTTTTATTTCAAACTTTTAGACTCCTAGAAGACAAAAGAAACTTTTTTGCCGTTATTCTGATGGAAATAGGAATCCTAGGTATATACTGGGACCTGTCAAGCAAGAGGATGAGTGGGACCGCCCTCGGATTGTTCGCTTCCTGGAAATAATTTCCGATGAAGAAATAGAAACTGTCAAAGAGCTTGCAAAACCAAGGGTAAAGAATCTAAACTGTCCATATATTTTAAATGATGCTACCAATGCACAGATTTCCCTTCCCAGCTTTTGTTTTGCAGTGGTGTGCCTTACTTTTGGTAATTCTATAATAAAACTTCTCTGTGTCATTGATGTAGACCTTTGGTTTAGCTCAGGGTTAGAGCACATGATTTAACTGCAGAGCTCCCAGGTTCAATCCTTGGTGTGTTGCAGTAAACAAATAGCAAGATACGTAGCAGGTAAGGTACTGCCTGTCAGAGTAGACCATACAGAACTGATAAATAATCCAACCTAGGCCTTCTGTGTGTCAGTACTCCCTGCACTTTAGCTGGGTTGAACTTTCGTGTGCCTTGTTTTGGAGGGCAATCTTGAAGGCAGCAGGAATTCAGGATCCTTACACTATACATGAATCACCTCTGTGTGAATGTTTTGCTGCTACTGCCATATTTCTTCTATATTACTTTTGGAAAAGTAAATTATAAGGACAGATCCTGTTCTGAGTCACGTATCCATCACAGTGGTATATAGTCATACATTTTTCTATTCCCCTGTGCAGTTGAAGTCATTGTGGTGTGTAACATCTGTTTTATCCATGCATCTTTCGCTCACCTTGTGGATTAGTCCAAGCTCTTCAAATAATTTGAGTAACCTTGGATTTAAAGGTCAGGATTCATAAAGGGGTCAGTACAGTTCTCCCTGTCTCTAAAATACTGATTCTTTAAAAAAATGAATCTGCAGAGTGTGTGAAAATTGGAACACCAGAACTAACCCACTATTGTACAGGACCACAGTGGGAATGGGACTTACCCATTTCAGGGGCTTTTTTGTGCGGCCACATGGGCTTCCTCCCTCATTTTTTACCACAGAGACTTCTTGGGGGCATGGGGGCACTTTCACTACATTCTCTGTCCAATGTGTTTAAAGCCTAATGGAGGGCTTTTGTTTTCAAGGCTTGGGGGGGGAAAACAGTTTCCAACAATTGTTTTTGGGTTTTTTGTTTTTTTAAAAAGGCTGCTCCTTGGCCTAAAATAGCTTAAGAAGCACAAAACAAAACGTGGAAAAATAGTCACCCATGCCCTCTGATAGACACAAAAGCCCAACTCTTTTCTAGATTAGGGGAATATTATTATTATTATTATTATTATTATTATTAGTAATTTACTTATTTATATCCCACCTTCCTCCCAGTGCAGGGACTCAAGGTGGCTAACAAAATTTAAAATAGTCCAAGTTAAAATAATACAAAACAATAAAAATACAAAGTTTAAAAAACAATTTCAGAAGTTAAAAGCATTACATGTTCAAATTTAAGATTAAAAAAAACTCTTTATAAAACTCTTACAGCACCCATGTCAGTGTGAGAAAGCCTGGCGGCATAAAAATGTTTTTACCTGCTGCCGAAACAAAAGCAGGAATGGAGCCATCCTGGCCTTTCTGGAGAGAGCGTTCCAGAGCCTGGGAGCAGCCACTGAGAAGGCCCTTTGTCTTGTTCCCACCAAACGCTTTCAAAATCTCCTGGGACTCATGAAGCACCCAGCTGCCAACAGTTGCCCACCCCTGCACTAGACTTTAAATAAAACCAGTTTATCCATGTTATGTATACAGGATAATTTGATCTTTGGAAACAGGTGACAGTATTAAAAACTTGAATGACTTTGTAGGCCAGTGATGACCCACTTAAAGAGCTTGCCAATAATGCAAGAAAGATGATACATAGAGATCCAGGTTATATCTCCTGATACAGCCTGGTCAAGAGAAGATAACCCTCCCCTCAGTCAAGAGGTTGACAAAAAGTTGTCCCTCTCTTTGAGAACTGGTGCAGGGCTGACTACTCTTTTTCCCTGTTGTTTTGAAAGGAGCTTGTGTGTCTCATGTATTGCTTTGTCAGCACCAGTCTATAAGTAGATGTGTTTCTGAATAGCCGTGGCATGACAAGTATCAATCATAGAATCATAGAATCATAGAGTTGGAAGAGACCACAAGGGCCATCCAGTCCAACCCCCTGCCATATGTGAGCTACAGATTGTTCATCCAGCAAGTGTTTCATGGGGAAACTTTCATAGAGGCTTCTCTGGAGGGGCACTTGGACATAGCCTCACACAACCCTCAGTTGCACTCTGGCTAAATTTTCCTTATTTTGGCTTGGTCTCACAGTGCCCACTGCTTTTCCTCTGAGAAATGAAAGGTTGTCCAAGAGGTGCCAGGCAGATAAAAGCATGATTACACCCTGTGCTTCTAGTCTGTGTTAGCTGCTGGGGGAAAAATCAAGAGTGAAACCAGTTTTGGCAGGTGGACAAGCCCTGCCTTAAGTCACACACAAGTAAACCTAGGCTAACACAACCATGATAACTAGCAATACATATATCAAATATGTATAAAAAACTTTCAGGCTTGATCATACAAGTAAAGTAGATGGCTTTATCCAATTTTTAGCCTTAATTTTTACTGTGGTTTCAGTAACTATAAGGAGTAGCCTGCTGCTTCAGGTGCAGGTGAGTTGCATTCTTGTACTTATATGTTACTAAAAGGATAGTATCAGCTTGGCAAGATACTGCACTGCCCATGTGCATACTATCTTAAGGGACAGGAACCCTGCTGGAGCTTGTGCTCCATCATAGGGTTCTGAATGGTCGGATTGATGTGATGCGATATATATATATTGTAATTCAACTATTCTGATTGGTTCGCTTCACAGCTGAGGCGAGCCACCATTTCAAACCCCATAACGGGAGTCTTGGAGACTGCACATTACAGAATTAGCAAAAGGTAAGACTTCATATGTCGTACATCCTGTCCCTATAACAAGTGCCTCTATGGTGCTCATTAGGAGAAAAAAAATAGCTAGAAGTTTATTTGTTTATTTATTTATTGGTTTAGCTCTTACTATTTGCAGATATTGTAACAAACTGTTGCTGCCGAGTTTCTCAGACTCTTCCTCTAACCAGAAGTTCTGTTCTTCTTTGCTGAATTAGGATGCTTTCTTACTCTATTGCGATATGCATGTGGAAAATCCACCCCATGTGATGTAGTGATCTCCTTTTTGCTTTCCTCCATCAAAATTTGACAAACCTTAGGATCTGAAAAATATTCTTTTAGAATATCCCCACCAAGAAGGTTGACCTGCCTTTTTCCTGTGCATGAAAGCTAGTGACATGCTGCCTTGGCAGGACTTCACATTGTCATGTTTATTAAAAGTTGAACAACTTGTATATGCCCATTGCAACAAAAACAACTTGCCTGACTGTTAATTCACGTTTTTTTCCAGTTGGAATCAGGCTCATTGATACACTGGACATTTTTTTTTTGAAGCTTGGTGTGTGGATTTATGTGCCTTTCAAAAATTTTCTGGTGGTTTGGCTAAATATTAAATGGATTTCTTCTTTGGGCAACTACAGTTATTTGAAAAAGTGGGATTTTGTCCTCTGTGTTTTGACACAGTATTAAATCATAATAGCAACAAGAATAACAACAATATATTTAAAAACTCTTTTTAACCTGCTCTTATGTGGGACTGTGAATGTTCCTGT
Source organism: Phrynosoma blainvillii (assembly GCA_026167975.1). Lineage (NCBI taxonomy): Eukaryota > Metazoa > Chordata > Lepidosauria > Squamata > Phrynosomatidae > Phrynosoma > Phrynosoma blainvillii. The sequence goes on from JANUYF010000003.1 coordinate 117,997,592, forward strand.
CTATGCCACTTAATTTTGTCAATGGTTTGAGTATTAGGCACTCGTAGGCTTTTCCCTGCTACTAATCCTGTATTATTATTATTATTATTATTAATCCTGTTTGTATTCTGTTTTTCCTTCAAGGAGGACAGGACAGTAGACCCAATGGGTTATTTCATTTAAGCCTCATAATACCTTTTGAGGCAGGTTAGGCTCAGACATTGTGAGGAGCAGTAGTAGTAATAATATAATCCATTGTTGTTTACTTTATTAATGTATAGCTCACATTTCCCTTAATACTGGGACTCAGGGTAGCTTACTAAATGTTAAATATTATTAATGGTCCTACTATTATGAATGGCCCATAAAATACTGTAAATGGCCCCAAACTGCCAAGGTCTTGGCTAAGCCTATATTCCAATATAAAATCCAGTCTGCTAGCTGTTAAACAGTCCTAGTTATAAGCAGAAGCTGTTACTGCAGCTAAATTTTCTTAGTTTGGCATGCTTGGAGGAGGTTGCTGTTGTTGTGACCCCTTATTAATGTTATATAATTTATCCTACTTTTCCATTTGGAAACAAATACCTAAAGAAGCTAGGAGGCTTACGAATTTTTACAATGCACTCTTTGAACTTAAATGTCAACTGCTGTTTTTCACAAAGTTTCAGAAAAGTTTAAATTTGCACATGTTATTTAAAAAAAAAAACCCACTAGCATTTGTTTGTAGATTTAGAATTTTTTAAAAAAGACAGCAAGGATAAAAAGAACATTTAACTTCTGGATACCGAGAAGTTTTCTGTGGAACTCTGCACACAAGTGGCTCACAAACCTTTCCATTTGGGGGGGAGAAAAAGTGAAAGGACAATCAAAGCAAATTTATTGAACCAATTTGAGAGTTGAATTGGGGAAAAGCAGTAGCAGCAGCTACTGTTGTGCTTTTTTAAACATTCTTTCTGATCTGAGCATTACACAATATCCAGACCAATCAGAACCCTTTAATTGCCTGTGGCTTGGCCCAGAAGCTTGCTACTAGAGTAAGCCCTTGTCCTTTCTCTTTTTGTAGCTGAGCCGAGCTACTGTGCATGATCCTCAGACTGGAAAACTGACCACAGCACATTACAGAGTCTCTAAGAGGTAAGGGGACATTGGTACGTCTTAGCAACTTTCAAATTTCTCTTTGTAATGCTTGCATCACGCCTTTGTGGGATTCTGTGCATATTTTTCCTCTTCAGCGAATTAGAAGAATTAGAAGAAAAGTTGTAGTCTTGAATCAGAGTACTAACATCTGCTGCACTGAAAGTTTGGAATGCTTAAAAGGGGAAATCCTCAAATGTAAACTCCATGGGTAAGACTTAATCAAAATTTAGCACTGCAAGCATGGGCCTGATTCTCTCCCATTGAAATCCATGGGAATTAAGCACTTCTAAGTAGTTTGGTAGATGCACCTTATTCTCTGTTATGCATGATTCTAGTCCAGCTAACATATTGACCTATGCACTATATCACCTGCTTACTTCTGTTGCTGTGTCATCATACTTGTGTTGATTTAAAACACTTCCTAGGAGGCATGTGATAAACAGGAAGGAGGTTCTGTGATACTAGTAGCTTGAGATCCCTAGTTCAGAGTCTGTTTTCAGATGCATAGTGGACTAAATATATCAGTTGTTGTTTCTCTTTTAAAAAAATCTGTTCAGTGATTAGACTTGTTTGTTTATGGAAATAGTGTTGCTGTTCAGTTTAAGGGGCTATTTCAATGAACTGCAGTTATTGCTATTAAAATAAATTGTCTGGAATTTACAATTACAGTTATGAGTGTGTAACCTAGGCCCCCGTTCTGACCTCAGCAAAGCAATGGAGATGGCCAGGCTCTTCCAGGGAGCTGCTTGGCCTTTGAGGCCATGGCAGTAGTGGCACCAAGGGGGACAGGCAAGCGGGGACAATGCTGTGATGGCCCACCTGCAGATGTTTGCCTGGCATTATGCCAACCTAGGGCAGCTGTGGAGCATAATGCTCTGGATTAAGGAGGCCAGTGTAGATACACCCTTAGTTAAGTATGCTTAGGGCCTTTGCAGACTGCCAGAAATAGTGCAAATTGAGTCCACTTTAACTGTCCTGGCTCAGTGCTAGGGAATCATAGAATCATAGAGTTGGAAGAGACCACAAGGGCCATCCAGTCCAACCCCCTGCCATGCAGGAACTCCCAATCAAAGCATCCCTGACAGATGGCCATCCAGCCTCTGCTGAAAGACCTCCAAGGAAGGAGACTCCACTACTCTCTGAGGGAGTGTGTTCCACTGTCGAACCGCCCTTACTGGCAGGAAGTTCCTCCTAATGTTGAGGTGGAATCTCTTTTCCTGGAGCTTGCATCCATTGTTTCGGGTCCTTGTCTCTGGAGCAGCAGAAAACAAGCTTGTTCCCTCCTCAATATGACATCCCTTCAAATATTTGCCCTGGCTCAGTGCTAGAGAATTACGGGAACTGTAATTTATTGTGGCACCAGAGCTCTCTGACAGAGAAGGCTCAATGTCTTAGAAAAAAATACAATTCCCATGATTCCCTAGCACTGAGCCAGGGCAGTGCCTCAATTTAAAGTGGACTCAATTTGCATTATTTCTGGCAGTCTGCAAAGGCCCTTTGTTACTTTCAAAACCACACTTGAGCAAGCTGAATAAATCAATGAAAAAAGAAATGCAATCTGGCTTCCTTTTGTAATCAGCTGGTGAGCTGTGATCTTCCATATCGGCAACTTATTTTTCTTTTTAGCAACAACAAAATGTAGGAACTAATACACAAGCAGTTTATGAACACTTTGGTAATTTATTTCTTCAGCTGCCAGTCTCTGCCAGCTACTTAAAAGGTGCAACAACTCATAGCTGCAGTCCATCCCCTGCTCATTGCTTATGAAGCAGACCTATCTGGTTTGCTATCAGAAGCATGAACCGTCAGGCTGGTAGCATATGAGAAAGTCAAGTTACGTGGGATATGCATTTTGACTATTCAGCTTAAACATTTCATCATTTTTTAAACATAGCTCTGTCTACATAAAATAAGCAAATGAACATCAGTATTATGAAGTTCATATTTACAAAACTGGAAACTGTTATTGGCAAGAAATTAGTTTTTTGTCCTTTCTCAAGGATGCTAGAATGATTTTTTCATTTCTGACTGAACTACTCTTACTGGCAACAAAAATACCACCGCCTGCATTTTTAAGAGAAGCCTACTTCCTTCTCCCACACATTCCAAGCACTCTTTCCTAGCCAACACATTTCTGCACTATGGCATGCCTCTGCTTATGAGGAGGCTACTGTTCATGCTGAAATACGTGGCAGGCTGTTCAAGATGGCATTTAGCCAGCGGTGGGAAGCCAAATTCTGAGCCAAGCCATACGCTGTGCCATAATAATTTGACTAGTGCAGCTTTCATGAAGCTGCTGCCAATGAAGTATGTTTGTAAGACAGTTACTCTACAGTACAATATCCTCTCTAGAAAAAAACTCCTATTACCTCTCGAAAGGAACTTTTTTTTAAGATCATGGGAGAGTTTTGTTCCCTTTGGGCAAAAGAACTTTTTAGATCAGTCTCTCCCTTATGCAAATCTGTTGAAGATAATTTAAAAATTGCAGGAACCCTTCTTCAATCATATAGTTTAGTAGAGACCTGTGGTCCCTTTCAATGGATGCAAATAAATGTTGATTATTACAGCCGAGGAGAAAGTATCTTACTTGAGTATTGATTTGTTTCAGAAGGTGGCAACTTCACAAATATTGTTACACTTAGGAAATTTGACTTGAAATATTTAGTCTGAAAATTTGTGAAGTTGTCAACAGTAGTAATCAGAACAGTTGAGAATTCAGAGAGCATGACTTTCATAAATGACAGGGAGACAGTGTGGTATTATTTTTGCTTCAATATGACACCGAGGTGATATGGAATGTGTTGACAAGTGGATTTCCTGGGAAAGGAAGAGGGGCTAGGGCAGTTCCTTCTACATTGGATAACATATCCTTTCCCCACTACTCACCACCTTTCTCTTGCTGATAGATATAAAATTGATGGACCTGTGTTGACTGGCATGACATGAAAGAAGACATAGAATGAATTAGACATTGAATGAATTTTCCAGTCAGAAACATTTTACACCTAGTGCTGTAGGAAAGGAGGAAAGATGGAAACATAGTACAGCAGCTGCTGTACTAGAGGAGCACAACACTATAGTTACTTTTACATATTTCTGTATCTTTCCTACCAGAAGAGTGCTCAGGATGGTTTACAGCACAATGCAATAACCTAAAATGCACAGTAAAAATAATTGCTGTGGCAAGAGAATCTCCACTCCATCCAAAAAAACCAGATTCTGCTAAGCTTTTGTGTGGGTTCTGTGTCTTCAAGTCTATTCTGACTTAATGGTGACCCTAAGGCAAACCTGTCATGGGGCTTTCTTGGCAAGATTTGTTCAGAGGAGGTTTGCCATTGCCTTCCACTGAGAGGAAATGACTTGCCAAAGGTCACTCAGTGGGTTTCATGGCAGAGCAGGAATCAAACACTGGTCTCCAGAGTTGTAGTCCAAAACTCAAACCACTAGGCCAGGCTGGATAAACATTTACTCAGAACGTAATGCCATGAAATGATGTAATAGCTCAGCAAGCTTCCCTTTTAGGGAAAGTGCCAGGTCAACTTCATGTAGTTTCAATATAATCAAGGAGAAGCAGAGCCTGGAACAAGCCTGCTTCTTGGAACCAAGTCTGTGTCTGCATGGCCAAGTATCATGTCCTCCCCCATCCTCTCAGTGTGTTGTCCGGATGACACAAAGCCCAATCTCTGGTTCTGGTGTGAACTGTCTGGACAATGTCCAGCTGGTTCAGCATTGAACCTGCCAGATATCCTTTCTTAATTTTAAAAAACTCGCCTTTTGCTCCAGAACTTCCAGAGCCCTCCGAAGGGCCCATTGTGGCAGCTTCAGGCCCAGAATACTCCGGGCTGCCCCTGCAGTATTCTGGCTCATGCAGAAACCACCCAAGGGGCCTTCTAAATCAGGGGTAGGCAACCTTTTTGAGCCGGGAGCCAGGTTGCTGGCCCTCAGACAATTGGGGGGCTGAAGCACCAAAAATAAATAAATAAATAAATAAATAAAAATAAAAATAAATTAAATAAAAATTAAAAAATATGCATGCACACTCTCTCAGCCCCAGAAACACCATGGCAAACCCCCTGTGGAGATTTTACTAAGAAAACCCCAAGAACAAGTAATAACAACAATAATCAATATCATCATGGCGGGCGGCAGTGATGGCGGCGACAGAACCGGCCTGGGGCCAGTCCAAAGGCCTCGGGGGGCTGCATCCGGCCCCCAGGCCTTAGGTTGCCTACCCCTGTTCTAAAGATTGCTAGACTGTAACTCCTAGCATTCCTTACCATTGCCTGTGTTGTTTAGGGCTGCTGGAAATTGCATTCCAACAGCCGAAGGGCCATATAATTCCACCACCAGTTCTAGAAGAACACAGCGAGTAGGGGGAGGTTCCAGTGGAACAAGATATTTGTGGCTTTACACAGGTAATACTCAGTATCTTGAACTGACCTCATAAGCAATTTGGTAGCCAGTGCAAGCGGAGCCATATGTAATTATAGGCAAAGCCATTTCTCAACTTGGGGGAGGAAACGGAGTCTTTTGTGTCTTCTGATATGATTTACTCCTCATTAGTATTCTTACCCTATGTTAAGCCTCATACTGACAAATGGGAATATGATGCTGTGAATGTGAAAATGTCAAGCCTGTCATCATGTAGGCACTTAACCTGGGAGTAAATCCCATTGAATTGAGTAGGCTTTGCTTCTGGATACACATGTATTGAATTGCACATTTCTGTACCGCTTATCAGGGAACTCAGCATTCTCTAAGTGGTTTACAATCTGTAAGCCAATTGCCCCCAACAAGCTGGGTATTCATTTTTCCAATCTATGAAAGGATGGAAGGCTGAGTCAACCTTGAAGCCCTGGGATCAAATGCACAATGTTGTGGCTGCAGTATGTTGAAGATTACTTGGTAGACTCTGTCAATTTGTGACCATGATAGATCTGGTACAGATTACATATCAAGTGTGTAGATCTTGTAGATCTTTGTGGTCTAGATCCCAACTAATAAACATGTAAATCCCATAGCTTCAGTTGGTGTAGGGACTAACAGTTGGATTTAGCTCAGTAAAACTAACTTTGCTTGCTATAATCTTAATTTCTTTCTTTAAAATACAATCTGCTGCTTCATGTGTCTCTAGTTTCTTTAATTTTATTGGCCTCTTTTTTATTGGAAGACATGTTCTGTTTGCTTTGCCTTTTGCATTAGAAACTGATCTAAGCCTGAAAATTTATTTCTTAACTTTACAAACATCCTGATCATAGTCACACATTCAAGTGTATATTCTCCATACTCTTTGAGATTCTGTAACCTGTGTTGTGTCTCATTTCACATCTTTTGATTAGTGATTTATTGTGATTCTTTTGAAAGGAGGACAATAAATCTGCTAGACTATTAGAATGATATGGCCTCAAGCAAATATGTTTCTCCATGGGATCTGTGCCTACAAATGATATTTGAGTATTGTGTTGGCTAAGTTTCCATACTTCCAGCTCCTGATTATTTCATGTTTTCACAGTGTACAAACTATGACTCTTGGTCAATAGCTTTGCTGAAAATGCAGGCAGAATTGACATTTTGAACAACAAAAAATGGTTGCCACCACATAGCTGACAAAACCCCTGTGTTTTTAATAGCAACAGCAAATTTAAATCTGGCAGATTCAGCTGCTCCATGCTGCAGAAAAGCTACATCAGAAGTACTACAACCTTCTGAGGGATAGTAGCAATCTTAACATTGAAAGGAAGCATGAAACAGGAGGTTGTGCATATAGAGAATATATGGGGAGTGGTAGAAAACGCAAATTAGAATGGAAAAATGTAGCTATAGAATGAACACCTTCAAAGTGTTAGAAAATATAAGAGCATGGTCAGGAAAGAGACAAACTGTTTATAGACATTTCAATTTCAGATATGGAATAACTATTGTGTCATTTCCCCCTATTTAAATTGACATTGCCCATGCATGTTCTATACTTCTGGACATTGGTGTTGTTTTTTCAAACAAGGGAGTGGCCTTTTTAAAACACTGTGTCCTGTTATTCCATTTTTTCATCTTGTGAGTGAATTGTAAGCTTGTTAAAAGGCCACTGTGAGCTCCATAAAATTTGAGTATAACTGGTAATATATTAGATACAGAGACCACATCCAGATATGTGCATCCACATGGAAAAAGGGAGTAAGGAAACCTTTTCTTGTGCCTGTTAATAGTCATTAGCTACTGAAATTAGCATAAAATAAAATATTGATTTGATTTATTCTTTTGAGATAGCTGTAATTTTTTTGTCCTGCTGTGTAACAGCCTTTTCCACAACAGTTGTTCTTACCAACTATTTAGTGCTGAAAAAGGAATTCTGAGAAAGTCCTATTTATTTTCACAGATTAATATATGTATCTGGGTTCAAGTACACACCTGTGATACGTATAAGAAAGATAGCAGAACCAGCTTGTTGCTTTAACTGGAGGAGCAAGAATGAAGTGGAAAACTAGAGAGGGAAATAAATAAATGATGCTCCTCCTCTTTCAGACATAGTTAATGGTAAAAATGGCTGGTTCACTTGGGCACTTTCAGACAATACAATAATAGCACTATGATTCCACTTTAACTGGCTCCATCCTGTAGAATCTTGGGTTTTGTAGTTTAGGGATGGCTCACCAGACTATAAACCCCAGAATTCCCTAACACAGAGCCATGGCAGTTAACGTGGAACCATAGTGCTGTAATTGTGTAGTGCTATAATTCTCTAACCTGACCTAAAGTAACAGTTAACACATTTCCCTTATCATGACCATAATTTCAGCTCTCTCACACTTTTCCCTAAGACTGTGCCAGAAATCCCATGCAGAAAGTTGCTATTGCAATTGTATACAATTATTTGTATATAATTATTGCAGCAGTATAATATTACAGTAACTATTTGCACCTAGGCCTGGTCCAAAAAGAAGTATCATGTACTGTTGTAATGCTGTGTGTGTATGCTATTCTCTATGTGGACTTTAGTTCATAAAGTTCTTGCACCATTTAACTATGGATGTGCACCAGTTAAAGGAGATCACTTTGCTTTGAAGAAATTCAGCACTGTTGCGAAAGGGCTAAAAGTGTTCGTTGTAAGTTGAGTTATCAAACTGTCAGTTATCATTTAGGCTAAACATTTGCCTATAGACTGTTTTCATATAGTTATAAATGATTTCGTACTAGTCTTGATACATAGCTTCTCAGATCAGGAATAACATTTCATTTCATGCTTAGTGCCTGGCTGTCTGGATATGAACATCCTGTAGTGGCACGGATTAATACAAGAATACAGGATCTAACAGGACTGGATGTTTCCACAGCAGAGGAACTCCAAGTAAGTTAATAAATATAAATACAAAGATGTGACCATCCATGCCAACTTCACTCTGAGAATACATTTTGAATATATTTTTGAATATTTTCCCCACACTTTTTGATTATTGAGAATCCTGCTATCATGGACACATAAAACTAATTTCAAAGTGATTTACATTTTTATTCTAAAAAAATTGTGTTTCTCACTTCGAAGAATAAAAATTGCAGGAGTCTCAGTTTAGATCACCATCAATTTTGCTTTCTGAATAGCTGGTTGTGAGTTGACAGTTAACATCTCAAAGGCAGGGCAGAGCAACAAACAGGTAATTGTATGCAGAAGCAGACATGTAATGGAGCTTTGATGCTATTTTTAAATGCAAAAATCCACCAGGAGGAAAGAATTTAGGGCAGGAATGTGCAGGGCTATTTAGCCCTGGCTGCTTTTTGGAACCTCATAGGAGGCATAGCAGCCAGAGAAAGAGTTATGCACATACCTACAACTTGGCTGCATGCTCTAAAACACCCTCCTTCAGTTGAGTTTAATTAAAACAAAAGACAAAACCAGACTATACTAGAGCTCACTTTATAGGTGATTGTATGTGGAATGCAGTTGGTGTGAGTGCTTAACAGTGCAGTTAATGACTTGTGAAAAGAAATTCCAATACAAAGTTTACAACTGAAGATGAATGGAGTCAAGAAAATGAAGTTAAATGATAAAAAGTGGAATAAGTGAGTTGGTCATATTAGGTGTTCAAATACTTTAAGTTTGCTGGTATAAGAGCAACTAGAATTCTGTGTTCACACCATTTGTTAAACCTGGGCATTATTGACAACATTAGACTCAAATCTGTGGTGTTGTTTAAAAAAAAAAAAAAGCAAGGTTTTGTAATGCCCAGTATTTCACACTAGTGAAGATGATAACATATGAATGCTGAAGGTATTCTACTGGCTCTTTGGGGGGGGGGGGGGAGGATCCACTGTAGATATGAAGCAGATATTTCTTCTTGCCTTGTGGGTAGTTTATTGGATATTTGTGCTTCTTCTGCTGTAGGTAGCCAACTATGGCGTAGGAGGCCAGTACGAGCCTCATTTTGATTTTGGAAGGGTAAGTCTCTCTCTGCCTTGCATTTCTGCTTCACATGTACCATATTTCTTTTTTCCAGGTAGCAAATTATGGAGTGGGAGGACAGTATGAGCCCCACTATGACTTTGCTCGGGCAAGTAAAGAGATGCGTGGGGGAAAAATCTTCCAAAGCCTAGGCTTTTTTAGTCTGTGGCACAATGTTACTGTCCGTGTGAAATTCAGACTTGTCGTCTAATCCTTTTGAATGAATAAAGTCTTCTAAACCACCATCTGAATAATAAAAAGAGGATAACAAGAAATAATATCAATATATATATAAAGTTGCTGTCAAGTGGGGTGGAGGAAGGATTAAGGGTGCCTGAACACTGAGTTGGGGAAAAGGATGTGATGCTTTTTAAGTGATGGTAGAATGATCACACATTATAGCAACAGTAATAGGTGTAGCTGTTTACTGTTTTTGATCCAAAGATGGTAAGGTAAGCTTCCATAATTTTGTAGTCAAGATCACTGAAACAATAGAAGGTTACACCTCGATTTTAAGTTGTGCAGCGCAGAGAAGCAGAATAATCTTAAAATACTTGAAGACATTGGTATCTGACAATGTGTGCTTACATTAATTTTCTTTATCTGGTCTTATTTTAATCCATCTTATTTTGAGGCTTCAAATAAGGCAAATGAACTGAGATGGTGGTTTATGGGGCATATGTGTGTTAAGTAACTCCTTCAATTAACATTTTTCTTTGAACCAAGTCATCCATATAGTAGTTTAAAATTATTGCCGTAACACAACATAAAATCTTTACTTTCCCTCTTTAAAAATCTGATTCTGCATATACATTGCAAATTAATAGTCTGTTTGTATGCATGATTTTAATATCTGGAAGAATACTTTTACAGTCTTACCCTATGCATGTCTGTGCATTATGTCCCACCAAATTAAATGGGCATTTCTCCCAAAATATCCATTTAAAGAACAACTGTATGTCAAAGTAATATTGCTCTGTTTGTTTACCAGCATTGGTATGTGGCCCACTAACAAAGGTCCTTGTTACATTTTGCAATAAAAAAACCCTAATGCATCAGGGAAAACTATAAAAACCAAGTACAGTAGAATTTAAAACAGCATCAGAAACATCTGAGATCTCAAAACTAAAAAGATCACAAGATCTAGAGAGCACTAAGGGAATTTAAATCAAAAGTTTAAATGGCCTTAAGATTTGCGTAGGTATATTTGGGAAGAGAGAATCCCTGAGGTAACCTTGAGATTTCAAGGCATTTAGAGTTTTAAATATTGAAACCAGCACTTTGAATTGGGCTTGGGAATGGATTGGAAGACAGTGCAGTATTCAGTAGCATCTTGTGGAAAGAAGATGCACTGAGACTTACAAGGAATGTACATGTGAAAGTAATTAGAATTGATCAGTATGGAAAAGGTTCTGTTCTAATTGTAAGGATGAAGAAAATCTTGTTTTCATTGGTATAGATAGTTCAAGCTGCCATGTGTATTTTAAATGTTTGGCTGACTTAAATTTGATGTGTTCAGGATACAGTTGCTTGTTGCCTGGTTATTTTTGAATAATTTTTAAGTTTAGGAGAAGGTATTTCAAGCGAACACTTGAGCATTAGGAGCTTCTTCTCTTGAAAATAGGATTTGTGTTGATGGACCATGTCTGGTTCTTGAGTATGATCAGTGGCATCACTAGGGTTGGCATCACCCAGTGGAGTGACTCATGGTGTCACATACCCCCATTGATCTTCTCCCATCCCACACCATGCAGAATCCTTAGTAATTTTTTGTACTAATGTTACTCATTAATTGTAATTCCTGTATATCACTGAATGTAAGAGTAATAGTGTGACATCAACAACTAGCAAAATTAAAATTATACCTTTAAATTACAATATCACACATCCAGCCTAAATGAATTTACATATACATAGTTTCATGTGGTTGAAATGAAAATTTGGTAAAATATGATGTTTTTTAAAGAAAAAAATTAAAAGAATAAAAATAACATTTTTTAATTTTAAATTTTAAAAATATTTTAAAATTTAATTTAAAAAATCAAGGCCTCTCCTTTCTCCACCCACTGAGCTTCACCCCATTCACCCCATCTCTTCAGCATTTTAAAGGGATACAGGCACACACCATAGCCCATTTCTGCTAGAAGGCAGATGTTTGAGGAGCAGTGGTATCACCATCCCTTAGGATGTCGCCTGGTACAGTCTGAACCCCTTGCATCCCTCTAATGCCACTGATTATGATTACTTCCAGCTGTTCATAGTCTGCCTGAGAAATACTACCACTGTTATACTACTTCCTTTAGGGCAGGGGTAGGCAACCTTTCCCCTTTAAGGGCCGAGGGACTTCAGTTCCCAGAAGCCTCAACCATGTTGGCCAATAGTCCCATGTTGGCCAATAGCTCCTGGGATTCTGGGAGCTGAAGTCCCTCGGCCCTTAAAGGGGAAAGGTTGCCTACCCCTGCTTTAGGGTCACTGGTGTACCTGCCAGCCGTTGGATAGATATATCTTCTTCAAACTTTAAATCAATAATAATTTATGTAGTATCTATATCTAATTTCAGTTAGCTCGTTCTATATATCCAGGCACCTTGAATCAAAATTGGTTGTGCAATTATTTTTTAATTCTCTTTAAAAACTTTGACTATTTTAACTACCATAACTTGATTAATTAAAAAAACAGTCAATTTTTTAAAAAGAGAATTAAAAAATAATTGCACAACCAATTTTGCAGACAAGACCAAATGTTGCAAAGTGTTACAGAGATGGGACAAAATACCAAGTGAATAGACTAGATCCCTGATCTCATTTCCTTCAAGCAGGCAGAACGTGGGTTTTTCATCTGTAGCAACATTCTGATAGGTTACACATATAAACAGATACAATATCCCATTGGAATTTATGCCCAATAATTAATGCTGGGCAGTCCCCAGGACCACAAAAGCATGCCTTGAGTGTTTCGCAGTATGTAAATGGATTGCTATAATTTCAAAATCAGTGCTTGCATTGTTTCAGATTGTTTCTACTAAATTCCTTTTCATTCAACTAAAGAAGTTTGCTCACAAATATCCAAGTGCTAGGGCTCATGTGCCAGTGTTGTTTAACTTGTACAATAAAACCATGTTTGTTTTTGAACACAGAAAGATGAGCCAGATGCCTTTAAAGAACTGGGTACAGGCAACAGAATTGCTACATGGCTATTCTATGTAAGTAAAATGCTTTGATTGCAAAATGGTATTTTCAATGGTATTTCAGCCAGGGAGACAACTGGAATTCTTAAAAAGTGCAATGGATTTTTAATATTGTGCTGTTTTGTATTATGGCACCATAGAATTTCAGGCGCTTGTATGTATGCATTTATAACATTTCTACTCAAATCTACAGCTGCAAAGATTTATAGGGGGGGTGGGTTATGTACTGTATCAATAAGAAAGACAAGTCCTTTGGCTTATGAGCTTATAAAGAGTTTAAAAATAAACTGATACACATTTTGTGGGAATATATCCATGCTCTTTCATGAGATACACCTCAAGAATCGAAATACTAAATAAATAAATACATACATACATACATAAATGCAGTATCTCTTTTAAGATAGTTTGGGTACAGCCACAGGCCTATCTTGTCTAGGGGTTCATTGATGCCACTAACTGCTACCCTGGCTTCATCTACTAGAATCCTGGGCTTTGTAGTGTAGTGAGGCACTATAACTTTTTGGCTGAGGATTTTAAATACCTCTCCCTAAACTGCAAATTCCATAGGACGTTGCCACAACAGTTAAATGTGGAATCTTAGTGCTGTAACTGTGTAGGGTGAAATGGCACTGGGATCTTTTTTACACAGTGGCTAACTTGGTTCCTGTGGGAAACCCACAAGCAGCACTTGAATGCAATAGCATCTTCTTGGTTATGTTTCCCAGAGGCATGTGGCCTCTCATACTATTGGTGATGTATAGCCGCTATTACTATCAATCATTTATAGCCAGTTGCCCCTTTAATTTTTCTCTTCCTCCTTTAAAGCTATTAATATTGGTGCTCATCACTACATCTTTTAAAGATCTAATTCTGTAGTTTAATGTTAAATTATGTCAGGGATCATCAATTACACTGAGGGTAAGGACCGGTTTTTACACCTAGTGGTTGCTACAAAGGCAACCCAGAAGTGGCCACTTTTCTTTCCTGCATTTTCAGCTGATTATAAGCTGTTCCCCCCTTTTTTTCACTCCCTTCCCACTACTCTCCTTCTTTCTTTTTTAGGCTTGATGGGTTGTAGTGTTACATCCTGGAATATTTTTTATGATGGTTTTCATTGTTAAGGGGCTATTTGGTCTGCCTTTATTTCACCTAGAAAAAAATTAAAATAGTAGAAATGTCCAAGAATATTGGGAGTGTGTTGGGGGTCCCACAAAGTGAGGTAGAGGGGTGAAGAGCTTCATGAGGACTTATTTTAATTTATTCTTCACCTCACCTATCCTGAATCTCCCTTTAATTACCTCCAATTCTCATCTAAGAGCAGAAAGAAAATTTCTCCCTTTCCATTTTTTTCTACACCATGCATAATTTTATGCATCTCTATGTAAACTTCCATCTTAGCAACCCTTTTGCTAAACTAAAAAAATCCAAATATTGTAACTTTTGTTCTCATGGAATTTCCCCAGCCTCTTGATAACTTTGGTTCGCCCTTTTATACAACTTTTCCAGCTATATACTATCCTGTTTGAGGGACAGTGACCAGAACTGTATATAATTTTCCAAGTGTGATTGTATCAAGATTTGTGTAAAGGCTTTGTGGTATTGGCAGTTTTAATGTGCATTCCCTTCCTGATTTCCATTGTGGGATTTGGCTTTTTCATAGCAGCTGCAGTTTCATTGAGCACTTTCATCTACTACAATCTCAGTATTTCTTTTATTATTATTCATTACCAGCTTCATTACCATAATGGCAATGAATAATAAGTATTCATTATTATTCATTATCATTATTATTAGCAGGATTGTTATTCATTATCAGGCCTCATTGGCATTTCTATGAAGTTAAGATCTTTCATGTAACATTTCCTTACATTCAGCCATATCTGTCATGGTAAAACCTAGTTTGTAGAGATTGATCTTGAGCTTCGTGCAGTCTGTTTTTAGTTTGTTTTGTTTTAAATGCACTAGATAATTACCAATATTAAACAGGTATCTTTAATATATTCATGACATATTGGGAGTGGGGGGGGGGTCCTTTCACATAGGATACTTCTGGACTTTGAATTTCAGGTATCCAGAGACAGTTTAAAAATCAGTCTCTGCAAATTTTAGGAAGCAGTTACCACAATGACAGCCGGAGGGGTAATTTTCCCTTACTAGGTCAGCCCTCTTGTGATATCAAGTTATCAGCCAATAGAATGAGAAACAACAGAAAGACTAAAAGGGAAGGGGGATAGCATATCCATGGCATGTTGTTGTTTATGGGATGTTAATCAGCCCTTCTACTAGGTTGTAATATTAATCATATTACTGTATTGGTGTACTTCATATATTTGACATGACGATGGCACCTATGCTTTTCATTTCTGAATCTGATCTGCTTTATTATTCATCACATCAGTGGCAAAGAGAATGTGGTTTCTGCAAAGACTGCAATGAAATCTATTTTTTTAAAAAAAAAATACGGTAGAATTTTTGAGATAGTTGGCGTATGTGTCACACTTTCTCTTTTCAGATGAGTGATGTGTCAGCAGGGGGAGCAACTGTATTTCCAGAAGTAGGAGCTAGTGTTTGGCCTAGAAAGGTAGGTAAAATGTGTGCACATTAGCTGTTTGTTTCTGTGCTATTGTTTTCACTTAAGTACAGTATGCTTGATCATAAATTGAAGTTGATGTGATATATTCTAAATCTTTCCAGTGAATAGAGTTGGATTTCCACATATGCATGTTGCTGTAAAGTCTAGACGTTGAGATGGAGGGTGGGGGTATTTGGAGGTAGTCCATCTTCACACACTTCCAGGGCCTGTTTACCTGGTTCTCCAAATAATGATATGATTAGAAAAAGATGAAATGGGGTTCATTAACTCACAGGTGTGCTCAGCTGACAGAAATACCTGAAAACTATCAAAAGTAGAGTCTGGTTAAAGTTACTCATCCTTTTCCTACCCTGTTCTTTGGTCTGGACACCCCCCCCCCCCAGTGGATAACAACAAATGTGGAATCTCAAGCCCTGTTGTCTACTATAGCGGCACAGTATGCATACAGCTGCTACTGCGGCCATGTGCATGCACCTCTATTTAAAACAACAGGGCTTGCTGTCTGTGGAAGCTGAAATCCACAGATGGCAAACCCATGGGTAACAAGAGCCTACTGTACAATCTCTCTTGGAACTGTCTCTCAGAACCATGTCATCCTTCTCTATAGTTGATTAGAACTGCATCTCTCTTGTTTGAATTGATTTGATTTCATTTTTGAAAATGGCCTTTAGCTGCTTGTTACTGAAGTGTCATAGGGTATCTTTAATGCTGTATGTTTTACTTAATTAGGTTGTACAGAGTAAATGATAACACTGCAAGAGTACTTCAGGGAAGGAAAATGATACTCCACCATTGAAATTAAATTAAACCAGAATTTTAAAAGAGGATGAAAATCCATTCAGACAGTACCTTAAGGTGCAGGACATATCTGTAACTATCATGTGTAACACAGATTGGCAGGTGACCACTCTGGGCTCAGTGCTAGATGAAGTGGTTGACTTTGTAGCCTCAGTGACAATGAACTTGGACCAAAAATAAAATAAGGAGATACTGAGAGAACAGACTTGAGCAACGTTGGAGGCTCCAACAAGTTGTGTGTGTGTGTGTGTGTGTGTGTGTGATTTGTTTGTTTTTTAGTTCATTATGAAAACAGTGAGGTGTTCAGGCAGAGATGAAATGAACATCACATTTATGAAAACTTAAAAGGTAGTGATGATCTGTCCCTTTGCTACGTCTCCTTGGCCACTACCTGTAGAGTTTCAACTTTAGTATGCCTTAGCTCTGCATTTCCCCCCCAGAATTTAACAGTGTAACATATTGATTTCTTGTTGTGTGCCTTCAAGTTGTTTCCACTTATGACTACCTGAAGGCGAACCTATCATGGGGTTTTCTGGGACTGACTTACCCAAGTTGACCTCAGTGGGTTTCCGTGGCCAAGTGGGGAATTGAACCCTGATTTCAAAAGTCGTAGTCCAACACTCATACTACTACACCATTATGGCTCTAACAATACTGCTTTGTATTTTACCAGGGTACAGCTGTTTTTTGGTACAATCTTTTTCCAAGTGGAGAAGGGGACTATAGTACAAGGCATGCTGCCTGTCCAGTACTGGTCGGGAACAAATGGGGTATGTATGAAATCCAGAATATGACACAGTCATCATGGCTGTCACATTTTGCAAATATATGCAGTGTATGTAAAAGATAAGCTCCCAAAAGAAATGTCAATTGAAAATGGAACTTGAGAGTGATATTTAAAAGAACGTGATTGGAGTGTGTGTGCAGAATAGAGATAAAACGCATATTTGATGTGATGCCTGTCCTGTTTGCAAGCTACTGTGAACTGGTGATGTTGGCCAATGCAGTTTAATTACAGGGCATTGATTACTTGCAGAAACAATATTGCTGGATGCTACATCTCTTCACTGTTTGATAGTAATCAGAAGCAGTTTATCATGAAATGTTTTATCATTTCTAAACTATCTTATAAGCTAATAAATATTCATTGACTTTAGATTTGTGCAAGTTTCAATGTGCAAATGTGTCTCTTTGTTCTTTTTCTTTTTATAGTATCCAACAAATGGATCCATGAACGTGGGCAAGAATTTCGAAGACCATGTAGTTTATCAGAGTTAGACTGATACAGAACTTCCTTTTTTCTCTTTTTGTGCAAATTACATTTTCCTTCCACGTTGCCTTGATTAATACCAATAGTTTACACTAGCACTCCATTACAACCTTCGTCTCCAGTGCCAACCAGTGCTTCATCTATGGACAAATACCTTCTTTTCTTATGTACGGAAAATGCCTTTGCTAATATACCCATTTAAGATTTTTATAGAGAGAATATATTTGATTTTTAATGTCTGTGAGTTGTCAAGGCCAAAAAGTAACTTGTATTGACACACTATAAACTTTTGCTGGTGGTAAAAATGAATATGGACAGTCCCTCCTCTGCCAAGGATTTTGTTCACTTGGAGGGTAAGATAATATAAATCATGTCTACATCTGTTCCTTGTTTTTAGATTGCCTGTTACACAACTGTGGGTAGGGATTGCAAGCCAGATCTGTTTGACATCAGTGGCAAAAGTCTCCACTGAATAGATTATGGGTTTTACTCATGGGCTACTGCCATGAAAATTCAGGTGCAGATAATTTTCCTCTCACCCCACAATTTTTCTTTTCTGGTAATCTTTCCCATATGAATATGGCTAATAATCCTGGGCCAGTAGTTGTGTACATATAGTTGGCTTGAACAGTACTGTTGCACTGGGGTTTGTTTGTTTGTTTGCAACTGCCATGTTTACAGCTGGGAAAGGAAAAAAACCAACCTTGTTTTCCAGTTATAATGTGTGTTTTAATTATATCGTGATACAGATTTGATCATTCAGTAATTATTGCTGTTTTTTATTGTTATCTAATAAGTCTCATCCCCAGGAAAGCATCCCCAGGAAAGCAAGAATGTAATTGACTTAAACACAGCATTGTGCCTTAGACTCGGAACCTCAGTTCATATGAAACAATTTATTTGAAAAGAAAATGCACACGCTCATCCCCTAAATGCTAAACTTTGTTTTTCAGCTGAAGTGTTTTCTGACAAAGATGATATATTTATAATACTAAACCCTTTCGAAGCTTTTCATTTTGTCTGCATTGATATGTTTTGTCCCTTGAATGGTGTGGTATCTCTGCTAGTAGTCATTTCACTAAACTAGAGCTGTATTCACATGAGATATTAATTTGAACTCTCCAGTATATATGCCGTGCCTTCTAGAAATATTCCCTACTTTACCACATTTTGTTGTATCACAAACTAGAACTGAAACAAATTTAATTGGGATTGTTATCACTTGATGTACAAAAGATACTCAACACTGTGATGGTGCAGTGCAAGTAAATTGGCTTTTGTAGTATGCTTTATTCATACACACACACACACACACACACACACACACACATACCAAGTCAAGACGTGGTAGGAGCACTTTTGATAGGAATTATAGCTGTGAGTCTTTTTTGTTAAGTTGCTATGAGCTTTCCACATCATATGATGCTGTGACCACCATACTTCATCATGGTGTTCTTGAGGGAATTAGTACTGTTGGTTTTATGCCACACATTGTGTTAAGTGACAAGTAAAAAAGTTCAATTTTGGTCTAATCAGATCAGAAAACCTTTGTTCACATGTTTGTTGTGCCTTTTTTCACCGCTTCTCCATAAAGTCTAGCTTTGTTGAGCATCCGGACAATTTCTCCCATCTCATCTGTAGATCGTTTTAGATCCTTCAGAGTTAGCATTGGCTGCTTGGTTGCTTTCCTCACTTACCCAATCACTGATGTTCGGATGGGCATCCTTCTGTAGTTAGAGTTGCAGTTGAATCATATTCTCTCCAGCTTTTAATAATGGATTTAATGGTGCTCTGGAGAATGTTCAGTGTACTTTTAATAATCCAGTCCTCATTGCTGCTTCTGTACAGCTTTGATAGCTCTTTAAATCATCATTATACTGTATTTAGACATGCTTTGCAACAAACTGAAGCATAATCTCAGATCATGTGGCACTGGAATTGTATACATATGAACTCCATTTAGCTACCAACATGACTTCTGAAGGCGATGAATTGCACCAGCGATTATTTAGCTGTGTTATAGCAAAGCAAGTGAATACTTATGCTATTAACAATGGTCAGTTATTTTTTGTTTACTAACTTTTTGTGCCATAGTAAAACTATTTCGCATTTTCAAAGTATCAAATATCTTTTGTATATCAAGGGGTAACTATTTCAGCTGAATCCATTTCAATTCCTGGTTGTGACACAAGAACATTTGGAAAAGTCACAGGGATGTGTGTGAATACCTGTGCCAATACACTGTAGTTCTGAAGAAGCTAGTTATAGGTCACCTCTATATTCTATCCAGTTCATTTTCCTGCTTCAGGCTTTGTAGTTTTAATTTTTATAGGCATGTCTCCATTAAGAGCTTTTGGCACGCTTGACATTTCTTTGATGAGTTTTGTCAAATCAGCCAAAATGCAAACCTTTCAAGTTGTATCTGAATGTAGACAGACTAGGAAATCCACTCCAACAGTAAGTCCTGGCTGTAGTTTAAAATAGCTGGCTGTTGTATTGAATTACTGGGTACGTTCTGATCCAGCTATATCTATTTGCTATAAGACTTAGCTTGAACCCAAGATTCCAGAAAAAGGAATGAATTATATCTTTGCTTTCTACTACCACAAGCATATGGACATTGACTTTCCTAAATTGCTACAAGTTGCATTTTTAAACAATCTGCTCACCTTTTTGAAATTTAAAAGTGCGTAATGTTCATAAACGACTGTTGTTTAGTCCCCAACTGAAAATATTTATCTTAAAATACAAATACTGCTCTGAGAAACGGAGAAGAGAATGTTAACAATTGACCATTTAGACCATGTACAATGGGTTTAGCTTCAGACTTGCAGAACTACTTTGTCTTTCTTCAAAGCTTTCCTCTGGAGAGTAACAGATATATTTTGTATTCAGTGCAGTAAGTATATTTCCTGACTGATGTAGCTACTTTAGAAGTTATGTCTGTCTTCAACTATAATTTTCAGTAGAACATATCTTTGGTTCAGTGTATTTATTTTTCCTCCAAGAAAGGTTGTTTTTGCAACTATAGTTCCTTCCTGCATTTTTGTGTTGTATGTAATTCAGTTGCCTTCCACTGAAATTCCTCATCTTTCTTTGTTCTCAGCTATGCAATTTTTCTCACACATAAGTACAAAGGTCAATGGAGGCTTAAGGTGCCAGAGGCACAGTTTGGGAAATATTTGCTAATTGAAACATCAAATCATAATGTCTACCCATAAGCAGATTGGTTCTGCAGATTTAAGTAAAAATTTAAGTAATTTAAGTTTGTAGACAAAAATCAAGAAACAAACGTAACTAAATTTAGTCACAATTCAGAATGTATTTTCCCTGGCATTTGGAGGTCTTTCTGTGTATCCCCCCCCCAAAAAAAAGTCATTGTGGGTAAAATTTAAAAATGGAGAGGGCTTGTAGGGGCACTAGCTAATTTGTAAGCCATAGTTTATGACTAGCTGCAGTTAGCTGGGTTGGGTTAATTTAAAAAAACAAACACACACAACTGCAATTGATTGAAAGAAAAAACATGAATGTCTGGTCTCATAGCAGTGCTGACAGAGAGATTGTGCATGAGCCTGAGAGCATGAGCACATAACACTAAATGATATGTCTGAATCTAGCTGGTATGTACCATGGTTACTCAACTTCCTAAATGGAAGATGGGAAGTTTAATTTGCTTGAATCTGTAAACAATGTGTAATGGTGAAATTAATCTTTAACTTAAAGTAGTATACTTTTGCAGTGCAATTGAAATGAAGAACATCATCTTATTTTGATATAATCGCTTTAAGTGCCTATTATTCCCAAGCTTAAAATACACAAGTTTAATTGTCTTGTGGAGTGCATTGAGTAAATTGGGAAGGAATACTTGTAAAAGTGGTGGTAGTGATCAAGATCCTCTTAGAAGATTCTGCAAACATTAATTCAGCTTCAGCCAGAGGATCTTATCTATAATTCCCTAGTTTAAGGAAAATGTGAATGGGTAGACTGTGCCAAGTCCATTAGTCTTACTAGATATACAAAATATTCTGCATTAGAGCTGCTCTTTAGTACTCACTATTGTGTTTAAGCTGTTGGTAAATGCCTAGTTAAGCAATTTGTTTTCTTTCCGTCTTTCTTGTTTGGGGGTGGGGGGAATTACAAAATAGTAAATTGACTCTGACTAACTGGTAGGAGTTTAACCAATAATGCCTTCTTCCTGCCAGCAAATTCACTTTCAGTTCCTATCCTTAGTTTCTTTATCTGTAACACTGATAGAACCGTGTGGCTCTCTGGATGTTGTTAGGTTGCCACTCCCAGCATTCCTCACCAGTGGCTAGGGCTGGTGGGAGATGCAGTGCAACAACATCTGAGGGCCACATAATACTTACCCCCCTCTGTGGTAAAAGAGACAGCAGTGGAAATGTTCTACTACTGCCACTCATTTGGCACTCTCTTCTCACTTGGCTCTGCAAGCCATGTGTGCCACAGGAGCTCCACTGAAGGGTGCCTTTGGTAATTTGGAATGCTTTCTATGAGTTACCTTCATCTGGATCATTTTCAAATAGTGAAGTAAATTGGAAAGTCTTTTCTAGGACTGCAAAAATTCAAGATTGAATATGCAAGGCTCATTTTCACACAGCAGGAGATTTCTCACATTATTCTAAAATGGCTATTTAAAAGCTAGAAATTAAAGTTGAACCATCCAGGCTTGGGAGCACTAATCTTTAATCCCAAAAATCTGTTCAGCAGCTAGGTAATGCCCTGTTCCTACCTTTGCCTTTTGCTTGGCATAGTAATTGTAACCCTTGGAATTTATTGTCCATTTTTTTCTTTGTGTGTACAAAGATGATGTACTTCACCCTACTCCACAATTTTAAAAAAATCCATTAATAGCCAAAAATAATAATAGCAAATTTTTATTTCACAGTAGCAAGCCCGTCTCAAAACAAAACCCAAACAAGCAAATATGGATGTACTTAATTTACAGCGTGAAGGAAGCAGGAACTGCAAAGAATGCTTGAGAATGATATTCTGGGCTGTCTTGATAGTGGATTGAGGTCTGGTTTAGCTTTTGCCAAAGCATAGCTATGTGAAATAGAGCCAAACAATAGATTGACAAGAGACATTCTGTGACAAAATTAGAAAATTAAGAGATTTTCGGGAGGATGTTCTTCCACAAATATTATGTGTAGAGAACTATCTCTTTATGTCACACATTTTAATATGCCACAGAAACTATTTCATTAGCTTCTTTATCAAAATGGGAACTACTGCTTAATGAAAGTTGCTTTTACAATAGTGCAGTGCATTATTTAGTTGAAAAACTATTTTTGCATTTTAAGAGGCAGTGCAAAATCATAGGAAATAGGTACATGGGGATGTTTACAGTTCTGTTCTGACTGATTTACTGGCTCATTTATTACTCATGAAGACTTAAAGTAAATCATGCCCACATTTGAATCCATAAAACCTAAGGCAATACTTCAGTTTCATGTGAAAGTTCATTTTGATGCTTTCATTTTGGGGAAGGGAAAGAGAAAATATGTTCAGCCAATTATTAGATGATGCGGGAAAGTTTTGAATCCATGGTACTAAACTGAATTTAATTTCAGTACCCATAATTGGTCAAGTAGACCCAGTGCTTGCTCCCTTCTGTATTGTTATAGGATCCAAAGCTTAACTCTTTTGTGAATGCAGTTCTTTGAACATATGAATGACAAGTATTTTGGCTTACAATGATGACATTTGAGAAATTGCCTTATTGTGTTACTTTTTTGTAATAAATAAAAAAAGCCACGGCCATTAATGGGGGAAGATCCTCCACCCTGAACTCTGGTGTGTGACTTTTTATGTGTGCGCTGTATTTCTTTCCTGGAATACAACTGTGGGCCAGTGTCTCAAGATTTATTCAGAATTCATTTAGATCATGCATCTTGGGGCTTCAGGTTAAGTTACCTTCTGGATTATTCTATCTGTGCTTAAAAATTCCAAAGGAGGCTTATGTTATCTCACCTGAATGGCTGTAGCAATAGCAAGCGAGGAAAGAAATACGCAGGAAAACAAATCTCCTCCTCTGTCAATTGTAAAAATAGATTCAGCATTGCATCTATGGATTTGTAGAGTTGTGGATCCATAGCTGCTCATATTCACTAACTATATATTCTTGCTGTAAATACATGTCACTACAGCCCACCTTAAGAGCCAGCAGCTAGACTGGGTGAAGGATGTCCGTGCCAAAGAGAATGATGTTTCCACTTCCGCCAGCAAGCAAGCCTGCACCTATCAGAAGCTAGAGCCCTGTAAAAAGTCTTTGTCACAGCTTTATTCACTGGTGAGAAGGGGATAGATACATCCCTCCTGTATCCCAGTCAGAAGCTGGCTGGACCTCTTTCATACATTCCAGCTGCTGGCTGTTAAGGTGTGTTAGGGGTTGGGCCAGGAGTTGTTACTTAGGCTGGATCCATGCTGCAGAAATAATCCAGTTTGACACTACCTCACAAAACTACAATTCCCAGAATGCCATAGCATTGAGCCATGGCAATTCCTGCAGTGAAAAGCCTTTTTAATATTTTATCTTTTGCTGCTCTTTTACCTTCTTGCTTTGTTAAAAAAATACTGCGTCCTCAGCCAACAGCACTTAATTAAGGTATATGTGTATGCACCTTCAGGTCACCTGTTAACTTATGGCAATCCTGTGGATTTCAGAGGATTTTCTTGAGTGCCTTCAGATCGTTTCTGATTTATGGCGACCCTAAGATGAGTCTATCATGGGTTTTCTGGGGCTGAGAGTATGAGGCTTGTCCAAGGTCACCTAGTGGGTTTCCATGGATGAATGAGGAATCGAACGCTGAACTCCAGAGTTGTAGTCCAATGCTCAAACCACTACACCATGTTTCATAGGCCAGGAGTATTTACAGGTGGTTTTCCTAGTTTCTTCCTCTGAAATACAGCCTACAGCACCTGGTATTTGTTAGTAGTCTCCCATCCAAGTACTAACCAGGGCTGACCCTGCTTATTGTCCAAGTTCAGACAGGATCTGGTGCCTCTAGGGTATTTAGGGCACATAACTAATAGTAAAACCTTGTTAGTCCCACATGTCATCTGGCCATGCAGCCATTTGCTGAGGGACTCTGCTGCCATAAACCAGCACCATAGGATCTTCCATGCTTGTACAAAGAAAATTTCAATAGTGCAAGTCCTCTGATTTAACAGATCTATAATAAGATTGAGACCTTTGTTTTGTATCCTTAGTCCATGTCCTCTGAGTTTATGTGGCATACTTCACAGTGGAGAAGACTCCCCCCCCCCCCCATACCTGTAGTAGTTTCTTTGCATCAATATCTTTAGAAATGACAAAGCCAGACAAATTCAAGGACATCTGAAAGAGATTCTCTGGGCTATTGCAGCCAGAAGATCAACAGGGGGAGCTGGTGCACTGAGATTTTCATCCCTGTTTTTCCCCAGCAGTGGTGAAGGTGTGAAATGTTAACAAATCTTTACATTCCTAGAAAGGTAATTTATCAGTCATCTTGGTTTGGGAGGAGGTTATATATCTGTATCTTATGCTTGACTATGAGTGTGTTATATTTATGCCTTATCTTTTACCTTCCCAACCCAATAAAAAAAAATGCTCTGTGCCTTTACAGACAAATGCACAAATCTGTGTCCATCTCTTTGGACTGAAACTTTGGTCCTCTCTTCAAGCTCATAGTCAGGAACATTGAGCTGGGGATCCTGGAGTGTAATAAGGGTGGCCAAAACAGGTAAATGGAAAGTAGGTGAGGTGCAATTGGGCTTGGAGTGGCACATTTTGAAGTACAGGGTCTCGCCAGGATGGTCTTTAGGGAAACATCCCCACAGATAGTCCAAAAGTCCAGGTGGCTGTGTTGATCTAAAACAATCATACCTATCAGCCTTTTTCTGAGATGGAAAGAAAGGTAGCAAGTCCTACTAGGAGGTTCTCCAGTTGGGATGTCCTATTGAGCGGAAAGGCAATGTGGTATAGTGATTTGAGCATTGGACTAGGACTCGAGACCAGGATTTGAATCTCTGCTCAGCCATGTAAACCCACTGGGTGACCTTAGGCAAGTTACACTCTCTCAGCCTCACGGGATGGCAATGGCAAACCCCCTTGGAAGAAATATGCCAAGAAAACCCCATGATAGGATTGCCATGTCAGGAATGACTTGAAGACACACAACAACAACAAAAACAGTTGGGCAGGTAACGAAGAAAAGGGCCATATGTCAGTGTGGAGTTGGCCAAAAAGGTTCATTGCCCCATATAGGAACCATGTTAATGGTCGGTTCAGTGCTTCTAACTGGGTCTTGTGTGCTTGAGTATAAAGGATCGTTTATACTAGGATCCTAGGAGGACTTGGTATCCTGTATTCAAACTTTGGCTTCCCTGCATATAAAACAGGAGCCAGTGCCAGTTAGTCATATTCTTCCCATCATGCGTATCTATGACTGAAAGTGGAAGCAAGCAGGAAAGGCAAATGCCCCATTGAGGGGGCAGCTGCTACCTGCTGCTGTGGTTGAATAACAGAGCTGTTTTATTATGTCCCTGCACACAACCATGCCTACATGCATTCATGATCAATACATACAGTTTAGGATCATGAAATGAGAGACCTGCTGCACCACAGGAAAGTCACTTATTCTTCCCTTATATCAAGGGGGAAATTAGCAATAGGATGCAGATGAAAGTTTGGATCAATGAATATTGATTTTACTACCAAATGTAAAGTGATAAAAGAATAAGCAACTTTTGTATAGAATAGAAATATTGATTAGATGAGCAGCATTCAGCTTGGACCAGACATTTATATGATGGATATTCTGGGCACAAAAGGAAAAGATAAACAACATGTCAAATTGCCGCATGGAAATTCACATATAATACACCAAATAAGGATGTGGAAAGGCACTAGAAAAGTCAGGGTCATTTACTGTCTAAAAGTAACTTGTTATGTAGCTAAGTGCAGCTCCCTTCCCAAAGAGAACTCATTATTGCTTTATTTATTTATTTCTGTTAATTGCAAGTCTTGCTGCATATTTATTTTTTCCTTAGAAGTAAAAAAAATAGCATAAAACTAGAAATATATCACTCAAAATGTATCTCAAAATGTCTTAAAACTCCCTCCCTCCAAATATTTATACTCCACCCTATGTCTGAGGCCAATGTGGTATAGTGGTTTGAGTGTTGGACTATGACTCTGGGAACCAGGGTTCGAATCCCCCCTCAGAAATGGAAACCCAATGGGTGACCTTGGGTAGGTCACACTCTCTCAGCCTCAGAGGATGGCAATGGCAAACCTCCTCTGAAGAAACATGCCAAGAAAACCCCATGACAGGTTCGCCTGAGGGTTGCCATAAGTCAGAAACGACTTGGAGACACACAACAACAATAATGTTGGAGGATCTCAAGGTGGCTTACAATCAAATGAATTCAAACAGTATAGAACTATTTAAAACAGCCAGGGTAATTTAAAAGCTTAAAACATATTAAACCATTTAACACTGTTTCAAAATAGTTCAGATGTGCCCCCAAAGCATTAGTAATTAGCCATGATTTTGTTTGGTGCGGAATGATCCCACTGTTGCTGCCAATGTGCTTCTGCAACTGGAGAGAAGAGAAGGCCTTTCCCTCAGTCTATAGTGCCCTCCCGACACAGAGGAAGACCCCTCAAGTAAACCTCATACCTTAGGAAGGCATACCGTATATAAAGGAAGGAGCTCCTTTAAGTATCAGATTCCCAAGCCATGTTATGAACCATCATCTACTTGGGAGTAAGGAGGTGGATCTACTTGCACCGGGTGACCTGGGGACACCTCTTTTTTTGCAGCACCTCTAGTTAGCCCTGTCCAGGAAAGTCTGTAGGTGCTCAAAACCACAGAGTCCTTCAGTGACTAGTGCTCTTCCACACTGCAGAAATAAAGCAGTTTGACACCACTTTAACTGTCATGGCACCATCCTATGGAGTCTTGGGATTTGTAATTTGGTGAGGTGTTCAGCCTGGTCTGTCAGAGAGCCCTGGAGCCTCACCAAACTACAAATCCAGTATTCTGTAGGATGGAATAATGGCATTTTAAAGTGTTGTCTGACAGCTTTATTTCTTCAGGATGGATACATCCTATTCCCTCAAGGGGAGGGCAGCCACATTTATGGTGCATAACTTAGGTAGCTAAAAAGGACTGCTCATTTCCCACACTCCAAAATATCATTCTCTCTGCTTGCTATGCCAATTTTCAAATATAACACCATTGCACCTCTGTTACAAAAAAGCCAACTTGTTACATGTAACTGCAATAGATGTAATTGCATGGACAGCTGGAAACCAAAGAGATCAATTTCTATGGGCAAATTCACTACATAGGTTTTCAAGGAGGAAGCCATGCTAACCTGTGTCAGCATAAAAAGGCAAGGAGCAAGGGTGGGGAAGAAAGAATCTAGCAGCACCTTTGCGATTAAATGATTTATTTTACCGCGAGATTGCTATCCACTTATTCTGATGCACTGATGGAGTACAGTATTAAGGCCACAAATATTTAAGCACTAATGGGCTGGCCTTGGGCAAGTCACATTCTCTCATCCTCGGGGAAGGAAATGGCAAACCTACTCAGAACAAATCTTGCCAAGAAAACCCCATGATAGCTTCATCTTAGGGTTACCATAAGAAATGACTTGAAGGTACACAACAACAACAGGGCTGGTAGTACACAGAACCTTGCAAATTGTGACATTGGCCACAAACCTTCAGAGTTGGGTATAATACAGATCTGTTAAGCAGCTGGCCTTTTAGTCTTTACTTAAAACCATACATTCTGCTTACCCAAAGTTACTGTCTTAGATTCAATATATAAGTGACACACAGGACTTGGGACACAAGACTTGGGTGGCACACAGAGGGGGAAACCTGGAAAGCTAAGGAATCAAAAACACAATGATTGCTTTGTCCAAGATTAAAGGAAAAGGAACTATTCTATACTTTTGGAGTTTTAAAAGAGTGTTACAGGATTATCACAAAATGGCTGTGATATTTGGTTTGCCCAGTCAGAAAGAGAGAATTGCCACGCCAGAAAGAACGTCTGGTGCTAACAGAACAGTGACTTGTCTAAGAACCTAAATGCAGAGCTAGGGGCTCTGTGTGTGTGTGTGTGTGTGTGTTGTGTGCCTTCAAGTTATTTTTGACCTATGGAGACCTTCAAGTGAATGTATCATAGAGTTGTCTTGGCAGGATTTGTTCAGAGGAGGTTTGCCATTGCCTTCCCCTGAGGCTGAGAGTATGTGATTTGCTCAAGATCACCCAGTTGGTTTCATGGTCAAGAGAGCAATTGAACCCTGGTCTCTAGAGTCATAGGCCAACACTCAAACCACTATGCCACACTGGGACTGAACCTCAAATGACAGCTGGGGAGATGACAAAACCTTACATGTTATGCCTCCTGTAAGACATAACAAAACAACCATTTAATAGAAGGCACACTAGTGATGCTCAGAGGAAAAACACCTACTCAGCTCACACTCACACAATCTGAGCCAGCTATGTATCACACACCCCTCGCTCTTTATTGCAGAGAAAGATTATTCATCTGATTTAATTTTAATTGCTCCATGGAGCAAAGCTGAGTGGACAGCAGGACTCTTGAACCCAGTTGCCTCTGTCTCAGCGTTTGCTGATAAAAGATTCTAAGACTAAAGCAAGAAAAACAGACATTCATAATCTGGAGTGTATAGGTCAATTCAATCTGATAACTGCTTAAAATGGCTATATGTGAATAAACGGAAGATAAGAAGAAGTGTTGACAGAATGTATGAAGATGAAGGTCTTTATCAGGACAATTCTAATTTTACGTTTTCTGCAACCTTTCATGAAGCAGGCGAAAACTATTACTTAGCAGTAAGTCAGATGCTCAGGTTAGTCCATTAAAAGATACCATCTTTGTTCTGCCTTGAACCCACAGAAATGAGACACAAACAACAGTCCTGTTTCTCATCCTCACTAGACAGATTGAAGTGGCTGTTCAAGGACAACATGTGGCCCTTTCAACATTCTCAGACTACAGCTCCCATTATCCCCTATCCAGCATAGCCAATGGAGCCAATGGAGAGGATGATGAAAGCAACAGGTCAAAAATATCTGGACGGTCTCATCTTTTTCATCCCATTGTTAAAAGGTAGCTCCATGCATTGGACTCTTGGTAGCAACTGAGCAACAGCCAGGAGCCAGACCACAGGACCAAGCCAGGAATTCAATATTCTGGATACTTTTGCTGCGCAAAGGCTTAGCATGATCACTAAACCATTATAGTTCTTTCTGGTAATAGTCTTTCTGGATGTTCAAAGAATGAGGGGTGTGTGATATATAACCAAAGGGCTGGGGGACCTGTAGCCTTCCCAATGTTGTTAGACTACAAATCCAGCATCCCTGACCATTGGCCATGTTGGCTAGAGATGATGGGAATTGCAGTCTAACATCATCTGGAAGACTGCATATTTTCCAACCAAGCCTTCAATTCTAAGAACACTCCCCTGGCCAAGGCACATACCAGTGTATCAAATACAAAGCACATAGCTATGGCAGTCTCTCCAAATCTGTTGCCTGCCATATAGGTTGAACTACAATGTCCATGTTAGTGAACTGTATTACAAAAAAAGCAAAACAAAAAGGCATGCTGGATAACACATAGGACAGGAAGACAGGGTTAAGGGGGAGTGTGGAAGAGAGCATGAGGGACTGTTGATGGCAGAAAAAGCCCTCATTGCACTAGTGTAGGGATGTGTGATAAGGAAAGCTCCCAAACCAGTTACTATCCATTTCCTTTTACTAACATGATGACAGCGAGAATGAGGCTCATGTGATAAAGTCCTTAGGAAGTGACTGGGGGAGAAGAGGAATCCAGGGATACTTTTTCTCTTTTGGCACTGGCTTCCTAGTTGGTCAGGGGGCTGGTGGAGGAGTGGTTAAGTGCTGGTACTGCAGCCACAAGGTTGTGAGTTTGATCCCAAGGCTCCAAGGTTGACTCAGCCTTCCATCCTTTGCTAGGTCAGTAAAATGAATACCCAACTTGTTGGAGGCAATTGGCTTACAGATTGTGAAACTGATTAGAGAGTGCTGAGTTTACTATGAAGTGGTATAGAAGCATAAATGGTTTTGCTATTGCTATTCCTCCTGGCGCAATGTCGACAATGAAAAAATGGATAATCTGGCCCTGGAGGGAACCTTGATTTGGGTAAGGGAAGAATACCATTTGCTGCTCTCTCTCAAGGAACAAAATGTCTTGATCTGGTCCTGCACAAGGTATGGGAGTGTAAACAATCTTCCCCTGGGAATAGACAGAAAGGAAAATAGGCCCAGTCAAGCAATACGTAGTTTGAAGAGAAGAACCAGAGTCCTGAAGGTCTGTGACATTTAGAATGACAAAAACCAGAAAATATCTCTGAATCTAATCTAATATTGACAAGATATTGCTGCTCAAGACTGGTGAAGTTCACTGATATGTGTCAAGGTTACCACGTGGCTTACAAAGATAAGGCAGATGATGTTTACCTGTTAGCTACACCCGGGAAAGGAATAAAATAACTACAAATTTAGTGGCACCTTTAAAATGCTCGCAGACTGCTTGCAGTGTTTGCTTTAAACTGTAGTTCATTTGGTTCTATATTTAATATGCTTTAAAAGGATGCTGAATTTTTTTAAAAAATATGTTTTAATTATCTTTATTGATTTATCATTAAAAATATAAAAATACACAAATACAAACATATAAAACATATAACCACCTATACCGAAACCCACATAAATCTAAAGACATACTACACCATAGAAACTTCCTGAGTTCTGTCTAGGTTGGCTCAACATTTCTTATACCCCTCTCTTCTGCTTATAATTACAGTCTTTTTTTCTCTAAATTATTATTATTCTAAGGCTTCTTTCCCTTATCTTATTAAAGTGAAAATAGATTGTCATATTTCATTTACATAATTATACATCTCATTTATCTTTAACATATCACTTCATTTGTTACTTTCAAAGAAACAAAAAAAGGAATTTAATATCCAGATTATTCCTTATAACTCTATAGTCATTTTCTCGTAATTATTTACTTTCGGAAAAGGTATTAAAGGGTCCCATTCTCCCCCCCCCCATGGTTTCCCTCTCAATAGTGCTGCAAGTTAATCTGCCACCATACAATCTAACAACTTAATAACCATTCCTTAATCTCTGGACTCTCTCTTCTTTTCCCTTTGACCATGTATACCATTCTGACAGCTGCTGCCAGAAAAAGAGTTTACCATGTCTTTTTTCTAATAGTTTGAGTGCATCCCCAATAGGTAATATTTTGGATCCATATTTTCTTGGGAAGGCAGAATTTGAGTAACTGACTTATATATTTCCGACCAAAATTGTTTGGCATATTTATAACGCCACCACATATGTATAAAGGTGTCCAATTCCTCCTGGCATTTCCAGTACTTGTTACTTATGCCCTCCTGCATCTTAGCCAGTTTGACCAGTGTTAAATACCAACAATGTTGCATTTTTGGGGAAATTTTCTCTAAGGTCATAACTTAAAGTGTATTTTATTCTGTCTTTCCAAGATTTTTCCCATTGGTCCAAGTATATGTTCTGTTTGAGATCAATAGCCCATTTTATCATATTTTCCTTGATAGTTTCCTCTTCCAAGTCCAGTTTTAGCAGAAGGGCATAGAATTGGGATATTTTAGATTTATTTTTATTTACTAGAATCTTTTCAAATTCTAGATCCACTTTCCCAATGCCTTTGGTATTTTTATCTTGAATAAATCTTTCCCAGAGCTGTCAATGGAGAAATCATACATTCTGGTAGCCTTTCATCATTAGTTTTCCTTCTGTCTTAAATTTTATTTTACTGTGGCATTTTCTATATTAATTAGATCTTCATAGATTATCCATCTGTTTTTATCTAACCTTTTCCTTCTAAAAAGTGCTTAATTTGTGGAGACCCATAACAGGATATTCTTACACAGGATTTCTTTATATTTTAACAAAATCTGTATTAGAGATTTTTGTATAAAATGGTTTTCAAAAGCTCTATGGGTTTTTAGTTCCTCATAAAACAGATACACATGAAATCTATATCTGAAATCCATCCCTTCCAGTGATAGCAACTCTGTATTTTCCAAATAAATCAAATCTAATAATCACTCAAAGCAGCATGCTTTGTAGTATATTTTTAGATTGACAGACCCAGTCCACCTCTCTGAAGTCTTGATTTTTACTCTAGGTCTTATCCCGTTCCATATGAACTTTGAGAGATCTTGATGCCATTGTTTAACTGGTATCTCATTCGTCATAATTAGGAGATTTTGGAACAGGAAAAGTATCTTAGGGAGAATATTCATTTTGATCATAGAGATTCTCCCTAACTAAGAGACTTTTAGTTTATTCCATCTATTTAAATCCTCTTTGATTTATCGCCATTTCTTTCCATAATTATTTTTAAATAGGTCCATGTTTTTAGATGTCATAGTATTTTGTTTCTTTTTAAATTTGGAACCCTGACCTTTTTTCCAACTCAGCTTTTTCTGTTCTAGAGAGATTAATTGTTAAATTTGAAGTTTTATCTTTGTTAACTGATAAACCAGAAACTTCTCCAATTCCTTTATGACTTCTTGTATATTCTCAGGATTTGTTAATGTCAAGACCAAATCGTCTGTGTATGCTAAAAATGTTTTTGCATTTTGTTTTTCAGTAAAAACCTATTTTAAAATTATTGGTTTGAATCCTTCATCACAGTCTGTGTTGCATAACTTTATGTATATTTAGATACATAGCAGAGGCACTAGGAACTCCTGTTAGTGAATTGCAAAAATGCATAACAGGACACTGGCGAGAGTGTCCCAATGTGTCCCAATGTGCACTAGCACTCCCTAGTTGATGCTATTACATAACTGCATAGGAGAGCCAGCAAAGTGACCAATGCACATTGAGACCAATGTTCAATGGGACTGATGCACAACAGTCCTGATGTGTATTGGTCCCCTTGTGCATTGATCTCAATGTGCATTGGTCACTTGGCTAGCTCCCCATGTAGTTGTGTAATAACAGGAGGCAGTCCTGTATAAACCTTCCTGGGATTTAAGTTCCATTGAATTTAGTGTGGGTGTTACTTCTGAGCTGACACATACAGCCCTTCATCATTCATTTTAAAGGTAGAATGAGAGCCTTTGTTGCTTTCTCTTCTAATACACTAAGCTACCCTCCATAATCTCCAACATTTCAAAGATGAAAACTGTCATGTACATGGCCAAGCAACCTCAGTATGTGGTCAAGGTGGCAAAAGTTATTAATGAGGAAGAACACACACGCTAGCATTTTCTTGTGCTTGAACTTATTGAGAAGGGGAAGATTCTGGCCCCCTCTTCTCTCTTCTCCTTTCCATTCCCCACTGCTGAATTAAATTAAGTTTAAGCTACTTTTGCATTTTGAACCCAATTTGTAACAATTCAAGTAAGCCGAGAACAAGAGGGAAAGTGGGAGAAGAAGAGAAAAACTGGGACTTTTTGAAAGCATCTGGAAGAGTTGGATTAATCAGAATTGTCCCTGTCAAATTGGGACAGTTGAAGGATATGTACTCCTTAGCAGGATACCAAAACAAACCTCCCTCGGAAAAAAGTGGGCTGGTGCTCCTGTGATGGAGCAAATGTGTGAAGCCAGTTTGCTATTCAATACTAGTCCAGGAGAATTCCTGAGCACCAATGTGCTTATAAACAAAGGCTGAGATCCTAGCTCCTCATGCATAGTTCTATATCTGTCCCCTCCAGCAGCTGTTGAACCCCAGGATGGCTGCTGCTTGCTGGTGGAGAGGAAAGGCAGGGGAAAAGTGGCTTAAACTATGAAATAACATTTGGCTATAGCTCAGTGGAGTATGGGGGGGGGAAGAAACGAGGGCTTGTTCACAAATGAAGTGCACAGTGGCATCACTAGGGTTGGCGTCACCCATTGCAGTAACTCATGGGGTCACCCCCTCATACAGAATCCTTAGTAATGTTCTTTGTACTAATGTTATTCATAAATCATAATTTCCATCTGTCACTGGGCGTAATGGCAATAGTTGTGACATAAACAACTAGAATGTTTAAAATTATACCTTTAAATTACGTGTGCACAGCCTAAATGTATTTACAGGCACATAGATTCATGTGGTGAAAGTGCAAATTTCATAAAATGTGATATTTTTAAAGAAAATTTTAAAAGAATACTTTTTAAAAAATAATTAGAAATAATTTAATTTTTTAAAATTACATTTAAAATTTTATTTTTTTAAAAAATGTGGGGCCTCTCCTTTTTCTTCTCATTGAGCCTTGCCCCACTCATACCACTTCTTCAGCATTTTAAAGGGAGGCAAGTGAAGACTACAGCCCATTTCTGCCAAAAGGCAGAAGTTTGGGGAGCAGTGGTGTCACTTGGTGTGGCCTGCATCCTTACACCCCCTGATGATGCCCCTGCAGTTCCCATCAATCCTAGCCAGCATACCCAACGATGAGGAATCCTGGGAGTTGCAGTGCAACAACATCTGGAGGGACACTTTCTGTTATCTACCCCCCCTGCAGCATTTTATGATTAGCCATGGGATTATGGCATGCCAGACATCTACCTATATTGCCATCTAAGCTGGAATGAACCCAATGAGTAAATAACAGAGCCTTAAATATTGGGCAACACAGTGTGTTCAGTGAGTGGTGCTTGGACCAAAGTACCTAAACTTTGTGCTCCCTGACTGTGGTGAGCTCATGCTATTCCCAGAGCAGAGTTGAAAGTCCATTGGAGAGGGGTGTGCACCTGCCCTGTGCTCAAAAGTGCTCCGTTCTCATTACCCCCAATCATTTTTCCATCACAGCTCCTTGGTGTTGGGATTTGTTTTGTTTAACTGCACAATGACTCTGGCAGTTGGCACCCTGATCTTCTGCATGTCTCTGACCATAGGGAGATGCACTGAAGAGACAATGCAAGACAGCACTGCCCAGCAGCCAGTGTTGCCGGAGGAAAGCTCTTTCTCTGACTGGGGGATCGGGACTATCCGGAATGGCTTTGAAGCAGTTAATGGCTATTTAGATTTTGTCTCAGAGCTGCTAGGAGGGAAGAATGGAGTCTGTCAATACAGATGCAGATATGGTAAGTTCATCTGCTTCCTCTGCTTCTTCCAATTCCAGCCAGGACAGAGCAAAGTTGTTCTAGTGTCTTGTTTGTTTATTTGCTACTTTACTAGGAAGGTTCAGATACTGTCCTGAAATTTCCATATATACACCACCTTTTCAGGATTTAACCTAGCTTCTGATTGTCATAATAACTGAACTATTGCACCACTGAGATGCAAATAATCCTGGTATGAATCCTTGGTTTTAGGCCATCATTGCTAATGTAGCTTCCAACCACCATTTCACCTATAGTCAGGGATTAATCTCTGCTGTTCTTGTAACCCATCTAAATATTCTAAAGCAGGGGTAGGCAACCTAAGGCCCGGGGGCCAGATTGCGGCCCCCTGAGACCTTTGGACCGGCCCCAGGCCGGTCCTGTCGCCGCCTACCATAATAATATTGATTATTGTTGTTATTACTTGTTCTTGGGGTTTTCTTGGCAAAATCTCCACAGGGGTTTTGGCATGGCTTTTCTGGGGCTGAGAGAGTGTGCATGCATATTTTTTTAATTTTTATTTTTTTAAATATTTATTTATTTATTTATTTTTGGTGCTTCCCCCCCCCCCCCCAATTGTCTGAGGGACAGCAACCTGGCCCCCTGTTCAAAAAGGATGCCTACCTCTGTTCTAAAGGCACCAGATCCCCTGATCTTGGAAACTAAGCAGGGGCAGCTGTGGTTAGTACTTGGAATGGAAATTATCAACAAATACCAGGTGCAGTAGGCTATTACATTTCAGAGGAAGGAACTGGCAAAACCACCACTTGGTATTCCTTGCCTAAGAAAACCCTACAAAATTCATGGGTCACCATAAGCCAACAGGCAACTTGAAGGCACATACAGTACTACCACACACACATTCTTTTAACTGTCTGCTGGCAGCATTTTTTATTGAGATCAACCACATAGGCACAAAATTGTGAGCATGTTTTTTTGAAATATCCACACAATTATAGGAGTTTGAACCCAATCTTAACTCTCAGGACTCCATTTCAGGGAATCCTAGAACTTGTGGTTTGATGGGAGTACTTAGAAATTGCTGCTCAAATGCTCTGCAACAAATCCCTGAACTATGGCAGAGATTGCTAAGCACCATCATAAACTACAAATCCCAGGATTCCTGCATTGGTTTTAGGTTTTGTGAAATTAATTAAGATCATTCATACAGTAGAGGCAAAAGGTGTATTAATTGATTAGAGGAAGTACAGAACATTGGGGGCTGTAACTACCATTTGGGAAAGGGGGAGGGCATTAGGACATATGTTTAGTTGTTAGATTATGTTTGTGACAGTATGGCTTATTTGTAGTACGTATGTAGTTTTAGACTTATATATAAAACTTGTTTGTGTGTTGTTGTTGTATTATGCTTTTTGTATATGCTTAATAAAATGATTTAAAAAAAAGAAATTTCAGCATTCCATAGGATGGAGCCAGAGAAGTTAAAGAGGTATCAAACAGCTATAAACCGTGCAGTGTAGATAGACCCCAGATCTCTAAAGCACTCAATAAGTTACAGTAAGTCTTATATCTATCAGGCAAGATGTGCATGAAGTGGAGGCAAGGAGAGACTAGTTTGATGCTGAAATAATGATGCATGACTGGTCAAAGTCTTAAGATGGAGGCAGGGAAGAGCACAGACCTGAATAGATTAGAGTTAGACTTTACTAGGGAGTTTTTTGCATGCACTTTTCAACCCGATCCGTGCACGGGATGGGATCAGGCTGGAATGGGGGGGAAAGTGCATGCAATAAACTCCTAGGTATTACATCAGCTCCAGCTCACACTCAAGACTGTTGAGGAAAATAAATAAATAATGGATGAGCGCCCTAGTTTTAAAAATGTAATCGAGCAAGGCTGTTACACACGCAGCTTCTTGCAGGTATAGCTGGATTTATCATGCTTACCACACATTTCTTTGTCTATCATGGTGGTAAAAAAAAGAAAAGAAAATGAAGCATAAGGAATCACATTGGAAATGAAGGCCTGAATCCTATTGGTTAATCCCAACTAGAGTTGACTTTAATTGCCG
The DNA here is from genome assembly GCA_026167975.1 of Phrynosoma blainvillii. NCBI lineage: Eukaryota > Metazoa > Chordata > Lepidosauria > Squamata > Phrynosomatidae > Phrynosoma > Phrynosoma blainvillii. The sequence continues at coordinate 118,035,179 of JANUYF010000003.1, forward strand.
AAGCAACATGTAGGTAAATCCTACTGATTTAGTGGAACTAATGTAGTTTGAACTAATAATGGGATTTAGGGCAAAATGTTTCTATGGGCCTTTGCCAGAAATAGTGCAAAGTGAGTCCACTTTAACTGTCCTGACTCACCCCCTAAGCCAGGGGTAGGCAACCTTTTTGAGCCGGAGGCCGGGTTGCTGTCCCTCAGACATTTGGGGGGGCCGAAGCACCAAAAAAAATGAAATAAAATAAAATAAATAAAAAATAAAAAATAAAATAAAAATAAAAATAAAAATTATTTTTTTTAAAAAAATTAAAAATTAAAAAAATATGCATGCACACTCTCCCAGCCCCAGAAAAGCCATGGCAAAACCCCTGTGGAGATTTTGCCAAGAAAACCCCAAGAACAAGTAATAACAACAATAATCAATATCATAATGGCAGGTGGTGGCGGCGACGGCGGCGGCAGGACCAGCCTGGGGCCGGTCCCAAGGCCTCGGGCGGCTGCATCTGGTCCCCGGGCCTTAGGTTGCCTACCCCTGCCCTAAGCAGACAGCTTAAAGCAGGGACCGGCAACCTACGGCCCGGGGGCCGGTGAAGGCCCAGGTTCCTGGATTTACTGGCCCAGGCCGAAGGTTGTCACTGCCACCGCTGCCGCACGCCACCGCCACTGGCACAGCGTGTTTTTGCCACTGTGCGGCCGCGCATGCCGTGACCGCCATTTTGATTTCCAAAATGGTGGTCGCGACACATTTGCGCATGCACAGTACTCCTGCGCATGCGCAAATGCGTTGCGACTGCTATTTTGATTTTCAAAATGGCGGCCATGACATGTGCTGCTGCAGCTGCGGTTGCACCTGCTGTGACGGCGGTGGCGGTGGCGGCGTGCGCGGGGGGGTTGCACGCGTTGGCCGAGGGTGCGTGTGCACACATCAGCATGCACACCGCCATTCTCCTCCCCCCTCGGCCCAGCCGAGACCTGGGCTACAGGTGACCGGCCCAGGTCTCAAAAAGGTTGCCTGCTCCTGGCTTAAAGGGCTGTCTTGGGGGCAGGGAAGGGGAGGGGCAGCCGCACGATCGGCACCCCAACCCCTTCCCCAGCGTTTGCACGCACTGCGGCAGAAGAGTCGGCGAAGGTGCGCTGCAGCCTTTTGTGGCGCACCTTCGTTGACTTGTGAAAGGAGCGCCAAGTTAGTGCTCCTTTCAGGGGCGGCGAAGCTGCGCTGCGAGACTGAGGCATGGGGATGCCTCGGTCCCGCGGCGCAGCTTCCTGGGGCGTCCCATGGCCACCCGTCTGCTTCCCCCCCTCAGTGCTAGGGAATCATGGGAACTGCAGTTTATTGTGGCACCATAGCTCTCTGACAGAGAAGGCTCAATGTCTCAGAAAAAAATACAGCTCCCATGATTCCCTAGCACTGAGCCAGGGCAGTTAAAGTGGACTCAATTTGCACTATTTCTAGTATATCTGGTTTTCACCCCCTTGTTTTACTTGCAACTATCCTTTCACAATGCTTCTCACACTCCATTAGCCTCTGAAATTGGTACTAATGGAGTTTTCAGGAGCTGTTAATCAACTCCTTGTTCATCCCTCACCCCCCACAAGAGTGGCTGATGGTGTGAAGGTCCTCCTTGACACTTGCATCTTTAACAAACAAATGAAAAATACCACACCATGATACCGAGTAGGGTTCAGGGTCGATCCATGCATTACATTTCTAAAAAATGCAATTTGGGTTGCCAAATCTCAGGATTTTGGCCTCTTTTCTTTGGTCCTGAGAGCAAAGATGAAAGAGCACTGGCTTGACAAAAGTGTGTGTGTGCATTTCTCATTTGTTTGATCTGGGGCTTTTTATTTTAATGGCATGCTCTGTGCAATTGTGTTGGATGCTTAATGCATCATGCAGGGTCTATTCCCTTTGACATCACAAGACATTATCCTTAGATCACAGATTGTTGTTGTTGTTGTTGTGTGCCTTCAAGTTATATCCAGCTTATGGTGACCCTTAGGCCCATCATGGGGTTTTCTTGGCAAGTTTCTTCAGAGGGGGTTTGCTATTGTCATCCTCTGAGGCTGAGAGAGTGTGACTTGCCCAAGATCACCCATTGGGTTTCCATGGCCAAGTGGGGATTCCAACCATGGTTTCCAGGGTCCTAGTCCAACACCCTAACACTGCTCTACACTGCTCAAATTATGGCCCTGAAATCTGCCAATCCTAAATGCAATAAATAAAATAGAATAGAAGGAATGGAAGCATGTCTATTACACAAATAGGATAATCACAGGCCTGGGAATGAACAGCTATAGCACTGAGATAAAGAAATAAATAATTCAGGTACAAGCTTGGGTTAACTTCCAGGTAACACTGGGAATGCTGTTTGTACTCTTAAAATAAATACCACTGCAAGGGTTGGCTGGTAGGTTCGAGGTCAATGGGGCAGTTTAGTTGATATTTTTTAAAGTTATCCAAAATGCTGAATCTATTGCAGGAATATGGTCGGGAACACACACATACACACATGCATTAAGATATCCAATACCCCAAACCAGCCAAGTTATTCTGGCACAGATGTAGAATGAAGAATCACTTATCTTCATTTCTAGCAATCCAACGACAGCATTGAGATAAAGAAATAAAGAATATCCTGTCTTTTCCTGGCTTCTGAAGTCTGCTACCTGAAGCAGCTACTTTGTTCTGTCCAATGTTAGGGCTGGCTCTGATGATGTGGCATCTGACATGGCATCAAAAGTGAGGGCGTCTTGCTCCTCTGATGCCCTTGGAAGGCTGACAGCTAGTTAGGCAACAGGTTTCTTTTTGTATCTAAAATACAGATATTTCTGCCTACTGTTAGGATGCCCAAGGGAATTGCAATCACCTGAAACTACAGTTGGGAAAATAATTTTCTCCAAATGCCTTGGAAAATATCTCCCTCCCTGGATAAGGCTATTCCTTCTTCTTTGGTGCTCAAAGACAGCAGGAAGAGAATGTGTCCAGGCTGACTCTTGCAGCCAGTAAGTGGCCAGAAGGATTCATCTCCACTTGGAAATCCTCCCTGGCTGCTCTTTTGCATCCAGGGAAAGAGTGTTGCAGAAGGCGGTATGAGATACCTCTTTTCATGACCCTGCAAAAGTGCATACACTTTCATACACAAGGTGAGTGTATGTCACAAACAGAATTCAAGCCAACTTGTTACACCCAAGCTCTGAAACAGAGTCCCCACAAAATGATTAAGTCCAGAATCTGAAATGAGGGGATCAAATTTACTAAGCCTAGGGACCACTTTAAAAAAAATCACAAGTGTACTTCCAATTTTAACATACATTTCCACCCCTAAGCCAGATTTTGCTAAAGCAAAGCTGTATCCCCCTGTCCCCACTTCAGAGATGACTCACTACTCCCGGATACTTCTAGGAGCATATGTCTCCCTGTTTTAAAGAGACAGAATCTAACACTTACATAGTGAATTCTTGTAGAGGGAATGTGTGGGGCCCACATGGGTCTTTGCACATTACATTGCCCACGTCAGTCTAAAATTACCTTGATGCATTACTGGTGGGACATCAGCTGGGAAGCAGGAGCATTTGCACATGCTATTGTTTGCCTGAAGGTCCTGTGCGAATAAGATGCTCACGCCTGGACGTCCAGCAGAGCTGAAATCAGGGCAGAGGTTCGACTGGAGACTGGTTTACTCTCACTTTCTCATCATGTCTAGAGGAAGATTTGGCAGATTTATTTTTGCAACATTTTGTTAAACACATAGACAGCTAATAATAAAATTTTAGTCAGGAAGAGGCAAAGCAACCCAAACTGAACATATGTGCCTATTTTCGCATGCAAAAAAATTAACATACACCTTATTTTGGTTTAATCCTGCTGTTCTGTATATGTGATTTCATGGTTTAGGAGAGATGCATAAATTGCATGCTCATCCAAATGTACAGCCTGCTGCAGATAGTGCTTACTCACTTACCATTGAATGACATGGTTCGTTCAACATACTCCTACTTTCTAAGAGTGTGTGCTAGTTATTAAGTTATAAATTATTCCTAGCTTAAGAGAAGCAATACAATTACTGGATTTTAACTCTAGTCTTCATATTTTCAATTGTATTGTTGTGTGCCTTCAAGTCATTTTTGACTTATGGCAACCCTAAGGTGAACCTATCACAGAACTTTCTGGGGCTGAAAGTATGTGACTTGCCCATAGTCACCCAGTGGGTTTCTGTGGCCAAATGGGGAATTGAACCTCAATTTCCAGCTTCGTAGTCCAACGCTCAAACAACACTGGCTCTCAGTTTTTCAACATTTGGACACAATACACTTTTGATGCTTCATTATTATATCTTTATATTTCTCCTTTTTTAAACTGGAAAAATAATATACAGTTGCGTCTTCGTATCTGCAGGGGATCCATTCCAGATGGATACCAAAAAATGCAGGACCTCAAGTCCTGTTGTCTCTAATGGCAGTATGAGGTGCTCGCACCCATTAGCACGGACGCGTGCATGGGCCACCATTGGGGACAATGGGGCTTGTCATCTACGGATGGTTAAATCTGCAAATAGCAAGCCCACAGATAATAAGGCTCCACTGTATAGGCTGGCATCTTGTTCAATATTTATGAGGCTGTAAGCCAGATGTATGATTTTTATAACTTTTGAGATTCGTATTTTTGGTTATTTATTATCAAGCATGATCCCAAAAGCCTACCTTTAAATCAAGCAGTGACCCAATGTAAGGATTTTTGAGATGCTGCAGTCTAGGGCATTAGAAAATGGTGGCTGCAAGCTCTCCCTGTCCTGGGGTGTTTTGAGACAAGCAGCTGTGGTAGGGCGCTAAGGGATCTTTCCAACTGCCGCTCTCAGCATGCCCCATGACTGCTTCAGTGATCATTTCCCAGATCTCCAGGACTTCACCACATGAGGCTAAAAATTGGCCTTTTAATAGGATAAAAATGTCTTTGGCCAGTATTTATCAGATGATACTGTGTCTGTCCTACTGCTGCCCTGTTAATGTAGTGCACCTTTTCATTGATGGGCAAAACCCATCAATGAGCTCTTAATCTTGTTATTATAGCGCAGGTATTTTGGTGCAAAATGTCTCTTCATTTCAGTTCTGAAATTCCAGCAGTCACATGGCAGGAAGGGGCCTGATTCTCCTCTCCCCCTCCCACTTGCTATTCCAAAGCTGGCAAACGCTTTGTTGTGTTTGCATACTTATGGCACAACAATAAAATAATAATGCCATAACTGAAGTGAAGAGGCTTATCACACGGGGGGGGGGGGGGGGGAGTTTCCAAGAGGTGCAATTTTAAGAAAGAAGAGAGGTGTGATAACAAACTAATTCTGCATCCCACCCATTGTGTAGAACAACAACAACAACAAAAATATCAAGGCACATTCATCATTTGATTGCAAGTTACATAAGAAAACGAAGCGCTCCTTGTGAAATAATTACTATGACTTCCTCTCCCCTAAGATCTATTTCTCCATCCATCCAACTAACCTTTCCCTGTAAATGCCCCTGTTACTCATTTTTATTTGTTTTTGTGTGCCTTCAAATAATTTCTGACGTATGGCAGCCCTCAGGTGACTCTATTGCAGTGTTTCCTTAGCTGAAGGGGTTGCCACGACTTGCTTTTGAAGCAGAGAGAGTGTGACTTACCCAAGGTCACTCAGTGGGTTTCCATGGCTGAGTGGAGATTCGAACATTTTGGAACGGCCTGCCGGATGAGATCCATCACTTGACCACCTTAAACAGCTTTTTAAAAGCTGTAAAGACGGATCTCTTCCGGCAGGCCTTTCCCGAGTAGGTAACCGGCCACCGAAAATAGTTATGCTGTCCCTGATTTCTGTTGTAGCTATTTTAAATTATTTGTTATTTATAATTTTTAAGTATGTTTTTATATTTTGTCTGTTTAATTGTATTTTAGGGGGTGGGCTATTGGGGCATGGGATTGTTTGTTTTATCTTGTAAGCCGCCTCAGTTGTAATTTACAGAGAGGCAGGATATAAATAATAATTATCATCATCATCATCATCATCATCATCCCTGGTCTCCAGAGTTGTAGTCCAGAACTCTCCCAATTATTTTTATCTCCATCTTTTCATCTCAGGCAACATACATTGCTCTCTTCCACATTACTTTTACAACACCCCTAAGAGGAAGTTAGGCTAAGAAAAGGCCTAAGCAGACTGCCAGAAATAGTGCACATTAAATTGAGGCACTGCCCTGGCTCAGTGCTAGGGAGTCATGGGAATTGTATTTTTTTCTGAGACATTGAGCCTTCTCTGTCAGAGAGCTCTGGTGCCACAATAAATTACAGTTCCCACGACTCCCTAGCACTGAGCCAGGACAGTGCCTCAATTTAATGTGCACTATTTCTGGCAGTCTGCTTAGGCCCAAAGAATGACTGACCAATATTATTCAATAGGCTTCATGGTTTAGTGGGGACTGTACCCTGGATCTTCCTAGTCTAACACTAACTAAGCATACAGCGTTATGGGACTTGTTAGTCACCCAACTACGGTAGACATACCAAATCAATGAGATTTATGTAAGTATTGGCTCACCATTCAGCAACTGATTCAATCAATCTTTTCTAGTCGCGGCTACTAATAGGATTCTGACCTGGTTCTCCTTTGTCCATGGTTGCTGACTTCCAATTAATGAGCATTTGAATCTGCTGTCTCCAAAAGACCACCCAAAGCCTATGATAAAGGGATTTTATTTAAAAGCTAAATAATGAACTAGACTTGACAGGCTCCTTGCCTCTAACAATATTATGAATTATGTGTCAGGTTACTCCTTTCCAGTGCAGATAATTCCAAGTGTTTCTCTGCTCTTTAATCCCTCCTTGCTAACGTTGATAACAGCTTGCCTTGCTGTCATGAAGGCAATTGGTATAGCTATTTTAACAAAAGAAGTGGTGACAAAGCCCATTTCTACTGGTATTTGATTATGTCCTCTCTCATTAACACATAGTTGCATTCTCTAAACTTGGCGGTGCTGTAAGACCACGCTAAAATAAAATAAAATAAAATCCTTGAATTCTGCAGCTGTAGAATATTATGTTTTATTTCTGGAAACACCTTTCCAGTATTTTATCATATTAGTCTCTTTCTGGCCCTTGCTGGATTTCTGATATGCACATAACATGGAACATTAAACAAGTCCAGGGAACAGAACAGACCACAGTATTTGAGTATGAGCATGCAATGCTATGTAATATAGTTGACAGTATTTTATTGGTCATATATAATAGTATGCCTTTGACACCTGGCTGTTGACATCTTTTGAAATGCCATATTCCATATCTGCTGAAACTGGAGCAATCAAGATGGCAACATCTGAAGCAATTTAATGTTATGGTGGTGGTGGAGAATTCACCTTCCAAATGTTAAATTTATAATTCAAATGTGAAATGATGCATTCAAAACTCAAATGCTGAAGCTGACAATTCTGCTCGATCTTCCTTCCCCCCCTCTTCTTCTCACAACCTTTGATTTCATTTCTAGTCCAAAGGAATTAACAAGGACGTGATCTTGTGGCTTTAATTTCATTATATTTTATTTATTCTATAATCCTACACACACACACACACACACACACACACACACATACACACATTACATGTTTACTATATATAATTATTAGTATATTATTCTAAGGGTACCTAGAATAAATGTATTTGCCCTTTGGCAAACTAGAGGCCTTTCTTATTGTTCAGCAATCCAGAACAGGACTTGGGATAGCGGTATTCCCCTGTCCCCCAGGCTACTCTGTAGATCTATTAGGATTTGTTTCTCTTTTGCTTATCTTGCAGGGAAAGCACCAATGCCCAGACCAAATTACAAGTCTCCAGAACCGAATGGCTGTAGCTCCTATTTCCTGGGTCTCAAGGTACCAGAAAGTGTATGTACTGCTAACAAACAATTTCCTGATGAAATAATTAACTAACCCAAATGTTTGTGGGCAGGGGAAGGGTTGCCAGCACTGTTATGATTGCTTGGCTATTTTTGTCCATTTTTCCCTTCTCCAAACAAGGAGACAGTCCTGGTCACTTTGCCTAGAGAGTCACTTTTCTCGTAATATCCAGTGCAAGCTGTTTGCCTCTGCATGCCAAAGGTGGCGGTTGGTGATGGCGAGTAGAATGATAATGTGTCATCAGATTGCTGCCTGTATAATTTACTGTGTGATTGTTGGTCACTGGAGCATTTAGCCCCCAACTGTTGGTGGCGGCTGCAGTGAATTAATAAATCCTCAGTGTGGGAATTATGTCCATGGATGGAAGAGGCAGAACTCCAATCATTTTAATTATTACTGAAGGATAAGAGTGAATGTGGTAATATCAATACGTAAGGAGAAATCAAGTTGCAACGGAGAAGCATTCCCAAGAGGAGACATGTCACTTGGGGATGGTCCAGATCAGGGGTAGGCAACCTTTTTGAGCTGGGGGCCGGGTTGCTGTCCCTCAGACAATTAGGGGGCCGAAGCACCATAAATAAATAAATTAATTAATTAAAAAGAAATTAAAAAATTTAAAAAATATGCATGCACGCTCTCTCAGCCCCAGAAAAGCCATGGCAAAACCCCTGTGGAGATTTTGCCAAGAAAACCCCAAGAACAAGTAATAACAACAATAATCAATATCATCATGGCGGGCGGCGGCGTTGGCAGCCAGTCCAAAGGCCGGTCCAAAGGCCTCGGGGGGCCACATCCGGCCCCCAGGCCTTAGGTTGCCTACCCCTGGTCCAGATCATAGTTACTTTTTTTGGCATGTCAATTTCCAGCATCCCCTCAGCCAGCATGGTCATTGGCCCATGCCTGCAGGGGAATTATGCGGATTGCAGTACAAAAAAAGTTGTAGTGCAAAAGGAAGGTGATGGATGTAGTGGTACAAACTCTTTCCCAAGCTCTAGCCCAGATTCTAAAGCATTATGGGATTCCTGAACTATAAGTGGTGCCACTGCCTAAGAATAAATTTATCATCTGATGTTCCAAAGCTTTGGGTGATATATAAAGAACAGCATACTCATGTTCCTGTAAACCTGCTCTGCAAGGGTGAATTGCTGCTAGTCCTGGCCTGATAGCCTGATATTTATTTTCTGCTGCTTTATCCTTTTTCCTCCCTTTCTTTGTTGGTTAGTCCATGACATACATTCCACTGTGTTCAGTGATGCTGCTGGTCCTTTAAAACTGATGAAACAAAGGGATGTACTACAGACTCCTGATGATCTGGGATGTTTGCTTCATTGACACATTCAGGTCATCTGCAGGAGAGGGCAGTACCGCTGGGCAATGAGCAATTTCTCACCTAACTACAATTTATGCTGTTAAAACCATGGCTGGGCAGGCAAGTATATATCTGCAAATGTGGATGGTTCCCAAGTCTTCAGGTAAAGGCAGGGGTGTAGCTACTGGAGAGCAACATGAGGGAATCTCCAAATGCGAATTCTGCCCTTCCCCCCTAAAAATTTCCTACAGCCCCCAAATTTCTAGCACTGTAGAGAGTGAGGCTTGGAAAATAGTTCACACCTAGAACTCTTACATTTTCTGCAATTCCCATTCCCCTGGCATCTTTGCCTGCCTCTTTTCTTTGAACATCTAAATTCTATTGTTAAATGCTCAACTGAAGTTTGAAGTTACTGCAATGCCAGGAATTTGGGAACTGAAGGAAGATTTCAATGGGAGGGGGACAGAATTCTGATGCTTTCATTTCTCCATCCCCATAGCTATGCTCCATGAGTAAAGATATGATAAGCTTAGCTAACACTGGGACTGCATCTGCACTGCAGAAATAATGCAGTTTGGCACTGTTTTAATTGACATGGCTCAGTGTTATGGAATTCTGGTGTATGAAGTTTTGTAAAATAGTAAGCCTTCTCTGTCAGAGAGCTCTGCTGCCACAGCAGGATTCCATAGCATTGATCCATAGTGGTTAAAGCATGGAGGTTAAAGAGGGAGCCCTGGTGGTGCAGTGGTTAAATACCTGTACTGCAGCCACAAGGTTGTGAATTCAATCCCAGGCAGAGCTCCAAGGTCCACTCAGCCTGGCATCCCTCCATAGGTACCCACCTTGTTGGGGGCAATTAGCTTACACATTGTAAACCACTTAGGGAGTGCTTAGTTCACTGATAAGCAGTATAGAAATGTACTTGCTATTGCTATTAAAGCAGTGTCATACTGCATTAATTCTGCAGTGTAGATGCAGCCCCAGTCTCACTGCAACACGTCCCCTGCAGGGCTAGTAGGACCATCAGCCAAAGGAAGCCACTTCTTATTATGTTGCAGACAACACATTGACAATGCAATATTATATGCACCATTTAATGTCGAGCAATGAAGGGAAAAATAGATATATTCTGCTTTAGAACCCTTTCTTCCTTTTTGTTTCTCCTGTACAGCTGGACATGGGCATCCCAGCCATGACTAAATGTTGCAACCAGCTGGATGTATGTTATGACACCTGCGGTGCCAACAAATACCGCTGCGATGCCAAGTTCCGCTGGTGTTTGCAGTCCATTTGCTCTGACCTTAAACGGAGCCTTGGCTTTGTCTCCAAGGTGGAAGGTAAGTGTTCCACCTACCCAGAAAGACACCGAGAAAGGTCACCTATGTTCTCTAGAAGTTGTTAAAAAAAAAGCAATTGGAAATCATCATAACTCTCATGTTCTCTAGAAGTTGTTTAAAAAAAGCAATTGGAAATCATCATAACACTGCCAACCAGACATTGATTGTCTGGCAATGGTAATTCAGATTATGTCAAAGCTTATAAAGATTACTTTTTTTAATGTTAGAAAAGACAATAATACTTGGTAAAGTGGAAGGCAGAAAGAAAAGAGTAAGACCAAACTACAGATGGATTGATTCAGTCAAGGAACCCATGCCCCTGGGTTTGGAAGACCTGAGTTGATGACAGGGTAATTTGAAGGTCTCTCATTCATAGGATCACCGTAAATTTAAGTTGACCTGATGGCAAATAACAAAAACAGAATCCAAACTCAGGATCATAAATTTAATGAGTGCTGAAAATATATATAGAGGTGTGATCAGGCAGCCTTCCTCTATCCAATGTAACATTTCCTCCTGGCATCTGAAGAACAGAGGCAAATAAGAGTTGGAAATAGAGCCAGACAACATCCATTTAGGTTAAAATAGGCCCCAACTTTATTGCATCCAGGAATGATAGTCAAGTACAACACAAATCGTCATTAGGTGGCAATACAGTATAACACATGAGGTAGCATGGATGAACAAGCAGCAGTCATAAAATAAGTAAGCATACCAGGTCATAAATCAATTATAAAGATCCTATGAAAGCAATCATAATGGGTCATAAATCAGTCATAAAGCTTAGGGATAATCAATCATATTTGGTCCATAAATCAATAGTGACAGGATAATAAATCATGCCATGACATACCATAAATCATTTAATTAACCCCCCATAAATAATTTGTTATTTTCCTGTTGAATGACTGCCACTCCAATAATCGATTCGGTCCAAAGAAGGGCTGTCTAATACCACCACAGGAGGGGGCCAGCCCATCTTGGCCACCCCTCCCTTGGACAGAATCTCTAATAGCATGGGTCACCTCATTCAAGTACAGATCACATCCTAGCGGTGAGAGATGAACACCATCACCCCTGATTAATCTGGGCAGTTCTACCCAAAAGCTTTTGTCTGAGACTGCCTACCTGCCCACCCATTCAGATCAGATTTTGTGCAATGTTTCGGTTAATATGATGCTGTGCAGTGTTGATTGTAGACTCACTTCAGGCACCTGGCCATGCCTTTCATGGTAGCAGCTTTGTCCAAGAGAAAACAGACATCATAATCCCTGCAGATCCACTGTAATTCATCTGAGGAGCTGCAGGCCAGATTTTCACCCAGATTAAAAGAGCATCAGGAGGCATGCCCTCCGCTGCCATCTTGATGACACATGGAAGGAGTGCTCCCCACAGTATCCCCTGATGCCCAGCCCAATGGATGTTGGCTGCCGCAGACAAACCCAGGTCATGTCCTCTGCCAGAGAAAAGTGTGTGATACTTTGCCCAGAAAATAATGCTGTGCCTGATGATCTATCATTAGAAGTAGGCTTGCTCAAAAAAATCAAAATTAGACAGTGGGAGCACCTGATGGGCCCCCCAAATGCCCTGCCAGAATGACACTGGCCTGCTTGTGCACATAGGTGGTGTACACCCTGAACCGCCATCGGCCCACCCTACGGACTACTCCAGGGGGCAATCCATGCATGGTGACAGCCATTGCAGCACTGTTATGGAGCAAGTGAGTAGAGAAGTGGTCAGGGGACAAACCGACCTGTATGACAATCTTCTTAAAAACTGCTTGGAACTGAAACTGAATTAAAAGCACACCAGATGCATGAACAAAAAGACAATCAGAGATGGTTGGTCTTATCTTTACATACTGCTTGACTGCCCTAACTGAGCAGACCTGTCCAACTAGAGCCCTGTTCAGGAAAATGGCCCTTCCTGTACTGGTCAGTCTTAGAGCACTGGAAGTGGATTGCCATGCCTGTTTCTGAGATTGAGAGATCATCGACTTGGATGTCCTTTCCCAATTTATCAGACTTGAACTTAGGCAGGAGTTCATTGATATGAGTACTGGCAAAAAAGGCAACTGTGAAAGCAGTCTGGAATAACAAGGTCTCAAAAGTGGAGCTGCATACTGATGATAGGGCAGGCAGCATCCGCTATAAGACCACTTTGGAAACTGGGAGTTGTGACTCTGGAAGGGGTGGTGACTCCCTGGATGACCCCTCAAGAACCCTGCACAACCAAAAATCACCCATGGGATCAGGGAAACCACTAGCCCTAGAATAAAATTCCAAGTCTGCAAGCCAACCCCGTACTGTGCAAGTAGACAGACCACCTTCTTTGAGGTGAACTGTGAAGTGGAGAATGGTGTCTGCTGGTAACAACCACTCCTCTCACACTCCTACTTCTGTCTGGAACCTTCAGAATATGAGCCAGCTCCAACAATATGCTGCCTGGGTTGACAGGGCCAATGAAAAGAGGATGGCATGCTCCACCTCTATCTGTCAAGAGTCCATAGGTGTGCAGGGACTTGCAATGGTCAAGGAGAAGCCTGCGGGGCCAGAACTTGAAACCTGTCGAACTGAAAACAGGAGAGAGCATCCACTATTGAATTCGAGGTCCTGGCACATGATGAGACTGGGAGACAGTATTATTTTTCAGGCACTATAGGATCATGCATCTTATTAAGTTCATAACTCTGAGATTTAGAGCTCTGCAAGTTGGCCACCTGAACCATAGCTTGATTACCACACCAAAATAGCACTGACTTGTTAGCAAATTTTTCTGCCCATAAGTGCACTGCAACTACAATGGGCAAAAGCTTAAGAAATGTTAAATCCTTGTTCAGTCCCACACTTACCCAGTCATCCGGCCTCCTCTCTGCACACCACTGGCCTTGCCAGTAGAGACCAAAGCTGTGAGTGCCTGCCACATCCGAGTGAACTTGGAGGTCTGTCCAAAGAAGCAGTTCACTTCACCCAAATGAAACACCATTATAATCCCTCAGAAACCATAGCCACACCCTCATGTCCTCCTGTATCTTCTTGGTTATCCTAATGTGATGATGAGGTGCACCAACCCTCCACATAGTTTCGTACAGTCATGTACTGAACACTCATCCAGGCACTATCACCTTGCAAGTGAAGTTCAACAAGCTAGCAAGTACCTGGAAATCCTGTAATATAGCTTTCCTCCTACCACCCATGATTGTAACCTGTTGCATGTGTGCTGTGAGTTTCTCACTGGGTAAGCAGGAGATGCCAACAACTGTATTCAATTCTATCCCCAGAAAAGTAAATTTAGTATCGGGCCCCTCAGTCTTCTCTTGGGCAAATGGAACACTCAGCTCCTCAGCCAATTCCTGGAAAGATCTTAAAGTTGAGGCACAAACTGAGGTGCCTGCCCCCTCAGCAAAAAGGAAATCATCCAGGTAATGTGTAATTGCTTTGTTGCCTGATTTCTTTACCATGCACCACTCGAGGAATGTGCTGAACTGCTCAAAAGCAAAGCAAGATATAGAGCAGTTAGTAACACGCCCCTTCAAATCTGAAGCGTAAAAGATCAAAATCCTCTGGGTGCACTGGGAGAAGCCAAAATGCTGATTTGATGTCACATTTAGCCAAAAGGGCTCCTTGCCCAAATCCCTAATCTTCCTAACTGCAGCATCAAAGGAAGCATACTTAACTAAACAAAGGGAGGGATCTATACATCATTAACTGAATCACCCTTGGGAAAGGAAAGGTTATGAATCAGCCTATACTCAACTGGGTGCCTTTTTGGATACAACCTCTAGTGAGGATAGGTGAAATGTTTGTATGGATAGCAATACATGGGGCCCAGAAATCCTACCAGCCAGACTTTCTTTACGTTTTTCCCTCACTACATCCCTCAAACTATCAACAGACTTGGAATTGGGAACAAAGCAAAATGCCCTCTCCCCTGAACATGGAATACAAAAATCATCTGTGAAACTCTTTAAAATGTATTCTGCACTGCTCCACCTTGGGTACAGTGTTAATCAGGTGGAGAGTGGGGTCAGCTTAATGGGAGCTGGTGCCCTTGGATCCCTGCACCCCACCACTGGATGGGCCACTTCCACCACCCTGCTTACCTTTGAAGCAGAAGAAATTGGGATGATTGCCAGTACAGGAGATGCATCAGTGGTTGTATTTGCAAGTCTATCGTTTGTACCTGCATTGTAATCCCAGCACACTGCCGACCATTTTTTGTCGGAAGCAGGCCTTGCAAAAGTCCCCTTTGACTGTCTGCCAGCTGGAACGTAGCCACTGTCACAGTGGTTATAAGGGGAGGCCCAGTTGCAAACCATAATATCAGACCATAACTCAGAATGCTTCTGGTGCCAAGGTAGTACTGGGTTGACAACCTTATGCATATGGAACTGCTCATTGTACTGCAACCAGAGCTTCTGACTGAGTTGTGGGACCTAAGAATAATATCCTGGTACTTCAGGAGCTGTCTACCACCACCATGCCAATTACGTTCTGCCTTAGTTAGGACACCTGCATAGAAGGTCCAATCTACAGCTAGTTAAGGAATTTTTTTCTCCAATTTAGGCTGCTTAAATTGCTCCGATTCCTTAGGAAGGCTAATGAGCAACCCATCCTTAACCATGACTTGAGGCTTTGGGTCACAGAAAACCAGGGAGAAAAGGTCCACATACTCATCTTTCAAAATGCACTCCTTCGTAGCCAGGAGGAGGTGCTCCCTCAGTGGGGAGGAGACCTCTAAGTATGGGCTACAATCCGGCAATCGAGCGATGACCTGCCCAGTTGGAATCATAGTAGAGTCACCCCACCCTCTGCGTGAACCTCCTCACCAGCCCTTGAAGAAGCCTGTGGGGGCCCTTCTGATGTTGTTCTACTGAAACCGCAGTAGGAGCTTCCTCATGCAGCACTAGGTGGAGACCTGCTGAGCCCAACATCACTGCCCCTGCCCCCAGGTTTGGCTCACCCCCTTCACCATGAGATTGAACAGTAGTTGTCACCCATGAGGTAGCTGGGAATGGTGGGGTCCCTACTCCAGCCTTACTACACAAAAAGACCCTGGGAAATCTGTATTACCATGAGAGGGAGTGAAAACAACAAAGTCAAGAAAGAAAGAAAGAAAGAAAGAAAGAAAGAAAGAAAGGAAAGAAAGAAAGCTGAATATGAAGATAAAGGGTTTCAGGCTTGTATTGTGTTGTTATGGAACATATTGCTCAGGCATAGCCCAGCATTTCTCTCCTACACACCATTTACCTCTCTCTGGTTCAGCCTACAACAATTAGATGGTGAAAGGGGTCACTAATTCATTTTCCAAGTGTAACAATTAAGATAAATGAGGAAGTTCACACTTCAGAGCTGCTGGGGCAGACTCACTGCAAATTCCTCAAAGAGGGTGTCTCATCATCATAGGCTTTCTGTCTCATTAGAATGATCAAATGTGTGTGGTTTTAGCACTTAAAGGTGTACACAGCCTCTTAAAAACCAAAGAAACTGACCATACTAGTAGATCTGGATGCTTTATAAGCTGTGGGTGTTTTATCCATGGTTTAAGCCCTTCTGCATTAGTCTGGAATACATCACTCACACTGCTGTCATTGTTTCTCTTAATATAGAAGAGAGTGATGATTTTTGCCTAGTGCTGGGTTATTACTATAAGGCAGTAGCATCACTAGCTAGGCTAGGGTGTCACCCTGTGCGGAGGGTGTCACCCGGAAAAGGTACACATTTGCATCTCCTGCCGCTCCATCACTGGGCTTCGCCCCTAGGGAGAAAGCCCTGCAATAGAGCAGCTGGTGAGATTGGATGTTCACTCCTCCTGCACTGAAGGGTGAGGAAGACTCAACAAATTAAGAATCTGTAAGCTGCTTTGAGAGTCTTTGTGGGTAGAGAGCAGGGTATAAACACTCTAAATAAAATAAAAATAAATAAACTGGGTGTCACCCCTCCTCTGGGATGTCACCTAGTGTGATCCACACACCCCTCCCTTCCTGTGATGCCACTGCCATACTACTACTACTACTACTAATAATAATAATTTGTACCCCACTTTCCCCCCAAAAAAAATTGGGATTCAAAGTGGCTTACAGTTTACAAACACAATACAATTAAAAACGTACAAAAAAGACAGTTAAAAAGGAATTCAACTACTACAATATTAAAACAGATCATTTGTTTAATGATATGTAAGGGACTTTCCTAATGAAATCTGATATAGAGTGTAGTGCAAATGAAGTGGAACCTGAGAACAAAGACAGAACATTAGTCCATCTAGCTCAATATTGCCTATATTGATTTGACAGTGGAATACAGCCAAAAAATTTTGTCAACCTGACTTGGGCATGCTCTACATTCCCACCTTGGTCTTTATGTCTGAGGAGCATATACTCTACCAATGAGCTTCAGCATCTCCTATTCTCAGGGCTCCATCTACAGAGGATTTGCAGTGATTGGCCAGAAAAACACACAAAAATTTGTCCATTTATTCTTTTTGGAATGAACAAGTTTTTTTCAACATTGCTAACATACAAGAGGCCTAAGTCACATTACTGACAGGATGCCAGACCAAAATAATATCAGACAGAAGCCCACAGTTAATTTCCATTAAGTAGCTATGAGCCAAAGAATGATCCCTTTTCCTTCATGAATTCCATAGGAGTTTGAACTCTGGCTTTTTAAACAGCAATTCAACACCAGCTCAGTTTATTATTTATTTCATTTATTAGTTCTCTCTTCACCCCTCTCCTACATATTGTATTAGCTTAATAGTCTTATTACACATGCAAAAGCCTTTAGGTATGTCCAAACAGTTCTTTGGAGCATGGCCTTCAGGGGGCATGTACACTGACAGGAAAATCCATTTTACCTTTGGGTTACCTTGATCTGGAGTGGCTATGGGCTTGCCTATATGATTACCACACACACTGAGGAAACTTCAGAACTGTCCACACAGTTCTCTCTTTCAAGCACATCCTGGTCCAATAAATCATAGTACTATTTGTTGTGGCCACTGGGTTTTCCCCCCTCCATGCATGGGAATGTTCATATTTCTAACTCAAACCACCACCACCCCAGCCCCACAAAGGTGTTGCTATGTAGCACAGTCCACACACAGAGACAAATATCAATATTTTCCACTTAAAACGGGGATAAATCCCTACTTTCTCTGCTCCAGAGATGATGAAAAGGCCTGGATTCAGTCCCAGTTGTCCCAGTCAACAAAATATAAATAAATAATGAAAAACTAATAAGAGATTCTCATCATGGATCTTCTGTGTCACATCAAATTACTTTGACTCTCAGTAGGAGAAGAAACAATGGACTATGGTGTGATGTGGTCTGAATGAATTGTTTGGACAGTTCACTGTGAAAACTTGGTGAGAATGTTTTATTTGGTCTGTATAGATGCACCCCAAGACTGGTTCTAAAACTTCAGATGTTTTGGACTTCAGCTCCCAGACGTCTCAACCAGCATGGCCAATGGTCATGAATTCTGAAAGCTGAAGTCCCAAATATCTGGAGGACTAAGGTCTGAGAACCACTGTTTTAAGAGAATTTGATTGAATATGAATTTTAATAAGGTTTACATACTCTTATATTGCATGACAGATTGAGATGAGTAGATACATTTCATTTGATCTTTCATATTCCTATAGGGATATATAGGAAGACTTAAAAAAAAGCCTTAATTGAATAGTTTTGAAAATATGTGCTGCCATCATCACAAGGACTCTATGCTTATATTTATTTTAATATAAAAAATACAGTAATCCCTTCCCTTAATTGTGAGCCGTTTATCCCCTTACACTGTATTTTATCCCAGATTTGCTTTTCGAAGTCAGCCCTTGAAGCACAGATCTCTCAGTCTCTGATTCATGATCTTTCCAAGGAATTACCCTCTTCTTTTTGTCTGACTTTTAAGTATTTCCCTGATAGAAAATGTTTTCTCTCCCTCATATGAAGTGCTGTATCACTTTATGAGACTGTATATTTTATAATCGTATTGCCAAAAGATCCTTCCCCACAATAGTTCTAATAGTTAATAAAAATGATTATAGTTATAAATATGGTCTAGAGCATAAGGAATTAAGACAGTGCTGCAAAAAAGAAGGGGTTATTTTTCACATATCATTTCAGGAACAAAGAGCAGGAAGAGTGGGAGGAAATGCACATTCTGTATCCTAACTTGGTGGTTTTAAGGGGATTAGTACAAACCCATCAACATTTAAGACTCATTTAAGAAAAGTAAAGAAAATCCCAAATCAGAATCTCTCTCCTCCCCACTCTCCCTCAGATTAAAAGCAAAAGGGAGAATAAGAGCTGAGGCATGCTGAAAAGAAAAAGAAGTTGTTTCCTTTTGCACCATTTTTCTAATTACAATTGACTCTGAATCAGTCTTACAAGAAATATGCAGAATTTTACTTTTTGGGGAGATAGTGAGGGCAATAATGCCATTTTCCTAAAATCTGGAAATATACGCAGGTAGCATGAGTCAGTGTAGTGGTGGACGTTATCACACGGGGGCAAATCTGCTGGTTAATCCACACAAAACCCAAACAGAAACTGGATTAGTGCCCCATGTTTTCACACAACGTCACACAGAAACTGGACAGAAAGTGGACAGAAACTGGTGTTAACCGCGATCTTTTGAAATTCGGTTGTTTGGAGGAAATGCAAATGCGCAATTAAGGTAATTTCGCATTTACCGTAATGTGATAACCAAATGCGCATTTGGGAGCATTTCTCTGCTATTGCCATGGTTCCAGTAAGCATTCCTCTATCTGCGCATGTGCAAGAGGCTCATTTCTAGTACATTTACGGGCTTTTTTTGCTTGTGTGTGGATGTTTAATGCGATTACTGTAAATTCGCAATTAAGGTAATGACGTTTGCGGAATTAAGGTTTATTTTCCGTTTATTTTTGGAATGCCTCATTTCCACTTTATTTTCGCTTTCTGGCCCACGTGTGATAACGCCTTTGGTCTATGACTTGAGAAAATAGGTTAGTGAGTACACAAAAGAAGCTTTTGCTGTGGGTAAATGAGAGAAGGTTGTAGAACTCCCTACCAAGGCAGGTAAGGCTGGCTCTGTCCCTACTGAATTTCAGATAGACATCCAAAACTATATTATATCATATGTGATTTGGTCCTTCAGAATGCTTATATCTGTTGCATTTTGCCTTGGGAGTCCTAGTGGACTGAGCTTTGATAAACAACATCATCAGGTACTACTACTACAACAACAACAACAACGACAACTAGTCCAATATAAGGCAACATTATCATAGGTTTTTCTTGGTAAGATTTATTCAGAAGAGGTTTGCCTTTCTTCTTAGGCTGAGAGTGTGTGACTTGCTCAAGGTCACCAATTGTTCTACTACTAACATCACCCCTGCAATAATACTACTGATCTGACATGAAATAGTCTTTGTCTGACTATATTGTAAGTATTATATTATAGAAAGTCAGCAGAATATAAAATCAGGAAAACTACAACTCAGAGGAAATGGGAGACATAATGATTCCAGGATGGCACAGGTTCTAGCCCATCAGTACTGTTTATAGCTGATTTCTGTGGCCAGTTAAACTGATTTCCCTGGAACTGAAAATTGTCCATTTGAACAATTGTCCATGGAGTGAGTGTTTTGCCATGTTGGCACCATGGCTGAAATTATTTATCCATACATGTATGTTTGCATGCACCTTAAGAGCAATAATGTGGAGGCTTGGTAAGTTATTGCTCAGGGCATAACCTAGCATGTATGCTAAATCCAATGCCTTTTACTAGGGTGTCATCAGGATGAGGTAGAAATACTACTCATTCTGTGTTTCAAGTGTATGCAGTGATCTCTTAGGAGAACTTCTATTTCTGGCCAATTTACTGGTCCTGTACAGCAAAGGATTATTGCAATAAACAATTACATGGGCTTGTACACGAGATTTGTAAATGTAGAAATTAGTTTGTCCTCCCACTTTCATTTGAGTGTTATAGCTGCTATATTCCCCAGGCCAAAAAATAAGTGCAAGGAGTTGACAAGCCTCTTGCTTCTGGGATGTTATGGCTCTGTCTGCTCCTGTTTTGGGGGGCACGGGATTGAATACTTCTTTGTGTGCAGGTAAGAGAGGTGGCCCAGCTCCTTTCGTCATGGCCAGTTAAGAAGCAGTCTATGGACTGTTACTTGTCTTGTCTACAGATGAGCAGGACAAACAATTAGCACTTGTTTTAATTGCTGTAAGCTGCCTTGAGTCCTAGTTCTGGAAGGAAAATAAGATATACAGGTTGAGTGCTCCTTATCAGGAATTCCAGAACCCAAAATTGTCCACATGGGTGGCTGAGCTAATGGTGCCTTTGTTTTCTGATGGTTTAGTGCAGGGGTAGGCAACCTAAGGCCGGGGGCTGGATGCTGCCGCCCCCCGCCATGATGATATTGATTATTGTTGTTATTACTTGTTCTTGGGGTTTTCTTGGCAAAATCTCCACAGGGGTTTTGCCATGGCTTTTCTGGGGCTGAGAGAGTGTGTATGCATATTTTTAAATTTTTTTTAAAAAAATATTTTTATATTTATTTATTTATTTATTTATTTATTTTTGGTGCTTCGGCCTCCCAATTGTCTGAGGGACAGCAACCCGGCCCCCAGCTCAAAAAGGTTACCTACCCCTGGTTTAGTATATACAAACTTTGTTTCATGCACAACATTATTAAAAATATTGTGTATAAGATTACCTTCAGCTATGTGTATAATATGTATATGAAACATAAATGAATGTCATGTTTAGACTTGGGTCTCATCTGCAAGATATCTTATTATGTACACTGTATGCAAATATTCTAAAATCTGAAAAAATCCCAAACACTTCTGGTCCCAAGTATTTCAGATAAAGGAAATTCAATCTCTCTCTCTCTCTCTCTCTCTCTCTGTGTGTGTGTGTGTGTGTACAAACACACACACACAAACAAATAATTGAGAAGACTATAATGAAAATATGTGATTGCTTCTCTTTTGCTACAGCCTGTGAATCAGTAGCTGATACAGTATTCAGAACAGTCAGGACTCTGGGCTGCCGTCCCTTCATGAACAGCCAAAGAAGTGCCTGCATTTGTAATGAAGAAGAACGCGATGAATTGTGAGGTGAGCATCAAGCTCCCTGACAGTGACAGCTCTGGATTTGCATGGCCCTTGGTTAGAAGACATTCGGTCTTTTATCCTCAAAACAGGTGCAATTTTGACAACTGTGAGATTCAGGGTGTGGTTGACTACTTCCAGAAATGCATTAATTTGCAGATTGTAAAGTAAGATTGGGAATGGAATGGAAAGTGGGAAGATATCTCAGCCTGACATCCTTGCCTGTTCCATTTGATGACTTCTATCACCTTCCTAGAGCAACCTGCTTGAATTAATGCCAACCCTCCATGGAGACTGATTGAGATGTGTAGACATAACAAAGGATCCAGGCACTGTGAGATGCCAGCGTTGATAATCTCTGCAACAAGTATATGCACCACAAACCTACCACTTTCAACAGCGACTTGCCTCTGCTATAGTTTTTCAAATGCTGCAAAGGCACCCCACACTAGTGGAGAAACAATTTGGGGTCACAGGATTCCTTAACAGGACACAGAATGTGAAATTTGGGAAATTTTCCTTTGCAGGAAAAAAGGAAGACAGACAAGTATGCACTCTATATTAATCTTGAAATGGTCATTAATTTTATTTTCATGAAGACATAAAATCATTTTTAAAAACCCACATTATGTACCCCCAAAACCAACAAGAAAGAATCAATGTTATACTGAGTGTGAGCAAAGTTTAACCTGCAGGCAGTTGTAAAACTAACGTTTATTAAATTACATATATAGTTCAAAACAGCATTAGAGATCGCCAATAACATTTTTGAAGGTCAGTTCTAGCTACTTAGAATGACTATTATTTTACAACTTCAGATATTTAAAATCATTATTCTTCCAAAATGTATCCCTTAGACATTGCAAATTATTGCCTTTGTACTTCTGGTTTTTATCAAATTGTCATTGTTACAAACAGAAGCATCACTCACATTTTGCCCATTTTGGTTGGTGTTTTTAAGGCACTTAAATTCCTTTTCAAGGTATAACCTGCTGAAACTAAACCTCATTACTGAACTCATGATTTTCTAAAACTCTTCAGGTTCTTGCATTGCAGTAATAGTTTTGTATTTGTCTGAATACACTATTACACTGTACTTGTCTTGCATCTTTGAGTCTTCCCCATGACCCCATAACTAAAGCACACTTCTTCCCTGTTTCCACATGGTATCCTATTCTGAGATTTGTGTACCCTCCCTCAGGAGGAAAGATTGCTAGAATCTTCTGTTTGCTAGCCTGTCACCGTCATTTTAAACCTCTCACTATAATTGTGTATAACAACAGAACAAAAGCAAGGTAATCAAAACAATGCACAATGTAATGTTCCATGAAATGGTTAAAAGGAACACCAAAAGGACATCAAAACTTGTCTGGTACAATCTATGGTACAATGCATGGGCTTTTTACCAACACATGTTTGGCAAGCTAAAATATATGTTATTTTGATTACTGTAACCATCAGCACTTGCTTCCAAACAACTTATTACCCCTAAGTACAAATGATATACATTGGATGCATACTGTTTGTTAGCTGACCTCAAGTCAGTTCCTACTCATGGCGACCCTGTGGATGAGACATCTCCAAGAATCCCTATCTTCCACTGCCTTGCCCAGATCCTGCAAGTTCTTGCACCCCCCGATTGAGTCTATCCATCTGGTTTGTGGTCTTCCTCTCTTTCTTCTACCCTCTACCTTTACTAGCATTATTGTTTTTTTATAGTGATCCATGCCTTCTAATGATGTGGCTAAAGTACAACAGTCTCAACTTGATCATCTTTGCTTCCATGGAGAGCCCTGCTGTGATCTGTTCAAGAACCCATTTGTTTGTCTTCTTGACTGTCCATGGTATCTAAAATACTCCTCTCCAGCACCACATTTCAAATGAGTTGATTTTCTGCCGGCTTTCTTCACTGGCCAGCTCTCACATATGTACATGGTAATGCGGAAAACAGTGGCCTGAATGATTCTGACTTAAGTGCTCAGTTGTATGTCTTGGTTCTTCAGCATCTTTTCGTAGCTCACCTTCCCATTCCTAGCCTTCTTATTATTTCCTGACTACAGTCTCCATTCTGGTCAATGTTTGATCCTAGATATGGGAATTTTTTAACTATTTCAATTTCCTAGTTGTCTAGACTGAATTTGTGTATTTCTTCTGTGGTCATTATTTTTGTTTTCTTTATGTTCAGCATCAGACCTGCCTTTGCACTTTCATCTTTGACCTTCCTTATTAACTGTTCCAATTCCTGAACATCTTCTGCTAATATTATGGTGTTGTCTGCATATCTTAGGTTGTTAATGTTGCTTCCTCCTATCTTAACTCCTTCTTTTTCTGATTCTAATTCTGCTTTTCTTATGATGTTTTCAGCATATAAGTTAAATAAGTAGAGTGATAGGATGCAGCCTTGCCTGACCCCTTTGCCTATTGAGAACCACTCTGTTTCCCTGAATTCTGTTCTGATGGTAGCCTCTTGTCCTTGGTACAGATTCTTCATCAGGACTATCAGATGTAGTGGCACCTCCATGTCTTTGAGTACATTCCATAATTTTTTGTGATCTATATAATCAAATGCTTTGCTGTAATCTATAAAACACTTGATTATTTTTTTGAATTCTTTGTTGCGCTCCGTTAGCCATCATATGTTTGCAATGTGATCCCTACTGCCCCTTCCTTGTCTGAATCCTGCTTGCACCTCCGGAATTTCTCTCTCCATGTATGGTTAGAGTCTAAGCTGCAGAATTTTGAGCATTATTTTGCTTGCATGTGAGATTAGTTGCTGCAGTCTTTTGTATCTCCTTTCTTGTGGATTGGTATGTATATTGAGCATTTCCAGTCTATTGGCCACCACTTTGTTTTCCATATTTGTTGGCATATTTCAGTTAGCACTAAAGCTGTATCTGTCTGTAGGCACTGTAGGTAGTTCAACTGGGATATCATCTGTTCCCGGTGATTTATTTTTCCACATTTCCTTTATTGCAGATTCCACTTCACTTCTTAGAATTTGGAGTTCATCTTCATATGGCTCCTCATTCCAAATATCATTCATTCACTCATCTCTTTTTAATAACTCTCCTGTGTATTGCCTCCAGCATCTTTTTATTTCTTCTTGTTCCTGTATTATGTTCTTTTTTTCTCTATAGAGCATCCCTGCCCTTGGTTTGAACTTGGCTTTAATTTCTTGGATTTTTTTGATAGAGGTCTTTCATTTTTCCCTTTTTGTTGTTGTCTTCTATTTCTCTGCATTGGTCATTACAGTATTTCTCCTTATCCCTGCGTGTCAGACATTGGACAGTTGTGTTTGTACTTCTGGCTTTGTTCCTATCTCCCTTTGCTTTTGCTTTCTTTCTTTCTTTTATTGCATGAAGTGTTTCATCTGTCATCCATTGTTTCTTATCTTTCTTTTTGGCCACTGTTAGTGTTTTCTTGCATTTGTCCTTAATTATGTTTTTGACTTCTGTCCACAGTTCTTCAGGTTCCGTTTGATTATACTCAATAGTTAAATCTGTTTCTTACATTGTCCTTGAATTCATCTGAAATGTTATTCAGATCATATTTTGGTATAATGATGGTTTTTGCTTTCTTCTTCAGCTTAATTCTGATTTTTGTTATGAGCAATTCTTGGTCTGTGCCACGTACATGTCTTGAATTATTACTGAGAAAGAGTGCAAACTGGACTTTAGGCTTACATCTATTCCTTTCTCAAGGATCCCTCATATTTTCGAGAGAAAGTGCACAATGACAACCTTCTAGGGAACGGAATAAGACAGAGTGTAAAATCAGGACTGTCCTAGCAGATTCCCAAATTCAGCCTCAAACTATTTTTAAAAAATACTGAAGAAGGAATAAGAACTAAATGTCACTGTTTCCTCTTCAGTAAATTCAGTAACTCAGGACCATTCTGTCAGCTTCAGTGGTTACACAGCCATCTTTTACAGACAAGGTGAAGTCAGCCATGCTTACATTTGGATATGTGCATGTAAATGTGATGTTACAGAAAGGCTCAGCAATTCTCTGGATTGCAAATTACTGTGCCCCTGGCTCACTTCACTCTTGGAAGATTTCTTTGTGATGTCTAATCTTGCCATCAATTGAAATACAGAACTTAGAATCAATGGACGTTACCACACTTGCAGCAAGAGAGCGGTGAGAAAGCTGGTCGGAATCATTTGGGAACCATTTTGGGCTCATGCCGGAATGTGCCCGGCAAGCGGAAAACATTACCACACTAGAATGGAATCAGTGAGGAATGTGAGATGCCGGAATGGTTCCGCTCCGGGGGCCCGGATCTCCTGTCCACACACAAGTTGAAAGATCCCTACCGCAACCCCCCGAATTCTGGGCTACAAAGCCATCCCTAATAATGATTTCCCCCCCCCCAACCCCTGAAGAGAGGAACATTGTTTACCCGTTCCGTTTGTTGCCCGCTCCAGATAAGATGCTTCCTCAAATCCTTGGGGAATACCGCGAGGAACCATGAGCCATAAAACGAGGAAATGCGGCATGACAAGGATCTCGTGTTCATACCTATGCCGAGATCAGCGTCATTCCAGCATAGTGCCGACCGCTCGAGTGTATTCCTTAAAACTCTCGGAATTCAAAAGGACTGAAATGAGGCTGAAATGACGCCGAAATGAGGTAGGGAAGGGCGGGGTTTGCTGCGACGTCGTGTGAACACACGGAAAAAAAGTCTGAAACGAGGCTGAAACGAGGCTGAAATGACGCTGCTTTAGGGCCAGTGTGGTAACGTCCATAGAGTCATAGAGTTGGAAGAGACCACAAGGGCCATCCTGTCCAACCCCCTGCCATGCAAGAACTCAATGTTTATTTGAGTTAGAAAAGTTTATTTTTGCACTGCAGTTTCCAGAATTATTTAAGTTGTAGTCCAAAAAAAGGGGAAACTTTGCTGTTGAAACAAGTGATTCACAATGTCTAGATTTACCCAAACCAGCTATGTTGATTTCAACACTTAACAAATGATAAAGTGCCAGTTTATGTAGGTGGTATATTGCAGGGCTGGGGAAACAGTTGCCTTCCAGGTGTTCTTGAACTCCAGTTATACCATCTCTCCTAGCCATCTTGGCCAATGGTGAAGCATCTGGACCGCCACAATATTTCAATTTGTGGGTAACTCTAGCCAATGTCCCTTAATTAGGACCTTTTACACACAGCACAACAATAGTGTTATAATTCTGCTTTAACTTGTCAAGGCTGTATCCTATGGAATTCTGGGATCTGTAGTTTTTTTGGTGTAGTTAGGATTCTTTGCCAAAGTTTTCTTGTTGTGCACTTTCAAGCTGCTTCCAATTGATGGTGAGCACAAGGAGAACTACTTTAGGGTCTCCATAAGTCAGAAATGACTTGAAGGTGAACAACAACAGAATCCCAGAATTCCCTAGAATGCAGCCATGTCAAAGTGGCATCAAAGTGCTATTAGTCTTAGCATGAAAGAGACCCCACTGACATTCCTCATCTCAGTGTAGCCTTGTAAAATTCAGAACTCCTATTGATATGGAGATTTAATTATCTAGACATTCTGGATGCTTTTTGAATAAATCATTTCCTAACAGAAGTGGGCACCATTTTGCTCTCGTAACTGTAATCATTAAATAGCATTATTACCACCCAATAGCATTTGAATGCAGACTGCGTCTTTTTTGGCCTCAGCAAAATGGATCCCAGGCTTTCAATAGCAAAACAAACAAACAAACAAACAACCCCCCCACTCCAATAATTACATGAATTTTGTCAAACTGTGACTGTTGCTCACTGTTAAAGGAAGAATAGGAGCCAGTGTCTGTGGGACGGCATGTTCACAAGACAGATCTACTCCTCTACATCAATTCTAATTGGCCCCCCTGTCAGGATGTGATTATCCAAGTGACCAGGCTCCTCTTCCTCGGTCTTTGCCCATCTGCGCATTCGTCTGCGGCACCCCTGTGCACAACGAGACCTCTCATCTGTCACTCCACATACGAGGACATGGCAGTGCAAGAATACTTCCTGAATATATAAAAAAACATACATATTAAGTGTTACAGAGCTAATGTTAAATTCTGATGTGCACTTTGTCTTTGAAGCTCTGGATCTAGATGTTGGGATTCACTAGTTTAAGAGAGCAATTCAAGCAAATGAGGTTGGACGCATATCAGAGCCAGCCCTACCATTAGGCAGAATCAGGTAGCATATGCCTATTCTGTGTTCCCCCATACCAGCCTGCTGCCCTCAGGAACAAAACTGTGCCTCTGCCACTATCAAAACAAGATTAAACAGCTTGTCCGATAAGCTTCTGCATGTGGAAGGGGTGGCGGGAATGGACCACCATCTTGTATTTTGCTTCAGGAAGTAGAATGTTTTGAGCTGGACCTTGAGATAGGGTCAGAAGCAAGAAACCCATCTTGGTTTTGCCACTCAAGTACATGTGCTCCATAGGCTTCTGATGGGATAAACTGACACCTATGTATTCCATACTGGACACTAAAACTAGGAGAACCAGGCTCCTCTGCTTGGAACTTGGCACCCTGTACTGATTCCACCTTGGATCCAGTTGTGATGACAATGGAAACATTTCTTTACTCTCTTCAGTGTATTTTCCCCAGTAATGAATAACTAGCTTAACAATGTGACAATGAAATCATATGGATCACATATTGATCCAGAGGGAGCTCCACTGCAAACTGACAGACATATATTGAATATATACATTCAACATTCGTGTAGTAAGAACTACCCAGTACTGAAATTGAAGTTTTGTGGGGAAAACAAAAGAGCCTAACCATGCTTTGATCAAGGCTGCTGAAAACCAAAAACTCTAAGCAGTTTTTAAAGTAGCAACAGTCTTGTTATATTCCTTAAGACTGCTGGTAGTATCAATCATTTGCATAGATTGCATTGCCTTCAGATTTTATGCTTGAACAGTAATTATGCTTAGCAAAGCTGTTTTGTTTTTTCCTGGATGAATGAGAGCACATCCACAGGACACTAAAGGATTCAAATTGAGTTCATCATCATTCTCTCTTTCCCAGGAGCCCTTGGGATTTTTGCATAAATGGGTTCTCAGGATGCATCTGCAAACCTTTATGACTGTGTGCTTTAAAAATGGGGGAAAGCCATTGCATTGCAGACACCATCATACCCTCCAAACTTTCGCAGAGGAAAACAGGTGTGTGTGAGAGACACACAAAGCAACATCCAAGTGTGCTCAGGATGGCAAAAGTTATCAATGATGAAGAATTAGGATTGCTAGGAGAAGCTGCAGCAGTTGGCTTGTGCCTGATTCTGCTGGGAAAGGGAAGAACCTGCCCCCCTCCTCTCCATCCACTGAATTAACTGAGTGCAAACTATTTTTACACTTTGAACTGAAATAGGACCAGGAGAAGGAAGGAAAATGAGAGGAGGAGAAAAGAAACTCCAACATTTTACAAGCAGCTAGAAAAGTAGGACAACAGAGGATTATCAGGACTGTTCCTGCCAAATTGGGACAGTTGGAGGGTATGCACCACAAAGCTTTGATATCACCTGATATAATGTAATGGTACAAACTTTTCTTATTGAATCAGTGCACACAATTATGTATGACAGTCTTGAGTGTTGAATAATGGTGTGTATGCACATACAACCAACTCTTAAATGGCACATCCTCCTGTCTAAAAACTAAAATGGGGGCAAAAGGCTAAGGAATAGTGAGTGCCTTTTTTGTTGTGATACTGAACTCTGACATTTCTTTACCTGAGAGTCATGCCTGGTGGCATCCTTCAGTGGCATCTTTCAAACCCCTTTTTAAAAAATTCAGGACTTTCAAGGTTTTATGCCACCATTTTAACTCATGGTATTGCTCTTCTGGGTTGTAGTTTATTCTAATTTTTATGATGCATTGTCTTTGGTGTGGTTTTTATCATTTCCTTGGACGCTACTCTGAGATCATTGCTGAAGAGCAACCTATAAATATTTTAAATTAACTAATAGATAAAAATATATGAACTAGAGGAGTCAAAAGAGAAAAGGAACAGGTGGCTGGGCAAGAGGGTGAACACACAAATTAGAGAAAAAGCAATATAAACAATATTAGATCATCTGTGGAAGCAGACACATATTAATGGAACACAAGTACAGTATATTTGTAAGACAGAATCAAAGAAGAGGAGAAAAGAGAAGCATGAAAGCTTTAGGGACAGACTCTCTAAGGCTGCATCCACCCTACAGAAATAATCCAGGTTGACACCTCTTTAACTGCCATGACTCAATGCATGGCAAATTCTGGGAATTTGGAGAGTTTTAGAATACATTTATTCTTCTCTGTCACAGAGCTCTGGTGACAAGCTACAAATCCCAGAATTCTATAGCACTGAGCTATTCCAGTTAAGGTAGTTTCAACCTGGATTATTTTTGTAGTGCAGATTAACTTAAGAAGCCTAAGGTGCTGTTTTCCTCACCCTGGCTGAATCTGCACTACATAAATAAGTCAGTTTGACACCACTTTGCCATGGTTCAGTGTTATGGAATTTTGGGAATTAAAGTTTTGTGAGACATTTAGCCTCCTCTGTCAGGGAGCTCTGGTGTCACAACAAATTGCAGTTCCCAAGATTACATAGCATTGAACCAAGGCATTTAAAGCAGTATCAAACTGGATTATTTCTGCACTGCTCATGCAGCCCTTGTTAATGAAGGAGGCTCTTAAATTAGGTTTTGGTCATTTGCTAATCACTTTCAAGAACTGGTTTTGAGAAAAAAGTGGACAAGACAAGACAATGCAACTCTGATTTGCACTCCCCCCCCCCAAGAGACAAAAGGTCCACATCCCTCCATACATTGCTGAGCAATGTTTTGCTGGTCTACTGTTAAGAGTCAGTTGCTCTCTAGTTTTGCTCACCTTGTTGTTTTTCCCCACAAATTTGAATACTGGGACCTGGAAGTGCTTAGCAAGATGATCCTTCGATGTGTATTGCTTCACAGACTCATCAGACACGCAGCTAAAGAAAGAGAAGGATATATGTTAATGGGTTTCACAGATGTGGCAGAAAAAATCCAACCACATGTCATCAAGAAAAGGGCAGGGAGTTTGGCTCTTTGGTCAGTATGTGTTACCAAGGTAGCATGCCATCCAAGAACAGAGAATGTGGAGGGGAACTAGTAGATGATCCTTCCAAACTTTAAAAAGCCAGAATTTTAAAAGCCCAAAACAGCAAGGATCCTTGTCAGCATGCATGTAACTCATCATTCTGCACACACACATGGAGTCCTCATGATAGACAACAAATGGGAATCAAGGTTATCCTCTGTTCACCTTTTCATACAGAGATATACAGACAATACCAAGCTAACTTAGGTGTGCCTCAGCATGACTTTAACATAACATAATATCAGAATTTACAAAAATTTAAGGACCAAAAGCACAGTGGAGAACACATCACAGAGAGTCTCCCCCTCTTCCTTCCTTCCCTGATTTCTCAACTATACACAATTGCTGTACAGTAATGTGGATTTTAGCATAGTTCATGAGCCTGGGTTGTAAACTGGAAATTCTAACGTTGGAGACAGATGATGGTTTCTTCAGAGAATTAAAGGTGGTTTGAAAGTGAGATAGCTGCTCGTGGAGTATTGACTTACCATTTCATATTGCTACGGTCAAATGGGTTGTGTAGTTAAGAACAAAAGAGCCATGCTGCAACAAACTAAACACCTGCCTATAGCAGCAGCCTGTTCACCAAGTGGCCAAAGAGATGCCATGATATGCACAATAGCATCTCTCCTATTCCTGTTTCCCAGCACCTGCTTGTTCAGAGATGCATTGCCTCTGATGCTAGCAGTGATATATTGGAGCCAGTGCTCACATCATCCTGTCCTCATCCTCATCATCTGTTGTTCTTGTTGTTATTATTTTTATTATTGTTGGCCAAGATCCTAGATCAGCACCTTAGGGAGCATCTAGATTGATTTAAAAGACCAGAAAATCCCAGTTTTCATTCTTCTTCTTTCCAGTTTCATTTTGGAGATCCATACACGTTTTGTGCATCACAGAAGATTTTTTGTCAGCTCCCAGTACAACCATCTCCCCAGGTCAGTTTATTTTTATCCCAGTATAAAATTGGAAAGAACAGAGGACGTTATCACACTGGGGTCTCAAAGCGGCAAGAAAGCAGAAATAAAGTGGAATGGAATCAATCCAGAAGCATACCGGAATGGACCTGGCAAGACGGAAATGGTTATCAGACGCAACTGGAATCATTGCGGAATTGACGATGCCGCGATGGTTCCGCTCTGGGGACCGTATCTCCTGTTCACACACAAGTGGAAAGATCCCTTCCACAACCCTCGCTCTTCGCTCCGAAGCGACCGGTTTGGAGGCCAAGCCCAGGCCGGAGTTAAAGGGACAGCGCGTCCCTTTAACCCTGGCCTCACTGCTTTATGGGCTTGGGCTCCGAAGCGACCGCTTCGGAGCCCAAGCCCATAGGACAGCGAGGCCGGGATTAAAGGGACGAGCTGTCCCTTTAACCCAGGCCTCTTTTCTCTTCTATGGGCTTGGTTGCCGCTTTGGCGACCAGGCCCATAGAAGAGCGAGGCCGGGGTTAAAGGGACGAGCTGTCCCTTTAACCCAGGCCTCTTTTCTCTTCTATGGGCTTGGTCGCCAAAGCGGCGACCAAGCCCATAGAAGACAAAAGAGGCCTGGGCTAAAGGGACGCGCTGTCCCTTTAACTCTGGCCTTGCTCTCCTATGGGCTTGGTCGTGGAAGCGACCACTTCGGCGACCATGCCCATAGAGCAGTGAGGCCGGCCCTGGCCTAGTTCCAGGATACATGTTTATACATAGGGCGAAAGCTGCATCATTCCGGCATCCTTCGGCCGCGGAATTGTAATTCCTCAAGATGCCCGGAATTCAAAAGAACTGAAATGATGCTGGAAGGATGCAGGGATGATGCAGGGAAGGGCAGGGCTATGTGCGACGTTGTGTGAACACACGGAAAAAAGAACCGGAATGCTGCAGGAATGATGCAGCATTCTTTCTGCTTCAGGGCCAGTGTGATAACGTCCAGAAACAAAATCTAGGACATTTCAGTCAGTCTTGATGCACCTTTAGTAAACCATGTCTCTTGGCCCACCCCCACCCCCAATCCTGTTTTACCAGGCAGCAGCCGCTACAAACAATGGGGGTCTCTTCACCTGTAGATTAAGGTGCAGCATATTGACATTTCCAACCCCTTGCTCCAGTGATCTCTGGTGCAACAATCAGAAGCAGGATCCCTGTGGAGAGATAGCTGACAGGAAGGGACTGGAAACATCAATATGCTGCATCCCAATCAATAAGACCACAGATCTCCTGAATAATGCCTGGTAAAGCAGGATTGGGGGACTTTTATTATCATGAATACTTAGGGACTGTAAATATAAATCAGCTACAGACTAGTAACTCTAGATTGTTGCTGCATGACTTCAGGTCCTTCCCAACTTATGATGACCTTAAGAGGAACCAATCATAAGGCTTTCTGGGGCTGAGAGTGTGTGACTCACCAAGGTCACCCAGCGGGTTTCCATGGCTGAGAATCAAACCCTGATCTCCTGGGTGCTAGTGCAATGCTCAAATCAGTACACCACACTGGTTCTCTCGATTACACATCTGTAACTGCAGTAGTGAATTGCCAAGATCATCATCATCATCATCATCATCATCATCATCATCATCATCTCCCCTTTTGCCCAGTTTGGAATGATAGGTGGATAACAAGCAGTTAAAAACTGACAGCATATAAAAGTTTAAAAAGCAATTAAACCACATCATAAAACTTAAAGCCAACTAAAACAAATCAAAACAATGGCAACAACAACAAAAAGTGCAGCATTATTTAAGGCCCGATTCCCATGAAAAAGCCATTCTCAAAGGTCTGCTGAAATAAAAAGGGTTTTTACTTGCTTACACAATCAATGCTTTGAAATATTGGTGTTTATCATTTCTCCTATACTCAGAAAGATAGCAGAATGGCAATGCACTCTTTCCCACCTGCATTTCATATGCACATCAATGGTGTTACATCTCCTCTTTGCTGTCTCACACTTGAAATACAGCAGTAGCATTTACACCATCCTGTTTGCTCTGCCTCCTGCATCATGACTGGTGTTTTTTTTTAAATTTAAAAAATTGGAAGCTGTAATTGCACAATTACATAATAACACTACTATTGATTTTTAAAAAAAATAAATATAGAGACTTTCCTGGTGAAGTCTTGTGCTTCAGAATTGACCATGACACCACTGGAAATTAGAGATGACATATAGCCAGGGGCAGCCTTTTTTTATTCTTTCAAAAACCAGAAAAAAATCTGCTTGCTATGGATGACTAGACTGCCTGCTTTGGAAATCAACATCCTTGTTCAGCCATATTTGGCTCTCTTATCTTTTTTGCTGTTGTGTGCCTTCAAGTCATTTCTGACTTACATGGCAACTCTAAGGGCGATCCCATCATGGGGTTTTCTGGAGCTGAGAATGTCACCCAGTGGGTTTCCATGGCAGAGCGGGGAATCGAACCCTGATCTCCAGAGTTAGTCCAAGTTCAAACCACTACACCATGCTGGATCTCAAAAAACTTGGAAGAAAACATCACTTGCTGAAACCTCAGATTAATCCAGGGACCTTTAGATCTTCAGTCTAACACTCTCCGAAAAGCTATCTCAGCTGCCTTCTTATCTACTATTGCTGATTTCCAACCTGAGACTCTTGGGGAAGATTGTTTCTATGAGGGTTTGGAATTTATTATGTCAACAGATGAATGATTCGAGAAACCATTTTAGAAAAAAATTCATTTCAGTTTCAATCAGCATGGCAAGGTCTCTGATTCTCAGGGCCTAAGCAGACTGCCAGAAATAGTGCACATCAAATTGAGGCACTGCCCTGGCTCAGTGCTAGGGAATCATGGGAACTGTAATTTATTGTGGCACCAGAGCTCTCTGACAGAGAAGGTTCAGTGTCTCAGAAAAAAAAATACAATTCCCATGTTTCCCTAGCACTGAGCCAGGGAAGTGCCTCAATTTAATGTGCACTATTTCTGGCAGTCTGCTTAGGCCCTCAGTCTATTTAAACCAGAAATTAAATAAGTGGGTCTGATTTAAAGAAAGTTGAGTGAGCATTGCAAAACCCACCCCTGCAAAACAAAACAAAACAAAACAAAACAAAACAACAAAAAACACACCCTTAAAAAATAAGATACAAAAGACATAAAAATGCCACAACTGGAGATTAATGGAAAGATGTTGTTATTTTTCAGCAACCAGTGTTTTTAAAGAGAAAAACATCTGGTTTTGTGGTGGATTGTAACACAGCCTAGGACATTTCTTTCCAACAATCTAATCTCAGGAATGTGGACTTTGAATATTATAAAATGTAGTAAAGTGGAAAAGGGAAGGCAAAAGTCACATGGACTTCTGTGCTTTTCTCCAGGACATAATAGTCCTTAAGACTTGGACTTTTGGAATAAACAGTTTATGAATTGTTTATCCAAGACATGAGAGGGAAGAAATGGGTTCATGGGTTAGGACTTAACTCCCCCCCCTCTCATCCTTAGGTGTATATCATTTTCAAACAAAACACACCTACCTAGAAATAAAGAATGTTGCTGTTGCAGATACACCTAGGCAGGGAAAAATATATTGCTGTGATGGATGTTCTTCTGTTATCTAGAGTTTATGTCACAATACATTTGCTAGTGTTTAAGGCAGGGGTCGGCAACCTTTTTTTTACCTGGGGCCAGTCCCTTCTGGCGGTCCCTTCCGGCGGGCCGGGGGGGAATGGCGGCGCGTGCGCTCACTCGTGCGCACCCGACTGCCGTGACCGCCTCCGCTGCTTCCGCGCATGTCGCGGATGGCATTTTGGGAAACAAAATGGCAGCCGCAACTCATTTGCACATGCGCAGAAGTACTGCGCATGCGCAAATGAGTTGCGGATGGCATTTTGTTTGCCAAAATGGTGGCCGCGACGTGCGCGGCTGCCAAAATGCGCGGTGGAGGTGGCGGGCGGCGGCGGGGGTTGGTGGGAGCCGGTAAGCGGCAGTCCACGGGCCGGAACTGGCCCACGGGCCATAGGTTGCTGACCCCTGGTTTAAGGTGTCACAAGACTTTGTGGAATGGGTTAAGAGATCAGCTAGAAACCACGGGGTGACATTGAGCAAGTCACACTCTCTCAGCCTCAGAGGAAGCCAAAAGCAAACTTCCTCTGAACAAATCTTGCTGAGAAACCCCATGATAGGTTCCCCTTAGGGTTGCCATAAGTCAGAAACAACGTGAAGGCATACAACACCAACAAACTCTTCAAGATATGGGCTGACTTTTAAATGTGAACAACAAGCATTCAAGCATCTGAAACAGAATTAGACTGTTATGGTACTAGTCATGCTACTTTTTATTCTTATCACCCAACAAGTGATTGGTAACACTTATTACTTGTACTGCATTCCAAAAAGTAACTTACTGCTAAAAAAGTAACTCATTGCTAGCATGTTGCTATTAATGTTAATATTGCCCTGCAAAAATACAGGAAAATGATATTTGACTTTCTCTGATCATTATAATTGTTATTGGACTCTTTTGCCTGGACTATCCTATACATAGACACATCACTAGGGGGATGCGGACCGCACAAGATAACACCACTGCTCCCCAAGTATCTGTCTTTTGGAAGAAACAGGCTGGGGTATTCACCTGCATTCATTTACACTGGAAAGTAGTGAATTACAGCCCCAGCCATTATAGGCAAAAAAAATCTGATTGCTGGAAAAAGTAACGTTTCCAAGGTAACTCATTACATGTAACATGCTATTTCTATCCTCTAATATAGGGCATGGATTATTTATTTGTTAGTTATGATTATTTATTTGTTAGTTATGATTATTTATTTGTTACTTATGCCACTTTTCTTGGCACTATGAAGCCATAGATACTCCCTGCTTTATTTTCACACAATATGGCAAAGTAGATCAACTGGAGAGTGCGATTGGTACAAGGTCATCACTCAGGGCCTTTACAGACTGCCAGAAATAATGCAGCTTGAGGCCAATTTAACTGTCTTGGTTCAATGCTAAGGAATCACGGGAAGTGTAGTTTATTGTGGCACCAAAGCTCTCTGATAGAGAAGGCTCAATGTCCCAGAAAAAAAAAAAAAAATACAGTTCCCATGATTCCCTAGCACTGAGCCAGGACAGTTAAAGTGGCCTCGAGCTGCATTATTTCTGGCAGTCTGTAAAGGCCCTTAGTTTCTTGGCTCAGTGGGAACCTGAACCTGGATCTTCCAAATCCCTGGCTAAAACGCTAACAACACTAGACTATTCTGGAATACATTTGGTATTTTAACTTTGAACACACAGAGACACAGACACGCACCGCAATCTCATATCCTCTTGAAAACTATACCAACATCTATGCTAGTTACAGGCTGTTTTGAGCAACAGACCCCAAGTTCTTGCCACCATACAAAAATATGTACTAAAACACAACATGGGGGTTTGCAGCCAACACACAAAAACACCAGATTCCCAAATCTTCTCTAAACCTATGCCAAACATATGTGCAATTTATGGCTGTTTCAGGCCATGCACCTCCAGTGTTTGAGCTCCAATCCAGCTGTGAAATGGCTAAACCCATAGTGGGGGCCTGGGGCAGGCCAAGAAACAAATACAGTAATCTTCCTCCCCTTTTCCCAAACCATAGCCAGTTTGGGGGTGTAAGTTGCTGCCTATTAGTTATTAGCTGCATATTAGTTATGGGATGTAAATTGCTGCCTATTCAGAACATCCTAGCATAGTATGTAAGACACAGAAAGGTAATAAAGAACAGGGCTACCCATTGGTTTTATGTGGGATGAATCAGATGTAATTTTTGGACTCCTTTCTAAGATTATTGTCATGCATACATCGATATATAATATTTGCATATCAGAGTACTCCTTATCTCTTATTGGCAATAGGCTACTTTGGGCATCATCTGTTCATTTTCAATCTCTGTTTCCTTTCACCATCTATCTGAATTGATTTAATGTTTGTCTCACTTTCTCACCCAATAAATCTCTTATACTGTTGCTGTGCCAGAGCTTGCAAACTAATTTTGTGGTATCCAAACAGCTGGACCACTTCAGGAGGAGTGATGGAATGAGTAAAAATGAAACAAATCCATTGGGACTAGGATTATCTACTGATAGAGTTCCCTTTCATGATAAGCTTTTGAACAGCTTTTGATAAGCTTGTGGAACTTGCAGGCCACCTCACCTGCCCATCCCTTACTTTCGCGTACTCCATCTTCCAGGATAACTCAGGATTGTGGCTTGCCAGTTGACTGACAACCCCAGTTTTTTGGCAGTTGCAGTTGTTAATAGGTGGCCAAACTGGAAAGTTCACCAAACCCTAGTGGGCGATATTGTTTCATATCTAATTGAAAGTTTGAAGTCTCTAATAGGTGTACTGGTCCAGCTAACATAAGGGTGGCAAATATGCAGCCTGAGGGCCACACAAGGTCCTCCAAGGTAATTTTTGTGATTCCCTAGCTTCCTATTCTGTTAGTCTACCTAAAAAAGTCTGATGCACTCACAGCTCAGTCCTAAACACATCTACTCAGGCCTTACTCGCAAGTTTGTAAAGCATTGCAGCCTACATTTGTTAGGCTATCTCTGTTAGGCATTTGCAAGTTTTGAAAAATATAGTTCTCCTGGTAGACAGGCTAACCATGTGACGTTGGCAACCCAGTGCATATTGAAGTGCATAT
This sequence comes from Phrynosoma blainvillii, assembly GCA_026167975.1. NCBI lineage: Eukaryota > Metazoa > Chordata > Lepidosauria > Squamata > Phrynosomatidae > Phrynosoma > Phrynosoma blainvillii. The sequence continues at coordinate 118,073,578 of JANUYF010000003.1, forward strand.
TGAAGTCTGTTCCACCACACCTAGCCTCCATTTTGCAGTGCTTAGATGCCCTCTACAGGGTAAAAGAGGCAGGAAAGCAACATCAAGACAACATCAAGGCTTGTTAGCATGAAGAATTGCCTTACTTCATTGTTGTCAATGTGTAGGGCCTAAATACCCTGAAGGCAGATCCCATCTGATCTTGGAAGCTAAGCAGGGTCATTGGCAAAACCACCTCTATTTCTTGTCCAACAAGGGTCACCACATGTTGATGGGCAACCTGAAGCCCCCAAACACACCCACACATCATTGTCAATAAGTGATGCTGGAAAGCCTGAATGTTCTCTCCCATTTCTGTTGTTTCTCATTCTCTCTCTCTCCTTTTCTTTTCTTTTCTTTTTTTGCATTTTTTATTCCATTACTTTTGCTTGCCTGCGAGCCCTTCAAAATACTCAAAGCTGCTTCAAATAAATAAATGCATGGAACATGAACTTTGTGAGTGCCCAAGGCATAGCTTCACACTTCCCAATGATACCAGTTTAACTGCCATTGTTCCATCCTATGGAAACCTGGAATTTGTAGTTTTCTGAGGCACTGGAACACCCTGGCTAAGAATTTTAAATACCTCTCCCTAAATTGTCGATCCCAGGATTCCATAGGATGGAACTATGGCAATTAAAGTGGAATCATAATGCTATAATTGTGTAGTGTGAAAGAGCCATGAATAAACCAGTGGTATAGAAGACACCAAAAATGCTGTCGTGTTTGTGTCGAGCACTGATTAGTCTTAATGCCATGAAACTGGCAGACAACTAACTGGTTCAGGAACAATTCATTTAAATGCTTCTATATGCATTGTTTGAAACTTGCTCTCACCTATGGAAATCCTGCCCCACTTCCACTTGTCCCCTAGGTTTGCATATGTTACTTGATGCTGAACAAAAAAAATTTAAAGGGTGGTCCTTGGTAGCTGATGGCTGTGCCAGGCCACTGCAATTGATCCTGAGCTTCTTTTGCAAGAGGAAAACATTTAAGAAGTTAAACATTCAAAGACCTGTAATGAAGGCGATGAAGCAAGCTTTTTTTAAAAAAAAATTCTCCTAGGAATGAGACCCAGACCAATGGATTCAAATGACAAGAAAGGAGATTCTGACAAAACATTAGGAAGAACCTTTCTGACAGTAAGAGTAAGGGGTGCGTAGTTAAATGCCAGTACTGCTGCCTCTCACAACCACAAGCTTGTGAGTTCGATCCTGAAGAACTCCATGGTTAACTCAGCCTTGCATCCTTCTGTAGGTCACTAAAATGAGTACTCAGCTGGTTGGGGGCAATTAGCTTTCACATTATAAACCGCTTAGGGAGTGCTTAAAAGCACTGATAAGCAGTATAGAAATGTACTTTCTTTGCTATTGCTATTGTTGGATACCTCAGATGTTACTGGATTGTTCTTTACTAGAGGTTTAAAAAATCAGGTTAGATTATCATCTCTCAGGGGTGCTTTGGAACTGGATTCCTTCATTGGCAGAGGGTTGAAATAGATTGCCCTTGGAGTCCTTTCCAACTCTGTGATTAAGCCAAATGAGGACAGCAGAGTTCAGAAGCCAAGCAGGGGCAGGCCTGGTTAGTACTTGATGGGGGAGAATCAGAGATCCTGCCTGAAATCCTGGACAGGTACTGCCAGGAGATTATCGCATGCCTTAAATAATACTCCTTACCTCTCCCAAATTTAACTCTAATAAGTTTATCTTATGACATTTACAAGAATGGGAATGGAACGTAACGGGGCAAAAATGCATTTTACTGGATGGGAGAATGCCACTGATGCCACTGGTAGTCCCCAAGGTGTTCCCCAGCCATTCCTGGTAGCTGATTTTTGAAGGATGGTTCAAAATCGTCCTTCAAAAATCGGCTGCCAGGAACGGCTGGGGAATGCCTTGGGGACTCCTGGTAGCATCAGTGGTGTTCTCTCATCCAGTAAAATGCATTTTTGCCCCATTCCGTTCTGATGTTCCCGTTCCTTAAGTGCCGTGCAATAAGCTTATAATTTGTGCTGCAGCCGTGTTTTATCGCACAGCTTTTGCAGTGGAATCCAACTTCAGAGTAGATCCCCACTCCAATGTGCATTCGAAAACACGCTCTCGTGGCCATTTTTCCAAGTCGGAAGGTTCTGAAATGGCCACCGGAGCACGTTTCCCAATTCTCATTGTGCCATGGTCATCTCCCTTTTCACTCTGCTAAGCAACATGGGCCTTGACAATGGCTATGATGGGAATGATCTCCAGATAGGGTGAAATGTTATATGTGAGATAGACACTGAAGATAATGAGGATAAGGTCTGTAAGCATTTCAATACGGCTATTCACAACTCCATCCAACAGGGCTTATTCCACAAAGAAATATTATGCAAGGACAAGGACAAAGGTTCTGTGCTTCATTTCCGTCCTCAAGCAAGCTACCCACTGAGTAAACCATCCACTAAAAATTGCAGTTCTACTAATTGGCTAAATACGCTTGAATTGTGGGTCACCAGCTGGCCTACACAGAAGAGTGCATGGCCTTAACTACAGACACCAAATTAATTATCAACCATTATAATTACAAGAGAATGCCCCCTGCAAATGATGTTGTAAGTCATCCATTTGCTCTCCCAATGGTTCCCTCTAGTTCCTTTTTTTTATGAAGTGAGTAGTTTTGCCTGGGTAGTCATGACAGCTGGCACTTTTTCTGACTGGCAACCTATCCTTTCCCTTCCTGCCAAGAGCCATTTGGCCTCAGGAAACAGTTGGCACTTTCTGTACCCTCTGATGCTTTGCTTGAACTTGTCCTAGACAGAGAAAACAGTGTTGGGCTTTGAATGTCAGATCAATGAGAAGAAATACAACAACACTTGCCCATCTTGAATTAAGTAGTACTTCAGGACCTCATCAACTTTGGATGTTGGCGTTGCAAAACAACTCTCCACCAGCGTCTCCAAACCACTCACATGCACCAAAGGCTCAATCCCAAAATACAAGGAATCTCGGAGTTTAAGGGTGGGGAGACTATCCTGGTAGGATTCATCAAACCCATTGTCTTTGAATATCTCGAGAGTAAATGGGAAGACACCCTGGTTGTGTCCCGTGATCTCCAGTGGTGAGTTCTTAATGTTTGGAATGTAGCCCTCTGAGATGGTGTAGTGACGAGGGAATTCACAAGTTACAGGGATCAAAAGCTTGCCAGTGCGGACAATAATGTCACCATTACTGCCAGGGGTCTGCTTTGGTAAGCCAGTTACCATATTTGAGGCAACGATTTTGTCATTGGCTACCTGTAACCAGAGAGAAAAGAAAATACAGTGAAGTCAAATTGACAGAGAAAAGGAAAAAAAATTCAAAAATAACTTTGTTCTAACCAGACTTTTGTGAGAAGCTACAGCAATGCAGGAAAGGACGAACAGATTCCATTTCTTAGGAATTTTGCTCTTGAAATAAAAAGTTCTATGTCCATATATTTGCAAAGATTTTATTGAAAATAAATGGGCAGTGCCCACTGAAATCTCTGGACAGATGAATAAGATTTGCAGTGCCTGGTGAGAAGGTCTTTAGTAACTTTGATAGAAACTTGATCTCACCCCATGACATGCAAGACCAGAATAAATTATATAAATTAAGGGAAAGGAAGACTTATCCTATATTTCAGAATTCAGGGTTTTGTTTTGTTTTTTTGGTCAGCAGTTAGTCAATAGCTATAGAAGCACTGTTTCATCCATCTATCCATCCATCCATTCATAGTATTTTTGTATCACTTTCCCACAGAGCTCCTGCGGCAATGAACAAATGAACATAATTAAAGCAATACAAAGATTTAAAAAAAATAAACCTTTAAAAGCACATGAAAATACTCTTTTAAAATCCCTAAAACAATATAAAAATAGCCCTAAAACCCAATTTTAAAACAGTTAAAAACACCAGGTTAGTTTTCCTGCTGGCCAACAGCACTTCCATCTCATCTGGACTAAATGTCAGTCTATTCATCCACATCCACTTCGTCACTGCATCCAAACAATTGAGGACATCCACAGCCTTCTTGGCATCATTTATAAAAGAGAGGCATTGCTGGGCATTAGCAGCATACTGATGATACCCAACTCCAAAACTCTGGATCACCTCTCCCAGTAGCTTCATGCAGATGTTAAAGAGCACAGAGGACGACATTAACCTCTGTGGAACTGCACAGGCTAATGGCTCAAAGGCTGAACAATAGTCCCCCAAAACAGCCCTGGTGGCGCAGTGGTTAAATGCCTGTACTGCAGCCACTTACTCATAGACCACAAGGTTGCGAGTTCAATACTAGCCAGGGCTCAGGCTAGACTCAGGCCTGCATCCTTCCGAGGTCGCTAAAATGAGTACCAAACTGTTGGGGGACAATGAGCTTACAGTTGTTAACCGCTTAGACATCCCATAGCGTGATATGAAGCGGTATATAAATAAGCTGCTTTGCTTGCTTTGCTCTGGGGACATTCAGCCAGGAAGAAGTATTACAAAGTAATGCCCCCAAGTCTCATGTTGGCCAGACAACCTAGAAGGATACCATGGCTAATGGTATCAAATGTCATTGAAAGTTCCAGGAGAGCCAACAGAGACTCACTCTCCCTGTCCAACTTCTGGTATAGGTCATTCACCAAGGTGACCAAGTCTGTTTCTGTCTCAAACCAGATCTGAACCCATATTGATGGGTCCAGGTAATAACAATGCACTTTAATACAAAGTGCCTTAAAATGAAGTATGCCTGTACTGTAAAGTTACCTGCAAATACAATGAAAATCCAAGTGAATATGCCACTTAATGACTGTCAAGATGACATCACCACTCAGTTCCTTCAATGACCATCACCAATCAATCTCTAGCTATCCTGCTGAATTTTGCTCTTTTTCTACCTTTTAAAAACAGTGCTGCTCTGATTTCAGCTGTCAGTCCCCATCTGTGTAATCCAAATCCCCTCAGGCTTTTAAACTGAACAAAAGTATAAAAATTTTAAGGTGAGGCCTTTATCTCGTCCAGGATGAAGGTCATGTTCTTCCTCTATCTCCTGGTATTGAACTGGACTTCAGTCCTAGACAAACATTTTTCCCCAGAGTGGCAGCCATGCCAGTCTTTTACAAAGGGGGAAAAATCCCAACAGAGAGTCCTGTAGCCTGTTAAATTTGTAATAGTACATTTGATGTGTGTCTTCAAATTGCTTCAACTTTTGGTTACCCTAATGCAAAGATTCATATGTTTTCCTGACCAGAAAGAGGGGAGTTCTCATTGTCTTCCTCTGAAACTGAGGGAATGTGACTTTCTGAAGACCATCCTCTGGATTTCAATGGTTGAGCAGGGATTTGAAAGTTTGTTTCCTAAGTGCTAATCCAACAGTCAGAACATTACACCATGTAGGCTCATATTGACCATTCTTGTAGGATACCAAAAATACAAGACAATATCTTATAGCCTAAGAGCTCTCTGACTGAGATTTCTAAGGGGGGTTGCAGACTGCCAGAAATAGTGTGAATTCAGTCCACTTTTAGGGTTAGGGTTAGTGCTAGGGAATCATGGGAACTGTTATTTTTCTGAGACATTGAGCCTTCTCTGTCAGACAACTCTGGTGCCCCAATAAAATACAGTTCCCATGGTTCCCTAATTCTAACCCTAACCCTAAAAGTGGACTGAATTCACACTATTTCTGGCAGTCTGCAACCCCCCTTAATGCCCCTCCCTACATTGCAAATCCCAGGATTCCATAGGAGGCAGCCATAGCAGTTAAAGTAGAATAATAGTGCTATAATGGTGTAGTGTAATATTGTCCCAAACAAAACACTTTGTCTTGATGTTTGCCTTTTGAGAATGAGAAACTTGCAGAACTTGGCTTCCATCTTTCTTCCTATTGACTTGTTTTTCTTAGAACCTAGCACAATTTTGGAGGGTAGGATAAGAGAAAACAGAGCTATACAAAATGTTGAAAAAGGAATGCAAACCCAATTGAAATAGCTATAGAGTGATCAGTAATGGGCGGTGGTGGAGCTGAGAGCTGATCTTAGCAGTCAGTCTGGGAGGGAGGGCATTTTCAGCTTTTACTGTTCCAAAATCATTTTTAAAAATATGATATTAGCAGTAATTATTCATGTTTATCTAATCTTTCTAAGTGTGCTTTTGAATACGGTTATTACTGAAGAAGGCTATTACTGAAGAAGAAGTAGATGTAGAAGAAGGAGGAGGAGGAGGGGGAGGGGGAGGGGAGGGACTGCCAGGATTCTTTGGGAAAGGCTTTGATAAAATGGTTAAAAAAGTGTCAGACTGGTGTCTTTAGACAGAGAGAAGCCTTTTCAAGCCATAAGGCAAGTTATAGTTACAGCTACATACACTTATAGTGGTACCACAAGATTTCAGGGAGAAGACAATGTTGACATGCGTGCCATTGGATACTCCTTTACAGGAACCATTGATGAGCGACAGGTCCATGCCTCCAACTAGATCCTTTGGGATGTTCACCTCTATGGAGGTAGATTTGCATAGGACTGGGACTGTAAGAAAGAAGAAATTTAGTTAAGGGAAATGTATGGCCTTGTGAGGAAAGATAGAGAAGATAGCTGAACCCTCTTTTCATGCTGTATAACTTACAGTAAATGCTTCTTGAAACATGTTCAGATTGTCCTATGGAAGTCTTGCTTTGATCTGTCTACTCGTATGAGGCAATTATTATTTTCTGATTTAAATTCAGCTCATGTTATCCCCCAAAGAGTTATCTGTCTTCTGTGCTGTGACATTGCCACCCCTCAGGATGTCAGCTTGGCTGTGCTTAAGTTGTATTTCTGGGATCCAGACATGGCATTGGCACTTTTATGATAATTCAGTAATAGAGTAAGATGCAGTTCTTGTTTTAAAATTCTAATCTTCTATACATCATGGACTCTTACAGAGCAAATATCTCCTGGAAGTGGTTAGATCCTTGGAGGCAGTGAGGTCTCTATAGCTTAGGAACCTTTATGCATCCTACCAACTGAGGTCCTACCTAAACGTCATTGTCATGGATGATGATGATGATTGTTGTTGTTAGTGACATTACTTTATCGTTTACTTATATTTAGAAAGTAAAAGCAAAACAACTTGAACAGAGCAAGCCTTAGTGTCATTTACTTGAAAATGTCACTCTCAAAAATCCTTTGCACTTCTAGTGAGCAAAAAATATGGGCTAGATTTCTACATACACTCCTTAGGATGTTATCACACGTGGGCCAGTTTTGTTGTTAAAGAGATAATAAAGTGGAAATGAAGCATCCCAAAAAGAAAGCTAAAAAAGAGCTTAATTGCGCAAAAGCTTTTCACACATAATTACAGTAATAACGGAATTAAGTTAAAAGCGAAAAAAAGACGTTTTTAACTTTCATACACAAGTGAAAAGAACCCGTACATGTACTGGAAATGGGTGTGTTTCGTGACCAGACTCCTCCTTTTTCCAGGGCGGGTCCTGCATTTCTCAGGAGGAAATGTCAGACTGTCCTCCATTTGGGGTCATGTCCTCCTGCACAGGTCTTAACCCCCTTCCGTTGGGGTTAGGACCTCTCAAGAGAGCAGAGGAGGAGGAGGAGGAGGAGGCTGGAAAGGCAAGGCAAGGCAAGCCGAGGCAAGGGAGGGATTGAGATGGCTCGGCCTCCCTTTTCTCTCTCTCCTTTCCTGGCATTGGAGGCTGTCAGCTGCTGGGGAGATAGGCAAAGAGGGCAGGATCACAGGCAGAGCTGACAGGGAAGTAGGAGGAGGAAAGGGAGGGAAGGAAGGAAGGAAGGAAGGAAGGAAGGAAGGAAGGAAGGAAGGAAGGAAGGGCTGGGTGTTCCCTGGGGAGAGCCAGAGCCTTGGATGATGCCCAGGAGAGGGGGAAACTGGAGGTAGCTCCCATGCCCCCTCCCATAAGCCTTCCCCCTTTGTAGGACCTGCAGGGCAGAACTTCATGGTGAGATGGAGCTCCAAGTTGCTCCACAAGCACACCCCACACTTGTACCCACATCCACCCACAGCTGTTGCGAGGGAAGCCTTCTTTCCCCTCCTTTTCCCTCCATCCCAAATGCCAAACTTCTCCTCCATCCCAAACTTCCCTCTCCTTGTCTTGCCTTGCCTTGCCTTCCCTGCATGGCAGGAACCCGGGACTCTCCCTCCCTGGAGGTCCCTCCTCCTCCTGGCCCTCCTCCAGGTCTTAAAAGAGAATTGTCCGTGCATATTTGCTTTTCACATTACAGTAAATGCGAAATTACTGTAATGCATTTCCTCTAAACTCCTGAAATTAAAAAGATCTCAGATAATACCAGTTTCTGTCCAGTTTCTGACCAGTTTCTGTGTGACGTCGTGTGAAATCATGAGGCGTAAATTCAGTTTTTGTTTGGGATTTGTGTGGATTAACCAACAGATTTCCCCCGTGTGATAATGTCCTTAGTTACTACATGCAACCTACTCTATTACTGAATCATCATTACACATCTTACGAACTATCTTGTTACCTAAGTAGCAGCCCAACCCCTCCAATCCTGATTTACTGGGCAGCAGTCATTGTAAATGATGGGGGCTATTCTCCTGTTAACAAGGATGCAGCATTTCCCCATCCCTCCTGTGAATGATCTCTGATGTGACAGTTAGATGCAGTATTTCTGCTGCAATTAATCTTTCCATAGGAGATCACTTCTGGGAAGGGAGTGGAAATGTCAATCTGCCATGTACTGATCAACAGAAGAACAGACTCCTGCAGCTCACAGCAGCTGTTGCTTGGTAAGTCATAATTTGGGGGCTTATGTATTCCCTACACTACTAAATATGTAGCAATCATGAATGCATATCAGTTGTGAATATGCAACTCCAGGTTATGCATTCATAATTATTGTGAATTTCAGCCATGATTTACTATATTTGAAGAATTGGTGGAAACATAAACCTTAAAAAGTTGTTGAAAATGGTGGTGTAAAAAATTCTATGGGACTTTAAGATTCACATTAACAAACAAAGAGGAGAATAATATGTTAGACAGGGAGAAAAAAGCTTGACTTATAAGTGCAACAATTCTGGAAGAAAGAATCAAAATAAAATAGAGGTAAAAGATTATGAAATATCGATACACAGTGCCTCTGGGAAAAGAAAATAACTGTGATTCCAGTAGTCATAGGAATGACAAAACACCTGACTGAATTTGCCATAGACAGGATCACAATAGTACAATTGCAAACAGTGGCACGGCTTGGAAAGTGCTACATTATCCAGCTGAATCATTTAAAGTCCAGAACTCCAATTGGTAACACTTGGAAGACCATGAATGATATGATGAGATTGTTATTGTTACTGTCGTGGCTGTATATGCTCCAGTGCAATAGAGGGCATGTCCTCTAGAGCTCCTGTACATAAACAAGATTTGGATGTAGGCTGATAAATTGAACATACAGAGTCAGGGACCGATGGTACTTCTTGTCACACATCACACTGGCATCTAATCAGTGTGTGTGAGACACAGTAACCTCCTCAGACCAGGGGAAGTATAATTGTGCCATTTGCTAGGGTCATGAAGTGTTTCCCCCAGGTATTTGTGATGAGAGTTTTAACATTTTGTTAGCACCAATTCATCTGTCACAGCAGAGTGTTGTCATCAGGCTGCTAGAGCTACAACCTTGACATCCTCCTGTTGGAAGAAGAGCCTCAAAATTACACACTTCGCACAAAGTGAAGAACATTACACATCTTACGAACTGACTCTGTTTGCTGTACAATGTGACAGCACCATCCTGTTTCACATTTGTAAAGCAACACAGTGTAATGTGCAGCAAATGTTCAAGAGAAAAGATTGCAAGAAAGAGGTAGTAAGTAGCCTTAAGACAGTTTGCTGATATATGCAAGTTCAGTCATGAGAATGACTGGTATGAATTGCTGCAATATTTATGTTTGGGTTGGTTTTAATTTAACCATTAAGTCTTTTTGTTGCATATTTGGGACTTGGTACACTGTGTGGTTATTTTAGAAACTTTGAATATTGCATTCCCAATGTATTAGTTTACATGCCTAATTTTTATTTATTTATTTAAAGTATTTCTGTATCACCTCCCAGTCCACAAGGGCTCCTGAGGTGATGAACAAATAAAAATAAATTAAAACAATATAAAGATGAAATCATTTAAAAGTATATTAAAATACTCTTCAAAAAGTCCTAAAAATAATCCTAGAATACAATCCTATTTTCTGTAAAGCGTCCTACCTAACAACCTAAAGTAAACCTAAATACGGATACAGGGAATACAGACTAAGTCAAGAAACTAGCACCCTGTTCAGACAATATAACATATAACATAACCATGAAGATGCAGCTGTGTGTGTGTGGAGACTGTAGCAAGGAAGGTCTGTTCCAACCTATACAGATTTACTATGCTGACTGAACAATTGCTTTGTGTGAATGAAGTATATGTATCTGTGCAGGGTTCATGCTGGCTCTAAATTGAAACTTAATCCAGACAAGATGAAAGTACTCTGGTTAGTACCCGGGGTTGGGATCATAACCGGTTCTGGATGGGGAGGGGATCTCCCTCTGAAAGATGAGGTTTGTAACTTGGGAGTGCTCTTGGACCCAGTGCTACTCTGGAATGCCAGGTTGCTGCAATGGCCAGGAGTGCCTTTGCCCAGCTGTGGCTTGTGTGCCAGCTTCACCCTTTCTCAGAGAAGGCCGATCTGGCCACAGTGGTTCATGTCTCAGTTACCTACCATTTAGACTACTGTAATGTGCTCTTTGTGGGGCTGCCCAAAAAATGTTTGGAACCTGCTGCTAGGGCAAAATGCAGCAGCCAGGCTGATGTCAGGTATGCACTTTACAGACTATGTGACACTTGCCTTGCAAGAACTAAACTGGCTTCCAGTTTGTTTCGGAGCCCAATTTAAGGTGCTGTTGATGAGCAATAAAGCCCTAAATGACTTAGGGCCAAGATATTTGAAAGACTGCCTCTTCTCATAGGAGCTTGCCAAAAATCTGAGATCTTCACAGATCCAATCACAGAAAAATAGGGACAATAGAATGGAATATCCCAAAAAAGGACTGGCTGATTAGAATCCTGAACAGGAGCACTTCACACTGCAAGTTTGTAGTAGTTCCCAGTTGTCCCTGGGACAACTCTGATGTAAATAGCTGTAAGTATGTATAATAGATCCATCAAAGGCAGAATTTCTCTAATGCTTCTAAAGAAAGTTGTCTCATCCCCCCCCCAAAGTTTATTGGGTGGCTGCGGGAAGGGATGACACATTTGTCATTTTTACTATAAGGCCACCATAGAAGCATCAACAGAAAATGCACACACATACCACATTTGAAATTCACTTCTGGGTTTCTATGTTGCCATCATTATTCTATAAAGAAGTATTTCAGTAGGGTGGAGCAATAGGGCAATGTTACCAGCCATATTTCAGGAATTCTCTGAAACTTAGTCTTGACTGTTTTGCTGACACCTTATTTTCAAGCTTGAGGAGTCAGCAGACTTTAAATTATTTTCAGGGAGGAAAGGTGTGGATTGATGAATCCTGTTAACAATGCAACATTAAGCAACATCAATTTCCTTAGCTTTTTCAGAACAGTGAAAACAGGTGTTGTCTGTATCCACATTTTGATACATTGATTCCTGATTTCTTGGAATCCGTGATAAAGTGGGCACTTTGAGGCATCCTTTTTTCATTCTCCCTTCATATAAAATGTTATTGTTCAAGCTTGAAATCTGTTTCAAAACCATCTGCCCACTCTGGGGAATGGTTTTGGCCAAGAAAACAGTATGCTGATGTACTCTCACAGACACGCACAAAAGTAATATTCCTGGAAGTGTGTCTCCCTCCTGACTCTACCAAGGGTGCAGTTATGAAAGAAAGAAGAAAATGAAAAGCTAGGGTTATCTTGCAACTCCTGCTCTGGTAAAATATGCAAGTGAGAGAAGAAATCCATAGATAGCACACCAAAGAGCAAAGTGCAAACCCAGTTGGGGGAGGGAATGACAAGAAGAAGATAAACGTAACATTCTGAGCCTCTGAGGTGCAATTTAGAAATCATTTCCAATAATGCCTGGCAGACAGATAACTTTGCATAGACAAATTGATCATCTCACAGCCTTGATTTAGGATGTTTATTAAGCTGCTCGATGAACTCTTTGATAAATGAGTATACCCACTGCTTTTCTACTGCTTGGATCCCAGTTTTGGAGCCTGACTTGCATTAATCAAGTGAGACAGCCACAGAAAATATGTATTTTCCCTTAGAAGCATTTTTTAAATAAAAAAACCCATAACAAATTATTTTATTTGTCTCGGCCTGCCTTCTCTTGCCAAGGTGCGAAGGCCAATGTAGACATTACAGCAGCAGAATTGTGTTTCTGAGGTGGCGTTGATCTTATGGCAGCGCTTTCTAGGAAGTGGCATAAGCAGCCATTTCCCCTCTTCATTGTTCCTCCTGGGCCTCTGGCCTTTTCTCTCTCTTGGAAGACAGAGCTATGGATGCCATGTGGCTTCTTTGCTTGCTAAAGCAGCTTGGTGCCCTCAGGTATACTGGTGGACTCTATTTCATTGTCAACACTGAAGTAATGTTCATCTACTTTTTCAGTGAACCCTCCAGTTATAGAATGGAGAGACACCTTATCCTTTTGTCTCAGGAACAAATGGTCCTGGACCTTGTTTCAAGTTAAGAAAATGCATGGATACTTAAAACTAAACCTTTCTTTTTCACAGGTTGTCTCCTTGCAGGCTGCTCCTATTCTCTCAGTTTCTGCTGGGCTGAGGAGGGAGGGATATTTGGATTTAGGACCAGCATACTGTGTCCACACCACCCTTTGATAGAATGTAGAGGTCATGCTGGCTGGGAGATTCTGGAAACTGTAGTCCCAAGAGTAATTTTTTCCAAGTTCTGCTAGAGCTGCATTTACGTAAGGTGTGTGGACACCATAAATCCATTGGATCAACTTAATTCCCTTTTCATTATTTTACCATCCTATTACAATCTTCAGTTTTCTCTTATCCCACTTAGGCTTATTTATTATTGCTACTTGCTCATCTTCAGACTGCATTTCTCCACTCTTTATTTTTCACATTTGCTTTTCAAGGAATTACTAACACAGATTCCCCCCCCTTTTTTTTGTTTTTTGTTTTATTCTGTGCTGATATCTGCTGTCAAAATGTGCATATCTTAATAGTGCCTTCTAAAAAGTAAATTATTCCTAGGTGGCAATTGATCATTTAACACGATATCCTGAATATGGCTGGAGCATTAATGCTTATTAGCAATGTACTGCAAAATTGGCAAGTGGAAGTATTAATATGATACAAGCAAACTGCTCTGCATAACTGCTCTGATTCTTAACTATTTTATCATCATGTGCCTAATTAGAATTAATTAAAAGATAGATTGGAAACAAGGTTTATAGTCCCATACATTGTTCTGTGAGTGGCCATACATTTGATTTGCTTAATAAAGAGCAATGCCTGACCCTCCTGAACAAAAATGTTTGATTATATCCAGTCCACTAGATATTCAAATTAAGCTGAAACACTCACAAATGCATGGCTCATCCTCCTATTGCATCAGGACTAGGCAAAATCCCAGGGGTCAGGGCTGCACTGGTAACTGGATTTCCTGATGCTATTGTGAAATACAGCAGGAAGGTGCCAGAGCACTCTCCTTCACCACAGAGTCCTGTGTGACTGTACTATGGGACATCTGTGGTTTAACCTTGCAGAAGACACTGTTGCAGGATGAACCTGACAGGTGACTCATTTGCAGTAGTCTCCTTCACTGACTGCTGAGCTGCTTTTCTGTGACAGCAGAATGTTTGGTATGGAGCAATAAGGTTGCTCGCCCAACTAGTACCTTGGAAGTGAAATGTTAGAAGAGAAGTGTGCAACCATATTTGCACAAGTATCTGTGTGTCACTAGGGGGCAAGAGAGATAGGAAAGGTAGTTAGGGTTCCTTGGTGGGTTTCCTCTTTGTATTGTCTGCTCTGTTGCTTTCTGATCCATTAGGCAGATACGCTGTGGCTTGGATTCATATCTTCCCATATAGTGCTTCATCCCTGCCCATGTTATGTAACCAGTGATAGCAAAGCTCATATCCCCCTGCTAAATAGGTAGCTGGCACTAATAAGCTTTCTCTTCACTGAAGATGGATTCTTATTGATGATTCCAAATGCAAGCTTCTGAGTAGGCTAACATGAGGTTGCCAGGAACAACATGTTGGAGAAGAAGAATTGTTTTCAGAGGAGAGGGAGACGGGGGTGAACACCCTAACCAGGAAAAGAGGTGAAGGACCAATGCCAAGATGCAAGTGTGGTCTTTCCCAGACCTAGAAGGAACATAGTTGATCTGTAGAAAAGAGAGTGACTTCAGATTTAAGGAAATTCTTCTTCAAAATGCCTTTGTTAGCCTAAATGGTGGTTGGAATCAGTGTCTTCTTGAAATCTGGGGAAATTATAGCTCAAAGAAGGCCGTGAGAGGAGGGCAACTGCAGGGATTGGTAAGAACTGCAGTGACTACTCCAGTTTCAGTAAATAAAGTGTTTTATTTAGAAATGTGTAAGGGTGCACACACACATACAAGAACCAAGGCAACATTAAGAATCATACATGGCTATCAGAAAGAAAGGTGTGGAAGGTTGGATAGAGAGAAGTTGGGGATTAAAGAGGGCAATAATTACTGGTCCTTAGCGAGGTCCAAGGAAAATTCAGTGCTGTGTCCACTGAAGTCTAGAAGGATTTACAAGGCTTGGAGTGGCTCAGACAGAGTCTGAGGGTTACACAGAGGAGGGGCTGGGGCTGGGGCAGATTTATACCCCATTTCATATCCTGGGCAGTGCATTGCATTATATTTGGGGACTGACAAAATGGTCCAGAATGGCTGATGACTTTAGCTCTGTTTTGGTTATTTTAACTTAATGGTTGGGCAGGAAGGCTGTATAGGAACATCATCATGAGATGGGGTAGATGGCATGGTCACTGATTACTTCCAACAGAAATGCAAAGAACTAGGAGCAGGGGAGGTGATCAGCAAACTCATTAGAGTTAATCTTAGTTTTATTTAGGTCTCTGCATGTCCTCCAGTCAGCATGACTTTGATGTGTATAACTGTAGTTTCTGCAAGTCATTGCAACCCTGAAACATGCCCAACTCTAGATATTAGTTGTGAAACCGCATACCCAATGGGAGGGGTATAGGGTATGCTAACACCTTGCCATTCTTGTAGAGTAGGATAAACAATGCATTTGCTTCACAGCAGCCTTACCCTGGACCAACAGTAAAGTATTGTTTGCCACTAGAGATCCTTTTTGTCTTACCTTGGCAGGTGTGTCTGTCTTCTGACAAAACCAGGCCCCGTGGACACTCACACTGGTAGGTGTTTTCCACTGTGATGCAAGTGTGGCTGCAGCCCCCATTGTTCTTGTGACACCCTTCATTCTCTATTGGAGAAATAACAAGTAGACATATCAAATGCTTTGCTCAACCCAGTAGTAAATGAACCAGTAAAGACCAACAGGGCTGGTTAACTGATTGGGGGAAAAGAACTCTCTGATTTCTGTTTAAGGTCCATACCTTTAGATCTGTCCTTTTAGACCAGTTGCTCACATGCAGCATTTGGGCTTCCATTATTGTGGTCCCCAAAGCCTAGCAGAAGATCCCATTTTCAGCTATTGTTTTCAGCCATCCAGTTCTTCCCAGTCTCCCAAAACATTCCCCTTTCTCCACTCTTTCACCTCATGTATCATTGAAATCAATCCCAGGCAGGAGTTAACTAAGGCAGGCAAGCAGTGGGGGAGTGTAAGGCAGCAACAGCAAACCCAGTCTCTGAGGTTCTGGCATTTGCTGCTCTTGCCTGGGATTGATTTCAATGAGAAACAGGGTAGAGAGTGAGGGAATGGGAGGCAGCATCAGCTAACTCAAACTCTGAGATTCTGGCACTTGCTGCTCCTGCTTCCTGCCCAAGCCTCCTTAACTGCCCTGAGACTGCTTTTCAGCCTGGCTGCCATCAATCCCAGGTAACATTTAAAATTTAAATACTGACCTGAGCATCCACATTTCTTTTATCTGTGAGGGTGCTCGAATCAACCAACCCCCCGTGGATAATGAGGGCCCACTGTACAATGGATGTTGAGGTGGCTGCAAAGAAAGTGAATCATATCTTTCCCAAAATGGGACACAGATCACACGGCATATCAGTAACAGGCAATGCCAATTGTATATTGCTCTATAAAACCTCTAGAGAGCTATACGCTCACTGAAAAATAGTACTTGTTACCTCAGAGGTTTAAAAGTATCTATAAAGTCAGTATAAATGTAACATTTACAGAAAAGGTAATAATGCTCTTTCGTACCAAAATCAGCACAATCAAAGTGAATCCTACTGGTCAATTTGCCCCGATGGCCAGACAATGATCAAAGGAAATAGCAAACATATGATAGATTAAACAAAAATCAGAATATGATTGATAGATGTTAACTGGGTGCAGTTTCAAGAGCTAGTGGTCTATCCACCAGTCACCATCTGATAACAATCCCAGACAAAGTAGCTGCATGAACAAACAATCTGTGTGGAACAAGCAATTTTAGCAAGTGTTGTTTGTATAATCAGCCTAGTTCAGGGCCAGGCTGAACATGATTACGGTGAATGTGCAACTTTTAAAAACTGCAAATAACATCAGCTAAAAAAGGGATGCAGTGGCTCAATTGGTTAAGACGCTGACTCTGTTGATTGCAAAATCAGCAGGTTGGCAGTTCGAGGCCCTGGTGCTGCATGATGGGGTGAGCTCCTGTCACTAGTCCCAGCTTCTGCCAACCTAGCAGTTCGAAAGCATGTAAATGCAAGTAGATAAATAGGTATCACTTTTGTGGGAAGGTAAACAATGTAAACAGTGTTCTGTGAAATCATGCTGGCCACATGATCACAGAGTAGTCTCTGACAGTGTTGGCTCTTTGGCTTAGTAAAGGAGATGAGCACCGTCTCCATGGTCAGACATGATTTGACAACCTTGTCAACGGGGAATACCTTTACCTTTACCTAAAAGAGCTGATTATTATTGGATTGCAGCAAGCAAGGAAGGGGCATTTAACCCTTTCATCTCCTGTGTACCACTTCCAGGGCCTGGATCTATTCAGGTCCCAGGACAATTAAGACTCAAAGGTCTGTCAGAATGAAATAGAGTCAGAGGTGAATGAAAATAATGATTTGTGAAGTTGTAGGCTTTCATGGCTGGCATCCATAGTTTTTTGTGGGTTTTTTGGGCTGTATGGCCATGTTCTAGAAGAGTTTCTTTCTGACGTTTCGCCAGCATCTGTGGCTAGCATCTTCAGAGAAAAAAAAAGATGCTAGGCAAAAAAAGATGCTAGAAAAAAAAAAAGATGCTTTCTCTGAAGATGCTAGCCACAGATGCTGGCGGAACGTCAGAAAGAAACTCTTCTAGAACATGGCCATACAGCCCGAAAAACCCACAAAAAAATGATTTATTTTCAGGTTAGGTTGGCCTGGGAACTGAGTGGATCAGGACTGTGGAACTTCTACACCCTGCTAGAATCTTGAGGAAAATCCCTCCTCAGAAGCTGCTCTCTCCATTAGGAGGAAATCCACCATCACTTTTTAAATGAGGCATTTTCAGGGCTGTCATAAAGATGGAAAGAATTTACCGTATATCTTCCTCTCTACAACTGTTGCTTTCTGAAAATGATCAGATATTCCAACTGAGGTTTCTGTTCACTACAAAGATGCATTTAACATCATGTCTAGTTTTGCTCTTGCTATAGAATATAACCATATTTCATACCCAGGAAGCAGCCAACTGAACATGAACATGGTTATACATTAGAATTCAAAGATATAGCTGTGTTAGTCTGTAGAATCAGTAAAAAATCCAAATCAAATTGTTTGCCAACAAAACAACCTAGAGGGAGAGCATGCAGGGCATATGAACATCAGGAGCTAAGTAGTTTTCAAAATGCAGTAGTTTTAAAAATGCAGGTCTTCTGTAAAGCTAATGGACGTTGCCCGCACTACCCCAAAATACATTTGTCCCTTCCAATTCATGGGGGATCCGTTCCGAACCCCCCTCCATGAATTGGAAAAATTGCAAAAATTAGTGGCCCATTGTTTTCAATGGTTGTGCCCTCCTGTGCGCAGTACCCTCCCCACTTGCCAGCCCACGAAGGACCAAGACCGTGGACTCCAAGTCCATGAATGGGGAGGGATGAGTGTACTTTGGATTGCAACAAGGTTAATAATACATTTTTGTTTTAGAAAGCCATTTCCTCTCCTTAAACCATAGGGAAATAATATCTACGTATTTAGAGGGGAGAACAGAGGCCAAAGGAGTTGGCATATTATGTCCTAGTCCCTGCTGATCACAAAAGTCCCTGGCCTTTAACCGTGCAAGCTCTGGCTCTAATACACCACTGACAGAACAATCTGAATCAATCATTGCCCCATCCTTAACTCTGTTATGTTACTCTCTGCAACACTAGAAAGCTTTCTTACTCCACAGAAGATATAGAAGCAAGCACAGAAATTAGGTTGTTGTTTCTTCCAACAGTCTATTGGATTAGTTGGCATTCCCCATCCATCTCCATTTCCCAAGTGCACGTCATGTGGCTGGTAGCATGAGCAAGATTTCCACATTTAGATGAGCAGGGAAAACTTCCCTGAGTATGACATGGTCAATGGTTTATATTCTTAACGCGGTTCCTGCTTGTGCACCTGCCTCTTCACCTGTTAAAGCCAGCATCCTCTTTGCCCAGAAAGAGAAATGGCATGTACCTTGTTCTAGTCTTCCAGGCTCATAGCCCTTAGAACAGTGGCCAAGCAGAACTTGATGATGATTCTCCAACCATAGATATTCCCAAAGCAAATTACATTCCTACTTCATCATAGGTCTGCATACTGGCAAGGCACTTGATTTTAATGCCCATATGCTTCCCCATAGAAAAAAGTTCACACATAATTGTGTGATTCTTTTCTTCTCAAAATGGAAATGCAACACCTTCACTATCTGAAACATATGGACTTGATCATTGTTAATGTGGCCAACTACATCACTGCAAAATCCAAGATCTTTGCAAACAGTGCCGTTGTGTTCCCTCTATAATGGTCCAGCAGTCTCTGGTCACTGTCAGACAGGTAAATATGTCAAACAACATATCTTGGTCCAGAATAGATAGGATTCTGATGCATGACATGCCTATTTTGGCACAAGTACTTGCTGAACATCAGGAGAATACCTTCCATCCCCCTCTGAGGTTAGTACTATCTGGCAAGAAATTGGCCTCAGGCTGAGATTTTAGCAATGACCGTACTTAACAGCTAGAAGTTCAATGCAGCAAGAGATATCTAGAGAGCATGTTGCTCATGATGACCTTTACTCTGATAAAAGCAAATGTCACTTCCACAACAGCCACCATCACACCATCTCACTGTTGCCAAGATTTCCAAAAAATCAGCAGCAGTGTCACCATGTACTTTCCTGAAGCTTGTCCCTCTGTGAATGCATGAGCTGTGTGTGTCAGCTTTTTGGTCCATGGATGATCTGCACATATCATTGGTCTTTCCATTTGTGTTCTGCACAACTACACCATTATGTGATGGACATCATAGTGCAAAAGCTTTTGAAGAAGAAGAAGAAGAAGATAGTAGTAGTAGTAGTAGTAGTAATAGTAGTTGTTTTGGCCCACTCCATCCTCCAAAGGGCCAGGACACTGTCATGCTGTAGCCTTCTCTTCATGTAGTTTGTCATTATGTGTAAATATTTTCTTTAGTCATAAAATCTTGACATTCAAATGTCAAACATAGCTATTTTTTGTAGGTATTATATGCAGACTTCTTTTTTTTTAAGCTGAGAGGAAAAAATGACACAGACAGAAGGTGCTGGGAGAAGGAAGCAGCAGGGATGGTTTCAAGTGAACATTCTCCTCCAAGCCTTTCAGGGTCTGAAAAAGGCCCTGGTTGGACTTCAGCTCCCAGCCCATACAACCAATGGGAGCTGTAGTGAAAAGTTGTAGTGCAAAACATATGGAGGGCCAAATGATCCCCACCTACTGAATTTTAAATGTGAAACCTCATGTGCTCAGTTTATTTTTTAAAAATAGCTTCATCAACAGGGTTTTTGTTTGTTTGTTCCTAATACATCAGGGATTTAGAAGCAGTTGTAAGTTAAAGCATGGAGTGGTGGTGGAGTGAGGAGAAGAAAATAAGATGTTGTTATGTGCTTCACAAATGAAGTAATACACTTGGTTGCATACCCCCCCATGAAGTACAAAGTCTAAAATTAACTAGCTGCACACACCACTAATTTCTTGCTCCAATAGCTGCATATGGAAAACGAACAGAAGCTTGATAAATTTCCTGGTTTTGCTGCCCGCTTCAGACAGCATAAAAAGGAAACCGCTTTTCTTTGTATACACACATAATCTGTGAACAGCCAATAATCAATTGTGTAGAAGGCTTTTCAGACTTGTTGGATGTTATCCTAGGTTGTGGATGGCTACAGAAAGCGAATGTCAGTATTCAGCAGTTGCATTGATTAGTATCTACATGCAAGATGAGTATGTATTTTCAGGAAAATATTCTACCCAACAGTGTTGTCTCCCCACTCACCCTCACAGGTCTTTCCATCTTCCCCCAGAACATGTCCAACACCACATTCACAACGATAGGAATTCTTCAGGTTTATGCAGAACTCGCTGCAGCCTCCATTGTTTCTTTCACATTCATTTTCATCTGTAGCAAAATGGGTCACAAATTCACAGTTTAGCAACATGCAGTTGGCAACTAGGATCTGTGATATGTAAGCTAATGGCTTTCAGGCAGCTTGAATCAGGAATCAGTTTCTTTTCAGGTGGCATTGACTAGCAAGGACCTACTTCTTACAGCGTGATCAAAAAATAGCTGTGATTTTGACCCCAGACTTGTTCTCTGGACTCCAAATATAAACACACCCAAACACAAAGAGATTTTATTTGGCTTTTGCTGCAAAGTTCAGAAAAGGTACTTTTGGTAACTCTAGCTCCCAGAATACCAAGGCACTCAGACCAGTTGCCATAGACTGTGGGAATTCTGGAAGCTAGAGTCCAAAAAAAGTAAATTTTCTAAGCTCTTTGAGTGAACATCAGTAATGCAGGTCTTGGCCACAGCTCTAGAGCTGCAATAATGTTACAGTGCTTGGATAACATTCTCTGTAGTATAATGCTTTGAAAATATTTGTTTGCTTAATAAATGTTGGCAAGCCCTGAACCCAAGTAGTCTTAATGTTAAAATGGGCTTGTAAGGAAGACTCAAGCAATCGAAGCCATACATTCCTGGGGGTGGGGGTGGGGAATAAGAAAAAAAATCAAATGTTTTCATGAAATTCCAAGGATGTAAGAAGAAATGGGTAAAAAAAACCCCACCCAAACCCCCAACCCTCTCTCTCTTCCTTTTCCTTTTGTCATCTACCCTGTGAGAAGGGTTAAAAAGAGAGTCAGCAACTGGCCAAAGTCATATCGAGAACTTCACGACTGAGCAGGGACTAGAATCTGGAATCTGGATGACTGAATCTCGCTCCAGCACTCTGGCTATTGCACCTCATGTTCTACCTTAGGCATTTTAATATCTTTAAAAGGCCATGTACATGGAAGTCAACAAAACTTTAAAGGGCAACTTAACGCTGCTTAACTTTGCTGTCTCTGCTTCTGACCTTTATTGCAGACTGCTAGAAATAGTGCAAATTGAGTCCACTTTAACTGTCCTGGCTCAGTGCTAGGGAATCATGGGAATTGTATTTTTTTCTGAGACATTGAGCCTTCTCTGTCAGAGAGCTCTGGTGCCACAATAAACTACAGTTTCCATGATTCCCTAGCACTGAGTCAGGGCAGTTAAAGTGGACTCAAATTGCACTATTTCTGGCAGTCTGCAAACGCCCATAGTAAAGTATCTTTGCCAGGCCTGATTACATAGACACCAGGTGGGCAGATAGTAGGCAGGTAAGTTATGAGAACAAGGGCCTAAATCAGGGGTAGGCAACCTTTCCCCTTTAAGGGCCGAGGGACTTCAGCTCCCAGAAGCCTCAGCCATGTTGGCCAATAGTCCCATGTTGGCCAATAGCTCCTGGGATTCTGGGAGCTGAAGTCCCTCGGCCCTTAAAGGGGAAAGGTTGCCTACCCCTGGCCTAAATAAATTGTAGTTCCAACTGGAACAGACTCATTGAATCAAGGAGAACTTGCTAAGGAGATAACATACGTTCCATTCATTCAATGGGACCAACAAGTTGATTTAGGCCAGTGCTCTACTTCTGAGTAATACATACAGTGTCTTTTGATGAACATTTACAGTAGGCCCTTGTTATTCACTGGGGTTTGGTTCCAGGGCCCCCTGTGGATACCAAATCTGTGGATGCTAATGTCCCATTATATACAATGGCATAGTAAAATGGTGTCCCACATATAAAATGGCAAAATCAAGGTTTGCTTTTTTGGTATTTATATATTATTGAATATTTTCGAACCATGGATTGTTGAATCTATGGATAAAGAATCTGTGGATATGGAGGGTCAACTGTCCTTTAGAGTAAGCCTCATAAAAATCAGTGAGACTTAGCTTCTTAAATTAACTTTTGATTTATAGATAGGGCTGTAGAGTCAATTAATTAAGGGCTGAAGTCTTTATTCACACCTCCTCAAAGCTTTTTTTTAAAGGAAAGTATGCAATTTTCATGGGTAAGGTGGTGCAACTCCTACTTTTATAAGTCACCATTAGCTTGAAGCTTGTTGCAGCAATTTAAAAAAAACAACCCTAAAAGGAATTGAGAAACAGCCACTTAGAATTAAGATTCATAGCATGTAGCCAGCCGACTGCACACTGAATGAAAAGCTACTCCAGTTAACATGATTGATGAAAGACCTCCCACATGCTGGTGCATTCAGTATTGCTGTAGAACTGCTAGTCTCCAGCTGGACTAGATTGTCCAAGATCTTCAATTAGGGAACAGGGAGTGTGTAAAGATCACTTGGCATAGGGAGAGAAAGGGGAAGACACGTGTGACTGTGTTTGAAATATATTTCAAGTTGTTATTGCTCAGAACTTGGGAAATTAATTAGTAAGATGGATGAGCCTTAGAGGCAGAAGAATAAGGAATATTACTGTTGGAAGGAGACTGTAGGGGGTTCAGGCAAGCTCCCAAAAGCAATTTGAAGAAAGTTAGGGGGGTTGCAGACTGCCAGAAATAGTGTGAATTCAGTCCACTTTTAGGGTTAGGGTTAGAGTTAGGGAACCATGGTAACTGTATTTTATTGTGGCATCAGAGTTGTCTGACAGAGAAGGCTCAATGTCTCAGAAAAATAACAGTTCCCATGATTCCCTAGCACTAACCCTAACCCTAAAAGTGGATTGAATTCACACTATTTCTGGCAGTCTGCAACCCCCCTTAGTTGGGTTGTGGGGCCCATGTGTTTGAAAGTTGGGCAACCATAGAGGGGGCAAGGGACAATCCAATGGGCACCACTGGTGCACATCACTTCTCATTTCAATTTTGGCTAATGTATATGGGAAGAGGGGGGTGGGACATTTTGTAGTGGTTTTGAGTCATTGGGGTATGTAAAAAATAAACCCAAATTTTCTATTTAGAGGTCTGGGGTCTTTGGGTGGGTTTACAGGGAGCGTCAAGATCTGCACTTTCGATTCTCAAGGGCCATATTCAGCCCGAGGAATGCACTTTAGTCCCCTCGGGTTTATATGCTTCTACTGCCACATATATATAGATTAAAACACATTCATGAGTCTCTATCATTGGTTCTGAAGGAATTCTAACTCTACATTGGGACATGTGCAGAGCACCTTCTCAGGAGGCAACAGCAGGAATAGAGGACTACCCAGAGTTAAGTGGTTGCATTATACCAGAAATATGCATGTTAAAAAAAAAGGATTAATGTGTTCTGTTAATGGTTAATAAACTTAAAAATAAAAATACAGTTGGCCCTCTGTATCCACCGATTCTGCATCCACAGATTCCAGCATCCATAGCTTGATAATATTACACCCCCATATACACATATCCAAAAACCAAAGTTTGATTTTGTCATTTTATATAGGGATACCATTTTACTATGCCAGTTTATCACATGGGAGGAAATTAGGAGTTTAAACAGTAATTAACCCATGAAAATCATGCAATTGACATTAAAACATGATTAAATTGAGATTAACACAAGAGCTATTATCCAGGGAATAATCAGGGAATAACCAGGCAATAAACAGCAAAAAGTCATTCATGGGAAAATCTCGTGAATAACTTGCTGCTGTTTCTTGCCTGGTTATTCACAGGACAATGGCACTTTAATCACATTTCATCTTGATGTTGTGTGAAAACCATTAGCACAATTGCAGGATTATCATGGGTTATTCACGGGATAATATCACTTTGAACATAATATCATGTGAAAACCATTAGCACAATTGCGGGATTATGACAGGTTAATCATGATTTATACTTCCAATTGTCCCCCTGTGATAAACTCCATATAATGGCACTTGAGCATCCATGGATTTTGTTATCCTTGGGGGGGGGGGCTTGGAACCAACCCCCAAAAGATACCAAGGGACCACTGTATAAACATAATTTATTTTAACTAGTTCTTTAACTGTGTTTGTGTGTTGTGTGCCTTCAAGTCATTTCCAACTTATGGTGACCCAAGACCCTATCATGGGGTTTTCTTAGCAAGATTTGTCCAGAGGAGGTTGCCATTGGGGTTTCATGGCCAAGCAGGAATTGAACCCTGGTCTCCAGAGCCATAGTCCAACACTCAAACCACAATGCTACACTTTAATTAGTTAATGCTAATTTAGCTGTCAACTGAAATGATCTTAATAGTTAGTTACTATCTCTGCATTGGACACAAACAACCCACTAGGGAATTTCAGTCACACTAAATTTCCTGGCTAGGGGATTCTAGGAACTGTTGTCTAAATAAATAACTTCCTCAAGCTTAGTATCTTCTAAACCTGAACTATATGTGCATGGAATGTCTGAAAGGAGCTAGAGTGCTGTTCCCTGAGCAATCTGATGTGGGAGACTGGCAGTTGTATTTTTTCAATGTGTCAGAGACCTCTACCATATTTTCCCCATTAGTGACAACTGTTTCTTTCTTTTCTGGAACTCATCAGGAACTAGCAGCCAATGGCTCATGGACTAGCAGGACCACCACTTTGGGTAACGCTGGGCTAGAGGCAAGGACTCTTTTAAAAACCCATTTCTGAAGGCCAAATATTATCTTACTTTAAGTACACATTTTAAAAAGTATTCTGAGGCCCATATATATTCTAAAATTCAGCCTCAGAGGCTCAATTTGGATCCAGGTCTGTGCTGTACAGAGAATGGAATTTAATATTTTCCTGCCCAGTAATTTCTTTACTTAAACTGACACTGTTGTGTGGTCCCCAAAATAAGGAAGAAAATATGGTGGCTCAGCCAACCCACCTCCAAATGGTCTGGCAAAAGTGGATTGGATCCATGCTCCTATGTAGTTGAGGCTCCTCAGGAATTATCAAGCCAAAATGTACAAAATGATCAGTTACTCAGAATTATGAAGACAGGTATTATCATTGATCCCTCCCAGGAATGATAAAGCCTGACAGCAATCTACTCTATGTGCACTTTGGCTATAATGTACACTGAACACACAGAGGGTGCTCCTATGTACACATTATGCTTGAAAGGGTCTTCATATTTAAGGATATTTCAGTTATATTGTATGGGAAAAGTAATTTGCCATCCCTCTGCAATTAGGCAAAATTAATTAAAACCTACTGGCTAGTGTTGAGCCCCCTGTCATGTTAAAAACTATCCTGGGCTCCCTGTACAGACCCATAAGCTACCTCTTCCCCCAGAGGTTTTTTTACTGCACTAGCATCTTCAGAGACAAATAGCTGCTCACGATGTAATGCAGGGGTCCCCACACTTTTTGATCTGGGGGCCGGTTCGCTGGCCCCCAGATCTTTGGTTGCCCAGAGGCATGCGCGCGTACATGTGCACTACTTGGGTGCCATTTTGTGTTCCAAAATGGCGCCCGGAGTCATGTGCATGCGTCCAGCATCGCATGCGCATGTGCATGACTCCGGGTGCCATTTTGGAATACAAAACGGTGCCAGAGTAGTGCGCATGCGTGTGTGATGCCGGGTGCCATTTTGTGTTCCAAAATGGTGTCCGGAATTATGCGCATATGTGTATGATGCCAGGTGCATGCGCATGACTCTGGGTGCCATTTTGGAACACAAAATGGCACTCGGCATCATGCGCGCATATGCACTACTCCGGTGCCATTTTGGAACACAAAATGGCACCCTGCGTCGCGCGTGTGTGGCAGCGGCGGCAGGACCGGCCATGGGCCCGTTCCAAGGCCTTGATGGGCCGGGTTCGGCCCACGGGCCGTAGTTTGGGAACCCCTGATGTAATGTATTATTCAGTTGCTAAATGTTGCAAAGCTATCCAACTGGTTGCAGAGAATGTGTAATTGATTGGATCCATGTTATCAACTGCTGAGTTTTTTCCTTTCTGATCAGGATTAAGCAAGGTTGTTTGAAAATGGACTGGCAATAAACAAATAATTGCTACCCTACTCCTAATGTACTCCCTGCCCCTCTAAATTATCAGAGAGCTTAGCTGTAATGATTTTCTTATTTCTTCCTACCAATGCCTGACTTCTATTACCCTTCTCTGAATTAATAGTTTGTTTTGATTAAACCTACTGTAGTCCTGCCATGAGCCATTCTGAATGTTTTATTTACCCCAGTTGGTCTTGATAATAAGATTGAGAATTTAATACAGTTTTTAGAAGCAGGCTGGAACTTGTCTAGTTGTATGATGGCAGGGCAGGCAGATACACAAATAGTGATTAATATGTTCTGATATCGTACATTTAAACCTGTTAGTTTAGGATAAATTAGTTTTTACTCAATCCAGCACTGTCTCTGCCTGAGTGGGGAAGGGCAGAAATTTTAATGAGTTGGCTTCTCATCCTTTCATTGACATGAATTGAATCAAACTTTTAATCAAAGTTTGGAAATATCAGCTGTATTAGCTACTTTATACTTAACCAAATAACCGCTTCTGGCCCAACCTCAACTAAGCCCAATAGAAACATCATTCATCCATGCTCTGATCACTGGCTGAATGGATCTTCTTCACCTCATGCAGCTGATGCTCAGTAAAGTAAGTTGGTGGGGGATTCAGAGTTACAATTCTGGCAATAGTGTACGATTGTCCAAAAGTATTTGCATTTTGGCTTTCCGTAGTTAATTTAGCTTCACAAATCATTGAACCAAAAATTGTCCCTTCTCCAGAACTTTTATTGCTTTCAGTGTTTACTAACTAAAACAAGATATTATTGCATTTTTATTGGTGTTTGGACAGGATTGAGATTGCTAGGACTTGGAAAATTGGGAGGGTCAATATGACTGATTGGTGGTCTCAATTTTGGAATTTTTGGCTCATGGAAAAGCTCAGTGATTAGTCTAGAAGGTTGCAGGGTTGTAATCCTCCTCTGCTTTTTGAAGAACGATGGTCTCCGCTTATAACTTATCTCAATGATGTTGGAACAGAAGTGGGTCTTCCTTTGTAATATGGCTCCCTTTGGATGGACATGTTGGGAGGAAGGTGGTGTCTCTCTGCTCTGAGTCCATCCCTCTTTTGATGTAATGTTGCCCTTTTACATCCCATGTGACTTTGAATTTCTGTTGTTGATTTTTAAATGCCTGCACTTTAGCTTGTTTTTGCCTGCATTTGTTTCTGTTTCTTGCCTTTTTTTGGCTTTTATTCATATTCCTGGTTTGTAACTTTTTAAAATGATAAAAAATTAAAAAAAAACCCACAATTCTGGCAATGGTGTCACAATCATGACTAAGTAGTGATTGTGAAAATGAAACAGTTATGGCTGAGTAAATCTAAGTATACAGTTGGTCCTCCGTATCCGCAGATTCTGCATCCACGGATTCCATCATTCACAGCTTGAAAATATATTTTTTAAAAAAATCTAAAAATCTTGATTTTGCCATTTTATATATGGGACCTCATTTTACTATGACATTATATTAATGGTTCCTGAGCATCCATGGATTTTGGAATTCATGTGAGGGCCTGCTACCAAACCCCAGCACATACCAAGGGCCCAGTGTACTTAAAGTTAACTATTACTTTTCTGGACTTCAGCTCTAAGAATCCCTGTTCATGCGGTTACTACAGATCCTGGGGGTTAGAATCCACATGGAGAAATTAAGTCCTAAGAAGGAGCTTTGGGGGAATCTGTTTTTGAATTTAACTATTCTTGTTCTCATTTTGTTTCACAAGTCAATATGCATAGGGAATGGGGCCTGCAAGTAGATAGGATTCCCAGTACAGTGTTCTTTCAGGTCATTTTCTTTTTACTCTGTTAATCTTCCTGTCTTCTCTTTTTTTTATATCTGCCTCTTTTCAGTCATTCCTCCTGCCTTCTTTTTCATGCTTTTATTATCCGGTTCTGCTTAGTGAAGGACACGGACAACCTTAGCAACAGCCACTGTCCACATGGATAATAACTGATAATGGAAAAGCAGTGACAGTGACAGTGAAGGAAGAATAAAATCCATCTTGTTCATTCCTCCAACTCACCCCTCTCCCAGTATATTCCATTTGCTGTCTGATTTCCTTCTTCTTGTAGGCTTCTTATTATATAATGTATTTTAATTATTCATTGGTTTAATTCAGTTTTAAAGGGTGAGAGAGTTAGGGATTGGGATGTAAGATGTTTTAACTTCTTTGTGTTTTAATTATGCTGTAACCCGCCCCGATTGCCGAGCAGAGGGGTGGGCTAGAAATAATAATAATAATAATAATAATAATAATAATAATAATTCTTTCACACTACACAATTAAATCAGTCTGAGTTTACTTTCACTGCATTGGCTCCATCCACTGGAATCCTGGGAATGGCATTTAGAATTCTCAGACAGAGATCTCTAGTACCTCTCTGAACTACAAATCCCAGGATTCCATAGGATGCAGCCATAGTAGCTAAAATTGTATCAAAATGTTATAATAGTGTAGTGTGAAAGTTACAATTTCCTTACCCAGGCAGGTCTGTCCATCTGGTCCCAGTATTGTCCCTAAAGAGCACAGGCAGTCTCCAGTATCCAGACAAGAGCCCCGGCAATCAACCACATCACAGATGTCATAGAAATCTGTAGGATGAGAAAGTAGTTTTGTTAAGAATGTAGAATAGCTGTCCTTTCTATTTTCCGTCAAGATGATCATGTACAAGAATAGATACAACAGCTTCAGGCTTGTGTGTTCAAACCAGGTCACTACTCATGGCAGTTGGAGGCTTCCACCAGTGAGGTGATAAATCTGCTTCAAAATTAGTCCAAACTTTAAAGGAAATATGCAAGTGCTGAACCCTAAGGCCAAAATAGTTTCAGCATGTTGCATAGATCTCTAGTAGGTTCACTATCCCACTGACCAGTCACCCCCAAATACCTATAAAATAAAATGAGTGAGGGAGAGGGGGCCTTGTCTGCCCTTCTTGCTTCTCCAATGTTGATTTTCTCCCAGTGGGTTTCCTGATAGGAAGCACACTCCACCAGGAGAAGATGGGGATTTGGTAGTAGTAGGAGACCTCATTCGCCTGCCTTAAAATCAGGACCACTCACTGCTTTATAGGAATTTAATCCAATCTGTCATAACTTGTGCTGTTATAAAATCAATTGCACCCTCCTGAACTTCAACCATCTATCCATCAAATTCAAAGGGACTTACTACCACTGTGAGTCTAATTTCCCAAATATTCTTTATTGATCTGAAGTGGAGTGTTAGGTATTGTTGTAGTTATTGGCTAGAATCCTGTATGGGAAGAGATATATGCCTAAGCAGCGTAGTTAAGAGTGCTACACAGTGAATACTGGCTCGACCACCCCCATCACTACTTACAGCAGCTGTGATAGATGAGGGTCTGTTCCCTTGTTGTTCAGGAAGCAACTGACTGAGGTCTCCACTCCCTCTCGTGAGTAATATCCAGTGTGACAAGCAGAAATAGGACCACTGTTGCAATTTCCCCTCATGCCAGAGATTGCTCACTCACATGGGGATGCAAACATTAATCAACTTCCTGATCAACCCTCATCGATCACAGCAGCTACATAGTCTGTAAACTAGGAGCTACATAGGGATCATGAATACATAGCAGTCATGAGAGCTCTAGGTTATGCATTCGTAACTGCCATAGAGGATTCCAGCCATCATTGCTTATTGAGTGTACTGTGACACAAAACTACAGCAAGCAAAGCAATTAGTTTACTGTTACATCACACAGACACGATAATTATGATATCACTATTATGAGATGTTGCAACAAATATATACAGCCAGCCTTCCAGGTCCCCTGTAGATTTTGGTATCTACAGGGGTCCTTGAACCGAACCCCAGTGGAAATCAATGGCCCACTGTACAACAGGTTAACTCTAAAAAGGAAAAATTAAAAGATCTAAGGCCCCATTCACACTAGGAAATAACTCAGTTTGGAAACCGGGTTATTTCCATAAATTTGCCATGATATAATCTCTCTGTGGCATTTTATCCTGATTCCCGTTCACACTCGGGAACAGGGTAAAATGCCATGGAGATATTTGATCCTGGCAGGAAGGGGGGAGGAAGAGGAGAGAGGACAGATGCAAAGGAGGAAGGAGGAAGAAGGAAAAAGGGGAAGGAGACATGGCGGCAGGGGCAGAGGAAGGGGAAGATGAGAGGAAGAGGAACAAGAGAGGAAGAAAAGGAGGGCAGAGCTGAGTCTGATGTGGTTTTATTTCTGAGGAAAGAGGAAAAAACGATCCCTAATCACCAACCTACCTATCACTTAAAAAAAAAGTCAAAGAAATCATGTGCACCTTTCTCATATTGATGATGTGACTATTTAAAGGTACGGTCTAACTGCGGCCATGCAATAGCAAAGGTGTCCATAAGCTGTCAATTTTTTTAAAAGTACACAATGATGTTCTCTGGTTTTGGCTTTTTGGCTGGCAGGGAGAGAGCAAAGGGATGGGCATGATCCACCCCTTGTCAGCCTCGGAGGATGGCAAGGGAGGGCAAGCCCCTCTGAGGACCCCTTGCCATGAAACCCCCATGAGAGCTTCTGCTTTGGGGGATTCCTCCCTGTCAGCCTTGGAGGATGGCAAGGGAGGGCCCATCTACCCACCCTCTGCCCATTACTCCACTCTCTCTTGGATGCCCCAAATAGGATTGGGAGCAAGTTCCCATTGGTGGTAGCCCAATAACAGCTGGTGCTTTTGAAAAGATATGGGAGAAAATACGATCCTGGAAAACCTGGGTTAAGGGGGATTTGAAATGAGCCCCCTTGAATTTGGGTTGGAAAAACCCAGCTCCAGTGTGAACAATCCCATTTTAATCCAATTTGCAAACTGGTTTATAATGTAGTGTGAACGATCCCAGAGATGAGAAAAATTGCCCTTCAAATTATAGTTTCACCTCAGCAAACTGCAACCTGGTTTTAAAAGAATTTTGGAATGACCCTAGTGCAGATCCGAAAGATCACTACAATCCCCAAAACAAATGGAACAAGTAGACACACAGGCAATAACAGGCAAAACCCAGCAAAACTAAAAGAGCTGTATTGAAATCTGGGAGAGCCCTTTGTTATGCTCTGACTATAAAAAAAAGTAACAGGTATAGTCATTTGGGCCTATGCAACTAGGTAGATGGGTTTTGGAGTATGTTGGCATTTTGGCTAAACACTAACAAATATCCAGTGACATTAAAGAGTTTATTTCTATAAGTAACCATGATTAATGCTTGTTGTATTAGCTTGGCAGTTGCACCCTCAGGAAAGATATGAAGGCTGTGAACAGACTGGAAGAGTGAAGTTTTCTCTGTTATTAACCTTCTTGTGCTGTGGTGGAGGAAGTTTTCAGAGACAACAGCAGTGATACCACAACTAATGCATGTTAGTACTGTGTAGGGGTAATGGTGAACCCTCTTGCAAGAACCCCTCACCAATAAAACTCCAAGATGGCAATCCAAAATGAAACAAAAGTCAGGGTTAGGACACAAAGAGAGAGCTAAAATGCCAGAACAGAAGGCAATTACAAAGAGAGATGTGGGAAAAGGCACAACAGAACACAGTAATATGGGAAGCCATACAGCAGACATATTTGAAAATGAAAAGACGGTCAAAAGTTGTGCTACACATGTTAAATGTAAGAAGCATAGAATCATAGAATCATAGAGTTGGAAGAGACCACAAGGGCCATCCAGTCCAACTCCCTGCCATGCAGAAACTCAAAATCAAAGCATCCCCAACAGATGGCCATATTGAGGAGAGAGTGTGTTCCACTGTCGAACAGCTCTCACTGTCAAGAAGTTCCTCCTAATGTTTATGTGGAATCTCTTTTCCTATACCTTGTATCTGTTGTTCCGAGTCTTATTCTCTGGAGCAGCAGAAAACAAGCTAGTGTCCTCCTCAATATGACATCCCTTCAAATATTTAAACAGGGCTATCATATCACCTTTTAACTATCTCTTCTCCAGGCTAAACATACCAAGTTCCCTAGGTCGTTCCTCACAGGACATGGTTTCCAGACCTTTTACCATTTTAGTCGCCCTCCTCTGGACATGCTCCAGTTTTTCAACATCCTTTTTGAATTGTGGTGCCCAGAACTGGAGACAGTATTCCAGGTGGGGCCTTACCGAAGCAGAATACAGTGGCACTATTACTTCCCTTGATCTAGATACTATACGTCTATTTATGCAGCCTAAAATCTCATTGGCCTTTTTAGCTGCCACATCACCCTGTTGACTCATGTTCAACTTGTGGTCTTCTAGGACTCCTAGATCCCTTTCACACGTAGTCTTGTTAAGCCAGGTGTCCCCATCTTATGTCTATGTATTTCATTTTTTTGCCCTAAGTGCAGTACCTTACATTTCTCCGTTTTGAAATTCATTTTGTTACCTTTGCCCAGCTTTCTAATCTATTAAGGTCATTTTGATTTTTATCCTGTCTTCTGGGGTATTAGCTATTCCTCCTAATTTGTTGTCATTTGCAAATTTGATAAGCATGCCCCCTATGCTTTCATCCAAGTCTCATCCATCCAAGTAAAGATGTTGAATACCATTGGGCCCAGGACAGAACCCTGTGGCTCAGATTAGTCTGGCATGACTTGTTTTTGAGAAACCCATCTTGACTTTTGGTGATTATGGCATTGCCTTCTAAATGTTCACAGACTCTCTGTTTAATAATCTGCTCTAGAATCTTTCCTGGTATTGATGTCAGACTAACTGGATGATCGTTGTTGGGATCCTCTTTTTTCCCCTTTTTGAAGATGGACAATGTTTGCTCTCCTCCAGTCTGCTGGAACTTCTCCTGTTCTCCAGGAGTTCTCAAAGATTATTGCCAGTAGCTCTGAGATTACATTTGCCAGTTCTTTTAATATCCTTGGATGTACTTCATCTGGCCCTGGAGACTTAAATTCATTTAGATTAACCAGGTATTCTTGTGCTACCTCTTTACTTATTATGTGCTGCATTTCCCCTATTGTGTCCTCTGCTCCATTTTCTTCAGTTTGAGCACCCCTTTCCTTTTGTGAGAATAGCACTGGGCCCATGACAGAACCCTGTGGCACCCCATCGGTCACTTCTTTCCAGGATGAAGAGGAGCCATTGCTGAGCACCCTTTGGGTTTGGTCAGTCAACCAATTACTAATCCACCTAACAGTTGTATAAGTGATGCATGGCTTGGAACTACATGGCTTGGAACTACACCCAGATCTGAATAGGACAACTGGTAACCAGTGGCATCTCTAGGGTTAGTGTCACCCGGTGCGGTCACTCATGGTGTCACTCTTCCATTGGCCTCCTCCCCCCATTTCACACCATACAGAATCCTTAGTAATGCTTTTTTGCACTAATATTACTCATAAATCATAATTCCCATATACCACTGAATGTAATGCTAATCGTTGTGACATAAACAACTAGCAATATTAAAATTATACCATTAAATTACAATATCATATACACAACCTAAATGTATTTGCATATACATAGTGAATATTTTGTTAAAATGCTATGTTTTTAAAGAAAAATTAAAAAGAATTAAAAAATACTTTTTAATTTTTAATATTTGTTTTAAAAAATACAATTTTGAATTTTGAAATTTTAATTTTAAAAAATCCTGGAGCCTCTCCTTTCTCTTCCCACTGAGCTTCACCCCGCTCCCACCATCTCTTAAGGCATTTTAAAGGGAAGCAGATGAATGCCGCCACCCATTTCTGTCAAAAGGTAGGTCTTTGAGGAACAGTGGTGTCACCTCCCCCAGAGTGTCACCTGGTGCGGTCCACATCCCCCGCACTCCCCTAGTGATGCCACTGCTGGTAACTACATTCCAAATACTTTCATTCTGGGGAGGTGCAGAGCTTTGGCGATGGGGGATGTGTGTCTTTTAAAGCTATAAATCCCAGAATCCCCCCAATCAACAAGGCCATCCTAGGGTATTATGGAAGCTGGGAGTCCAAAACGTAATTTCCTTAGTGCTGGGCTCCACAGGAAAAGCCCTTCCTCATACCCACGTTTACATTATGAACTCTTGGAGGGGATAATCATGATTTGAAAAACTGTCCCAGCCAAAATTCCTTTGCCCAGCAGACTGTTCAAGATGCACCTGTCTTAAAAATGAAAGGCCAGCTGTTCCTCAGCATATTTGACTCTGTTGATTTGGTATGTTTTAGCACCACCTGATCCCATAATCTGTGCAGCCTCAGTCTGATAAGTCTATGAGCAAGAAGGGAGGAAATCAATACATTTATCTTGCAAAGAAGGAAAAAGCATTTTCCAAGGTTAAACATTTATCTAAAGGTGACATGCAGTTTGTTTCTTTAAAAAGAAAGAAAGAATCAGATTGTCCATGCCTTTGGATAGTTTAAGAACTCACAGGTTTTATGAACCCGTGCCATGGTATTGCACATTGCATAAATCAAACTGACACTATTCTTGTCTCAAAGCAGGTCTATGCCTATTGCTTTAGGTGGGAATCAGAATAGAAGGCTGCAGTTGCCACCTATGCAATTAAAAAAAAGATTATCTGAATGGAAAGGGATTTTTATTTAGCTTTAAGAAAACAAACTCCTCTGTTTTTAGTGTCAGCTTAAATCAGTCACTTTGACAAGAAAAACTTTTGTGGAGAATGTCAATCAATGCAGCCTACTTGTTCAGACTGGAACACAAGCCAATCTCTCCAGAGCTAGTTTGGGTGCTCCTTTCTCATCCTTTCCCATCATGATACTCTCCCGATCTGATGGGCTACTATCTCCTATCATTTCCACTTAGTATGGCTGCTGGGCCTGTTGCCTGGGAAAGATGGGAAGTTAGAAAGGAATCCTGTAGTACTTTTGTGACTGAGAAAAAGAAATTTCTAGCATTTTGTGACTAAGAAAAAGAATTTCTAGTTGACTTCAGTCCTTTTCATCAGCTGTATGGACTGAAAGCCTTTGTGGACATACATATATACCAATAGTGTGTGTAGTGGAGGGATTGCAATAAAAATATAAAACAAGTGGTATGATGTTGGGGTGATAAAGTCAATCTCAACCATTGTCATAAAGAGAAACTAAAGTGACAAAGGTGGAAGACAGGTTTTACATACAAGCAACAATGAGCAGGTAAACATATGAACTGCAGTGATATGGGTACAGGACAATTAAGTGTTTTGGGAAAAGTGTGGTGATGATGATGATGATGATAATAATATTTATTTATACCCCACCCCTCTGTCAAACAATCGGGGTGGCTTACAACAATGATGACCTACAAAATTGGTTATGAATTCTTTGGATCTGGGTTATAAGAAATCACTAGATCAGACAAAGTGCCTGTAATCTAGCAAATGGTTTGCAACCATCGGCAGACACTGTGTGGGCCTGAAAATCATCTGCTCACATGACTATCTGATAATTTTTTTTCAGCATTCAATCTATGTTATTTTGGTGGGTTTTCAATAACATGTTATGCTGGAGAGTCTTGATTTGATTGTGTGTGTGTGGTAAATCACACTCTCTCAGCCTCAGAGGAAAGCAATGGCAGCAAACCCCCTCTGACCAAATCTTGCCAAAAAAAACACCCTGTAATGGGTTCACCATAGGGCTGCCATAAGTCACAAATGACTTGGGGACAACAACACACCAGAGGACAAGGGGTGTAGCCACGCTGCAGAATTAAAGCAATTTGTCACCACTTTAACTGCCATGGTGCTATCCTACAGAATCTTGGGATATGTAGTTTCATGAGGCATCAGAGCTCTCTGACAGATGAGGCTGAGTACCTTGCCAATCTACAAATCACAGGATGCTGTAGGATAAGCCATGGCAGTTAAAGTGGTGTCAAACTGCTTTAATTCAGCAGTGTGGCTGCCCCCTTGGTCAAATGTGTGTTTTGTGTGTGTCTCAACCATCCAGAGATGCAAAAGTTTCCTTAAAAAGGTCATCATGGCTGTGCTGTGGACATTTATAAAGTAGTAGGGCAAACATCTCCTTTAGGGAGAAATTGCAAAGGGAAAGGTTTGATGCAGCCTGAGCTTTGCCATTCGCACTTGAGCTAGGCCTCCTCAGCAGATTGTAATGCACAGGAGGGAACTGCTTTCCAGGAGAAATAAATTGCTAAAAGGATTTCTCAATTATGAACTATAAATACCAGTGAGTAACACAGCAGGAAGCCATTAACTAGGTTGCCTGGGGATGTAAAACTAAACTGGAAATTCAAACTTGATATTCACACTTGATATTTCTCTAGGAAGTCAGGGGGGCAAGGTTTGCCCTTTTTACCAGATGTTTTTGTTTTGTTGGTGGCCATCTATGAAAAATCCCTTCTGTGAACTCAGCAATTCACAGAAGGCATTTTTCATACATGGCACCAAAAGTGCCTTAGCTTATATAGTGGGAATGAAAGCAAGACAGAGCCATTTTGAAACTGGATTTATGTGCTAGGCACCGTTGATTTTGACATCTCTGTTACAAGGATGCAAAATGTGAAAAGGAGCTTTTGTTTACTCCTTGTGGAGGAAAAAGAAAATGTCATGAGAGCTCTCCTGGAAGTATGTCTTATTCTTGTGCTATTGACTAAACTGAAATATTCATCACTCCCTGGATTGAACCACACAATTCGGGTAATGGTATGTGTTCGATCCCCTGTATCCCAACTGTGTGGCCAAAATTCTTTCTGGCAGAGAATTCCAAGCTAGAGATATTCAAACCATGAGGATTAGGATGGTCACCTAGGAGGAATCAACCACATTGCTAGGACTCAGCTAACCAACATTATAATTGGAGTCCACATTTTCATTCCTGGGTGCAACTACACTGCAGAATTAATGCAGTTTGACACCATGGCATAATGCTTTGGAATCTCGGGATCTGTAGTTTTGTGAGACATTTAGCCTTCTCTGTCAGAGAGCTCTGGTGCCACAACAAACTACAAATCCCAGAGTTCCGTAGAATGGAGTTATAATAGTTAAAGGGTCAAAATGTATTAATTTTGCAGTGTGGCAGCAGCTCCTACCATCAGGTCCTTGATCTGGAGCACAGAAGTACTGTGGCTTCCTATTCATCAACCAACCAACCAACCACTTTATTTGCAGCCCACCCTGTGACTCTCCAGAGGGTCACAGATGAAAATGGCGCATATGTGGCCAAGCAACTGCAGAGTGTGCTCAAGATGGCAGAAGTTATGAATGAGGAAGGACAGACAAGCTAGGAGAAGCTAAAGCCATCCTGAATCTATAGGGAAGGTCTTCTTTCTGCCCTCTCCTCTTTCCAGCTGAGTTAATTGCATGCAAACCTTTTTTGCACTCTGAGCTCAATTTGCAGTAGCTGTGGATAAAGGGGAAAATGGGAGGAGGAGAGAGAAACGGGGGGCAATTTAAAAGTGTCTGAAAAAGTTGGTTGACAGAGAATTATCTGGGATTTTCCCTGCCAAATCTGGATAGTTTAGGGTACACTTTCCCCCCAACAGTGGAACTCAAGGCAACTTGTGAGTAGTACTCAGAGATGATATATCTCCCACTGCCAAAGAGGCACATATCACTACTTCTGCTCCTCTGGGATTGATCTGGGGGTGTCTGTATTTTGAGGGTGGGGAGCAGTCACCCTAGATTGGTTCTGTTAAATTTGCAGCCTTCCTGAGCAGGGTGTCAACATCTTCTGACGTCTCTTCATTCCTCGGCAAAGAGGACTGAATTTTCCTATATAGCAAAGAGAACTAGGGTTTAAAACTTTCAGAGGAGGCCACCCTTCATTGGCCCATCGGGTAAGAATACAAGAGATGGTCTTCTCTGTGGCTGCTCCTAGATTGCAGAACACACTTCCAAGAATGGCCTGCCTGGCTCCTTGCCTCTCTGTTGTCTTCATGCCAGCAGGCTAGGAGCTTTTTATTCAAGCACCCTTTTGACAACTCACTGTTTGCTGTGGAAGGCACTTTTAAGGGACTGATATGTGATTTCAGTGTGTGTGTGTTCTTTTCACTTTGTGTATGTATGCTCTTCTGAGTTTAAAAAATGTTTTCCATCTAGTTGTTTTAATATGAAGCCTAGTTTCATTGCATATTAATATTATATCTTAATTTTGATTTTAGTTGTATCTGTTTTCTTAGGTGGTAAACCAACTTTGGCCCCAGAACTTGGTAAAAGGTGGAATGAGAAAGAGAAAGGAAGGAAGGAAGGAAGGAAGGAAGGAAGGAAGGAAGGAAGGAAGGAAGGAAGAAAGAAAGAAAGAAAGAAAGAAAGAAAGAAAGAAAGAAAGAAGGAAAGAAAGAAGGAAAGAAGGAAAGAAGGAAAGAAGGAAAGAAGGAAAGAAAGTATTCTTCCATCTCTGAGTTGAGCCTGTCAGGAAGATATTGGGATACAATGGAAGGGGAGTTTTTGCAAACTTTTGAAACAATAGGATGGCGTGTATGTAGGTTTCTCTGTTGGGGATAGGAGGCAGAACCTTCCTCACTCCATTTTAAAAAATAAACAAGCAGTAAAGGGCCATGAACACTGCTACTAACACTACTAACTCTAACTACTAACACTATTATTCCAGTTTAACTGCCATGGCAACATCCTATGGAATCCTGGGCTTTCTAGTCTGGTGAGGCAACAAAGCTCTCTGGCTGAGAATTCTAAATACTACTTCCTAAACTATAGATTCCAGAATTCCACAGGATTCTATGGAACCATGGCAGTAAAGTAGAGCTAAAGCACTATAATTGTGCAGTATGGAATGCAATGTGACATAAATAAACACAAAATTAAAATTATACCTTTAAATTACAATAGCATATGAACAGCCTAAATGTATTAACCTGTACATAGCTTCATGTGGTTAAAGTGAAAATTTGGTAAGATGTGGTGTTTTTAAAGAAAATTTAAAAATAATAAAAACTTTATTTTTAAAAACATTTTAAAATGTAAAATTAATTTTTTAATATAGAAAAACCCTGGAGACACTACTTTCTCTTCCCACTGAGCCTTGCCCCACTCACACATCTCTTCATCATTTTAAAGGGATGCAGGTGAATGTCACCACCCAATTTTGGGTTTGCAGATGTTTGCAGAGCAATGGTGTCACACACACCCTTGGGGTGTTACCTGATGTTGTCCATACCTTTTGTGCCCCCTTTGGGGGAAAAAAACATTGAGGGAAAAGTTTAAGTTAGTTATGTATGTGCAGGAGTTACACACAGAAAGATGATATCATATGGAGCTGTGTTTTCAATGTAGAATTGCCCAGTCAAGAATAAATGATCATGTGAATCCCTAATCATCAAAAGCATTATGCCCCCCCCAACTCCTCTCCATATACTTTGCTCAAAGAAATGTTATAAGAGAGATCAGAGTTGCACTGGTTCACTTACGTCCACAGTAGGCATGGTAGCAGACACTGGGCTTGGTTAAGTGGTAGACATAATAGCCCCCTGGGCATGCCTTGACTTCAACTGTTGTGTTCCACAGGCAGCAGTTTCCATTGAAGGTTGCACAAGCCTGTCTTTGGACAATGCCATCTGACTCCTGAGGGTGGCTGCCATTCAACCAGATTGGAGCATGGGTTCCACAGTGGTTCTCTGGGATGCAGAAGGTAGGCATGGCATCACCAGCCATCCCCGTGAAGCGGTACCACTCTCCATCAATATGGCTGTCACACTCTGGCTGGTCAGTAGAACCATTAAACTGGTTTTCAGTGTTTCTCCAAGGTTCATTCAGACTGATGTAAGCAGAGCAAGGATCAAGAGCTAGAGCACAGAAGAGGGGGAAAAGAAGAACCCAGTGATGAGTGAAACAATGCAACTACATATGCCAGAAATCTGAAGAAAAGGATCCAAGATATTAAGGTTAGGAAAAGACGAATCCTTAAGAAAGGGACAACCACATTCTTGTGGCCCATTCTGTTCTTCACACCAAGGGTAGGAAACTTGCTTTGCCTAATGTTTTTACTTTTGTTGTTACATTAGTTATGGTTTCTGGTGACTCTATTATATGGTTTTCTTGGCAAGATGTATTCAGAGGGGGCCTATTGCCTTTCTTAGGGCCCATTCACATTACAGAAATATAGTGCTATTATTCTACTTTAATTGCCATTCTACAGAATCCCAGGTCTGGTAGTCTGGTGAGGCACCAGAGGCCTCTAACTAAGAATTCCTGATACTCTTCTCTAAACTGTGAATCCCAGGATTCCATAGAGTGTAACCATGGCAGTCTAAGTAGAATAATAGTGCTATATTTCTGTACTATGAATGGACCCTTTGGACATTATCATACCAGCCTCATGTCTTGCAGCAATGGTGCTATGAAATGAAGGAGGAACATACTGCTTTGAAAACATTTCTTATCACATCTCTTCTTTTGCGCAACTGCACTGCTTTAAGAATTCTATGTATGTGATAAGTCTCTTCACTGCATTTCTGGTATTACAGCAGTCAATGCCATGAAGGGGCATGATTCTTCCTCTTCCACTTGCTAATCCAAACCAGGATAACTTTGTGCCTGTTACCTTCAATATAAAAGATGAAATGCTGATAAATAAAACAAAATCTAAAATCCACATAAAAGCAATGGCTTTATTGGCCAGCCAAAATCCAGAAAACACATCTAGAAAATTGCTTCTTCATTAAGGAAAAGATGTTTAAAAACCATACAGGAGAAGAAAAATGAGAGTGGAGTTTATCACATGGGGGAAATCCCGTGCAGAAACGGGATTTAAAAGGTGGGGGGAACCCGCAAAAGCGGTTAGTTTTTCACACACATCACTGTTAAAATGGGGTTAACCCGAATGGAAAGTAGTCAGAAACTACTTCTTTTTACTTTTGGGATTTTCCAAAAGTAAAAAGAAGCAGTTTTTGACTACTTTCCATTTGGGTTAACTCCATTTTAACAGCGACGTCATCTGAAAAACTAACCACTTTTGCGTTTTTTTTTCTAATTTAAAGCCCCGTTTCCGCACGGGATTTCCCCCGTGTGATAAACTCCAGTGTTGGAGTCACAGGCCTACATTTTGTACCAGATGTTGTTTCTGTTGTAGTTCAGTTGGTTGGGAAGGAGCGCAATCCAGGTAGAGGCGATATCTGATACAACATGTAGGCTTGTGACTCTAACGCTGTCACTTTTCTTCCTCTGTATGATTTTTTAAAACCTCTCTTGCCTGATGTAGATGCTGGCGGAGCTTCAGAAGCTTGCACAATGTGTTTTGTGCATT
The DNA here is from genome assembly GCA_026167975.1 of Phrynosoma blainvillii. NCBI lineage: Eukaryota > Metazoa > Chordata > Lepidosauria > Squamata > Phrynosomatidae > Phrynosoma > Phrynosoma blainvillii. Next base: position 118,115,305 of record JANUYF010000003.1, read on the forward strand.
TGGGTTGGCTGATAGATGCCACTCTTTTGTGGTTTTGGGATTTTATTTTATTTTGCTGCATGGCCAAACTGGCTATCCCTGAATATGCAGCACTGAATCGCACCTGAGCTTACTGTTTCCAGCCACTGCAAATGTGATAAAACTGACCATGTGCTGTTTCTAGGTCAAGGGAACCTTATGCATTTCCTTCAACTGTAGTTCCTTCCTCTCTCACTGCTCCTTGTTTCTCTGTCTTACAGCGGCATATTCCCAGTTGGTAATAATGAGGAACTGTTGCATTTAAGCAAGGAATCTTTCTTAATCATTTAATCAATTGCTTTCTTAATCAAGCAAGGACATGCCATTGGCTGTACAGAGAACTACTGTATATAGGTGGGAAGTACATCTGAGATGACCTATTCCTAAAAAGCAGAATTTCAGAAAACTTTGAAAAGATTGCAAGTGGAAGCTACTGGAGAGAAAAATGTAATAAAAATATTCATTTCACTTTTCATCAGGGCTGTATTTAATCTTATGCAAGCAGCTTCTGCAGCAAAAGTTTCCAGCTTAAATCTTGCATATATTTAACACCCGATTAAGCACTAGTTAACCACGACTGGCTGGGTCCACCATTAAAACAGGATTTATGATAATATTTTTCTGAGTAAGGTAAATTCATTACTTTTCACTATACATACATTAAAATACCCAACTGCTTTGATTAGGCACATCAGAACTCAGCAAAAAGCATTTTCCTTTTTTTTTGAGATTTGATTTCCCACTGGGTTATTTCGGCCACTGTTGTATCATTTAACCTAAATTTTAGGAAATGAAAGAAATTGTCAGCAGCACTGTTGAAAAACAAGGATACGTTTGGACCTAATGAGAAAATACCCTGGATAGAAATGAACAGTGACAACTGATTGCTTATTGTTTTGGTTTGGGTTTTTTGAGGGTGTGTATTGCCTGTGAGTATGGAAGTAATTCTGGTTGCACTTCTGCATCTCATCTATTCCTACTGTTCAGGCTTTATGAGTGCCATTGCTTAGGAAGTCAAGACAGCATTATCTCGTATACAAGAGGGAGGTACTGAGAAACAAATCTTGAGTGAGATAAAATTGAAGTGTGGACAACAATATGTAATGAGCCCAAAAGAGGACCGAGGATGCTTGTGGCCACAGAATATGGATTGACTGTTGAGACAAAAGGCAGAAAATTGGAAGAGAAAGGGGATGGGATGGAGTATCCTGGTGAAGGGTATGGCAGGCTGGCTGGCATCCTAAGCAGGAGCAGGCCGTACTTGTTGCAAGTCCTACAAGTACTCCTTCTCAAGTCAACTGAGACACTATGAAATGTATGTGTGTGTGTGCACACACACACACCTATGTTGATCAATCAATTTTCTGCATTTTTCTGCAACTGCCCAGACCCCCCCCCCCAAAAAAAAGGAAAGTGTGGCTTTCCAAGATCCAAATTCTGAGTCTTTTCCACAAATTTTCTCCAAGCATGGTACCAAGGTTGAGACTGTGGACAGTACTCGACCATTGCATTCCAATACTGGCTTTTCTCAACACCTTTCGTTGCCATCCACAATTTGATATTCAGTCTCTGAACCCAGATGTGTTCCATGCTTTCATCCTACCTACCATTTCAAATGTATCTTTCTGAGACTGAGCATAAAGGAGTTCCTTGAGTAGAACTGCATGCGTATTTCTATCATCTCCCATCTCTCATTCCCTTTTAGTCATGAAGTCCAGTACCTGGGCCATTCTCTGCCTATCATATCTCACTGGGTTCTCCCCAACACAAAGGGAGAAGCATCTTAAGAAGAAAGCCATCATCTAGGACAGGGGTAGGCAACCTAAGGCCCGGGGGCCGGATGAGGCCCCCCAAGGCCTTTGGACCGGCCCGAGGCTGGTCCTGCTGCCACTGCCCCCCCACCACCACGATGATGTTGATTATTGTTGTTATTACTTGTTCTTGGGGTCTTCTTAGCAAAATCTCCACAGGGGTTTTGCCATGGCTTTTCTGGGGCTGAGAGAGTGTGCATGCATATTTTTTTATTTTATTTTTATTTTTTTAATATTTATTTATTTATTTATTTTTGGTGCTTCGGCCCCCCAATTGTCTGAGGGACAGCAACCCGGCCCCCGGCTCAAAAAGGTTGCCTACCCCTGATCTAGGATTTACTTATATACCAGCTTTGTCCATGTCACCCTATAGCATCTAATGAAGAAGACATTAATATAATGAATCAAGGTTTAGGAACTTGTGATATTTACACAGGACTCATAATATCTGGAGGGACAAAACCACACCTTCCCACAAATACAAAATCCAGTGCTGCTGTGAAAACTCAAGATTTGCAGCCCTAACTCTAGACCAGTGTTTGGAAAGGTTCCTTTTCCAGACCACAACAAGAGTTTTTGGGAGACATAGTGTGAGAATTCTGAGTTCTGAGTTCTGCTTTAGACTGAAGATTCCTTTATCCCTAATATAATCTGTGCATTTACTGCACTAAAATGTAATTGGCTAAGAAGATCTGGGCACAACCTGTACAAGCTTCTAATAAATACTTTAGCATCTACTCACCCACTGTATTCTCCTGTAAGGGCTGTGCTTTGGCATGGAGGCAGAAGGACAAAATGAGAAGCAGAAACATCCCCATCTGACAAAGGCAATACATGCTAACAAAATAATCCTGTTAAGTCCACAGAACGGATTCACTGGGATGTATCTCCAGTCTGATAGATTTTGGAATCTATCACATGAAGAAAGAGACTGTTCAGGAAACTTGGGGCTTTATCAGAGGAAAAGGATGAGGGGATACTGAGAGGTTTTTTTGTAGCCTTGACCTGCACAGCTCTGCCTTTTAGAGACAAAGAAGGCTTCTTCTTTTTTTACCTTCACCCATTTGATGTGTTTTCAAACCCATCCTCCAATTGTTCTTTTGCTTTCCAGTGGCACCTCTGCTATCTTATCTGGAAAGGGTGGCCAAGGAAGGGCTACACAGACATCCCGTGGAAATGAGAATGGGAAGGAAAGATGGCTCATATTATCACCATTTTAATTTTCCCCCAATCTGTTTCCTTAAATGAGGAAAGGGATACCAAGGATATTCTTGCTCAGAGGAACTAGTAGATGAAGGAACCAAGTTTCACTCTTCAAGCTTCCAAAATGGAGCAGAAGAGCAACAGGAATGTGGAACATCCCATTGAACACAACTGGGTACCCTCAACTGAAATTAGATTTCTCTCTTATACAATAAAGGTAGTTGCAGGCATTTCCAAAGGTTCATCTGCATCTTGTATTTCAATAGTGTTCCAAGTGACTGAAACAAAAGCAACAAAAAATAATAATTTCAAGCTAGAGTGCTTACCTGCTGAGCTCTGTGTGTGTATGTGTGTGCACGCACATGCACATACTGTTTTATCCTGCTTTCTTTTCCACTGTTCTTGGGCTGTTATGAATGGAGTTATGGATGTGCCATGATGAGGAACCAGAAATTTTGAACATCACAACAAATCCCTCTATATCTTGCTGATCTGGTTTCCTTGCACTATTAGGACTGCTGGTCAGTCAGTGGAGACAGAGAACTGCACACAGTTCCACCAGGAAGGAACAGCCTTAAATGTTCAGCCCACCTTTCCATCTAAATAGGATAGGAGACACTTCTTGTCTCAAGACCAAGCACAAATCACCCATCTTCCTCCTCCACCATATACTCCTAAGGACACACTAATTACTAGCTGGGAAAACATGTAAGATCCTGAAATGTGCATTTCATACATCCCATAGGCCACAAACCTTTTTGGACAACTGTGTTATGTCATTAGGATGGGGATATGTCCCAATGAGGAGTGTTTTAAGGCTGGGTGTGGCATCAAAGGTGGTAGTTGCCTCTAATGAGAACCCACTGAATGATCCTCAGTGGGACATGAAATAGGGCCTTCTGATGACTCCAAGTGGACAGTGGGAGGTGGTCCTTTTGGGTAGAAGTGTGTGTCACCAAATAATATGGAATGTGATCTGTTTGGCATTGTAAAGACTAGACTAGAACTAGGTCCCCCAACTCACTTCCAGAGCTCAGTTTGGAAATTCAGATCCAGCCTCAATTCACTGCAGATCAATTCAGACCTGATTAGATCCTAAATCTGGATTGAAATTTGAAAACCTGGATTGCAGGTCCTTCTTTTGACATGCACTGGGTAATCACAATTGCTATAATGCCCCCCTACCTGCATGGAGTATGGTGACATGATAAAAGTTGGATTTAGCCTTGCCAAAACACAAGTGGGTAGCTTCAGGGCCTTTTGTATTAGGCACTTTTACAATTTGTTTCCTCCCCCCCCAAAAAAAAATTGTAGTTGTTAACTGCCTTTGAGTTGACTTCATTCATGGTGACCCTGTGAGTGAGACACCTTCAATTCCCTTATTCTCAACTGCTTTACTCAGATCCTGCAGACTCAGGTAGTGGCCTCCTTGATTGAATCTATTCATTTGGTATGTTGCCTTTCTCTCTTTCTACTGCCCTTCACCTTTCCTAGCATTATTGTCTTTTCTAGTGAGTCATGTCTTATTATATGGCTGAAGTATGACAGCCTCACTTTAATCCACTTGGCTTCCAGTGAGAGCAATAACAATAGCAAGTACATTTCTATACCACTTATCAGTGAACTAGCACTCCCCAAGAGGTTTACAATATGTAAGCCAATTGCCCCCAACAAGCTGGGTTCTCATTTTACTGACCTACAAAAGGATGGAAGGCTGAGTGGACCTTGGAGCCATCCTCTAGGATCGAACTTACAACATTGTGGCTGCAGTACTAGCATTTAACCACTGCTCCATCAGGGCTCCCTTAAGGACTGACTCCTAGGATCTATTTGTTTGACGTTTTGGCTATCCATGGTAACCTCAACATTCTTCTCCAACATCACATCTCAAATTAGTTGATTTACTTTCTATCTGGTTTCTTCACTATCCGACTCTCACATCCATACATGGTGATGAGGAATACAATGGTTTTGACTATCCCAATGCTACTGTTCAATTTTATATCTTTGCACTTTAGGACCTTGTCTAGTAATTTCTAGCTGCCCTTCCCAATCCTAATCTTCTTCTGGTTTCTTGATTGCAGTTTCCATTCTGATCAATCAATGATCCAAGGTATGGGAAATCTTTATTTCAATTTCTTCATTGTCTAGGTTGAATTTATGTAAATCCTCTGTAGTCATTATTTTTGTTTTCTTAATGTTCAGCAGTAAGTTTGCTTTTGCACTATCTTTAACTTTCCTTAGTAATTGTTCCAAGTCTTTGTTTTTTTTTTCCTGCTATAGTAGTATGGAGTTATCTGCTTATCTTAGATAGTTGATGATTCTTCCTCTGATCTTCACCCCTTCTTCTTCTGAGTCTAAACCAGCTCAGCATATGTTCTGCACACAAGTTGAACAAGTAGGATGATAGGATGCAGCCTTGCCTGACCCTTTCTCTATTTGGGAACCATTCTGTATCTCCACTAAATGTTCTTCAAACAAGAAAATACAAGGCTTAAAAGCATTTACACTTATCTGAATATTTAGGTTCAGTCTTGCCAATTCATGCTGCTTTTGTCCTGGCACTGTCACCCTAGTACTGGAAGCATTTTCCAAGAACTCTTAAAACTTCCCCAAACTTTACAGTTGAAGAACTATGCCAAAGAAAAGTTATATAAAGAAATGAGTTAGGCTTGGTTAAAGTACTGCACAGAAAGATGGTATAGTGGGGAGGCATCAGTTTTGATCATAACTTTGTGTACAGGAACAGGAGACTTGAAGTAATATTGTACTGAAAAGTATGGCAAAGACCAATGCAATGACTAGAACTGAAACATCGTCCCTTTGATACAAGGGGCATTGTGAAACTTTGCTTAAGATCAATGGGGGGAAGCCAGAAACTTTTTTTTCCAATGGGTATCAGCTCCATCTCAAAGCTTGCCCCACCCTAAAGTTTGCCACATGAAGCAAAAGCCCCTCATAGCCCCATAGTAAAAGCTACATGGTAAAGACTGATATACAGCAGACAAGAATGAAGAACTGAAACTCTCACTGCATAGCTATTAAAGAGAATCTTTGGCTTTGGATTCCCAAAAGATAAGCTGCCACTGAAGGGTGACAATGCTGTATGTCAAGGGAAGTTGTATACTGTCATATTTACTCGGAAGCTGATGTATTCTACGAATCATGATCAAATAAAAAAGTGACAAGTTTCAGCTTCAAATTTCTGATGTGAACTACGAGGACATATAAGAATATTGTTTCCTGACCATTTATTCTTTCTCTGCGAATTCTGGCTCATGTCTACTGCCTAGTGCTATTCATTTGGACACTACTAGTTGCTCCCTCTGTAGATGATCAATGGGAAACTATTAACTCAAGATGATCAGTTTATGTTTGCCTTGCACAGAAGACAAAAAGTCCTGGAAAGACATTGCCCTCCATCATATGTTGTTAGGTTGCACAAGCCTGTGTAGTTTCTAGCCTCCAATGACTTGTCTTGCTGCATTAAAGATTAACATTTGAAATACTTCCAAATAAGCAGAAATGTATGGTATATCACAGGAAAAGAGCTGGCGAGACATTTCTTGTCACCACACTGCATTTTCTAACCTGCAATTGGTTCTAATTCTCAATCAAGCATCATTTATTTATTTACTGTATATACTCAAGTATAAGTCTAGAAGTTTTAGTCAAAAAATTGACCCCAAAAACTGTCCACCTATCCACAAGTCATTGTTAAGTACTATACTTTAACTCTTATTGTAAAAGGATCCATCCCCTGGTGAAAGGCAAGAGTATAATCTGTTCTGGAAGACCTGACTTCCCTCTACTCTCTCATTCATCCAGCCTTTAGTGTGAGCACAAACAGTTATGAATTGTTTAGGTTGTTGTTTCTGAATGTATTTAGCGATTTGTAAGAGCTTTTTTTAGTTTTTTGTATAGGATATACAAAATAAAATTATTAAAAAAAGTTATGAATGCTGGAATTTTGTAAGTTCTTTGGCATTGTTTTCCTCTGCTTTATTCTTTAGATCTTTTGTTACATGCACCTAAGTTTTACCCTCAACTTATCCATAGGCCATACCAAAATTCATAATTTTGGCCACAACAATTCCCCTCAACTTGTACATTAGGTTGACTAATAGTTGGGTGTATATGGTAGATCCCTATAGGTTCAAGAGAGCCAGCAAGGTGTAGTGCTCTGAGGGCTTTTCCATACAAGGCTATAAAAGTGGAATTTTAACAGAATAAAAGTGGGCAAGTCTCTCTCAGACTCAGAGGAAGGCCATGAACATGATACATTCACCTTAGGATTGGCATAAGTGAGAAATGATGAAGGCACACAACAACAGCTTCAAAACAGATAGCTTATATAAAATAGAGCAGCTATAATGTGAAGTTTAAGGCTTTCACGACCGGCCACACATGCAGGCAAAATGACAGGAATACATTCTTCTGGAACATGGCCTCACAGCCCGAAAAACCCACACAAACCTATAGAGCAGTTATAGTTTAACCAGCTTAGAAAGTTACTTTTAAAAAAGCAATTTGTCTCAATTACACAGTATAGACTTTCTAAAGTAATAATCCACACATTTACTTGCTACCAGGTTTATACAGGTGTGTGTGTTACTTGTGTCTCACTTGCTAATTTGGACTGCTTTTTGTTACTTTTCAAAAACTGTTAGCATTGATAAGAGAAAGTTATATAACTTTAAAAATTGCTGTCAAAGTGCTGTAAAATTACCTTTAAATGTAACAATAAAAAAGTAACTGAAAATGTTACTCATTACACCAGAGAAGCTGCTAGCTTTCCACTTGTTTTACTCCCTATTTTGCCTCATAAGGCGTTACAGCTAATTAAATTACTTTTTGCTCATTATTCCCAAATACTGAATTTCTGTTTGCATGTTTGCAAGAGATGTACGTAGTCATGTGTTGGTGCCAATTCTCTCACTCTAGTCTGCTGTACTGGAACAAGTGACTGGAAATTTTGCAGGTCCTATTTTGACTATCCAATTTGCCAGGAAGCCACAGGAAGCATTCCTTTTCTGTAATCTTTCTTACCAAATATAGTTTCAAGGGGAAAAAAAGAAGAAAAATTATACTTATCATGGATGATGTGAAACTGCCACACATGGCTAGTCCCTGCCTGCAGTTCACTGGAGGTTGCATAGTCTAGATAAGCTTGGACATGCTTCTAAGATTGATTGCTGGGGGTCAAGGAACTAGGAAGACTACATTTTGGTAAACAAGTTACAAAAATCTGTGAGCTGATATCACACCCCAACAAATGTTAAAACAACAACCACCAGACAAAATTGCTTGGCTTCAGCAATCATTACTGGAATGGAATGCACGATACGAGTGATAAAAATAATCTAATGCAAAAGCGTGTAGCACAAAAAGGGATAAAATAAGCATTTCGGAGAAAGGGAAAAACCCACAGGCAAATAAAATCCAAATCTCTCAGACTAATTCTCAGCACTCCATCCTTATACTTTGCTGTGGAAGCTGGGCACACACATCACACTTTTTAACCTTTAGCGACTATTATTTCAGCATGTGTATTTCAGCAGTCTTTGCCTACACAGAGATAGTATGAGAGAGTAGTGAGGGGAACAGGATATGCTAAAGTAGTGTGGCACATCAAAGGAAAGCAAGTAGCCCATGCAAAAGAAGAGAGAAGGTTACACTAGTAAAGGAGGAAGAATGTTAAGTTATATTACTTCCATTGGGATTGGGATCTCCTTGTGCTTTGAGGAAGAAGAGGAAATCTTCCATTTGAAGGGTGGTGGTAGCTGTGACTAGAAAGAAGAGACAGCTGATTGAGTCTGAAGTGGGTGGAGGTTGGACCAAAATGAAGTGGCCACCAGGACTTATTTTAGAAGCATTTAGTTCTATTATCCTTCACAACAAACTGGATCTTACATATGTAGAGGACAGAGCCAGAGCAAATTATTTGACTTTGGTCCTGTTGAAGTTAACCAGTCCAATTGATTTCAGTGGCAACTAAGCAACTTGCTTCGCCTGAATCCAACCTGTGAATAACATTTTTGAACATATCCTGGGAATGTGTTGGCTTCAGATTTAGGTTTTGCTTTCCCTCATGGTTAAGATTTGTGAACGTTAGTGATTTCTGATTGAAATTGAATTGAAAACTTTCATCCATTCTCTAACTGAAGTTACAGCAAGGATGGACAACTATCTTCCTGGTGCCCAAAGCAATGTTATTTGGCTCTGGTGTTGAATTAAATTGAAATAACAGGTTTATGCATTTTCACTTGCACATACTATTTTTCAAGCTGTAGGAAATGGAGATATCCAGCACTTACAAGCATTTTTATTTTATTTTATATGCAATGTTTACATATTCTGGACATATCGGATGTAATAGTACAATTGTCCCTCTGTATCCATGGATTCTTTATTAATGGATTCAGCCATCCATGGTTTGAAAATCTTGAAACAATATACACATTCCAAAAAAGAAAATCTTGATTTTGCCATTTTATATAAGGGACACCATTTTACTATGCCACTGTATATGAAGGGACTTGAGCATCCAAAGATTTTGGTATCCATGGCAGGAGATACCAAGGGCCCACTGTATGTTCCAACATGTCTTTAGTAAGGGTAAAGACTTTATTCATTAAAGGCATCAGGAGTTTGGAGCTGATTGGTCTAAAAGCTGGTTGCATAAGACTTCCTATTAACTTTTGGAATAATAGCCTTCAAAGACACAGACTGGCCTTGCCTAGATTAGAACAGCACTGTTAGAAGTAGAAAGATTTGAGTTAGTGGAACCTTCAAACTCCCCACTCCCACCCCAATTTTGGAATACCTATCCTTTCTTCCTCTCCTTTATATCTCATGACTTCTGAAGACACTGGAAGCCACAGATTAAAAAAAAATTATTCAGGTGTGTATGTGAATCTTTTGGGTACCTATAAATGTGGTTCTCTGTGGGCACTTACATCATTAAAGTACACATTTCCTTCAGTCCCAGTAATCCCAATCCAAAAACACCATGGCATTGAAAAGTGTCCATTCTGGACTCCATATAAGGAGAATTTTCTATATGGAAGCTGTTACATTGTGCTTGCATATCCTAATAGCTGTAGCTGGTGTAACACATACTCTTGTGTTTTTATGCTTCTGTGGATTCTTCCTACTTTGCCAGGAGAATCAGGTAATAAAAGCAATATGAAAAATCTAGAAAGGCTGATGACAAAAATTGGACTAGGAAAGGATATCATGGGGCATAGTAAGTATGGAAGGGCCAGTCTTGGCTTGAATGAATGAGCTTTTAGGAAAGCAATGAAATGCCCTATACCCCTGCAGAGAGGAGCCTGTGTATATATTTGCTCAGTCAGGAAAGCACAAGTCAAGCTTCTGTAGGATCTTCCTTGTGGTTTAAGCTCTACTGCAGGGCAATAGTCCTTACCATTCAACCTCCACTGCAAGGCATGTGATCCTTATCAGCTGTGATCAGCTTGATGTGTTATAAAATACTGTACTTATACAAAAAGGCCACTTTAATACAAATCAAGCATGTCAAATCAGTCACGTGTGGTGATAAAATTCATATTGGTTCGTCACTTCATATACATGTGTAGTATATGCATTTGGATCTGCAGCCAACCATGGCTTTGTAAAACACGTCCACACACCAAATACAAAAGGCCATGTATGATATACTACTATATACTATTATCAATGAGACTCATATTTTTTTCCTACCTGGAATGTCCTTCCATGTAGCATTACTGTAATGCATTACAGTATTATCTAGAAGGCATCTTGGTTTTATCTTGTTTGTAAATGGAGGGTGTTCAAATATTTTTAGAATGGCTGCTAGAGAGTTCACAAATTTTCTACCCTTAGACTTGCTCTATTCAATTGGGCATAAAGCAATTTCAGCACACACCAGTTCAAAAACTGAATAGTTATTTATTGTTCCAGAAGTACATTACTCTTTTATACATATTTAATAAATGATACAGGATTTTTACACATGTTCAGTATTTTACTTTATTTGTAAGGACTTTTCTCCATGCCCCCTCCCACACCCCAAACACAAACAAAAGATCCCATTACAGGACTGCTCATTTTCTTCCTTTTTAAAATGCTGCATACTAAGAGAATAAAACAGGTTTTTAGGGGGGGGAGAAACCCAAAATATAACTGAAAAGAGAAAGACAGAAGAAGAAAGGTGAGGAGGGGAAAACACCTTGAAACATGCATCCATTCAGTCCAACATGCCATCGAGTGAGAGGAGGCAGCAACAATCCTGTCTGCATTTCCACTTTGGCAAGGCACCTGGCGTCTGGTTTATATTTATTTTGTACACTTTAAAACATGGTTCTCCAGAAAGTGGGAGCCTCTCGCCTTAACACAGTGAGAAGTAGTGAACCAAAAGGAAACACCTGGCTTTTCTGTGAATTAAGCTTAAAGCCCTTCTCCTACCTCCATCCTGTTTCCACAGTATTTATCAAACAGGATGATAAGAAGAGGCTGATTCCATTCAGTGCAGGATGCAAGATCCACTTATGAAAAAAAAATAATCAGCTGGTTTGCAAGAAGTGGAGGATGAGTGCCATTTCCTTAATTCTTTCAGTAAGAGGTTTGCAAACTGCTACTCCAGAGAAATCTTGACCCTTAGGCAACAGGCATTCTTTTAAAGCTACTTAAATAAGAGAGGACTGTGGATCGAGGCGGAACTCTCTGGCTTTTGCTTCAGGCCACTGACAAAGCCTCTAAACCAGGCAAATTCATTGACACATTATTTATTTGGCTAGGCAAACATCAAATGTAATCACCACAATTCTAAAGCTGCTTTACGAAGCTGCTTCATATAGCATCATGATTCTGACCCCATTCATCCATATAAATATATATGAAAATATATAGATATATGAATGTATATGCACATAAACACATACATACATACTTTTTTGATTTAATGATCCAGATAGCTAAAAGAACTGGGTTGGAAAGAGTGGGGCTGGTGGCACTTTCCCCCCTTAAGATTGAATATGAAGAATTCTGTCATGCAACATCACCATTTATATGTAGTAGTAGATACAGCATAGTGGGACACGCTGAAGTTTTAAGAAGGTATTAAGGAATAATTCAAAGTGACAATGATCAGTGGATCAGAACAGGGGTTTTTATTTGTGATTCTGACCAAACTGAGTTACAGCAGTAATCATTCAGTAAGTGTCAGCTTGATAGTAAGTGGGTTGGTAGGGGAAGCACATGATTTTTTTTAAGAAGTAAAAAGCAGCTCCACATTAAAGCTACATCCCCTCCACCTCCAAGACACATTAGGTCTGATTGGGGGGAAAATGCTATTAAGGGAGGCAGAGCTCCAGTTTGCATCACCAACCATAACCTCTTAGAATGGCCTGACTTCACTTTAGTGCACAATTATTTGTTATTATTGGTATGTTGAAAGAGAAAGTATTTCTTTTTCTTTAAAAAAGCTGAGCAGGCTGCTGGTGCATGATCAAGAAGCAGACACTGCAAAGCTGGAAAGATATGCCCCCCCCATACAGTCTCTTAATGAAACATCCAACTTTTTAATACATATTTCAAAAAGAAAGTTTGAATGTGACAATATTTGCCAAGCCCTTGAAAAGACTTAACATCCCACAGTGCCTGATCTTATGGTAGAACACATTGTCCCCTCTCCAGCCAAGGTCCTTGCTCACTCCTGAATGATAAAAAAACAAACCCTCCACCCCCATAAGAACTCCCAGCTTCCATCTGCAATACTTTAATTAAAGAGGCGAGAGCTATGAACAGGTTTCCCAATTCTGCCAGGGTTCAGAGGTCCTCTGCTGGTCAGTCTTTATCGCTGATTTGTCGGACAGGCAAATGCACCTGCAAGGGGTCTCGAAGCCTCTTAAGATCCAATTCTGCCTGAAAATTAAGAAAAGAGAAGCCATGAAAACCATCTTTCCCTTCAGCATGCCATAATATAATGCAGTTTTCTTTACTGTTGCAGCTACTGTATGACGATTAGAAATGTGTAAGAAAAATGCAAACTTGATATCATCTAAACCAATGATAACAAGGAAGTGCAAATGTTATTTAAAAGCACCCAAATGTAATAAAGAATAAGCAGAATTTAGCAGAATACTTACCCCTCCTGCTGGGTAACTGCAAAGCCAGCAGTCTTTTGGATGGCGGAACAAACTGCTTATCTCTGTCTTAGGTTGCAACCACACTGAAAAAATAATCCACGTTGACACCACTTTAAATGCCATGACTTAATGCTATGGAATTTTGGGGACTGTAGTTTTGTGAGACATTTAGCCTTCTCTGTCAGAGACTTCTCATGCCACAACAAACTACAAATCTCAGAATCCCACAGGATGGAGTCATGGCAGTTAAAGGGGTGTCAGCCTGTATTATTTCTGCAGTGCAGATCTATCTTTGAGATATGGAAAAACACTTGATAAAGCTTATTTTCAATTAAAAACAAAAGGATCTGCCATCCCACAGAATCCAAGATAATACCAGTGGAGGTAAGAACATAATCTTATACAGGTAAATGAAGCTGTCAACTCTTTTTTAAAGAAAAAAACTGGGAGGCCAGCATGTGAGGGGCTAAGGCACTGTATGTCTACAGACTGGGTCAAAAAGGGGTGGGGGGAGTCTTCATTGGGCCAATTCTAATTTTGATCATGATACTACAATGATACTACATGAGAGAATGTACTTTTATTAACTGGCTCAATAACACATACATGCTAATCCAAAAATCAATGCCATGAAATGAAAATGAGCTAGTCTACATGAAATTACATCTATGGATTTATCCCTTTGTGAAGTTGTAGGCTTTCATGGCTGGCATCCATAGTTTCTGGGCACAGTACAAGGTGTTGGTTTTGACCTTTAAAGCCCTACATGGCTTGGGTCCATCTTATCTTAGGGACCGCCTCTCCCCGTATGATTCCCCCCCCCGCGCACTTCTGTCCTCTGGGAGGAACCTGCTGCAGCCTATGAAAACTAGGCTGTCGCAGACCTCCCAGAGGGCCTTCTCTGCCGCCGCTCCAAGATTATGGAATGGCCTGCTGGATGAGATCCGTCTTATTACCACCCTTGACTGTTTTAAAAAAGCAGTAGGCGGATCTCTTCTGGCAGGCCTTCCCGGAATAATCTCTCGGCTCCCGCCCCCCCCCGCATGGTCTGGCTTGTCAACCTGCTCCCCTACCTCCAGCCGCTATTGTTTGCTGCTATTTGTTTGATGATTTTAGTATTTCAGGTTTACTATTTGTTGTTTTTAATATTATCTTAGTTTAATTTATTTTTAAGGGGTGGGAGGGTTAGGGGGGATTTGGTGATGTGTTTTACTTTTGTATTGTTTTAACTTGTTGTACGCCGCCCCGGTTGCCTAGCAGAGGGGCGGGTTAAAAATAATAATAGTTTTTGTGGGTTTTTCAGATGCTGGCAAATGTCAGAAAGAAACTCTTCTAGAACATGGCCACACAGCCTGAAAAACCCACAAAAAACTATGATTTACCCCTTTATTTATAATTTTTATATCTCTTCTTGTCTGCAATTCTATGTCCCTACAGCCACATTTAGTGAGCAACCCAAAATGTTCCCACAGACTATGTGTGAAGCACTCTCTGAACACCATTTTAAACAGGTTAACCTTACATTATACAAAGGATTAAAGGAAAAGGACTATGAAGTCTTATTTCACAGGAAATATACATGCCTATTCAACTATAGCTACCACATGAAATCTTTGCATGTACTACCATCTACTTTCATCTGGTGGAGCAAAGAAACCTTTATTAAACATACTCATAGTGAGCTAAACTTTGAGGTTTGGTAGCCAGTCCTCAACATCAGTTGCCCAGGGGGACTGAGAACACAGGCACTTCAAATACTCCCATGTCATCAGCAGAGATCTGTATATATTTAAAAGAATTCAGTCTCTGCAGAGCACAGCTAGGACTTGCCATCATTCCAATTTGCCCCTGTTTTTTTATCTATAGCACAATCATACTGACTGCCATAAGAGGACATTTCTTTTGTAAATGAATGATTAAAAAAATTAAGTGGAAAGTGCGTCAATTATCAAATGCCAATACAGAAAAAAATTTAGCCTTCCTTCCCCTTTATGCTACTGAATTACTTTCATTACCTGAGCAATAGCATCCTTGAGTTGATTGTATTTTTCTAGATCAAAACGTGTTTTTTTGGCTCCTTTATGGAAAAATAGTAAGTACTGCCTGTCTCTGGCATCTGGGTATACATACTCCTACAGAATGTGAGAACAAATTAAAAATAATTATTATCATGGCATAAACTGTTACTCATTAATACAAGGGTTGGGAGGGAGGAGGACTACAGTCTTGATTAACTACTCTCTGTATTAACTAAAAGTAGGAAAGGGCCAATAATGCATCACAGAATATCAAAGCCAGGAAAACAGCATGAGGTCTGGTTATCAACTAACAGTGATAAAATAGCTTACCAAGAAACAAAACACAATCAAAAACTACCTCACTTTTGGTCAAATTCATATGAAGGAACTGAGCTAAGTAAGAGTTCTACATTCTCTAGAACGGAGTGGTAAGCAGGCTTTGTTAGTTTAGTCTGAATAGGACAGCATGCACAATGGGTTACTACAGCTCCAGGAGGCAGGAAATGGAAGCTTAATTTATGAGGAAATTTGCTTCTTTCAATTAATGTCAGTGAACGTTTGTGGGTAGGAAATGAATGGTCTATATTTGTGTGATCCATACCATTGATCACAAAAAATATTACTCAGGACACAGCTATACTCTCTTCTGGGACTGGCTTTTAATGTAAAGTGCACCAATGACCAGAGCAGCTGATGAGTAAGAACAAACTAGCTCCACATTAAACAGTGCTGGGATGTGTTTGACTTGGGAAATACAATCCCATATATATATATATATATTATAGGCGATATTAAAAACCAACCACATGGTCCTAAACCTGTGTCACTGTGGCACATTCAATATAGCTATATGCCTCCTTCTATATGTAAAATAAAATTTGGAAGACATTGCCACCCCTGCCATGCCAATGCCCGGAAGTGTAAAAAATGACTTCTGGTCTACATTCTAATAAAATTAAGATTAGAAAAAGTAAATTAACAACAATTCAGGGGCAGTCTGGAAGCTGTGAGTACAGGAAGAAAGAGCAACAAGGGAAGTATTCCGTTAGAAGATAATATGTTGCTATACAACAATCCTAATACTTTCACTTCCATTTTAACTAACATGGGAATAGATTTTTTTTTAAAAAAACTCTCAGATCACAAGATACTCTGGTTGAGGGATGGATAGCCCTGGCCTCAGAATAAATTATTCATAATGTCAGAAGAGAAATTCAATGCAAAAAGGTAGGAAAACAAACCAATAACCTTCTCCCTCAACTATTGGATTTGCCATGACTGCAGTTGTCAGTGGAATTCAGACAACTATATTGGGTCTCTATGGTACAGAAGAGTGTGAGCATCCTCCCAAACCATTGAGACCACAGGGCATCTGCTTTTCCTCAAGTGACAGGAAGAAAGAATGCTGTCAAACTGCTCATTTGGCAACTATTGAGAGTGATGTAAAGCCTACAGAATAAAGGGCTGCATGCAAGTGACAATAAAAAAGGATTGCCCATGAGTAAATACAAAATATGACTCCATAAGCATGAAGATTCAGAAGTACCTGTGTATTCTCTCTGGTTTGCAAGTAGTGAGCAGTATAGCTGAGGAAGGACAGGTTGCTTACCTGTAACAGTATTTCTTCGAGTGGCCATCTGCGAATTTTAACAAGCAAGGGTCAAGCACAAGTAGATAGGCCATAATAGTAGTGAAACCAACAGAAGCTCCTTCGAAGTTGCTAACGCAGCAGATGAAAGGAACTGGGAAAGAGCAGGACCGCTAGGGGACTTTATAGGGATGGGCGGAGCTACAGCCAAAAGGTGCAACTAAAGTTCTGCCTATCGATTCCAGAAGTTTCCGAAGTTGCTGTGCATGCGCAGATAAAACCCATTTGTGTGATTCGCAGAGACCACAAAGAAGAAATACTAGTTAGAATGATTTTCAGGGACTTCCCTACAAGGTTGAATAAAACAAACATCATTTCTCACCTGACGCGTTACCACAAAGTACGCATACATTGCCATGGCACTACCATATGTGATGAAGTAGGTGACTGGCTCCATAATGTCCCAAGAGTATTCCCACCAGGTAAGCCGGGCGAGAATTCCAAACTGGGTGGCCATGTAAGCCAAGCCACCCCACAACACCCAAGTGGTCCTCTTCTCTGCTTTTCTGCAGATTTCCATCCTAGCCTGCTGGACAAAAATGTTCAGCATTACTATGATACATACATACATACATTAAAAGTGATACATACATACATACATTAAATAAGTGCTTTAGCAGACTTGAGTGCCTCATGTATTTCAAATTCATGATAACTCAGCTTTATTCCTTTTGTGCAACAAGATTCCATTCTATTAAATACAATGATCTGGTATAGCCATCTTAATTGTTAACAACCTTTTATTGAGACATCCCCATTCCTCAAATCTCTGCATATGTAAGAAGGAGACAGAATAGGTACAGAGTCATCCTAGATGAACAGTGACAGACAATCTGCCACTTTCAAAGCTCTGCCAGCTCACTCTGGCTAGGGCAAATGGTGATGTCCAGAATGGTTACAACCCTATGGCCTCTTAGGGGGCTGAGGGAGCTTTAACTGAAATGCACCATCTTGGGACCTTCTGTGGTTGAAAACACTGTCAGCAGAAGACCTACACTGCAGAACTTTCCATGGGCAGGCCAAGGTGACAGAAATCTTCTCCACCTAGTAGAAGGGCTCTTCCATCCCACCATCCTAAACCCCCTTGTAGAGGTACTGAAAGGGAGTCAGCATTGCTCTGTAAAGAGAATCATATATAACAAGGGGAAAGGGTGGCAAGGAGGGAAATTGTTGTTTACATACACGTGGTTAAGTTGATTCTTGTAGCTGGTTTGGAATAAATGTGCCTTCTGTTCTTTTAAAGCTCAGCTAAACTCAATTTAACCTTTAACAGTGCCTTTACAGCAGCTAGTTCCTTTCTTGAGGGGAGAGACAGAGAACTGCTTCTTGCTCTTGTCCCTGAAATCTCACTTGCTGCTCCTTGTGGGTATGCTCACAAGAGCAAGAAAACATTTACTTGTGAAAAAGCACCTCAGGTTGCATCATGTTCAGCCAGATGCTGTGATGCTTACTCATGGGTAGATGTGTTGGTGCAAAAGGTGCTGGGCTCTGGCCTGACATGGAAATCTGGATGGAACCTCCCACGGTTAGTTTATCTGCCAAGGGAAGAACTATAGGTTATTGCTAGAATATTTCCTTGAATATTTAAAATCTAGTTAGAAAGGGTTTCAGCCTGACCTTTTAAGCATAAGGGTAGATTGCACTGGAATCCTTCACAACCAACAAATTTGGGAGGAGGTGGACCATAATTCCCTAAATAATGCAGATAAGAGCTTTTTTTTCTTGCTAGTTTTTAATTAAAGAAATGGGAAAAGTGACAGTAAACAGTCCAGGGTCAATTTGCTAAATGCCCCCCCCCCTCAGTACTGTAATTTGGTGTTAGTTCATTACTAAGTACCTCCAAATGAATCATATTTAATATTTGTTTTGGGTGGAGTGAAAAGCTTTGAAAAGCTACCAATTCATGGGATTAATGTGGCATATGTACTGGTGTGACAGAGTGCCTCTAGAAGCGGGCTAGTTTGGGTTGATACCTGGTTGTCAGGCTATGGACAGCACAGGAGGAGCAAAACCCAGCCCAGCTAGTTTTGATAGGTGGGTCCTCCTGGTAAGAGGGGGAACTTAAAAAATGTAGAGTCAGTTGTGCTAATTGGTCTGGTCTAGTCTAGTCTGGTTAGGGACTGGTTGGTGGTTCTACTAAGAGAAAGGGATTAGGATAAAGAGTGGTCAAAGCCTGCCAAGTGTTTGATTTTAAATTCAGCCATACCATGCTTCAAGTTAACTCACACAAGATACTTTATTTCTGTATGTTTCTCAATAAAAAGTTGCTGTTTGTTTTACAGTGGCTGGCTGACTGGAGTTATTACTATAAACTGTGAAGAAGATCATACACACTACCTAAAATATTGAAACATTTGTGGAGACATTTGGGACCCTAGCCGTTATACACTTAAGTATAATGTTAAAGGGTAAAAATAAGACAAGTTTTTTTCAAGTTGGAAGGTGAAAGCAACCCAGTTCTTTAAGAAGATCCTGTCACAACTGGTAATAGCCACACATAGGGAATTTTCCCAGGAGATGATCGTTTAAGTCAATATCTCGATACTCGATACAATACAGATTTAGTAGAAATCTTTAACTTTAGCCCAAGAAAAGTGATTTCACATGAGAAAAACAAGTCACTTTGAATGCTTTCATCTGGAACTTTTGCAAAGATCTGACAGGATTACATTACGTAGGTTTTCCTTTAGGCTCCTTTTTCTACTACAGGCTTGAGTATTCCTTATCCAGAATTCCAACATGTAAAATATGTCAAAATCTAAAATTATACACATGGGTGGCTGAGATCGTGACACCTTTATTTTCTGATGGTTCAGTGTACACAAATTTTGTTTCATGCACAAAATTATTTAAAACATTATGCAAATATGGTATTACCTTCAGGCTGTGTATAAAGTATATACAAAACATAAATGAATTTCATATATAGACTTGTCCCATCTCCATGACATCTCATTATGTATATGCAAATATTCCAAAATCCAAAACACTTCTGTTCCCAAGTATTTCAGATAATGGAGAATCAACAGGTAGCAGCCAACAAAAAATTAAGCTCTACTGTTTCAACTGTGGTTGCTGTTAGCTCACAATGCAGTTTGTGCTACTTATTCACTTGTCTGATCAAACTGGAGTGTAACTCAATTAAAAAAACAAACAAATCCTCACCTTCTCCAGAGGTGCTAATTGCTGCTTGAGGTCTTCTAGCCGTCCAATTAGTTCCTTCTCCTTATTCAATTGGTGCTCCTCAATACACAGTGTGGTGTATAGCTGCTGAACTAATGTCTTTACGTCATTCAGCGTGGTTGCATCTTCGTGGCTTAAGAGATCTAAAGAAGCAGAAGAATATTTTAATGTTCTGTTCTTCATAGCTATGATTTTTTTTCAACAGCTTATCAGAATCAAAAAGGGTAAATCTGTTCCATTTGCACTCAGATTTATAGAAACAGGTGAAATACAGAATGACACTATTCTGGTTTCAAAGAAAGGCTTACTGAAGACTAGAGTTTAAAGAGAAACATCTAATTCAGAGACCCATTGTCTTTGGCGCTCCTAAAATGAAATACTAATCCAAATATGAGGGTTAGTAATTTGCTTGTACTTGCATCTCCTGTGATAAGAATCTAAGAATAAGCACAGTTCTAACAATTCTACAATGGATCAGTTTCTATACCAACTATAGAAAGAGGACAGCCCAGGACATCACTTTAGTCTTTCAGAATCTAAATTCACTATTAGGCTTCACATTGCATTTTTATCTGCTTTCCTTCATCTCACACCCAATCCTGCAGTTCTAACAACTGAAAGGAAAGACTTCCAATAACCTGGGTTTTGCAAGTTACTGGTTTTACACTATATAACCCACAGAGAATGAAAATTTAATAGAATGGAAGCTCTAAAGATGTCAGTGCTTAAGTACTCAGAATTCATAAGGATTTGAGATCAATGACTACTTGGTCTAAATCAATTTAATGTAGCTACAGCAGCTGTGGTGCTTTATGCAAAACTTATTAACATACTCAACTGGAATGAAATATTCCAGTATCCAATAGAGGATGCACTTACAAGGCAAAGAAGACAGTGATGCTAGTTCCTATCTGATAAATATTTTAACATACCATGCAACCTATTATAGTATTTTGCTTAAATAATACTATTTACAAGTTTGTAAGTATTAAAAAGTCACAAACAATCATGTTATTAAGACTAATGTAAACTCTTTGTAAAGTTTCTACCTTAAAATGAGGTATTATAGATATTGTCAAAACAGTGCAAACTAAAGTATATAGAACCTTGCATGCAGTAAATTTCAGCACACAATCTTCAGGCTTAAGCTTGCCTTTGTAAAGTCTCAGTGAAATCTACAAAACAAGCCAAGTTTGACAGAAATCAGTTCAGCAGTTATAGAACAATAGGCAATGCTCACAGATGGGAGACAGCACAACATTTCAATCACACCAACACCTACAAGCACTATTTTCTATATCAAGACAACAGTAAGTAGAAGTGTCTTTATTAAGTATGGAACATCTTCACATTATTTTGTTTCAAAATATCCAAGAACCATCTTATACTATATTAGAGCCATGCATAGGAGAAAAGTGATGGAACTAGTAGATATGATTGACCTTTTATTTCCTGAATCAGGTAGTAGTGGACATCTTAGGAAACAGATCTGATGTTGAGATATCCAAGCCAGCAACCTAGTACTACTGTTGTTTCACAATACTTAGCACCCTGAAGAAAAATGTCAAAGAATACATATGTGGTTCTATTGCCTCTGCTAATGGCTAAAAGGTAGCCAGCATAAAAACCAAATTAAACAAATGACTTTCCTCTATCATGAGAACCCTTTCATGTCTGGATTTCAGTTCAGGCTGCAACTCTGCACTGGGAAACCAGTGATAGATTCGAAGGTTAATAGTCCAATGATGTGTACTTTCCATACCATTACAAAAAGTGCAGTCGGAAAGTATGAAGGTAAACTCTTCAGAACTATACAAGAGCTTGAAAGTATTTTCACACTGTTTATTGTACTTTGTCAACAGTTCTTTTTTAAATTGTGGAACTGTATAGGATTCTGTTCCTACACATATATCAGTATTATGTTGGCCTCTGCCATGCATGACTCTCCATTTCAGAAGATGAAGCAGTTTCTTCTTCTTAAGTCATTGCATTAATTAACTGAATACTAATGACAAGTGGCCATTTCTGCAGTGTCTGGAATATAGGACTTTTTGAATTTCTATTATTCCTTTGTTCCTTCTGTAGAAAATATTCCAGAGCAATCCCATGAAGGATAGTTTAACTTCAGTTTGATTCAAGCTGGTGTTTCTTTTTGAATGTGCCACTCCATTCTACACTCACTACTCCTTATGTTCTCTTTCGAACCAGAGAACACCAATCACGTGCTCCATTGGAGAGCAAGTAGAAATTTTTACACATATGTGTGTGTGTGTGTGTAGACAATGGTGTTTGTATAACCTGCACATAAAGGTGTATGATGAACTACTGATCTCAACATAAAACTATTATTATTATACTAATTATACACCACGACACCACACAGGCACTCATGAGATTAATATTAAGGTCAGTATGATTAGCATGGTGCAGTGGTTTGAGTGCTGGACTCGAGTGGAGTGTTGGAGACAAGGGTTCAATTCCCATCTTGGCCATGAAACCCATTGGGTGACCTTGGGCAAGTCACATGCTCTCAGCATCAGGAGAAGGCAATGGAAAACATTCTTTAACAAATCGTGCCAAGAAAACACCACAATGGGTCACTGTAAGTTAGAAACGACTTGAAGGCACACAACAACAACATAATTATAATAATCTCATGAATGCAAGTGTGGTGTAGTGGTTAGAGTGTTGGATTGAGAGATGGAAGATCAAGATTCCATTCTTTATCAAGCCAAGAAACTTGTGTGTAATCCTGAGTCCATCTCTCAACCTCACAAGGTACTAATTCCAAAGATAAAGCAGGGAAGAGAAAAGCCATTGCATGGAGTTCACTAGAAGAAAGATAGAATATAAACGTAACTAATAAGCAGAAACAAACATTGGCGTAAAAAGAGAAATTAGAGTATATATCTGATCAACTATACATAATAACATAAGCCAATAATTATATCTAACAGTTATAACCCTTATGATTAATAATCTTATGTTACCGGAACTTGTTCACACAGCCAATTACCACAACAGTTATACTACCTGATATTAACTTCTATCAAGGAGCATGGAAACATTCAACTTGTTACATTGCTCATTAGAACAGTACACTTCCACTCAATGTTCTTACTACCTCTTGTGAACCCTTTTTGCTTGTGAACTTTGGACATATATCTGGAGCCAATTATATGTTCTTCCCCCACCTTGAAAATCTGTTAGTTGCACCTTGGATTCAAGCTACAGGGAAAGAGATTCCACCTAAACATTAGAAAGAACTTCCTGGAGGTAAGAGCTGTTTGACAGTGGAACATGCTGCCTTGGAGAATGGTGATCTCTTTCTTTGGAGGTTTTTAAACAGGATGGATGATCATCTGTCAGAAGTGCTGTGACTGCCTATGACATTGTGTTATTATGTATAGTTGCTTCTTATTGTTTTTAGGTTGTTGTGTTTTAAATAACATTATACAATATCTAGAAAAAATGATGAAGTCTTTAACAAAATAAAAGTTTTAAAAAGAAAATCTCCACATACAAGAAGATGCATATGCTGTTACTGAATAAAGGCAGTCAGGCCGAGGAGGCAAATTTGCATTAGTCTTTATACTACATACATTTTTCTACACTTCCACTGCAAAGAAAGATTGTATAAAGCAGCAGAAAGGACTGTTTGAGAACTTCCTAGAAGACTGAAACACCAAGCATCAGAATCCATCTTTCATTAACAGGTTTGAACACAAGGGGATTCAAGGGTGTCAATCTGAAACAACCAAACAGAAAGAACACATGCAATTCTCATGCTAGGAATGGACAAGCAAAGGGGATGATTCCAAGCAGGCTGAGCAGGAAATGCAAACTGAAGTGTGAAATAAAATTGAGGAAATCATCCTCATTATGTTGCATTTTTTCTGCATCTAAATGAAGCCATGTTTGTGGCACCAGTCATGTAATATGCCAGTTACACCACCAATTTAACATGCCACTTTAATGTAAGAACATTAAAACTGGTAAGAAATTCAACTTGAGTGGTGCTGCTCAAACACTATGGCAGTGAGGGTAAGACAGAAGGGCTAGCAAGTGAATAAGAGGGGTTTCAGAAACGCTGTACCAGTTTTAGGCTTTGTCAGTCACTTCAGATAACACCACTCAGATAGTAAGATCCTTCAGATCCCTTTTAAAACGAAAACTCTTTCCACAGAAGTTCAAGCAAGAACTATTCTTGCCTTTTCCACCTGGTCAAATGCCACAGCTTCTCCTCTCAAAGTATAATGTAGTTTTGGTTTCTTTAAATACAACACAGGACTTCTTTCATCTACTATTTTTGGATACAGTAATTGTTTACTGCCCTTATAACCTCAATAATTTCAAAAACCTACCCCAATAAAGACTGAAAGATTTCTCCAAATACAAAGAGTGCTTTGTTTGTCAGCTGCCCTTAACTTCCATATACCAAATACCATAATGAGTAGACTGCTGATAACAGATTCTTATAGTTCTCATGCTTCTGCCTCATAATTATTTTTTTTAAAAATGACAGCCTGAATTTATTGCTATCCAAAATTCTTGGGTTTTTTTTATTGAATAGTGTCAGTAAAAGAACTTGGGAGCCAGTGTAAGGTAGTGGTTTGAGCACTGGACTACGACTCTGGAGACCAGGGTTCAAATCCCCACTTGTTCATGGAAATCCACTAGTTGATCTTGGGCAAGTCACACTCTCTCAGCTTCAGGGGAAGGCAAAGGCAAACTCCCTCTGAACAAATCTGGCCAAGAAAACCCCTTGAAAAGTGCCTTAGAATCACCATAAACCGGAAATGACTTGAAGGCACACAACTACAACACGACAACAGGAACTCTGCAAAAGCAGAAAGGCACTTCTGTTTCTGATGTGTGTTTGTGTAGAAGCAAGATCAGTGATTTGCACTGACAGTGAGCTCCATTTTTACTCTTCCATACCATATCCGACTCCCATTTCCAAGGATCATTTCAGGAAGCTTGGGAAGGGGATTTTTCCCATGAGTGAATGAAATTTCACTTGCTGTTCTTGGGTCCAGACCATGTGCACTATAATCAAAGCCTCTTCCTAAGTAATCCCTAGTGAACTACCTGACTTATTGCAACAGGAAGTCAAGTCAATGTTTTAAAATAATACTGTTATTTGGAAACCTCACCAAAGCAATTATTGAATTCTGAATTATTGAATGTGTGATAGACCTGACAGACAGACCATGGTGATATGACTTCCTGTTGCAAAGAAATATTACCAACACACTGGTAATTTGTCACATGGACAGTGCATTCTTTCTACTAGATTGCTATATTTCAGTACAAAGCCATTCTTATAGAAACTGGGAAATTTATAGAAATCACAGAGGATAAGTATGAATGAAATCAGGCAGTAAGGGTGCATGTGACTGGGGAAAAATGTGACTGATGATCACAGGGGCAGATAGGAAGGGAATAAAAGCTCTGCCCTGGAAGTGCTGAGGACTTGGAGATGTTCCTTGAATATTTTCAGATTTATCTCCATGTCATAATGGCCAGAGATCTGTGAAAACTCTGAAAGCATGCATTTGCATCAACTATGTTGCCCATCAAAGATTAAAGTATCTTTTAGAACTGCTAAATGGAAGGTTCTTGAAAATAACTTCTGGAAATATATCCCAATTACTTGAAAGTGTTACCTCTCTTTGGTGGACGAACATGGTAAGTCAAGTCATTAATTACTAGTTTGAAATCATCAAGGAGTAGAAGATCTATGCCTGTTGAAGAGGCTACTCGTGTCCCATCTGCAAGGTAAAAGAGAAATAGTTTTATTAAAGGGCCAGAAATACTTAACATTTATATTCAGATTCTGCTTTCCAGTGTAAAATTAGTGCATAAAGTTTTATAAAAATGGATTGCATTCTAATTAATTTTCATGAAATCATCTTATAGCTGTAAAATTAATAACTAAATATGTCACATAATCTGAGACGTCCTCAGTGTTTTGTTGGAAGAACATGTAATACACATAAGGATGGTGGCAGTCTGGTGAGTCTGAATATGGAATCTGTCTATAATGGTTTAGAGTGGAGCAGTTATGGTTTGGCATGATGAACTCATTCCTCGTCTACTTCTTTTCCACTGGAAATCATATTTCTCCTCAGCTGTTTTTCTCACAGTGGTGTTCTGAAACCAGAAGTAAGTTCTGCCCAGAGAAAAATAGCTGGAGAGAGGCAACTGTGACCAATAATTTGGATGTAAGGGAAGATTTCAGCACTCTTTTTCTGCCTGCTGTGGTTCTTTTTTGAAAATCTCTTCCCACTGCATGAATTTGTCACAATCCACATTTGAACACATGTCATGCCATCTATAGTTATGCCACTCTGGTGGCGATCTCCCTTGATAATAAAAGTTAGTGTGTGAATGGTCTGTAGGGATTCTGCACTGCATTTCTAACTCTCCAAGATCAAAAGAAGATCACAGCCTCTAACTGAGAGCTATCCACTGTAGAGCCAATAGCAGGTGACACAGCTCATCAGAAGAATAGAAATGTAACTATGTGTCACCTCTGCTGAGAGGAAATAATGCCAAACTTTTAGTTGCCTCAGGTAGAAAAATGCAATCTAAATCTATTGTTCTAGAAGAAATAAAAGGTAAGCAGCAGTTGTTGGTAGCCACCAGGACACCAAGACCTCTATTAATAAATACTCATATGTATGAAAAACACAAGACATACTGAATGCTCAAGTTGAATGCTCAACATTTTATAAACCTGAAGCTTAATGAATGTAGGAACTTGTGCGTGTGTGTGTGGTGGTGATGGTGGGGAGATTCAAAGACAAAGAGAAGGAAAGATTATGAAATATCAAGACCTACAAACTGAAATTCAGTGCCCCAGGAAAAGAAAACAACTATGTTCCAGTGGTTATAGGTGCTCTGGGAGCAATTCCAAATGGAATTGACAAAACATCTGGGTGAAACTGCTGCAGAGAGAATCACAACAGCACAATTACAAAAGGTGGCACTATGTGGAACATGCCACATTATCTAATTATATCTCATTGTTTCTTGGACAGAATCCAAGTCATTGATGATTCAGAATTCTCATCAGTAACATTTGGCAATATGTGAAACTGAGGTAATAGTTCATTACAATTATCACCAGATTCAAAAGACTAGTGCTATACATTATACTTCAGTTAACAAAGCCTCTGACAAAGTCTGCTTCTACAAAGTCTTTTTAAGCTTGCCCAGCCCCCTTTTGTTCCTTGTCCTTTATCTAGTTGGAAGTTTTTTTTTAAGAAGCATCAGTATTGTGAAGATGGTGAAGGAAAATTTTTAATGTTGTAATGCAGCAACGTGTCTACAGTCGACATGCAATATAGCTTTTGCTCAGAAACTACAGGATTCTATTCTAGGTGATTCTATTGTAGCCATGTGTGCCTGCTCACAAAAGGCAAGGTAAAAAGCAGCCAGACTCCCTCACTGATCATGTATGAATAGAAAGAAAAGGGGGAAATAGGTTAGCCTGCCTTACCAACTACCCACAAGTTTAGCCATCAAAGTGGAAATCATAAAAAAATTGGAGGCTGGTGAAAGAAAATAAATATGCAGATGTATTTTGGAAGAAGGTTTCAAGTAGTCTCTACAAGGTTCAAATTTTTTTGTTTTGTGTACTTATGCAAGGCTTATTTGGCTTTGTTTGTTTTATTTCACATGTGCCTATTGTTAGTTTTGAATAAAATGTTAGCTGAAACATGTTGAACTGTGCTTCTTCTTTCTGATGTAGGAAGTTATCTCAATTCTTTCAGTGTTATTTCTGCCTCTCCTACCAAATCTTCTAATAAGGAAATCAACTCCAGGAACACATCTACTTTAAGTGAGGTATACTTGTATGTGTAAACAGTGGCAGTGACCAGTTTTGGAATAAATAATTAAAAAAGAGGCCCTGGAAGCACACATAACAGGTGTAATGAAATTAAGTTGATTGCTTCAGTAAAATTCAACAATACCTGATGAGTAAATTGCAACCCGGTCAATTCCCCGGTCTTCTGCCTGTAGTTGTCGCAAGAATACTCCAACAGAGTCTGAGATAGGTTTAAGTGTAAACTGGCAACGCTCACGGCGAGATGGAAGATTCACAGATATTACAGGTAATCCATTTTGGTAAACCACTGTGACATCTAGAGGGGGGGGAAAGAAGAAAGCTAAAACATATTCTCTTTCAATGCATCTGTTCAGACAGCTCATGTCCAGTTAACACAGAGAGGTTTCCTCACCTCAAGTAGCAGTGGTAGTGTTTTGATGTCTAATAGATGATGATGATGATAACAACAACAGACAATAATGTCTTTATGGTTCTCCTTGGAGACATTTCCAAAACAAATTTCTTTCTGTACAATGCTGAGTATTTGTCTTACAGTTTTTCTACATGGAGTGCAAATGTGGTTGGCTCTTCAACCTGACTCCCTTGAAACCTTGGGATGCGCCTCCCACAAAGGCTTATTTTCCAGGTAGCAACAGCACAAAACACTTTGGTGTTTGTTTCTTCAAAAGATAAATACACATATTTCAACAGGATAAGCTGTCTTTTTTCCCCTCCCCCACATATCAAAAGTCAATTCCATCTTACATGAAACACAAGACCTCAGCCTGGAGACAGAAGTGCCAAGTAGACTTACAGTTTAAGAAAGCTTCTGTTTCATTAACCCTCAGCATCCTTCTTTTTTCTACCTTCACACTTCCTCCAGACAATCTTTAAGTATAAATAAAATATATAAAGTGAACAGTTCTACATTTAAAAATACACTTTTTTCTTTGTGGGTGGCTTTCTGATTTGTCAGACCAAACTAAGTGCTAGCAGATAGATCAGATAGATAGATCAGTAGCTGCTTCCTATTTCTTTCATTTGCCAGCACTTAGTCTATTCTAACCAATCAGAAAGCTCCTGGGCAAAGAAAGAAGGTCTTTCTAAACATGAGACTGTTTTCATTTATATTTTGCAGGGGGATCTGTATATGTGCATAAATGCGCACATGCACACCTGTGTGCCAAAAGGGGCAGGGATACTGTCTTGGCAGTGTGTGATAAGCTTTTAGCACAAATGAATGGTTTCACAGTGTTTTTAGACATAATGCTACTGTAGTGGGAGAAGAGCCCTCTTGTGATAAAGTCCTACATCTCTCCTTTCAGAATGTTTAGTCATCTATTCCAGGAAGGCATTATCCAAGTCCTCAGTTTGGGTTGTTGGTATGTTGTTGTGAATCTTCAAGTGATTTCTTATGGCAAGCTTAAGGTGAACCTATCATGGGGTTGTCTTTGCAATAATTGTGCAGAGGAGGTTTGGCATTCCCTTTCCCTGAGGCTGAGAGTGTGTGACTTGCCCAAGGTCACCCAGTGGATTTCATGGCCTAGACCTCTACAGTGACATCATTGTTGTTTCCCTCTCTCTTAATTTTTACCCAGATGCTCTCAACCTGGCAAGCTTATCTAAACACCATGTTGCAGGTCAGATTTAATATCAAGCTATGGTTTGCTGTTAGATTCATAAGCCTTTGACTTGCATAGTTCTCCTCTTCCATGGCATATTTTCTTCACTAACTTCCTTGTTATTGGCAAACTATAGCTGGACATCTATAGTCGGAGTGTGGTGGAATCTCCTTCTTTGGAAGTCTTTAAACAGAGGCTGGATAGCCATCTGTTGAGGATGCTTTGATTTTGAGTTCCTGCATGGCAGGGGGTTGGACTGGATGGCCCTTGTGGTCTCTTCCAACTCTATGATTCATGATCTTGTCTGAACTAGGCAAACAATGGTTTGCTGAAATCATTCCCCTGGTGACAGCTGTAGCTTCAGAGGACAATTTTGGACTATCAACCTGAGGGCAGGGAACTGTCAAATTAACAATCTTTAAATTGCTCTGAGAGCCATTGTGGCCGAAGAGCAGGATATAAATATTCCAAATAAAACAAATATTCTGCATAAGGTGGGGATCTCTAAGGGAGTAGATTGACTAGTTGTCCCAGTCTGCTGTTTCAAAAGCACAAGTGAGGAACTGTGGCTATGCTCTCAGTATCTAAGACCGAGGTTCATGGCCTTCCTGAACTTTCATTTTGCATTCTTTCACTCCTCTTTTTATTCTGTAAATTAAGCATATCCATGCAAAGCCTGTTTCTCAATTTTTGTGCTTTTCAGTGAATTAAAGAACGTACTGCTTTTTCACATGCCTAAGCAGCACATTCTCTTGGTTCTATAAAGTTAGCAGCTCTCTTTTCTTTAATGATGGAAGAGCACTCTGTGTGACCTTGTTCCTTGATTCTGGTTCCTTTTGAAGACCAAGACCAGGAGCCTTTGGAGTCTAACCTACATAGTTTTATGTAGGATGATTACTAGAGATGTAATTTCACTGTTTATTTTTGCTAGATACAGGAATCATTTGGATTTGTTACTAGCTCAGCTCTTCCAACCTGAAAGATGGTCCTGCCTTTCCAGTTATCAATGTCCTTCTATCTCTATAGGAAAAAAAAGAATGTAAATTCCTATACCTCCACTTTTCTGTTATACACACCCCTCTGATGTTACAACTACTTTCAAATAAGCAGCAGTAACTGGCGCTATCAAGGACTGATAGGGCAGGGTGGCCAATGAAAACTGAAGCCAAGTTCAACAGTAGGTAGAGCCAACTAATTCTAGTTTTATCACCTTACTCCTTGCTTGCAATAGTGATGTGGCACAAGCCTTTAACATTTAACTGAAGTGAAAGATAACATTTTACGTTTGTTGTTGTGCACCTTCAAGTGGTTTCTGATTTATGATGACCCTACGGCCATCCTATCACAGAGTTTGCTTGATGAGATTTGTTTAGAGGGGGTTTGCCTTTGCCCTCCTCTGAAGCTGAGTGTGTGTAACTTGCCCAGAGTCACCTTGTGGGTTTCCAGGTTGAGTAGGGATTTGAACCCTGGTCTCCAGAGTTGCAGTCCAATGCTGAAACCACATTATCCTATTTGACTCTCTTTTGGGATGAAAAGTATAGCCATTTGATGTGCTGGTTGTAAGGAAGAAGACAGGCAGAGGTAGACTGAGCAATGTGTGTGTATTTGTGTGTGTGTGTGCCCCACCTACCTGCCTTGGTGAACCAGCCTTGAAAATAAGTTTTTCAAATAATGTAAACTAAGGCTATATAAAATTGCAGCAAATAATAGCATCCAGGCTTCCAGCATGGCAAAAAGCTGTTCACTCACATTGCTAGATGAGCTTCTGCTCTCTAGAAGTTGGTTCTAGGACTCATCTGGGGGAACTTTACCTTTGTAATAGCAATCAAATTCTGTATCTAAAACGCAAAAGCTGCCTTGTAAGTTCAGTGTGCACTACACACTCTGATAAGGAGAACAATATTTATAGCATGGATGTATGGCCCTCAGTTACGAATGGACTTCCTAAATTCCAAATACGCAGTTGGATAATAGCAATATTATGACTAAACATAGAATTTAGTAAGCAAGCTTTTCAGTTTATCAGAACTCGTAATCTGATCAAGAGCCTTGGAGAACTCAAAAGCTTGTTCATTTATTTTATTTTATTTTATTTTATTTTATTTTATTTTATTTGCTTGGGACAAATAAGGATATGATCCAACTGTGGATTCTGGAAGGTCTTCTCCGACATGGACCAACAAAAATTCTGTTTTTATGAAACTTTCTTGATGATATTCAGTGTAATGTTTGAAGTACTTGAATACTGGAGCAGGAAATTTCAACTATTTCTCTTTGGCGGAAGCATTTTTAAAGGCCAAATTAATCACCACAAATAATTATTGACTCACTATTGAAGGTATTAGAAAGTATCTACTCATTACAGCAAGTATTAGCAGCTAGAGCTTTAAAAGATCTCTTTACTTTATAAATCTAGCAAGTCACATCAAAGACATTATTTATTTTACTGGCCAATTATGCATTTCCCCTTTTGATTCAGTTCTGTTACAGTACTATTGGAAATGTGCTCATGTATTCCAAGTATTTTGGAAATATGAGATGTTTTCATGGTTACTAGTATTTAGGTCTTCAAATCCATTCTTGATTTTAAAAAAATGTATTCATAAATTATTGAGCATTTTAATAAATACTTAAATAAATAAAGGATAGCTATAGCTAATGCAACACTCTCAGAACCAAATGACTCCAAGTGAACAACAAGGAAGGAGTTCAAAAATTCTGAGAAGCCCCAACCACTTTGAAGCATAAATTAAAAAAAAAAACTAAAGGAATCTGAGAAAGTGATGCTACTAATATATTTCAGTCTGGAATACATACATTGTAGATGTACAGGAAGCTAAAAAATGTCAGTTTAAGAGCAGATATACATTTTGGCTACATAGTTCTCGAATTCAAAGTACTATTCCAGAAACACAAAACCAACAGTTATGAAATCTCCCTTCCAACTTTTCTCTTATAAAACAGAAATTAAAACAATGAAAATATGTTCAATAGATTTCAAACTAACTTTTTAAAGGAGACTAGTTACAACTACAGCATTGAGTCACTGCAAGGATAAATTTGACTGATCCATAAGAGATAGGATTGATCTTGAAACAGTCCAAAATTCAGGGGATATGAGTTTTTTTTAATGAGGTACCACTAAGATATTAAATCAAGAACAAATAAATCATGAAGGAAGATCCACATCTAAGGAAAAAGTAAAGAAAAATCAAACAGGCAACCAGCATAAGGAACTATGCACCACTTCTTACAATCCAGCTGTTCAGAAATGCCAGGGAAAGCAAGATGCCCTTTTAATTTCATTTTTAAAAGATTTATTATTATAAGTAAACCACTATGTACAAAACATATCACAACAATAAAACAGAGGAGAACAATTCATCTCACAACTTTGAATTGTGTTGCGGGTCTCCTTCTTTGGTTCTGTTCAACGTTAAGTGGTCATTTTAAAGTTCAGTGCTGTCTTTCTGTAAATCTAGTTGAGAATGTCCGACCAAAGGTTCAGATGAGATGGAGGTTGTCTTCTCTTGTTTCTGTCTTTGTTTACAAAGTCAATGAGTGGGAACCATTTGTCTATGAAAGATCCTGAGTTTGGTCATCCTGTGTAACTTGCCATTCTGTCAGACAGCTTTTCAAGTAACCATAGGCCCCATACCTTTTCCCATCACATATCTAAAGTACCTCCCCTGTTTTCCAACATCTGGCAATTTCTACATAGGCTGCTGTAATAAGAAATCTATGAGGTTTTCTATGTTTCAAATTTGAGTTTGTGTCTACATATATTGATAACAAAAGCATTTCTGGACATAATTTTACTTCTTGGTTGGTAATCAATGAAATTTGTTCAAGTACCAATGCCAAAATGTGTTTATTTTGGGGCAGTCTAGCCACATGTGTAGAAATGTGCCACTATCATTACAACCACACCAAAATTTGGAGGAAACATTTTTAACCATTCTGGCTAGCTTCACTGGAGTCAAATATCACTTGTGTATAATTTTCGAGGCATTTTCTCTAATCAATGTTGATCTGGATTTAAAAGGGGTGGAAGACCAAACTGTAGTCCATTTTGAAATGGGAATTGAAAGGTTCAAGCCTGTTTCCCAGGTTAGTTCTATGCCATGGATGTTTTGGTAAGAGTGTCAATCAAACAGTTGTATATTAAAAATGTTAGTATTTTGGTGATTTGGGAGGGGGGAACACATTGTGCCTCAAATAAGGTAAGTGATGTAGGTGGTCCTCCTATTTCTTTAATTTGTGCGTAAAAGCAATTATCTGATGAGATTAAACTAACTAGCCTTTAATGGCTTTAAATCTAAAGTTAGTTTGTCAATTGTTTTTGGTCTGCAATTACAAAAGAGGTCTCGGACAAAATATACACCTTGTTGTTCCCATTCCTGGAATTGATTGAATTTATCAGGGGAATAGAAAGATTTGTGGACAAGGAAGGGGTAGATAGGAGAGGGATCTGGTGCTAGAACTTGCTTCCATCTTGACCAGGGGTAGGCAACCTTTTCCCTTTAAGGGCCGAGGGACTTCAGCTCCCAGAATCCCAGGAGCTATTGGCCAACATGGGACTATTGGCCAACATGGCTGAGGCTTCTGGAAGCTGAAGTCCCTCGGCCCTTAAAGGGGAAAGGTTGCCTACCCCTGATCTTGACCATATCTTTACTGATGTTTGTAGCCATGGAGTTTTAATGTTTTTAATTATTTGCAGAGTGGATTAGTTAATGAAGAAAGCAAGAGCGATTGATGGTGGGCCATTGATTTCCATGTTAACCCAGTGTATGCTCTGATCTTTTTAAATTAAATGAGGGATTTGATTAAGTTGGAATGCTGCAAAATATAGTTCCAAGACCAGGCATTACTAACCCCTCTTTTTTGGAAGAGAGGTGTCATGTGGATTTCCTGACTCTGGGTCTCTTATGGTTAAAAGCAAATGTATTGATGAGATTTTGCCAAAGTTTGAGTTTTGTCTGCGGTGGTTGAAGTGAAATAGTTTGAAATAGAAAGGATAGGTGAGGGACAATAAACATTTTAATGAGAGCTATTCTGCCTAGAATAGAGAGTATGAATCTCTTCCATTCTAGTGTTTTAGAGATTAACCATTTATTTTGTTACAGTTTCTGGGGATTATCTGATTGGAATCTTCTGTAATGTTGATTCCTAGGAAAAATAAATCCTGAGGGTTTTAAGTGGAGGTTGGTAGTTTTTTGAATGTCTAGTTGGTCCTTATGAGCAATGTTGAGACACAGCAATTCAGATTTTGAATAGTTAATTTGGAAACCTGCAAAAGTATGAAGGGAGTTTAACATGGTGCATAACGTAGGAAAAGATTGTTTGGATTATTTAGGAAGATGATCACATCATCTGTAAAAATATTTAGTTTATGGGTTGTTTCTCCTATTTTGGGTCCCCTTATGTTTTCATTTTCTCTGATTGAGGTGGCTAAGGGCTCTATTGCAATAGCAAATAACAGCAAAGATAAGGAACATCCCTGTTTAGTTCCCCTCTGGAATTTAAAGATAGAGGACTTTATTCTATTGACTGTCACTAAGGCCTCTGAGTTTGTGTATAGGTTTTCTAGCATACTATTTCTAGCATACTAATAAATTTATTTCCAAAGTTCATCTTTTTCAGTACTCCAAATAAATATTGCCAGTTCACTCTGTCAGAAGCTTTCAGGGCATCTAGGGAAATAAGGGCAATTGGGGTTTTAGATTGTGAGGGATGATGGATGACATTTAGGACTCGTCTAATGGTGTCAGATAGTTTTCTATTCAGCATAAAGCCAGTTTGGTCAATAGAGATGTACTCAGTGATGAAGCTATTAATCCTATTCGCTAGAATTGAGGTCAATAGTTTTGTATCCTGGTTTATTAATGCTATTGGTCTAAATAGTGAGGTGGGAGTCACTATGAACAGTCACTTGTTTTGGGGATAGGGACAATTCTGGAAGTGTGCCAAGATTGAGGACATAGACCTTGTGACATCTCATTGAACAGATCTTGTAGATGTGGGGCAATTTTATTATAACTTAACTTGTAAAATTCTCCCACATATCCATCTAATCCAGGAGATTTCCCTGGTCTGAGGTTTTGGATTGCCTGTTTGATTTCTTCTAACAAGATGGGCTGATTGAGTAGGGCGGTGTGTAGTTTCTTGATTTTCAAACTTTTGAGAGAATCGAGGAATGAATTAAGTTTATCTGGAGAGGCTGATTCTTCAGCATAGAATTCGGAGTAGAACTCTCCGAATTCCTCTATGTCTATGACTATGTCAACTTGAGAGGTTTTGATAATGCCATTTGGGGAGGTGATAGCTGCAACAATTCTTTTTTCTGCTTTCTGTTTTGCTAATCTAGCTACTAGCCCTTTTAATTTCTTTTAAACAAACTTTTGCCATCAAAATTTGGCCTGTTTCTGCCTAGAGCTTAATCTTACCTGCCCTTACATAAACTACTGTTACATCCCTAATTAAAGCAAGACAAACACTCAACTCTTATTAATCTTTTATTAACCAATTTATTTATTATACTCACCATCAGAGGGCACTACAGTACTGCAATAAACCACTCTCATGGTCTGCCATGGAGGAAGCCTTTGGTGTGCCTAGAAAAATGAACACAGCAAGGTAAGATTTATTAATAAAACAGCAAATGCTAGGTTATTTCAGATGACCTGTGCCGGGATATGAATCCACCTATATCCTACTACCAACTGCAGAGAAGAGAGTAAATCAAGAGAACCTTTCAAGAGCAGTATCTCTTCCTGCCATCTGTCATTCAGCATGGATATTCATCATGAGCCAATTCATTTAACTTGTAAATCATGTCCATCTGAACATTATTTAGGAGTCATGAAATCTTTAGGAAAGACTTCATTCTATCAGTACTTTGGGAGTAAATTCCATTCTAAGCCAAAGGCTGGGAAAGTGTATGTTAATATACTGCAAAAGGAGTCCAGGCACTGAACATATCTAAGTATGACAATAACAGAATAGGTTACCATCACACAGCATCAGAGTGCTATATCCCATTAGGAATCCCAACCAGCAGAACTAACCACATTGCTCAAAACGATACATGTCATATAAGCAAGTATGCGTGAGTAGAAACAGGAAAATGTGGGCTAAAAGAGTATTAGGGAGAGTCCAGAGAGAGCTAACTGAAATACTGATTAATATACATAAGCTCCATATTTACAACTGCACATTTCTGTCTTGGATATTTTGACTACATTATCCTACACAATGACAGGGTTCTGAAATCATTACTGTAAGATCTGCTGCATATCTTACTTTCATTTTCACTTATTTGTGAAGAAAATTGAGCTTTACTCTACTGGAGACATAATGGCATAATTACTAAATAAGATCCCCATCCCCCAAAAGTCAAGTGAGTACCTTCATTAAATTTCTCCTGTGTTCATTGCTATGTCCTTGTTGCAGGAAGCATACATACTCAGTATTGTTAAATCTGACCATTAGCATTTGCAACAGCAATCTTCATACAACTTTAAAAGCTAGCCATTCCATAAAGCTTAAAATTACACTCCCATCTTAAATATTCTTATGCAACAGTGAGGTCCATTTTAAAAAGTTCTTACTTGCAGATAAGAATATTTGTGACCTTTTACTTCTAATTATTAATGGAAAGCACTGATGATAGGGACCTTTTAAAAAATGCAAATGCATTTAGCCTGTTATCTGTATAATAATAATAATAATAATTTATATCCCGCCCCTCTGCAGAGCAATCGGGGCGGCTTACAACATAACAGCCTAATACCTTGTTAAGGCATGCATATCAGCGTGATGTAAAAAGAAAATCTGTCTTGTAATATGTCT
The DNA here is from genome assembly GCA_026167975.1 of Phrynosoma blainvillii. NCBI lineage: Eukaryota > Metazoa > Chordata > Lepidosauria > Squamata > Phrynosomatidae > Phrynosoma > Phrynosoma blainvillii. The sequence goes on from JANUYF010000003.1 coordinate 118,152,629, forward strand.
GTGTATTTACCTTCAAGTTACCTGTTGACTTATGGCAACCTCATGAATTTCATAGGGCAATGATGGCAAACCTTTTAGGCACTGAGTGCCCAAACGAAATGGCTTTCTGGCATTAAGTGTTAACCCATGCCGGAGGCAGAACTTCCAGGGGGAACAGGACTTCTACCCTAAAGGGGTGGGACTTCCGGGGTGGGACTTCTCCCCCCAACACCTTCCTGGGCCTTCAGTTGCCTCTGCAGAGGCAGGTGAAGGCCTGGGGGGGGGGGGAAGAGGAACAAGGACATGCCTGATAAAAAAGATAAAAATGCGGGGGAGGGAAATGAATATCTTCTCAAGGCTGTGAGTTGTGCCTGTTCCTCCTCCTTCCCCTGCACCTTCCTGGGTTTACAACTGCCTTTCAGGAGGCAGCTGAAGGCTTGGGACGGATGGGAGGAGGAGGAACAGGTACATGCCTTTTCCTCCTCTTTCCCACTCTGCGTGCCAGGGAAAATGACTTCACATGCCATCTCTGGCACATCTGCCATAGATATGCCAACACGGTTATAGGGTTTCTTTCTTGTGTTGTTAATTGCCTTCGAGTCATTTGACCCATGGTGACCCTATGAATGAGAGACTTCCAAGTCAACCTATCCTCCACTGCTCTGCTCAGCTCCTGCAGATTCATGGTCATGGTTTCTTTGACTGATTCTATCCATCAGGAATTCAGCCTTCCCCCTTTCCTATTGTCCTCCACTTTACCAAGCATTATCATCTTTAGTTTTTAGTGGGTTTTTCGGGCTGTGTGGCCATGTTCTAGAAGAGTTTCTTTCTGACGTTTTGTCAGCATCTGTGGCTGGCATCTTCTCTGTAATATCAGAAAGAAACTCTTCAAGAACATGGCCACACAGCCTGAAAACCCACAAAAAACTATGGATGCTGGCCATGAAAGCCTACGACTTCACATTATAGTCTTTTCTAGTGAGTCCTTTCTTCTCACAATATGGCCAAAATAGGACAACCTTAGGTTAGTCATCTTTGCTTCCAGAAAGAGTTTGGACCCTAATTTGCTTTAGGACCCATCCATTGGTCTTTTTCATGGTCCATGGTATTCTCAGAACTCTTCTCCAGCACCACATCTTAAATGAGTTGATTTTTTTCCTTGTCAGCTTTCTTCAATGTCCAGTTTTCACAACCATATATAGAAATACGAAGGCATGGACAACCCTCGAAGGCATGGACAACCCTAACTTTAGTATTTAATTATATATCCTTATCCTTCAGGATCTTGTCTAGTTCCTTCATAGCTGCATGCTAGTCTTCTTCTGATTTCCTGACAGCAGTCTCTGCTCTGATGACTGAACCCGAGTATGGAAAATGTTGGACTATTTCAGTCTCTTCATTGTGTATGTTAAAATTACATAGATTGTCTGTGGTCATAATTTTTGTTTTTTTGATGTTCAGCTGTAAACCTGCCTTTCTGCTTTCTGCTTTGACTTTCTTCTGTCCTGAGTACAGATTACACATCTGGACTATCAAATGTTGTAGCACATCCATTTCTTTAAGAGTGTTCCATAGTTTCTCATAATTTATACAATCAGATGCTATAGTTTAGGAATATTCAAAAGTGTTTTTGCCTGTTCTTTCCTCTTAAAAATAGCCTACAGGACCTGCTACTTGTTGGCAGCCTCCCACCCAAGTACTAACCAGAGCTCACTTTGCTTAACTTCCAAGATAAAATGGGGATCCGGTGCCTCTTTCTTGCAAGAGAGTAGTTGTTATTTACTTGAAGTCATCAGCATGATTTCATTACAAAGCATTTCCCATCTGTTGTTCTGTTAAAACTTGCAATGGTGACACACAGGTGAATAGAAGAGGGACTTTGTGTCTTTAAAAAATGTCTTTTTCTGATGTAAGATGTAGCAGCGGTAGTCTTAAAAGGGGCTTGACTTCACACATATTGTTTATGAGAATTTTCATGACCAGTCTGTTACAGAGCTAACCAGGTGTAGTAATGCCCACATAAACTCAGTGTGGTGCTTTCTAATAGCAATAGCATTTACATTTCTATACCACTTCATACTGAACTAAGTAGTCTCTAAGCAGTTTACAATGTGTAAGCCAATTGCCTTCAACAAGCTGGGTACTCATTTTACCAACCTATGAAAGGATGGAAGGCTGAATCGACCTTGGAGCCCCTCAGGATCCAACCCACAACATTATGGATGCAGTACTGGCATTTAAGCATTGCATCACCAGGGCATAGGGCCACCAGAAAAAACAGGGTATCCATTGCTTGAGCTGCTGAGTTAAGATCTTCTGGATACTGAGCAATGTAATATGAATTGATTCACTGGACTTGGAAAAAAGTTGACTTTTGCCTTCTAATAACATAATAGTGATTATGATATTCCTGCTCATCGGATCTAGAAAAAGAACAAACTCCTTTCCTATGCATTTTGAATAGAAGCTTCAGTTTTAAACCAGTAGGTAAGATGTGAAGGGGGGGGGGGAGTTCAAAATGTTTAGCACTCTTTCCTTTGAATAACAGGGATTCTAAACCACACAAATCCCACAATGCTGATTACTACTTATTCTATGTCCCTTTTTTTTTGTTACACTTATAGATACTGGAGAATATCCCTTGTTTTCATTTACTGGAATCTCTGCCAAAATGGGTTTCTCTCTCTTAAGAGCTATGGTTCTGCAGCTCTTCTCCCAAATACTCCAGAATTTCTAGCAAGGGACACATGTTTTTCTGGTGGCATCAAGTAGGCAGTGTACTTAAATAAATACATTAAAATGTATACATTTATACATAAAAACATTTTAATGTTTTTCTACCGTTTTTAAATTGTATTTTTAAAATGTGCTGTTTGCCACCTTGAAATACGATACCTATAAGATGCTAATAAACTGTGGTTAGAGGCAAGATAAAAATGTGTGTGTGTGTGGGGGGGGAAATACCTTCCCAAGGCTATGACTTACACATGTATCCCAGTCTTCCTTAAATAAGCATAGATTTTATTTGTTTAGGAATAACTAACTAACTAACTACCGGTAAATAAAATCCATGCTCATTTGAGGAGGACTGGGATGCATATGCAACTCATAGCCTTGGGAAGGTATTCATTTCCCTCCCCCACATTTTTATCTTGCCTCTAACACACAGTTTATGAGCATCTTATAGATATCATAACTTTTCTTATGCTAAACAAGAAAAAAATGAATAAATGAGGCCCCATCAAGCTATCTGACCTAACATTAATACACCTATGGTTATCTAATTGTCTCCCACTGTATGTAGCCAGTCAAGTATCTCTAAACAAGTCAAGAGCAATAAACATCTACTTTTATTTTAGCAAGTTTGGTACACCATCCCACATTGTGAAAATGCAATCCTTTGCACAGATATAACTATTAATCATGTTGCCTATTAATCATGAATGTATAGTTGTAACCGACTGTAGGGGGTGGTGCTCATTTATGTTACTAAGTCGACGAGCCAGCGTTGTCCGAGGGTGCTCTGGTGGTCATGTGGCCAGCATGACTGCACCAAATGCTGTTATCTTCTCACCAAAGTGTACCTATTTATCTACTTGCATTTGCATGCTTTCGAACTGCTAGGTTGGCAGAAGCTGGGACTAGTGATGGGAGCTCACCCATCTTTCACATCAATCCTTTGTCACTGCCCTGAGAAAGTAGCAGGGCTGGACTTGTAGCATACAGGGAGTCATGTTTATTTGTGTCTTCTGTACTTCTCTTACCATATTGTTTGCCCACAACATCATTTAGCTGGTATGATATCGCTTGGTTTCCACTCATGCCAGCTTGATTTTTAAACACCCAACTGTGATAATGAAAATGCATGCTTCAACATTAGAAGCGGTACAAACTGACCTCTAAGTAAAGTCTAGTCACACTATTCCATTATTCATAAGTTATATAATACTGCTGTAACAGACATTTGTGTTGTACAAGGCAAGTCTTTGAATTCAAGCCTAGTATCATATTTATGAACCATTTCTAATAGGAATTGTACTCGTCCCTCCACATTTGCTGGGGTTAGGGGCACAGGACCCCCGTGAATGTGGAAAAACTGCAAATAACAAAAACACTATGTTTTACCTAAGAGAACACCTCTCTAGGAATCTCTAGGTTCTCCAGTGCAACTCTGTGACCAACATCTGCCAGACATTGACTACAGAATTGCCCTGGAGGAGCTACAAATGCCTAGTGGAGTGTTCTCTCTGGGAATCTCTAGGTCCCTCAGTGCAACTTTTGGTTAACGTTGACCAGAGAGTTGTGCTGGTGGACCTAGATATTCCTAGAGAGAACATATCAATAAAATCTGTGAATAATCAAATCCTCACAAGTCAAACTCGCAAATGTGGAGGGACAAGTGTATATAAAAAGGATGGAAGTAGACACACTGAGACAATTGGGGTGGGCAATCCATGGCCTTCCAGAAGTTGCTGAATTATAACTTCTATCATTCTTGATCATTAGTCACACTATCTGAAGATTGTGGGAGTTGGTGTTCAGCATCATATGGAGGACTACCAGCTTCAGAACCCCCTAGGACAGCTCCTGGTTTTAGTTAGGCTTCTCAACTTATGATCCTATATAAAGAACCCCCCCCCCAATTAAATGATAAATATTGTCCTGTGTAAAGGGTGTTGAAACACTTTGTCTTCTGAACCTAAAGGCAACAGAACATAACATCAACTAGCCAACAAACACAGAAGAATTCAGCAGAATAATATAGTTTTGGAACAAAAAACTCAACGCTCATTCCAAATTTCACTGAATATGCCTAACAACCAACTATTCGAAGCCATTTAATTAATATGATAAACACTAGTTCTGACACTAATTCACAAAGCATATGAAATTGCATCTAGGTTTCAACTGGACGCATCTGTTTACCTTTTAAAAGTATTTGCCAACAGGAAACTGAATACATAAGCAGAGCCTTACTAGACTGATAAAGGAATAAGCTTGCAGTTTTTGTTTCTCCAACTGTCATGGGTGATGACACACAATGTGCACAGTTAGAGAACAAAATCTGTATGTACCCATAACAACAATATGGTTTTGTCGTAGCTAGACCCTTTCAAATTCTCTACCACCTGCTGTGGAACAAGATGGGGACCTTGCTTGGGATCATATCAAAGGAACAGGGAAGAGAAGAATAAACCCTAGAAATAAACTCTGGCTTTTTTGTTGTTGGAGCTGCTGGATGTAGGGGAAACCTCTGGGAAACATCCTAGTGGGGGGAAAATTCAGCTCATGTCCCATCTCACTTTGACAGGTGCAGTGGAGCAGTGTGAGATATTTATAGAGTTTGAGCAGACGGGAAACCTCTATAATTTGACTCTCATTTACATGTAACATTTAAAAATTGGATGGAGAGTATCAGTGCATAGTTTAAGTAGGCTAACAACTACCACTGAAGTTGGTACCAATTTATCTCCATCTTTTCTTTATACTCAGTGGTTATAAACAGAAATAATGTTTTATTCACATTTTCCTTTTCTTAAAGCTGTTGAATTATTACTATAGGGTTATGGAGTGGCTACAAAATATGGTGTGAAATCACATGCAGAATAAATGCACAAACTATTATTTGCATTAACTACAGTTAAGTGTTGCATCTGTACCAATCAAACCATTGTTTTCTTCTCAGCACTCTATGCAGGAACGTGGCTTATGGCAGCAAGTTAAATTATTATTTTTTATATATTTGGGTGGTTAAGAGGAGTTAAGGGAAATAATAATTGATTAGATATGATATTGGTATCAACTCCCCCAAATTTTCCACATAACTTAGAATGGATATGCTATATATTCTGTAAGATTGCCTGGTCAGCTTAAGTTTTTTTTATGAAATTTTATAAAATATTTCAAGTGTTTGCAAATATGTATACATGATAGACATGCAAGAAACAAATACAAGAATTCTTTCCACTCAGAATTAAGACCCTCAAATTGTGTGCCTTCAAGCTGTTTCTGATTTGTGGTGACCCTAAGTGAATCTATCACAGGGGTTTGTTGTCATCCTCTGAGGCAAAGAGTGTGTGACTTGCCCAAGGTCACCCAGTGGGTTTACATGGCTGAGCCAGGATTTGAACTGTGGTCTCCAGAGTCATAGTCCAACACTCAAATCACTAGACTATGCTGGCTATTTTTAAACTTGATGTAAATGCACATAGCCATAATCTTACACATCTTTATTTTCTTGTCTTAAGATAAAGCCAGCACTGGGAGAATTAATTAGTGAAATATTGAAGCTCTAGATACATTTGGTGTGGGAAAAATAAAAGGTTTAAAAGGAAATTAAAATATTTTATATCATAATGCTGCAGGTCCTAAAAAAAAGAATCTTGTCACGTCTGAACCAGAGTTGAGAACAATTAGCTGTTTATGGATGAAAAGACAAATCTTGCTTCCAGCTCTACACAGTGAAATAAAAATCAATATTTGGCTCTGATACCAAGTACCTCAAAAACTGTTGGCCACAACCCAAATAATGTGAAAGGACTGTTGCAAGCTTTCTTCAAGCAATCTTGGTACTTTTGTTTTTAAAGTAAGTGATGGACTAAACTGTGTGCCACCTCAGCTGATGCGTTCCCCCGCTTTTTTGCACCTTTTCATCTTCTTAAGATGTCATTAGCTTATGTAGCATAGTTTAACAAATGATGTAGACATTTTCCAAACCGTAAACACACTGAACAATTACTATTAAACTACAGTGCATCACTTAAACAGCAGCTAATCCCAGGTAATCCTAAAACAGAGATATGGAATTTTTGGCCCTCCCATTAGGCCCCATTTAAAAAGGCTGGTGGTAAGAAAAGTGTGGGAGCTCTTGGCCAAACTCTGTGGAGGACCAAACGTTTCCCACTTGTGCATTAAAGACTAAATGAGGTCTTTTCCAATTTATTCTCTCAGAGGGTTTTTCTCACAAGTGTTGTTTCAGACTGAGAAGAACTGGCATTGGAGGATGGTAATCTGAATGACGACTCGTCAACGAAGGTATCTGAAAAGATGTCAAAAAATAGTCCTTCTCCCTTTGGATCTTATTGGTTCCAAAGAAAAGTGTTTGCTGTGATCCTCTCAATATGCCTGGGTTTAGGGACATATTGTAAGAAGCAGATTCAGAGATGTGTTGATGGCACTGAAATGGGTCCAGGAATTGCTTCTACAGCACCAGAAGCTATAGATGGCAAGTCAATCGAGATAATAGAATTGGTAAGAGGAGGGAAAACTTCACTATAGTCCCCTCTGTTTAAGGACCAGACTTTTCTGGAAATGGTTGTTTGTTGTTGTTGTGTGCCTTCAAGTCATTTATGACTTATGGAGACCCTAAGGTGAACCTGTCACAAGGTTTTCTGAGGATGAAAATTTATGACTTGCCCAAGGTCACCCAGTTCCATGTTTGAGCAGGGATCCAAACCCTTCCCTCCAGAGTCATATACCAATGCTCAAACCACTCCGCCACACTGACTCTCAGAAATGTTTGTTCCTCAGCTTAAATAAAAATAAGAGAAGAAAAATAAGTCCATTTTTCTTTAGAAAATGGGAAACATAAAAAAACCCAACAACTGAGAGCCAGAGTATAACTCACATAAAGTACTCAACAGCAGAGAAGATATATTCAATTTTTAGTACTTTGAAGCATTTTGAAACTGTGTATTATTTGACTAGAGTAACTTTGCGATGTTTTCTTCTAGACATCATCAGTCATGTTAACTGACTTTATATGATTCATTTCTTTTCCTCTTTCTATTCTGTGGCCTGTTATTAGTGTTCACAGTGCTATTGGTAAGAGCAGAAATCTAAAAGGGAGGTATCTGTACATAGTTCATGTAAAAATTATTTCAAGGATATATTTGAAGCCATCAAAATGAGATGGACTCAATGATTTACAATTTGAACCTGCTACAAACAGATTCGTTCTTTATGTGCACACTCCCCCCCCCCCCCAAAAAAAAGTATGAGCAGTTTGGCATTACAATAATGTGAGTAATGGAAAGCTGAGCTGAAATTTAAAGAAAAATAAAAAACTGACAGATATTTTGTGGCCATTAATACTGCCAACTGAATACTGCATTCTTCATTACATTACAGATATTTAGCCTCTACCTGTGACCTGAAATGTACATTTACTCAGTGGACACACAATGATAATAGGACTCTAGTCTTCAATTGAACCAATTCTGGATAAATTGCCAGTGATATAATATGGTAGAGTGTTAGATGCTATCAAGCTGATACTACAGTTTCCTTCCCAAAGCAAGAATAATTACATACTAGTAGAAATGAAATCCCTTTTTGGTATAATAAATCACCATAGAAAGATGCTATTGTACTGCTTGATGAGAGATTATTTTTAATTAGAGTGCCAATTTGATAGTTTTGAAAAACTAAACACAGTTGTTAGAAAGTAGCAAGAAAAATTTCAAAGTTATTAATCAATATTTTGAAACAACCCACACCTCTCACAGGGTGCATTTTTGAATTATCTGCAGAAGGACAAATCTTCAAGGAAGAGTACAGATGTGTAGCCCAGGCTTGCAAGAATAGTATAAAGAAAGCTAAAGCTTAAAATGAATTGAGACTGGCTAGGCTAGCAAAGAGCAACAACAAGTTTTCTTCGAGGTACATTTGAAACAAGAGAATGACCAAGGAGACAACGGGAAGCTCTGTTCAATAAGGATGGCAAAAAGTGAATCACAGTGAAAAGGCAGAACTATTCAATAGCCATTTTGCTTCAGTTTTTCCCTCCCCAAAAGAAAACCATGTACTTCCATGAAGCAGCAAAGATCCTGAAGGGATCTGGATTGCAAATCAAGACTGATAGGAAAAAAGGCTGCATTTGCACCTGCATTGCATGATGATTTGATGTTTTTAATTGGTTGCCTTCTGTGTATTAATATGTTCTTATTTTATTATTTTGTAGAATGTATGACATCGGCAGGCTTTTTATCTATTTTACTGACTTTATGTACAGCACTGTGTAAATCTACAGCACTGTATAAATAAACTGTAATAATTCCTTAGGAATCACCTGGCTAAACTGAATGAGTTCAGATCTGTAGGACCAGATGAACTGAATCCCAGAGTACTAAAGGAACTTGTTGATGTATTCTCTGAATCCCTTGACATCATTTTTGAGAAATCTTGGAAAATAGGGGACATGCCAAAGGACTGCAGAGGAGCAAACATTGTCCCTCTCTTCAAAAAAGGCAAACAAGAAGATCTAGGAAACTAAGATCAGTCAGTCTCACTTCAATACCAGGAAAAATATTAGAACTGATTATACAGAAGTTTGTCTGCAAGAACTTGATGACAATGCAGTGATCAGTAGAAGCAAGCATGGGTTTGTCAAAGACAAATCCTGCCAAACTAACCTTTTATCTTTTTTTCGATCAGGTCACTAGGTTAGCGATTGGAGTGCTGAGGATGTCATTTATCTCGATTTCAGCAAAGCATTTGATAAGATCCCCCTTAATGTTTTGATTAGTAAACTGATTAAATGTGGACTAGATGGGAACACTGTCGGATGGATCCATAACTGGTTGGAAAACTATGCTCAATGCGTGTGCTTCAAATTGGAAGGAGGTCGCGACTGGAGTGCCTTAGGGTTCTGTCTTAAGGTCATTACTCTTCCATATTTTTTATCAATGAGTTGGATGATGGGGTGGAGGAACTCGTTATCAAGTTTGCAGATGATACAAAATCTAGGTAACACATTGGAAGATAGGAACAAGATTCAAAAGAGATAAACTAGAAAACTGGGCAGAAATTAATAAAATGAATGTTAATAGAGACAAATGCAAAATTCTACATTAAAGTCACACACACACACACACACACAAAACAAGGATGGAGAATACATGGCACAGCAGTATTACATGTGAAGAGGACACTGAGATTATCAATCATATATTATATATGAGCCAGCAGTGTGATGTTGCAGAAAAAAAAAAGTTAATGCTATTTTAGCCTGCATTAATACAAGCATAGTTTCCAAATCAAGGGAAATAATAGTCCCACTATATTGTGCACTGGTCAGGCCTCATATGCAGTACTGCAGTCAGTTCTGGGTGCCTTATTTTAAGAAGGATATATCCAAGCTGGAGCAGGTTCAGAGAAGGGCAACAAGGATGATAAGAGGTATGGAGAACAACACCTATGGACACAGGTTGAAAGAGCTAGTTATGTTCAGTGTGTTGAAGAGTAGACTGAGAGGTGACATGATTGCGCTCTTTAAATACCTTAAGGGCTGTCACAGAGAGGAGGAAGTAAGTCTGTTCTCTGTTGCCCCAGAGGGTAGGACCAGGTCTAATGATCTGAAGTTAAAGAAGAGTAGATTTCAGTTGCACATGTTGACAATAAGAGCAGTTTGACAATGGAACCAATTGCTTAGAGAAGTGGTTGGGTCTCCTTCTCTTAATGTCTTCAAAAAGAGGGTGGACAGCTACTTGTTGGGGATGCTTTAGCAGGAGATCCTGCATTGAGATGGTTGGACATCATGGGCCATGATGCCCCTTCCAACTCTATGATTCTATGTAGTTTGTGATATGATATATGATAAACCACAATGTCTATCCACATTTGTAGGTGCATACATAAGCACCCACTCCTACACCTACGCCTAAATTTTTCAGACTATTTCAACATACAAATTTCAAACTGATCTTACTGCTATCTCATGGACTAGAACTACTGTGAGAAGAAGCAGAATGATTCACTAAATATTGCCCTATATGTACTATTCAGCCTTTTATTAAGTCCATGTGAAACTCAGTAACAATGCAAACTATGATGTACAGGGGGGATGATTAAGCTTTATAAAGATAGCCCCAAGTTTAGCATTCCTGTCCTGAATGGTTACTATCCTATACCTCATTCAGTATTTTGGCATGAACTAATGGAAGAAACAGATCTTTGCAAGCATTCCTATAAATGACTCATAAAATATAATACAGTGGGCCCTTGGTATCTGCTGGGATTTGGTTCAAGGACCCCTGTGGATACTAAAATCTGTGAATGCTCAAATCCCATTAAATACAATGGCGTAGTGAAATGGTGTGCTTTATATAAAATAGCAAAATCAAGGTTTGCTTTTTGGAATGTACAGTGGGCCCCTGGTATTTGCTGGGGTTTGGCTCCAGGACACCCCATGGATATCAAAATCTGTAGATGCTCAAATCCCATTAAATACAATGGCATTATAATATGCTGTCCCATATATAAAATGCCAAAATGAAGATTTGCTTTTTGGAATTTAGATATATTTTAAAATATTTTCAAACTGTGGATGGTTGAATCCATGAATAAGGAATCGCTGGATATGGAGGGCCAAATATACATATATTTTTAAATATGTTCAAACCTTGGATGGTTGAATCTGTGGATAAGAAATCCATGGATACAAAGGGCCAACTGTATAATGTTTCCAAATAATCATAGCAAATAATAATTAATCTTTTTAATATAACTAATGAGAAAGAATTACATTGGTGAATCCTCAAGTTAACCATTCCAAAACTTCAGCATCTTTGAAACAGACAAGAGCAGTTTTTAAAACAGAGAACAAATAAATGCCAAAGAACAGCTCTTTATGAATGGACAATTCTGAGACTAATAAAAGGTTAGATAAGCAAGTGCAACAAATGCATATCAGTGTTTTAGAATTAAATCTTATAGGACAGATATTAATGTCCTGATGTCCACATTAATGCCTTAGTGTATCTTTAACAAGAGAAGCTAACTAATTCCAAGAACACAATTCTTAAGCTTTATAAACTTTATTGAAGAATCTGTTAGTTAAAGTAAACTCACTCACTCAATAAAATTTACCTAAATGTTGACTTATCATGTGCTTGCTGGTTTAACAATTAGGTGGGTGGGTCTAATGATTGGATTTAGCTTCCAAATCTTGCAATTACTACACAGAGCAATTTTTTATTCTTATTCTTTCAGGACAGTGAAGGGTACTGACAGGATGGGTGGGTGAGATGCTGAAATACCATCTAATAATTACATTTACTAGGACATTGCACTAAAGCTTATTGCATGTGATACCATATCTCTAGTCCATACTAGATGATGCCTTTCAGTACTGCCAGAAACATTAGCTACTGGGAAAACTGATTAGTTTGGACATACCATGCCCTTCATGTGATCCAATTTACCAGCTTTGGGGGAAAAATCCAGCAAACAATGTTTTTAAAGATCTGGGTTGTATGAAGGAATGGGACATTACAATTAGAGCAAGTTTACAGAGTGAGTGAGAGAGACAGACGTCTTATCTGTATTGGTTATGGACAGCCCAGAATATCCTGGCCCCAGAGCTACCCTGCCCTGCCCCCATTGCAGAGTCCATCCGTTGCAATACTGGGTGGCTGTTTGCACATGTGTCCCCCACTAGGCTCATAGGTGCCCACCACCACTGTGGGTTGCTTTGCTCTGAATGAGGGGCACAGTGACAACCAAATAACTAGGTGCCTCATTCCAACCTCATTCAAGCAAATGGTGGTAGTGGCAGTGGTGTGGGGTGGCTCAGGGGGACATGTTTTTAAACATCTGCCTGGCATTGGAATGGAGATCTCTGCAACTTCTGGGAAGATCCAGAGCAAATAGTAAGTTTTAAAAATGCATGTTAAAAAGTTCAGTTCTGGTGCTAAATGGGTCAGATGTGATCGCATCAGAACCATGATTTCTGAGCCAAGAGCATGGCGGGGAATTTATTTGGCTCATGCAGACAGGGCCAGAGAGAATGAGCATTAAGAGATTTCAATAGCACAATAAGAAAGGAAGAACAATCCTACAGTCCACACCCACAATGTTATGTAAAGTTTGGCCTATACCTTGCATGAATTCCAACAAGAAATCCATGAAACAAAGGACAAGTTGGAGGAGACCACCCATCAAACAACCTTTATTGTTGATTTTTCTTTAATTTTCAGCTGCCTCAGTTTTGCAGAAGCCTTCTGAACTATGTGCTCTGCAGGCAAATGATCTAGCACCATTCCTTTGCTATCACAGGACGTTATCACACGGGGCAAATCTGCTGGTTAATCCACATAAATCCCAAACAAAAACTGGATTTGTGCCTCGCGTTTTCACACGACATCGCACAGAAACTGGACAGAAAGTGGACAGAAATTGGTGTTATCCAAGATCTTTTGAAATTCGGTAGTTTTGAGGAGATGCAAATGTGAAATTATGTTAATTTCGCATTTACCATAATGTGAAAAGCAAATGCGCATTTGGAAGCATTTCCCCGCATTTTCCCATGGTTCCGCGGGGTTTCCCATGGGTCATCGAGGCAGCGTCTCTTTATTACGTTTACTTCCGGGTTTGCTTGGGCGACAAACCTGCCGGCCAGACATGAGCCTCTCTGCTTCGTCTTTCTAAATATATCTTGTCTTTTACTAGAGATATCGGGCCGTGGTTGATGTGGGGTTTGTGAAGGAACACAATTGGGGCCAAAACACTCGGCCAAAGCAATGATGAAATGGGGAAAAGGAAGTGACGAAAACAACATCCGCCAGCCGCAGCGAGGGCTTTTCTCACTTGTGGGAGAACGTTAAATGCGCTTACTGTAATTTGCGTTTAAGGTAATTACGTGTGAAAGCCATTTGCGGAATGAAGGTTTATTTTCGGTTTATTTTCGGGATTTCCACTTTATTATCGCTTTGTGGCCCAGGTGTGATAACGTCCACAGTCTTGTCATCCTCTTCCATCTGGATAATATAGTTCAATCTGCGGTAGGCACTTGATCATTTCCTTGTTCCTGCAATACATTGAGAAGATACTCACAGTGCCTAATCATCCCAGGCAGCTTAATGTCTGCTAGCCTAGTTAATTCTTTAAAGTCATGGTTGAATCCCTACTTATTTTAATAAAAAAAAAATTAAAGTGTTTCAGATCAACATATTCTTTTAAAATGTGAAAAGTATTAATTCCAGTTTTGTCAGAATAAATGTTCCATAAAAAACATTATCTGGGGAAGGAAAATAACAACAGAGAATTTCCTGTTATTGTTGGCAGAGTTTCTTGCATAGCACTTTTGGGAGAAGTATTCTCTGATATCAGTTAGCTATATATTACATAGCATTGTTCATCACTACAAATTACAAACTGAAACCCAATCTTAAGAGTTAGCAATTGCAAGGACAAAGAAATAGGTAGCATATATTGTACAGTGCACCTGCCAAATCTGCTACCTATCTGCAAACTGGAGCTCCCAAAGATCAACCCACCCCATATTAATCAATGGTGGCGCATGCACGTAGCTGTGCCGACACAGATGCATGCATGACGCCACCCATTGACTAACATGAACTTGAGCTCCTGCATTTCCCCCCATCTTCTGGGGGATGGGGGGCAGAACCAACAAGCCCCTGCAGATTTAAAGAGACCACTATAACTCTGTCTCCCACTGAAGATTTATTAAAATCTTCTATAAGGGTTACATCTCTTACAAGCATGTCACATTACTAGAAAACAGCAGGCAACCCCACCTATCTCACTCAATGGCTCATCTGAACCACTATCTTTACTTTAACTTGGACAAGGCTCTTCAGCTTGGTTTCCATTTGTTGTTGTTGTTGCTGTGTGCCTCCAAGTCATTTTTGATTTCTAGAGACCCTATAGCAACCCTATCATAGGGTTTTCTTGGCAAGTTCCTAAAGAGGGGGTTTGCTATTGCCATCCTCTGAGGCTGAGAGAGTGTGACTTGCCAAGGTCACCCAGTGAGGTGTCTTTTTAAAATGCTTGAGAGGGAATTGGAGCTGTGGTCCAATGCTCCAACCACTACCCACCACTGGCTCACAACAGGGGGCATTTCAATAGGAGTTTACTGATATTGCATGGCAGTCTGTGGCTTAAAGTAAAATATCTCCCAAGACAGTTTTTAGGATCCCGGCTATTAGCAAAAACAGCTGTTTAAAAACAATTAAGCAATTTCAGTAATCATGTTTTGATCACAGTATGCTTCCAATCAATGGGCTGGAAGAAAGTTAAAACTATGTCATGGTGTACTTGGATTTGTTTTTGCTGTGTGCCTTCAAGCTGTTTCCAACTTATGGTGACCCTAAGGCAAACCTATCATGGGATTTTCTTGGCAAGATTTGTTCAGAGGACATTTGCCTTCATTTGAGCATGCAACTTGTCCAGGGTCACCCAATGGGTTACATGGTCGAGCCATAACCAGGGGATTGTAATCCAACCCTCAAACCACTATGCCATGCTCTCAACAAACAAACAGCTGAATATCTATTTGTTTAACATCTAAATATGTTTTAAGTGTTTTTTTAGTTTTAGTTGTTTTAATCACATTTAGTTGTTTTAATCACATTAATAATGTTGATGTCTAATTCCTTTTAACTTCTGTAAATTAATGTTTTACTTAATTTTAGTTGGAACGTTTAAAAATTATTGCAAGCTGCCTTGGATCCCATTTTGGGAGAAAGGTGGGATATAAGTGCAATAAATAAAATAAATAGTATTATTGTATATCCCCAACATGAAACTACTTAATCATCATTTCATAGTTTTCAGACTCCCAGAAACCAATCCTTTTTGGCCTTATCAAAGCCCTCCCCCAAAAGTTCAAAGTTTGGATCTCCACTTATGAAATTATTCTGGCTTTATCGAGAAAGAGTAGCATTTATTCTGCCCGCAACAAGAATTAGAAAGTAGTTCTGAAAAGATACCTCTAATCTGAAAACCACAGAGAGGATCTAGCATTCTTTAAATTTAGACCACAACCACACATTCAACAGAAATCCAGGTCAAAGTCTGGATTTTTGCCAATCAACTGCACAGCAGAGAGAGCTGGACAACTGATTTATTTTATTTGAGTACAGCATCTACCCATTTTAGCTGCAAGCATCTCCATACACTACTCCTCCACTATATTATGCTCACCCCACTGTTGCGCAGCTTCGATGTACCAATTCCAAGCTTCGATGTACCAATTCCAAGTATCTGCTTGCAGGTATGTATCACTTTTGGTGGACTTGGCACTAAGATGTCTCCTATTTTTGTGCCAAACATCTGTGCAGTCTGAAAATGTACTGTGCTTTTAAAATGATTAGCTGGTCTGCTAGAAGGAATTGATTCACTTGTTCTGGGTGCCACAACGTATATTTCAAAACACATGTAGCCAAGACAGGATGATAAGGCAGAACTGATGCCTGCACAAAGAAATGTGTGAATATAGAACTTTAGCCTGTAAAGTACCACAGAAATACTTTCTGCTAGAAAATCTACACTCCAAAATTTTGGTAACTGGTAATTCAGTTACCACAGCAACTGGAGAACCCCATGGTCAACACACAAATTATCTTTATGAATCATAGCTACTGGGGTAAGTCCTTTCATTTGTGCATCCTTTCCCTGTTAAAGAGAGGATTCCTCATTGTTTCCAAACAACTACAAAGGTCACCATATAAAGATTAGTCATCATAGAAAGATTAGCTGTAGTGGAAATGACTCATGTAATATGGCAGTAGATTTTAAAGCTTGTAAAATTATGACTACTTGCTTAATTTTCCAACTACGCTTGTCCCTCCGCATTTGCTGGGGTTAGGGGCACAGGACCCCCGTGAATGTGGAAAAACCACAAATATCAAAAACACTGTTTTTACCTGAGATAACACATCTCTAGAAATCTTTAAGTCCTCCAGTGCAACTCTATGGTTGACATCTGCCATATCTTGACTATAGAATTGTGCCGGGGGAGCTACAAATGCCTAGTGGAGTGTTCTCTGTAGGAATCTCTAGGTCCTTCAGTGTGACTTTTGGTTAAAGCTGACCATAGAGTTCTGCTGGAGGACTTAGATATTCCTAGAGAGAACATATTAATAAAATCCATGAATAATCAAATCCGCAAAAGTCAAATCCGCAAATGTGGAGGGATGAGTGTACATGGCAGCTCTTTCTAAAACAACCCCTTCTTTTTCCTTATAAGAAATATATATATTAAAAACCAGAGTAAACAAAATACTTATGCTTTCTTACTATCCCTTGTAATACAGTTACATAGGCTTGAATGGTGCACGCCCCTGCACCCCATTAATCTTAACAGAGGTCGCCCCTCCGTGAATATTCAAAACTGCAGATCTCAAGTCTGCGAGAACGGAGGAGTGACTGTAGTTTTAGATAGGCAAAATGTTGCTAATGTGCTCAAATACATCTACCCTAAAATCATTATACAATAAAATTAGTACCCCCCATTTATTTTTATATACAAATGCATAATGCATAAAGCCACAAGAAGTCTGGGGCAGAACCTCTTTCAACACATGCACAGAGAACACATGCAAATCTGGACTGATGAGAATTTTTGCCATTTGGGACTTATTCAAGTTTTCAAATAGTTGTTTTTGCACAAAAACAGCATTTTATGCACAGGAAACGGTATCTTCTCTGTAGAAAATAATATTTGGGGACAGAAATTTTACTTTCTATGCAAAATAATAATAATAATGATGATGATGATGCAGTTTCCTGCACATAAAATGCTACAGGTGGGGACCTATTCTGCATAAAATTAGCTTGTGTCTCGTACACACAAAATACTTTTTTTTGCACAGGAATATTATTTATTTAAGCTGTGTCCTGCACACCAAATACTATGTGAATTTTGCACTGAATAAGTCCTGCATTGTGATAGTTTTCAAGAACTACATAGTTTTTAAAGAAGAATTTTGAAGAAAATTACTAAACTTACCCATTTCTTCATACAATAAGAAAATGAGAAGAATTACACCCCTAGCTGGTAAGAGGCACTGTTGTGGTACAAACATGGAAATTCTCAAATGCTGCCTCGTCTATATCTTTAAAACATTAAATATAAACACATAATTTTAATTTTTAGACACTAAAAAGTAATTTTGTGAGTTCAGATCAAAATGTATTCTTTGTGAATGGAGAAAAATGTCTGATCATGGACAGAAAGCGCTAGTTTCCTGGTCCAACTAAAGAAATATAATTATTCTTGAACTAAACCCAGAACATTTGGTGAGTTATAGAAATAACTTTAGTAGCCACAGGAGGCATGAAAAAAGCATTTCTAGAACAGTTTACCAGAACATCATGACATCCTTTTATCCATGACTAACATAGGGTCTCTGTGTTTGGTAATGTTTTAATGTTCAAAGGCAAATTGAAGAAAATGTACCAACACAGAAACTCTAAAATCCTGCCTTTCCCATATTTTTAAGCATTAAACACAAACACAATTTTAGCTATTAGCCTGTTATTTGCAGATCTTCTGAGGCACACAGATTCAAATAAACATAATGTTGCTTCATACAAGATAAGCTTATTTTTACATTTCACACAGACACAATATGCTGCTTGTTCTACAGGAATGTGTATCCATCTTTGGCGCTTAGAAAGGAATGCAGTTGAACGTCCATCTCCCATAAAATATTTAAGTAGTTGCACATAAGGATTAGGCAGAAAAGGAGAACCAATTTCTTCATTTAATGAAAACATCCTTTCCCACTTGAGTTTCCAGTAGGTATTTGGGGGAGCTGCTTTATAAGCAATCCAACCCAAGCTAGTAATGATGAAGAGCAAAACAGGGTGAATTGGTACCTAATAAGAGTATATATGCCGAGGGTGGTTTTTCTGTTCTTGGCTGTGTGCCTTTGGCCAGTTTAAAATTGGCAAGCTTTTTTCCAGCTGAAAAAGATGCTCTGTCCTGATGGAAGGAAGTGCTGCAATGACCAATTAGTCTTTGTGGCAGAGAGAAAGGCATTTCTACAACTGGCACAAAGTTCACATTTATAGGCCTCCTCTGCAGTGCAGAAATAATGCAGTTTGACACCGCTGTAACTGCCATGGCACAATGCTACTGAATTCTAGGATTTGTAGTTTTGTGAGATATTTAGCTTTCTCTCTCAAGAGAGCTCTGGTGCCTCACCAAATCCCAAGATTCAACAGCATGGAGCCATGGCAGTTAAAGTGGTCTCAAGCTGCATTATTTCTGCAGTGCAGATGTAATCTCAGTCAACTTCATAGTTTGGTATACAACAAAAATGTAATGCAAAAGATGTATTGTTTTGAGTGCTGATGCAAACCACTTCAGCAATCTCTTCAGTGCTAGAGAAATGACAGACTAACTTGCTTTGTTTGCCACATATACCTGTGTATAAGATGACCTCATGTATAAATTGAGGGCATGTTTAGGGGTCAAAATTATGGATTTTGATACGACCTATGGATTAGTTGAGGGTAAAACGTAGAGGCATGTAACAACGAATGTAAAGGATGAAGCAAAGGAAACCATGAATTTACAAAATTCTGGCAGCCATAACTGTTTGTGCTTGCCCTTAAAGCTACAGTAAATGGTGGCTTTGAAATGTGTGAGGAAGGCAACCAGGTGCAAGAGGGGCTAAAATGGGCACATGTCAAAAAGGATGTAAAAGGTAAAGCAAAGAAAATGGCGACTATGTTAGTAGTGATTACAGCCTTTATTGAGATAACTTTGCCTGATTTTAACTCAGAAAAGCTGACAAACAGAAACAAAAGTGTTATTCAGATCCTACAATGGGATGTGTCCTATATATATATAAGAGTTAAGGTATAGTACTTAGAATGACATGTGGATAAGTTGACCCACGGTTTTTTTTAGGTTGATTTTCAACTAAAGTTTCTAGACACAGACACAAGTATATACAGTAATTTCTTCAATGTTCAAGTTACGTACGTTATACTTCACTATTAACATCTTCTCTAGCTTCATAAGCATACAGCGATATTGAACAATGACAGGGAAAAACAAGCATCTAATTCGCTTTTTAAAAAATACTGCAGAAAATGCTACAGGATTATCACTGTAGTACAGCCACTGCCCTCAGTCCCTGAACGGTTGTGAACAGATGCTTCTGACCAAAGAGAGTGACAAAGGGCCTTTTGCATGAGCACTTGTGGGGCAGGTTCACAATGCTGTGTCACCACCTACACAGAACAATGAAACAGACAGTGAGAGAACTGCTTGGATGAAATTCAACAGCTATGTCCCATTTGTTTTCCTGCCTGAGGACACAGGAAGCTACAACTGCAGCACATGCAAGCTCTTTGCCCGGCTGGAAGATACATTGGAGGACTTCCCGTAAAGGTCAATTCTAGCCAAGGAGATGGAGCCATCTATGCATGGATTAGCTTCTGTCACCATCCAGGCAAAGCAAGGCATCATGTATTCTTGAGCAAAGTATATTAAATTAAAAATATAAAATTGTTAAAAACATGCAAAAGCAAATGCCCCCCAAAAAAGCCTCCCTGGGTACAATTATATATTAAAAGCCTGCTTGAAAAGAAAAGTTTTTGCCTGCCAGCAAAACGCAAGCAGGGAGGGAGCCAGCCTTGCCTTTCACAAGAGGGACTTCCAGAGCTTGGGAACAACCACTGAGAAGGCTCTCTCTTGTGTCCCCATCAAGCACACCTGCGATGGTGACATCCAGTATATCTCACTGTTTCTCTAGTGGGTAAACTGGGTACGGACTGAATGATGGAAGAAACAATGGGCTGTAAAGTGTGAAAAAGTGAATTTTGTGGAAGAGGCTTGGGTTCAACCAGATTGAAATGGAGTCTGCATCAAACCTATAGTAAGAGGGGGCTATAAAGCGGGAGGCTGAGACCTGTCCCGCTGAGGTGACTGCTACAAGGAAAAGCACTTTGATCGAAAGGATTCAAAGTGGGATTGTAGTCAAAGAACTAAGGAGGGGCCTGGAGAGGGCTTTGAGTACCTTATCAAGGTCCCCAAAATAGGAAACAATGAGCACCAGAGGAATTCAGCAGACGCACCCCTCAGGAGCCTTTTAATCTGTGGATGTGAAGAGATAGGATGTTTACTAGAAGGGCTGACAGATCAGAAGCTAGAGTTATTGCTTGCCTGCATATAGGATGAGGTTCGAGGCCTCCTGTTTGGAAAGTTGAAAACTCCCTTAATGCTAGCATTGTGTGAAAAGATGGATTTTCTGCAAGACCATCTCAGAAAAGCTTTCCAGAGAGTATCAAATTCATCAATTCAACAGATGTACAAAAACTGATTTTAAAAAGAGAATTTTAGGTTTAGATTCAGGAATACTTTTGTATTTTGGGGTGAAGGTGTATTTACAAAAAATAATATTCTCATGCATTTTAAAAAAAGAGTCAGAGTACTTCAAAGACAGCACAATTAAATTGTGGGATTTATTATCACAAGATGTAATGATGGCTGTCAACTTCAACAGGCTTAAAGGGGAGTCTGGACAGCATGGAGGATGGGACTATCAATAGCTATTAGTTATGAATGATGCATATTTTTGCCATGACCTGAGGCAGCATGCCTGTTTGGCTAGCAGTGCTTTTATATCCTGTTATATACTGCAAGTTCTACTTTGTTTTATCTTTTCACTTTCAGTACAAATGTTGAACACCATGTTGCACATCCCTGTTCTAGTGCCTCCTTCAACTCCTTCTCTTATTACTCATATGCATGTTTACTTTTCTCTGTTCATATACACAGCACATTTTACATACAGGTTGAGTCTCCCTTATCCATGACTCCAAAAGGTTATTCCTGGGTGTTTAAGATAGTGACACCTTTACCTTTGGATGGTTCAATGTACACAGATGTTTGTTTCATGGACACATT
Organism: Phrynosoma blainvillii; assembly: GCA_026167975.1. Taxonomy (NCBI): domain Eukaryota; kingdom Metazoa; phylum Chordata; class Lepidosauria; order Squamata; family Phrynosomatidae; genus Phrynosoma; species Phrynosoma blainvillii. The sequence continues at coordinate 118,174,275 of JANUYF010000003.1, forward strand.
TAAAATATTGTGCAAAATTACCTTCAGGTTATGTGTATAAAGGGTATGTGAAACATAAATGAATTTTCTGTGTAGACTTGGGTCCTATCTTTAAGATATCTCATTGTGCACATATATAAAAATACAAGTATTCCAAAATCCAACAAAAATCTGAAATTCAAAGCACATCTGGTCCCAAGCATTTGGGATAAGGGATACTTAACCTGTATGCTTTTCTTCTAAAAGTGAGTGTTTTATTTCACTCACTTTTACCCAGCAGGGAAAAAAATTAATTCCAAGAGCAAATATCCACACTTGCTCAAACATTAGACCAGGGGTAGGCAACCTTTCCCCTTTAAGGGCCGAGGGACTTCAGCTCCCAGAAGCCTCAGCCATGTTGGCCAATAGTCCCATGTTGGCCAATAGCTCCTGGGATTCTGGGAGATGAAGTCCCTCGGCCCTTAAAGGGGAAAGGTTGCCTACGCCTGCATTAGACCATGCATATCTCCAACAAACTCTGCCCTCATTGTCTAGTCTCTATGCATTTATACATTCAAGAATTCTTATCTAACCTATATCCTAAAAGGCAATACAGGGCATGACATTGTTTAAGTTAGTGCTGTTCTTGAGCCAACACCACCCTGGCATCATGAATGTGACAAATATTAACTCTGACACTTGATTTTGGAGCACTAACAAGCTATACCTAGCTGAAGAGTGCTATGAAAAATGGTGATGAAACTAATGTCTTCCACTGAACTTGTATTGGAAGCAATCTTCATTTTGTTTCCTGACAAAAAGGAAAAGAAAGAAGCCCCTGGGATCTTCTCAAAGACTTGACCTCTGTGTGAAGTGGAAGAGCAACTTCTTTCAGGAATACAATCCTTTCTATTGAAGCAGCACTGCAGATTGTTAGAATTTTAATGTGTTCACATTAAGTGATGGCTCCTGGCCAGATGGTAATCTGTACTAGCTTTCCAAGAGGCAAGGTAGTTTGCCTCCCTATGCTATATCTCAAAAACAAAAGTGTATAATCAACAATACTGGTATTTATAACAAGAAACTAAATAGGATTATTTTACAAAAGTATACATACTCACACATGCTCAACAGGATAAACCTAGTCCTAAAATATCAAAGTGAGACATAGCTTGGTTATGCTGGTTGTTCTGCACCATACTTGCAGCTGTTTAGTCAGGTGTCACTAATACACTGCTAACATCTTTCATGCATGGAAGGAGAAAATGTCCTTGCTATATTTGCTACTGCTTGTGACTCCACCTACCAAAGTATTCGGCTATGTTAACATCCAAGGAATATCACCAGCTCTTTCCTGAATTACAAAGTTGAAAAACAGTACAAATCTAATGTAAAGCTCTTTCCAGATGAGAGAAAAATACTTTTTTTCACTGAATACAGTGAATACTAACCAATGCTGATAGCTCAGTCCTTTCTCATTGCTGACTGCAGGATGGTGATCTTTCAACATGTGAAACAATTGTGCTGCAGCAAGGAGAGGAGAGACTTCTTGTTCTCTGGGCTTTTTATTTATTTCAACAGAGGTGCAGAATTTCAGAAGGTGGTGACAATGCATGCAGCTTGAAATGAAGTGCTGTTAGATTATGAAAGGTGAGCCTTACCAATATTCTTCAAGGTTCACGATACTGTGCATGTGCATCTTTTAAAAGAACGATGATGATTATATTCATTTATATCCCACCTCATATCAAAAACAATACAGATTAAAAACTACAAAAAAACTATACTATTGGACTGAATTGGTGACCAATGAGATAATCCATAACAATATGGCTTAACGTTCAGACAATAGAAACATTTATACATTCTCAATGCATTCTAATTCCTTCATAGAATTAGAAATATAAACAGGACATGGCAGTGGAGTCTTTAATGTTGGTGTTACCTGGGAAGGGTGTCTGGCGTGACTGGGGAGGCAACTGCACAACTGGCCACCCTAGACTGCAGGGATGATGGTGGCTGGGCATGTGTGGCACTCACTCATCCTTCTTTCTCTGGTGCCTTGGTCGGTTGAGGCAAGTCAGCCAAAGCACTGGGGAATGGTGCATGCACTCACTCACTCACTCACTCCTCCTTCCCCACTGCTTTGGCTTGCTGAGCCAGAGTGGTAGGGTAGTGGGAAAGGAGGGAGGGGTGTGCATTCGTTCCCCTTTCTCTGCCACCTCGACTCCCTTGAGATCCATGGGAGCAGAGAAGTGGTGGCCCCTGGCAGAAGCACCTCTCCTCCCCTGCAGTGGAACCAAGTGTCACTCCTCCTCTGAGGTGTCACCCAATATGGTCTGCACCCCCCTCAGTAACGTCACAAGGGAAGTATGAGAAGGGTAGCTGTTCTAAATAACGGTGTGCACTGTGCTCCATACTTCTAAAACATAATGTTCAAAACAAAGACAACTGCCACTACTAAGATATCTATTCAGTATCAGTATATAAAGAGTGCCTCTCCCTGTATGTATCTGCCTGGGGACTGAGGTTCTCTGAGTGGTCCTCTTCTGCCTTCTACTAGAGGAAGAATTATACAGTTACCCCTCCGTTTTCACAGGGATTCGTTCTGGACTCCCCCCCCCCCGCAAAAACGAAATAACCGCAAATATTCAAGCCCCATTGTTTTGAATGGCTGCACTCTCCTGCACATGGCCCTGTGTGTGCACCACATACGTGTCTGCCATTTTATCTCTCCTTGCTCAAAGTCTGCAAACAGGGAGGGATGACTGTACTGTGGGAAGACATGCCTTTTCTGCTGTGGCACCCTAGTTGTAGAGTGCCCTCCCCGTAGAGATCTGATTGGTGCTGAAGTTGTCCTCCTCCTTGTCCTCTGCCTCCTCCATTTATTTATAGCACACCTTTTCCCCAACCCTGGAAATCAAGGTGGCTTACAAAAGTCGGAAGAGATACATACAGAAGTTCACACTATATGTAAATTAATATGGTAGATTAAAATCATACTTTGGTTTCATTTCAGTGCAAAGTAAAAATATGGCATTTTATTAAAGTCTTCAGTGTCCATTTGCCCCCAAAATGTATTTCCATACGGGTTTAAATTAATTTAGTCTTTTAAGTTGTTTTAACCTGTTAAATATGTTTAATATGATATTGGCCTTGTATTATTTTAAATTCTGAATTATTTTGATTGGTGTTGCTGCTGCCCTGCGGGCTAGGAATATTTTAATAAATAAATGATCAAATATAAAGATCTTTGACAGGTCAAGTAAAAAGTACACAAGAAAGCTTCCAGTTTATTTAGACATCCTCAGAAATGTTAACATAGTAATTTGGTGATCTATTCCAATCTTGGATACGTCTATGTCCCCCAAAAATGCAAAGAATCTGCATTTTTAGCTTTCAGCTCCACAGAGAATTAATATCATAATATTCTAGCAGAAATTCGAAGATAATAGTTCTCATGAGTCACATATGTTTCTTCACAAATACAGGAAAATGTACCACTTTTCAGTCCAGACATAACCCATAGAATTTTAAAATAGCTGTTTGGTTTCATAACTGAAAACTGTAAGTAAACAATAAAACTGCCCAATTATTAATAAAGCCGCAGAGGAATGCTGTACAGGATGCTTTGTAGCATACACAAAAGCAGATCCCTATTACCCTGCATCTTTGTGGCTCTTTCTTTTCAGTTTATCCTTTTGACAAATACTAGTAGTTACTGATCTAAATCTAATTGTTAGTCCCAATTAGAATAAGCCCATTGCATCAATGGGAGCATGACAAGTCAACAATTGGATTTATGTTCACATGTGCAAAGAGAAAAACAAGAAGCTGATGCTATTTTTGCTATAATTCCCATGCATATCTCCCCACCACCATCACCACCATAAAAGACTTTGGAGGATTAAGTAAGATGCAGCTGTTTTGATGAGGTGGTAGCAGCACCAAATCATAGATTAATTATTAATACTGTTTTTCAGGAAATATATTTATCCCACTGAAATGTCTTCTTTCTTCCTCAAAATCAAAACTGGAGAAGATTGAGCACAGCTATGCTTAAAAATCTGATTTAACATTTGCTATGTGCTTTATGGGGTTTACATTATACTCTTTCCAGCCACTGGCTTCAAAGACAGCTTGTGGTAAACTGATTTCTAGAACCATAGAGTCAGGAAAGGAAAGGCCAGAAAAGTTGACAGTCTTGTAAGAGCCATAGCAGATTTTCTTTTAATGGATAAAATAAAAGCTTAATAACCTGTTTTGTTTTGTTTTTTAAACTAGGGGCAATTCCTTGGCTCAGGCAGCAGGCATCTACTCTTGTCGGATCCCTATGTGATGAGTCACACTTAGCATTATGATCTGTCACAGAAAATCATTTTAATAAGCTGTCATACCAGAAAAAGAAAGAAGGCAATGGCCTGCAAGTCGCTATATTCAAACTGGATTGCTTCCAGAAGTATTGAGCTCGACTGAAAAATGTCTCCTCCAATGTGAAAAAAGAATTATCTTTTGGCAGGAGTTGCTCTATCAGGCCATGTATTATTCCATTTTTTGTCTCTTTGAAAAGAACACACAGAGCTGCTGAATGGGCACAGTGTAAATAAACTGAAACTCTGAAGTTGGATTATCACCTAAGTGTTTAATTAAATGCATTACATTTTATGCCTAAATAAAAGCAATGTTTTGCTAAAGAAATAAAGGATATATAAAATGCTTAGCCAAAAATTGTTTTAAAAATTAAAAATTAATGGCTTGGCCAAATTTAGAAATGTTACATATGTCTAGAACTAGTAGCTGTAAAAAGGATTATGAGAATTCAGAAGCTCAACATGATTATATAAACCTGCAGAGCTGTTAATTATTGCTTATTGTTTTATATCGTCTATTTCAATTAAGAGCCAAATGCATCATGCCACCTTCCAAAGTGTCTACAACTTTATTTTTGAGGGAAACAATGAATCAGTTCCCACACCTTGGTATCAACTTACCACCTCACAAAACTATGTGGCATGAATCCAACCTACGTGTAGTACAGGTATTGTCGATACACATCTTCCTACCTGTTTTCATAGGATGGGCTTAGACATGTACATGAATAGACAATTATGTTCCATGCAAACAGCAAGTGTGTCTTGTTGCTTTCATTCAAATGCCCTTTCTGTGCTTGGGGAAAGGGCTGATGGAGAAGATTTGCAAATGCCACATCTCTTGCTAGTTGTGCATAATTTATCAAATCACTTACGCCTGCTAGCCTTACTTGCAGCAGTGCTCTAATGTACCAGTTCCCAGAGGAACTACTGCAGAATTGCATACTAAGTTTTTCACATCAAGTAATAAATGAATATAGCATGGCAATTTTTAAAATGAAAATAGCAGTTAAGGAAAACTCCAATGTGAGTCAAGAATTACACTTTTTTCTATTTCATGAGACACAAAGCAACTTCAGAAGTTTACAAATTTTATTAAGTGTATTCTGCATAAACAAACATCTAGCCCCCTCCCACACACACACATACACACACACTCTTTCCCATAAACCATAAAGCTGAAAATCACATACAAGTCCAGGTCCCTGAAGCAACCAGATCTCTTAGATTAAGGCAGGGGTAGGCAACCTTTCCCCTTTAAGGGCCGAGGGACTTCAGCTCCCAGAAGCCTCAGCCATGTTGGCCAATAGTCCCATGTTGGCCAATAGCTCCTGGGATTCTGGGAGCTGAAGTCCCTCGGCCCTTAAAGGGGAAAGGTTGCCTACCCCTGGATTAAGGTGTAGGTAACATACAACCTAGTAGCCACTCAAACTCATTGGCCACTTATGTGGCAGCTATTGGTGCTGATGATGCCAATACAACTGTGGCTCTGAGTTTTCAGGCTAGTGTCAAAAACCCCTCCACAAAAGCCCTTGTTGGCCTTCACTTTCAAATAGGAAGGAGATACTCTGCTCTGCTATCTACAAGCCTCCATGGCAGGGGTAGGCAACCTTTCCCCTTTAAGGGCTGAGGGACTTCAGCTCCCAGAAGCTATTGGCCAACATGGGACTATTGGCCAACATGGCTGAGGCTTCTGGGAGCTGAAGTCCCTCGGCCCTTAAAGGGGAAAGGTTGCCTACCCCTGCTCCATGGTCTTGGAAGGCACTGTGGCACCTTCCTGCACTTCAGTCCCTATATCTGCCATCAAAGCTGGCATTCTACAATTGGTTGGATTGTCCTGCCAGCTGACACAATAAAGTTGTCCCCACCTCCAATTTTTATCATGCCAGTTACAGACAATTATTTTCAATCACCGCTTTCTGCCTGCAATTTCATGTGCAACAGCTATTACAAAAGAGATACGAGTATGAATAAGAATGATTTGGGCACAACTGAAGCAGTATCAGTCAACATAAGGACTGTTAAATAATGCTCTTCATAAAATCCACAATGAAAAATTGTCAGTATTTGTGCCAGGCGTCTACATATCATTTTATCTCTAAATAATTTTATAAATTCCATACATTTTATAACTCAAAAGGAACCTAACAGATGATTAGTAAAATGGAAAGACACTATTGTACTGTGCATATTGTTCAGTGCCTGTTGTGTCATACGTTGCACTGATTAACAATGACTTAAGTTTACTGTGACAAACATGCTTTGCAATATTTATGCATTTACTTATTTACAGGAGGCAAAATGAATCTTCCTTTTAAAACAATGTACCTGGAGAATGTGTACCAAGCTTAAAGCAAAATTATATTCTCACAACCTTTTTATTTTTTATATTTTGCTACCCTCTTGCCATCTTTGCTGTTACTGCAGGAGCATACTTGATGGCAAGGTGTGATGGCTCCTGCAAACTAATTTGTTCAACTTTCCAAAGTTGCCTTCCTTTGCTTTAGTACTCTGAATCTGAAACACAGTGGCCACCTATAAGAAGGAGCAAGGACACAAACCTGCACTCACCACTTAACAGCCAGACTCTCCAAATAAAATGTGTTCAGCAAATACTGGGCAGTTAATAAATATTTTAGGAAGTCATGTTATAAGGTGTTTAGTACACAGTTCTATCCAGCCAACTGTATTTTCTAGGAGAAAAAAGGGTAGGGCAAGAAGGAACTTGAGAAAAATCTATGTTTATACTTCCAGCTGATGAATTGGCTTAGTAGAAACACTCTAGCAGTTCTCCTCCCCTACCCATGAATAGACGCTTTTGAAAAAGCATATGTAGTCAGCAATATGTCCGAACACTTGCGTATATCATTCTGAAGTTGAAAGCATATAAAATGTGATTAAAACTACAACAAGTGTGAAGGCTGAATTCAATACTTTACAGAGATGTGAATGGCATCTATTTACCATTCATAAGAGATTCAAAAAGACAAACAGGCAGGCTCTACCTTTATTTGACAAACATCAATCGCTGCAAGTATGTAAGCTTTCAAGCCACACAAAAACATCTTTATCACACAGGACAGTGATACTTAGCATAATGCACATGCAGGAACTTTCAATCCTGTCCCAGATAGCAAATTCGCATATAGCACATCAGGTAGCAAAGGGGAACAGAAAAAGCTCAGCGTTCATGGGTGCCACAGACTTAATCATGCATATACCAGACCCTTTGAAAGCAGTGTAGTCCCAGTGACTTCAATGGGTCTTCTGTAAGGATGACAAAGGTTTGTTCCAATGCCCTAATAGGGCTCCTAATTAGATTCTTGTATTTGATATGACAGTTCATTACCAGGAGCCTGAATTCTCTGAAGTTCAAATTGTAAGTGTTTAGTCATTAATTCTGTTCAGCACCTTTTGAGGTGCCTGGCTGGTAATAGATAATAATTAATATTAAGTGACAGCGCCACACTCTCCTATATCATCACTTTAAAACAAATTTCTTTTCTTAAGAATTCATTTTTCCAAAAAGGTATTGGGAATGAGATGCCAACATAAGCTCTAGAGTGGTATAGCAGTTATCGTGTTGAACAAAGACTGTGGAGACCTAGGCTGAAATCCCTATGTAATAATAATAATAATAATAATAATAATAATAATTATTATTATTATTTATATCCCGCTTATTGACAACAATGTAGCCATCAAGCTCTCTGGGTAATCTCAGGCTAGTCACAAATTCTCAACTTCAGTGTTACTGTGAAGATAAACCTGAGGGAAGGGGACAGGGATGGGCTTTTCCAATTCACAACAGCATGGTTTGATATAAGGAGCGCTGGTGGCATGGTGGTTAAATGCCAGTGCTGCACCACAAGGTTGTGAGTTTGATCCCAGGGATCCAAGTTGACTCAGCCTTCCATCCTTTTGTTGGCCAGTAAAATGAGTACCCAACTTGTTGGGGGCAATTGGTTTACAGATTATAAACCACTTAGAGCAGGGGTAGGCAACCTTTTTGAGCCGGGGGCCGGGTTGCTGTCCCTCAGACAATTGGGGGGGGGAGAGCACCATAAATAAATAAATAAATATTTTTAAAAATAAATAAAAAATAAATATATATGCATGCACACTCTCAGCCCCAGAAAAGCCACGGCAAAACCCCTGTGGAGATTTTGCCAAGAAAACCCCAAGAACAAGTAATAACAATAATCAATATCATCATGGTGGGAGGCGGTGGCGGTGGCGGTGGCGGCGGCAGGGGGTGGCAGGACCGGCCTGGGGCCGGTCCAAAGGCCTCAGGGGGGCGCATCCGGTCCCCCGGGCCTTAGGTTGCCTACCCCTGACTTAGAGAATGCTAAGTTCACTTATAAGCGGTATAGAAATGTGACACTATTGCTATTGCTACTGCAGTGGTTCTCATACTGTGTGGGGCGGGACCCCTGGGGTATACAAGAGTTGCTCGGGGGGGGGGGGAGACTTGGAGTTCCTGATCCCTCTTCTGTTTCCCAGACTTTTTTTTTTTTTTGGGGGGGGTCTTGTCTGGGATGAGAAATGGAAGGAGGGTGTATGGAGCCTCTTCCTGAGGGAGGAGGAGAAGGAGGAGAGGTATTTCCTTATAAAATGTTAAAAATAAAAATATACATGAATGTGTGAAGGAAATTAAGCACACTACACAAATGAAGTATTTTTTAATGCATACACTACACTGAATGCCCACATGTCAGTCTCCCATATCAGTTACCGTATATACTTGTGTATAAGTCTAAAAAATTGTATCAAAAAAATTGACCCCCAAAACCTGGGTTGACTTATACATGAGTCAATATGGTAATAGACTCAAGCCTAGCTACTTCTGTAGGGAACAGGAAGGCTGGGAAGGAGGAAGAAGCATCCTTTACATCCTTCGTTACACATCCTTAAGTTTTACCCTCAACTTATCTATAAGTCATAGAAAAATCCACAATTTTGGCTCTAAAACCTCCCCTACTGATTTATACGTGAGGCCGATTTACGGTTGAGTATATACAGTAGATTAAGAAGTACTGCTGTAAGCCACAGTGACCCTAAGGCAAACCTATCATGGGGTTTTCTTGGCATAATTTGTTCCAAGAGGGTTTGCTATTGCCATCCTGAGGCTGAGAGAGTGTGACTTGCTCAAGGTCACCCAGTTGGTTTTCACGGTCAAGCCGAGATCAAACCCTGGTCTCCAGAGTCCTAGTCCAACACTCAAACCACTACACCATGCTGGCTCAGACAGTAGCCTTTCCAAATAAAACAAGTAGAGAGATACGTATTTTTCACCATATAAGACACACTTTTCTTCCCCAAAACGAGGGTGGGGAAGTTAGTGCGTCTTATAAAGTGAATATACAGGCCGAGGCCGAGGCTAAAAGGAGGCCTCCTTTCAGCCGCAGCCTTGGTGGTTCAATGGGCTCCTCCCATCCCAGGAAGAGCCCATTGAACCACCCAGGATGGGGGTGGAAAGAGCCCCCCCCATCCTGGGTGGTTCAATGGGATCCTCCTGGGGTCGGAGGACGTTCTCCCATCCCAGGAGGAGCCCATTGAACCACCCAGGAAAAGGGGGTGGAAAGAGGCCCCCTTTTCCTGGGTGGTTCAATGGGATCCTCCCGGGGTCGGAGGACGTCCTCCCATCCCAGGAGAAGCCCATTGAACCACCCAGGAAAAGGGGGTGGAAAGAGGCCCCCCTTCCCTGGGTGGTTCAATGGGATCCTCCCGGGGTCGGAGGACGTCCTCCCATCCCAGGAGGAGCCCATTGAACCACCCAGGAAAAGGGGGTGGAAAGAGGCCCCCTTTCCCTGGGTGGTTCAATGGGATCCTCCTGGGGTCGGAGGACGTCTTCCCATCCCAGGAGGATCCCATTGAACCACCCAGGAAAAGGGGGTGGAAAGAGGCCCCCGCATCCGGGGTGGTTCAATGGGATCCTCCTGGGATGGGAGGACGTCCTCCCATCCCAGGAGGATCCCATTGAACCACCCAGGAAAAGGGGGTGGAAAGAGGCCCCCGCGTCCTGGGTGCTTCAATGGGCTCCTCCTGGGGTCGGAGGACGTCCTCCGATCCCAGGAGAAGCCCATTGAAGCACCGAGGACGCAGCTAAAGGGAGGCCTCCTTCCACCCGTGGAACGGATTAATTTCGTAAGTAGAGGTACCACTGTATTTGATTAAGATTCTTTTTTTCCTAGATTTTCCTCCTTTAAAATTGGGTGAGTCTTATATGCCGGAGCGTCTTATATGGCGAACAATACGGTACATATCCCACGCAGGGATACTAACCATGTCACATTGCACAGTATGAAACACTGTGTACTCCACCTCGTAACTTGTAAGATATGTAAAACTCTTTGATCCCCACTACTGATGGTGGTACATTGAAGAGATAAAGCAAAGCAAAAATTCCTAGAGTACTGACCTACCTAACCTAACAATTCTACAGGATGCTCAAACAACTTTTCAATACTGTGTAAATAAACTATAGCACTTAAGGAAACCACCTAATTGTGCTGTTGTCTTTGGACAAAGTTCTTTTTTTAAAAATACACTCTCTCCAAATATCTAGTTAGCTATTGATGTTAATAGCTATGGAAAAAGTTTCAGGGTTTGGTCTAGAAAAAAGCAATAAAGAAATGCAGCCTTGTCTGATGGTTTGTCTAATTAGCAAAGTGAATTAGACAAATCATGAAAGAAATATTTCTGGCAAGACAATGTTTAGCACTGAAGAATTTGGAAACAAGTCCTTGGCACTAAGCCTTGTCTTCCCTCTAGTTAATGGTTTATTTGTTAACATTAAGTGCATCTTTGCACTATTTGTCATGTTAATTCCTCATTGTATTTGACAGCAGACTTGGTTTAGTGTATGACTGCAGTATGCAGTCCATAATACACTTTTTGAAAACTATTTTTGAGCAATAGGGAGGACTATAAATAAATAAGGAGCAGGGAATCCCATGAATGTTCTGAGTTGCAAGATTTTCATCTCAAATGGTGGGTTTGTATTTCAGTCTGATGTCTACACCACCTCCGCCACAGCAAGAAAATAAGCAATGCAAACACTGGAGGAGTAGGCTCACAGTCCAATTACTAATGAAGTCTCTTTCAACCATGAATCATTTCTCAAATTTCATTCACAAAGCTTCTGTTTTAACCATGAATATAGCAGTGGTCTCCTCTGTTTCTCTAGGGCAGTGCTGTTGAAAGTGGCTGTCTATGAGTCATCAGCTACCAGTCCCTGAAAAATTTCCAAAACAGAAAGAAAAAATTGTAGCCAATGGGCACACATATAGTACCATTCCAGGTGCATTTTGGGGGCGGGGGGGGACTACCACTCTCCCACATCAGTTAGATTAAGAAGTACACTCGTTCCTCCACATTTGCGGGTTTGATTTTTGCGGATTTGATTATTCACGGGTTTTACTAATATGTTCTCTCTAGGAATATCTAGGTCCTCCAGCACAACTCTCTGGTCAAGTTTAACCAAAAGTCACACTGAAGGACCTAGAGATTCCTAGAGAGAACATTCCACTAGGCATTCATGCTCCTTGCATGGTTCTGTCATGATATGATGGTATTAAGGAATGAAGATATGAGGGCATGGTGATATGGTGAAATAATGCTGTATAATATGTGGGCTATTGAGAAGGGACATTAATTATGCTAAATCCAAGCCTGGGAAACAAACGGGAAGGGCAGATGGTCAGTTGTGGAAAGGAGTTGTAGTTTATGATCTCAGCCTTCCTGCTATAATTGGAGCTGTGAAACAGGGATGACTTTCTTCCCGAGGGGAGATTTAACACAGGAAGGGAAAGAGGGAAACATGAAGGGCCCTTTGATCTTGATGTCGGAAAGGGGAGCTGGAGGATGGGAATGTATTTCTGATGGTCTGAGGGGGATTTTCTTTAGTTCTAACACTGAACCTGGGACGGGGAACATTCTGTCTCAGTATTCAGAATAAATCTTTAGTTTTCTACTACACTACGATGTTGTCTTGGTTTCTGGGAACTGGGTCTGCCAATCCTTACACTCCTCCAGTGCAATTCTATGGTCAATGTCTGGCAGATGCTGACCACAGAGTTGCACTGGAGGACCTAGAGATTCCTAGAGAGGTGTTCTCTCAGATAAAAACAGTGTTTTTGTTATTTGCAGTTTTTCCACATTCACGGGGCTCCAGTGCCCCTAACTCCGTCAAATGTGGAGGGATGAGTGTACTGCTCTAAGCAATAGAGTTGGCCCTCTGTATCTACAGATTCTGCATCCACTGATTCAACCATCCATGGCTTGAAAATATTTTTTAAAAAATATATTCAAAAAGCAAACTTTGATTTTGCCATTCTATATAAGGGATACCATTTTATTACGTCATTGTATATAATGGGACTTAAGCATCCATGGATGTTGGTATCCACGCAGGTCCTGGAATCAAACCCCAGCAGATACTAAGGGCCCGCTGTAATGTGCAACTACAGAAACTGGTGAACTACAATTACTGTCAAAATACAGTTTTGTAACACACTTTTTAAAGCATTTGCAGTTGGAAGCAAGAATAGTACAAAAGCTGCTTTTAGAAGAGGAGCAGGTTTTTCAACTGTACCTTCTAATTCAAACACCTTTTAGTCTGATTTAATTATGTTGTTTACTGAAATGTGAAGATCCTAGCACTAATTATATTCAGAGACTGTATGTGTAAGGCAACAACAAGAAACCGAAATCGTGAATTTCCCTGTAGTTTAAGTAGCTTAGAAGTGGAGCAGAATCTTAACAAACCAGTCTAGCAAATTACCATTAACTAACATATGAGCCAAGAGAAACCATCACTGCATTTGCAGTTGCAAACCAAGGCTCAATCCCACTGTCAATTCTTTTCACATAAGAAATAAAGAAATGTGGAAATTGGACAGGACTTCAAACTGTGCTGAATCAAATGTTAATCTGGCAAAACTCAACTAAAACTTTCTGCACATATATCTTAGCCACATAAAGCTTAAAAAATATTCAGAGGTGATATTTCAATGGATCCATATTTTTCTTTCTCAGTACTACCTAGTTCTTTAAGCAATTGGCATTTATTGATTTCTAAGCAAACTTTGAATGGATCAATCACTTTAAGTCTAGTCCGATCATGACCATTTATATCTTTTATTACATGATATAGGAATGCATACCTTAAAATTTGATTTCAAACACAAACTGCAGTTCTTATAAGCCATATACTTACATTTCATGCATTTTATGTGAGCAATATGCAAACTCTCTCACTATACAGAGTTCATGGTATGGCATAACAAGGGAGCTAGATGAACTAGCAGTGCTACTCTACCTGGTAATTGCCCTGCCCTGGATGGATAGCATGAAAATAACCACCCTAGATTTCTACACACACACACACACACACACACACACAAAATTGTAGGATATATGGGAAATAGATCAGACCCTGGCACTCACTTTATGGCTTTGACAAAAGCCAGAACTAGCAAGAGATTCATTCTGCAATTAACTACTGAGAGAGCTCAGTATGAAATAAGCTCAGACCCTTAACATGCAGACAGCTCTAGGGAGAGGCACAGTGTCTGCATCCTCATCACTGCACATAGTGATGTTGGGGAAGTAAAGCAAGGAATTTGATTATCTTGTATTCCTCAATGCCTGCTGTGAAGTTACACATGAAAAGACACTCTTTCCCCTCACCAGGAAACTCTTTTGGAGATGGGGAGAGGTTGTTGAGCAGTTAATATAACCCACAGATATTGGCAAAGCATGAACTGATTTTATAGCCTTACCTACTTTTTTCCATCTAACTAGCTGTCCAGTTCAATAGATTGGATATGTAAAGCTGCATAACCATAATGAGTGGTACCACCAGTGACCAGCAATTAAGGACCTCAATTTTTAATTATGAATGCTCCATTTTTCCCATATTACTGCAATTCAGCTGCAGTATATCTCTATAATGTCGCAGATTAGAACACAAAAAATTGCATTTCTATTAGCTCAAGAATTAGATTTAGAGAAGCATTTACACTGCTGCTAATACCTCAGTTATCCACCCACTATTTGATGAAACCTAATCCAACCCACCCCATTGAACTATATAACTAAAAGGAGGCCCAGAACTTTAACACATCATTCCGTTACTTGGACAGCAACGTAAATGTACAATTTTTTTGGCAATACACCATCACCAGTCTTACACATCTAGCAACAACAGCTACATTAAAACGCATTTGCTGTGTTGACTGTAACATACTATACATAACACCCATTGCTTTTCAATACCAAGTTATCCAGTGTGCTGTGAACATGAAATAAAATAAAGAACAATTCAAGGAACAAAATAAGAAGAGGAAAATGAGGCAGCAGTGGTGGGAAGAGGAGGAAGATTAAGATTTCCCACCAGAATGGAATATGAGTTTTTAAGCGTTCCAGCCAAAAGAAACCAGATATTCACTTCCATTACTTGAAATGAATTTCTTTTCACTAAAGCAGGGACGTGGCCCTTGCATTTACCAGACCACTATGCTCCCTGAATGTTTCATGGAGTGCCATTCAGCTTATTGTAAAACAAAATTTCAGTACAGGTTGAGATTCCCTTATCCGAAATGCATGGGACTACAAACATTCCATATTTCAGGGTGTGTGTTTTTCAGATTCTGGAATACCTGTATTTGCATATACATAATAAGACATAATGAGGCTGGGAGAGACAGAATATCTGAAATGACGGGAGGCATGGACTCCTACCATTTCACAAATCCACACATCTCTCTCCAGGCATGTCTCCCTCCGACTTCTCAAATACCGTACAGGTATGTACTATGCTACTTGTGTCATAGTTCAAAAAGTTTTGGATTTTGGAATACAATTGCTCCTCAGTTTTCATGAATCTGTTCTGGACCCGCAAAAATGGAAAATCACCAATATTCAAGCTCCATTGGTTTGAATGGCAGCACATGCCTGCACGCACCCCATTTTGTCCAGTGTGTCCCTCCCCACCCGCGAATGGGTGAGACTGTGGACTCCAAGTCTGCAAAAATGGAGGGATGCCTGTACTTTATATTTTAGAATTCTGGATAAGGGATACTCAACCTGTACGCTCATCCCTCCACATTTGCGGCTTTGACTTTTGCAAATTTGTTAATTCACGGATTTTATTAATATGTTCTCTCTAGAAATATCTAGGTCCTCCAGTGCAACTCTTTGGTCGACTTTAACCAAAAGTCTCACTGAACGGCCAAGAAATTCCTAGAGAGAACACTCCACTAGACATTTGTAGCTCCTCCAACACAATTCTATGGTCAATGTCTGGCAGATGTTGAGCATAGAGTTGCACTGGAGGACCTAGAGATTCCTAGAGAGGTGTTATCTCAGATAAAAACTTTTTTTGTTATTAATGGGGGTCCTGTGCCCCCAGCCCCAGCAAATATGAAGGGATGAGTATACTGTGTTTTGGGAGGGAGGCTCATAAAATGAGGGGAGGGCTACAAATTGCCACTTCTGTTCTAGTCATCTAATTTGGAAAAAGAAAGCTTTTTACCGATTCCTCCACACCAAGATTATACTAATGGCAGGGCAGAGCAGAGGAGGGCAAACCTATTACAGAGTATTTCAGCTGTAGCCATTTGGGAAAGTATGGAAAGTAAACAACACTGTACCACTTAACTGAAAAATACAGACTGCTTTCATTCAAATCAACTGTTACACTCCATCACTTGCTAATATTGTACTTGCAGTATCATGAGTTCAGTATGAACTGCATTTGTATGCAGATCAGACCTTAGTGCTAATAGAAATCATGTTCTACACAAACATTATATGTTTCTGCCTTTTACTTTCATTCATTCATTCATATGTTCTTTCTGTGGATGGGGAAAGAGGTGATAGAGAGGGTTTGCAAATGCCCCATCTCTTGCTACTTGTGTATAATTTATCAAATCACTTACGCCTGCTAACCTTACTTGCAGCAATACTCCAATTTACCAGCTTTCAAAAGAACAACTGCAGAACTGCAAACTAAGTTTTTCACATCTGGTAGTTCATAAATGGCCTGGCAGCTTAAAAATGAGTACTCCTGATGCTTAATCTGTGAGCTAGATTATTTCGCTATGGTAATTATTACTTATTAAGTAGCAAAAACAGAGGAAATGAAATTAACTGGCAAAATGGGGAGACAAATGCTCATCTCAAAAACACTATAGTCAGTCCCCTATACATAACTACAGTAACTCCCACATCCAAAAACAAATCCACAGAAATAAAGTAATTACAAAGCAGTGGAACTGTAGATTTCTTATTGAGAGTCTATTTTAGCAGCCCGAAATTGACATTTTGCTATTTAAAAGTCTTATTTTTAAAAGAGGTTCAGTCAGGGAAACAGGGAAAGAGACGCAGCACACATTTTGAATAAATGTCTAACCTTGCACAGACACAATACATCTGCACACCACTCTCTTCAGAGCCTGACATTGCATCAACATACCTACTATGGCACCAGGACATGACCGATTAATACAGGATCTCTTTACTATAGCTTTAAGATGTGGTAAATTTTGTTTTTCTGAAACACGACAGAACTGAAGATAAAAGCTCCAACCCTCAGCAGCTCTTGATCCTAGAGGAACAGAAGCCTTTTCAACCTGTGCTGGGTACAAAAGAACCCCAGCTGCTTTTGCCCAACATATATTACTACTAAATACAGAGACTCTGAACAGACTCTTGAGAAAATTGACAAGTATTCTTTCCATGACTAGTTTGTAAAGGGTTTTCTGAACTTGACAGCTGCTTCACCCCAATCATCAAATTAATTTCAAGCACTTATTGTCATATTACTAAATTTATTTGAGATACCCGTACTATTTAGTTTGAATTTATGAACTTAATGTCAAACTATCTGCTATAGGAAGGACTGATTCCTTAAATTCTATGGCAAGGGGATGAAAGCTAACATCAGCCGATCAAGTAGACTGGACCTCCAGATTCTCATAGAAATGCAGTCTTTGGGGCTGGCATTAAACACTACAGAAAATACATATGGCAGATTTTACCAGCAGAGTTTCCATCCAATAAGTGGATTATGAAGAAGAGGGGGAAGAGGAGGAGGAGGAAATCATCACCATTAACATCATCAAGCATATTAAGAGCTCTTCCAAATGAGCAGCTCCTAAGGTTATACCTTTATCCCTCCTCCACTATAGGCAAAATTGTCACTGACATTCAAATTGCTGGAAATATTGCATGTGTACAAACCTGCTGCTATGTACTATCCACATTAGTGAGTGTGCGCAAATCTCTGTGTGAGAGTTGTCATGGGTTTGGCCTCTGCCACTGGTGGCAGATAAGGCTTTGGAGTCCTTGTTAGCATCATGGCCAAATGTTGACAACTGGCTGGTGACATAGAAAAGGTTAAGTTGTACTTAGTGAGTTTGTTAGATACCTCTTTTTTTGCATTAGCTTGGCAGTTTGAGGTTGAGCAAATATATGAAGACTGAGAACCATCAGGGGCGTGATTTTTCCTCTGTTACACATGCAATCGAGGGAGGGGGAGATGGGTCATGCTTGCATACTTTTCATTTGATTCAGCACTGTATAATGCTTGGGAGTCCACCTTCCTTGGACTCAGCCCAGGGTGCACCACATAGCCAGCCAGCCATGGGGAACAGAATTACCAGCCAGGGATAGTCTGACTAGCATTAATTGTTTAGAAGCCTAATTTTACCATTGACTGACAGGATGCTGGAATGTGTCAGCAAAAAAGGGTTGGAGTGCTGCTCTACTGTATAACATCGGCTGCATCATTTATCACCAGTTAAGCTTATTTTACAGCAGTAACACGTGTCATTATTCAGTTCCAAGGGAAGTCTTGGGGTGACCAGAAATGAAATACAGTTCCAGAACAGAACAAGGGGAAAGGGAGGGGGATATAATTCACCTGAGAAAGCATTCCCCTACTGGTATATCTAGTAGGTCCTCAGTATCCAATGGGATTTGGTTCCAGGACCCCCTGTGGATACCAAAATCCATGGATCTTCAAATCCCATTAAATGGATCTGGATACAATGGTTAGTAAAATTGTGTCTCATATAAAATAGCAAAATCAAAGTTTGCTTTTTGCAATTTATATATTTTAAATCCATGGATGCTTGAAGCTGTGGATAAAGAATCTGTGGATATGGATGATACAGAGGGCTGGCTGTACATTTCTAATTTGTGGTTCTGTCTCTGCTCATTTAGACTCCCTTCCGGTTGTTTAGCCAGTCCGAAGTCACCTGAAAGCAGAAGTCAGTGCTCACTTCTTATATTCCTCATTACAGTGTGTCCCTCTTACTACAATTTGACTCTCTCTTGAGGGTCACATATTCTATTCCTCTCCTGTTCTCTGAAAAGGAAGCCCCTTTGCACAGATGAGGGTTGAAAAATACCAAGAATAAGAGGGGAGGGGGAAGCACACATAAATACCAAAAGTAGAGATTTCAAATGAATTGCAGGTATTATGCCTTCCACTCTGAAAATATATTCCAGCAAGGTAAACTGTTTGAGATGATCCTTCAGTGAGAGGGATACTTAACCAGTTGAAAGAAAACTACCTGTATACAGATACACACACATCCCGTTCACCACAGATATTACTCTCTGCACTGTCAGTCTCTGGAATATGGGCATAAAATGCCAACCTTCTTTTGGAAAGGCAGATCTAGGAGCAGTTGTGATAAGTCTTTTTCAGTTCAGAAAGAGACAAGAGCTTCAGCATCAAATGAGGCATCAAATCTGTCCTACGTGGGGCAGCTTGGACCTTTTAAATTGTTTTCCTTACCGAAATTTTGTCACTGCACTACAAGAAGGAGATTTCAAAAAAACAACCTGTTTGGGGGCAGGCAGGCAGGCGTGTGTGTGTGTGTGTGTGTGGGAGTGTGAGTTGTGAATGACACCCTCATGTATGAACCAAAATGTTGCCTAGAGAATACATGTGATTAGCAGATCCTTTTCAGCTCTAGTAGACACATTCTGCTGGGGAAAACAACCACCTGCAAACAAAGACACCAGTCAGAAATTATATTATGCACGAGTACTTAGTATTTGGTAAGCAGATCCTGATTATAATAAAATGCAACATGTATTGTGGTTTAGGCTTTGCAATTGCATGCATCCCTGTATATGGGAGGAAAAGACAGTCTACAACCCTAGGCTAAATTCCAGAAGCTGTCTGCAAATGATTACTTCAAGCCTCTGTCAAGAGGGACCTTTGCCTCCACTAGGCTCCCACTGGAAGAAAAGGGAGAGGAAAAGAAAGAAGATGGCCTCTTTCACTTGCAGTAAAACTGATTCTGCCACCTCTGCATGTGGCCCAACAGAAGGGATGCAGTCACCTCCAAAAGGAATGCAACTCTCAACTAATAAAACATTGTTACCCCTGCTATTCAGTGTGTGGATGCCTGCAATGTTACGTTTTCTGCTGAAGGGTTATACTGTAAACACCTTTGTTAAAAATATATTTAGCCATGTGCTATGTTATATATATCTCATAAGCATGCACAAAAATCTAAAGGTTTTACATTCAGTCTTACAGGCAATTCTACAGAACAACTTATACTCACTTAACTATACTTTTACAGTACTACCATTATTAGCAGAGAGCAACTAATGCTTCAATTTCATTTGAAGGCTATGCCATGACTTTGCACCTGATGGAAGAGGAATCAGAGCAGAATGTTGTTCAGCCCACTACCACCATCGCTGCAATAGATGCAAAGCATTTACACAGCAATCCTATGCAGGGCTACTTGGAGAAGTAAATTCCACCCTTTTCAGTGGTGCTGTACACAGGGATATCCCGAGTCAGGATCCTGAGTCAGAATATTAACCGGTCCACCTAGTTCAGCATTATTAACTCTGACTAGCAGCATCATATAGGGCAAAATGATTCCCCAGTCCTACTGGAGCTCCCTAGTAGTCTTCCATACAAGTACTGATCAGGCCCAAACCTGATTAGCTTCCAAAATCAGATGAGATCAAGTGTGTTCAGAGTGTTACACAGGCAATGATTTTAGTGATGTAGTGTGTGTGTGTCAAACGATTACAGCTCACTAAATGGCTTTAAATGTTGGGGTCCATCAGTGTCATACAACTTCTACCTACATTAAAACTGATAAAAGCACACTTTCACTACCAGAAAGCCAAAGTTCAAGCAAAAGATGGGATCTAACGACATTTAATATGGCATCACTGTATCTAGTGCTTGGATATATAAGACTTTGCAACAGAAATGTCATTAGGAGGATGTGGGAGAAAGTCCGGGCTGCAACAGGTGACATCTACTCCCTAAATATCTGCCTTTTGGCAGAAATGGGTTGTGGCATTTCCCTATGTCCCTTCAAAACACTGAAGAAAAGAGAGGCCTCTTACAAGCAAAGGATTATTGGTGGTTCCACCAATATGTATGGCTCTATCAAGGCTGCAAGCTTTTCAAGATCCTGTTTTGCATTTGTGGAATAGTCTTCCTTTGCACCTCCAGGATCTTACCTACTTTTGTAAAGGGTTGAAGACCTTCCTCTTTGATTTGCTGGACTGAGTTTTTGAATGTGTCTGAAGTGATCAAGATGAGTAGTGACTGATAAGGAATTTGTTTTTAGTATATTAATACCGTTGGCCCTCCTTATCCACGGATTTTTTAATCCACGGATTAAAGCATCCATGGCATGAAAATATTTTTTAAAAGTATAAATTCCAAATAGCAAACCTTGATTTTCCATTTTATATAAGGAACACCAGTTTACTGTGCCACTGTATTTAATGGGACTTGAGCATCCACAGATTTTTTGATCCAAGGGGAGTCCTGGAACCAAACCCCAGCAGATAACAAGGGCCCACTGTATATTATTTAAGTATTTTAGCATTTTATAGTGCTTTGTTTTATCAGCTGTTTTTGATTATATATGTCTGCTGTTACACCCTTTGGTGGAAAGGGTATTATAAATGATGTTGTTGTTGTTGCCCCAGGTTTTTAAAAAATACATTTAAATTTTTAAAAGCAAATTTATTTATTTTTAAAATTAAAAATATGTATTCTTTAAAAAATTTCTTTAAAAACACGACATCTTACCAAACTGCCACTTTTACCACATGAAACGATGTACATGTAAATACATATAGGCTGTGCATATGTTATTGTAATTTAAAGGTATAATTTTAATTTTGCCAGTTGCCAGTATGTCATGACTATTACCAGTACATTCAGTGATACAATGGAATTATAATCCATGAGTAACAGTACTACAAAAAAACACTACTAAGGTGTCTGTGTGGTGTGGCATGGGAGGAGGTCGATGGGGAAGGGTGACCCCAAGAGTTACTGCACCAGGCGATGCCAATCCTGGTGATGCCAACCCTAGTGATGCTTGTTGGAAAATTTAAGTTTGCATTCTCCTTTCCCTCATTATATAGATAGGTACTCCCTCCCTCTCTCTCATTCTAACTATCATGTGACTTTGGTCACTGAATCTTGGAGGCAGCTTAACAGCTCTCTCCAAAGATTCTAAACTGCAGTCAGCAGTCAGTAAACAGCAGCTTGTTGTTGTGGTTTCTTCCTGCTATCTAAAAGATGTTGAGATTTATTTCTCTTTATCCACACCATCTCCGGTTAGATTACGTTTTAGTTATTTTATGTAAATATTTATTAAAGCCATTATTATTTGTTTTTAAACCACAAACTACATGTTTGTCATTTTTTGAGTTAGTCTTTCTTCTTTAGGAAAGCATATTTGGAATAAAATGACTAGACTCACACGTCTGTTGTAGTGCTGATGAAAGCTGGACTCTAACAAGTTCAACGTTCATATTTGCACATTTTTGTTTCCCTTTAAAAGGGTTAACACCCTGGGAAACTTAAATTGTACCCCAACAATGCCACTACTTTGAAAATTGTTAAACATGTTAGAAGGAAAAAATTCTTCAGATACTCACAAAGCACATAATCAACAGCTCCTATGTTCAACAGCCTTGAATAAATACTAATTTAGAAACTGCTCAAATGGAGGCAGTATTTCCCCAATAAAAAGCAAAAAATCATTACCACACAAAAGCTTTAGCAGGATTGATGCAGACCATGACTCTAATGTTGCATACCCTAGCATAAAATAATTTACACAAAGCTCAGGGAGGGGACATTTTGAAAGATGTGCAAGCAGATGCATTTAGGGGCCAAAACAAGCATACAAGGACAACAGAGACCACTATATTATAAAAAAAGCATGTGCTTTCCAATAAAACAAAGAAACATCTTCTATTTCTTTACATGTAATAATAGTAGCAGAAAAAATGCTAGTAACAAGCTTTGGAAACCTAACTCAGTAATCACATTTTGAGCGTTTCCAGCTTTAAATAATTTGCTCCAGTAACTGATTGTAAGGAAGATCAGAATCAACATTTGGCTAATGATTTGTTTTACAGGATTTTTATTTTTTTAATGGGTAGGATGTAACAGATCCAAAATGTTACCTGTATAACAAACACATATTTTTCCTGTAATCATAAGAATAAACTAGCACCTTTTAAGGTCAAGATGACAAGCTTTAAAAGAAAAGAAAAAAGAACGAAAAGAAAAAAAGGCACCCTGAAATAATCTAGTAATGGAAATAAAGTTGTAGCTGTCAGTCAATACAGCCAGTAACCTTGCAGCAGCCCAAGGTTATTAGCAAAGCGCTCACATTTGTACTGCCAGGGTTCTCCGCATCCACTGCTGCCTGCTTTGCTGAGTGTGTGATGTATGAGAGACCGGGAGATACTCATGCTGGATGATGAAACTCCCTCTGCATACTAAACAGGCAAAGCAGAGGAGGATCACTGCATAATGGCTGGAATTCCCTCTCCCTTGACTCACAAAGAATTCCCCCTTCATGCAGATTTCAGGCAGCCTTCCTGATCAGCAGCAACATGCACCAAACGGTTTTTTAAAATACTATCCTTCTATCCTTTCTTCCGAATGTTTGGGAATTACCTTTTGGTGCAGGGAACTCCCATACTATGTCCTAGAAACATAGGAGTTTATCCCACGGTGAAAATTGGAAGTTTAAACGGGTCAGAACCCATGGTTATCCAGAGTATTAGGCTCAATTGCGCAAATGGTTTTCACACGACATCGTGCGCAAACCGCTTGGAATCCGACAGGAAAGTGACATGAACCAGCAAATATGCATTTTTGGGGAAATACTGTAAATTCATTTCTGTTTAATTCATGAATTCGCTTTTTTTGTGCAATTGCTCTGGTGTGAAAGCCATTTGCAGGATTTTCCCAATTTCTGTATTTGTTGCCAGATGTCCCATGGTTCTTTGGGGCGAGTTGCCAGGGCTCTTAAAGGAATAGTTGCTGAGGCAAAGGCTGGGACACAGAGAAAAAGCTTGCTTCTCCTTAGTCTGTGTGGATGCCTCTTCTCCCTTGACCTTCCCCATTAGCCAGGGCTCTTAAAGGAACAGCTGCTCAGGAAAGGCAAGGACACCGGTTGCCCAGAGGGACACAGCCATTTATGCTGTTTTTCTACCTTTCCTACTTCTTTGTTTAATGTTTTATTCTTTTTACTTAGGTTGGATGCCATTTCTTGGAATGTAAGGGACAGTGCAGTATCTTTTTATAAAGAAAATTCTGTAAATAAAATTGTTTACTTCTCTGGGTGATTTCTGGTGATGCAGCTACTTCTGTACGCACACACAAAAAAGTGACTCCCAAACCATTATTGAGAATTACACACATCTGTGTGAAAACCAAATGTGTGTTCTACCCTCTTTCTCGCTTTAGTAATGAGGTTCTAATGTGTTATGGTGTTCTGTGTGTGAAAATCATTCGCGTTTTTTGCGGGTTATGGCCGTTTAAACATTATCAGGATGGAGGTACATATGGTTCTGTGTGATAAACTCCATAAGGCAGTTCTGTAGTCCTTTTTGGTACAAGGGACTTGGAGAATTTCCAGCAGTCACGAGCACTGTTCCCCCAGAGTTCTGATATTACAGAATCTGTTCACCAATCTGAATGTTTGGCGGCTCAATTAACATTCAGGGCATATAAATATGAGTAACAGGGAGATTTTCCCAATGCACAAGGACACCTCAGAGATCTAACCTTCATATTTATGTATTTTCTCTGGCTGTTTCTAGACACACTATAACACACCGCTGGAATATTTTTGCACATTTATACTAGCACCCTTTAAAACAGAGTGGGCAGCAACTCATCAAGAGTTTCTGACTCAGCAAGCAACAGCAAAATGCCTGATTTTCCTCCTAAATTAAGGTGCTGAAGTCAAGAAAGGCTCAGAAGGATGATGATGTATATTTTTATGAAAAAGAACAGTAGGGTACACATTTCAGTTACAACATTGACAACCAATTTGCCCTGGCTGAAATGTTCTTCGGTGGGTCTTGTTCTGCAGTTCTGTATTTGCCTTGCTAAGACATTATTTTGAATCTGTCTGACTGGTAGCCCTCCATATGCTAGTGGGACACAGAGTATATCTTTGGAGATGAACAGATGCTTTCCCCCTTTTGAAAGAAAGGACAAGTAGACATAATTCTGTGTGTCTTTGCAATTACAAATACTCACACTACGTGCAGAGCAATCAAACCTGCTCAAACCAGGTAAGGGGAAGGAAAGTGGGAACACTTTTGTCAGAAGATACATTGCCAGATGGTTTCCAACCTCCTTTAATGCCCTCTCCCACCCAAAACCAACGGAAGGGAGTTAATTATGCCAGCGTCTGTAATGATGTTGTTTCATGGCCTGTTTGTTCATGTGTCAGGTGCAGAAGAGGGCTTAGATTCCAACACATCCACAGCCTCCTTCAACTTGCATCTGCAATCGCACATTGGGGGCCCCTCCAATGTGGAGTCCTGAAGGTGCATCAGCAGCAAAATGCTCAGCCTCCATTCACTTAGCGCAGTGCTACTCAAAGTGGTGGTCCATGGACTGGTGAGCCACTGGCTACAGGTCTTTATAGAGAGTTTGTAGGAAAGAAGGAAACAGTTCTCACCAGTGGGCACAAACATGGTAGTGGCAGGGAAAATGCCAGATAGCTTGAAAAGCAATGACCTAGAGGAAATCTGAAGCACCCTGCAGCAACCCACACTGGATTGACAAAATGGCTCCCTGAATTTCTACAATGAACCTTTCAATCATCATATAATCACCTAATTTCCAAGTGAAGCTTTTTTGTCTTTACAGGAATTCATCCATAACTGCATTACACACGCAGCAGAGGGTGGTTATCAGCAGACTCTGAAATTTACATAGGTATAAAAAAATAGAGCTGAATCTGCACTGCAGAAATAGTGCAGTTTGACACCACTTTAACTGCCATGGCTCCATCCTATGGAAACCTGGGATTTGTAGTTTGTTGTGGTGCCAGAGTGCTCTGATGGAGAAGACTAAAAAAACCTCACAAAACTACAAATCTCAGAATTCCATATCAGTGAGCCATGGCAGTCAAACTGCATTAATTTTGCAGTGCAGGTTCAGCCTAGGAAAAAAACATGAGGAAACAAAGGAAAACCTGCTCTTAAACAGCCCAATGAGACCTCAGGTGAACAAATTATTAATTGAAAGGGGGGGACCCAACAGTTGGGTGAATATGGAATAAAATGGAGTGTCTTAAAGAAAAAGATCAATAAAGGCACATCAACACGCATTAAAAGAATACAGTTAAAGTTATCTCACTGTCTTGGTAGGTCATTTCAGGATCACATTGCGAATCTATCTTGGAATGCCCCCAGGAGCAGATTTGAGTGGTTCCCACAGAAATTTCTCAATATATTTGATATTTTAATGCAACTGAAATTGGGACCTTGTTGGTCTACCCACAGATCCAAGCCAAGAAACTTCCAAATGGAGAAAAGAAACAAACAAAAGCCCTCTGAAGACTAGCTGGGAGAAAGAGAAAGGAATTGAATGGCTGGAATGTTGATTAAAACATTGCTCTTTGCCATTTGCTGGTTTTAATCCCATTTATAGAACTTCAAATTGTTGAAAAACATAATGGCAAAAACTAAGGATAATTAGTTTTTGTGGGTTTTTCGGTCTGTGTGGCCATATTCTAGAAGAGTTTCTTTCTGAAGTTTCGCAAGCATCATTCAATTTCGCTGAAGATGCCAGCCACAGATGCTGGTGAAATGTCAGAAAGAAACTCTTCTAGAACATGGCCACACAGACCAAAAAACCCACAAAAAACTATGAATGCCGGCCATGAAAGCCTACGACTTCTAATGATAATTATTTTTAAGAGAACTACAGAGTGCTCCACAGCTCAGTGGAAGTAGCACAGGCATGAACTATAGCCAACTAAAGCCCAAACGTCACCCTAGATCAGTGATTCCCAAACTTTGGTCCTCCAGGTGATTTGGATTTCAGCTCCGAGAAGCCCCACTTGGCTCTGTCAACGGTCAGGAATTCTGGGAATTGAAGTTCAAAACATCTTGCGGACCAAGTTTAGGAACCACTCCCCTAGATTATTCACATGTTTGTTTTAGAAGACTGTCTAAATTGTCCAATTTCATTTTGAAGGAACCACCACGGAGGACCTGTTTTGGGCTTGCTCTCAACCCAGGCCTTGTGCCAGTTGCTTGGTGAAAACTATTCCCTCACTCTTGGACATGTTCTAGGTCAGTTACTACAGCTGGAAAGCAGGCCCCAGAGACTTTTCCCAGCACCCTATGTGGTACTTAGTGGTTAACTGGCAAAGAAGTCAGTATGTTATGTCAGGGATGATGGGAATTGTAGCTCTTCACCTCTGGCTCTAACTCACCACCTTGTTATGCAGCAGAGCTGACCAGCTTTCATCAGTGGTTGATGCTTCTTTCCCAAGCAGCAGAGTTTCAGAGAATAGGCTGAAGACCCTGACAAACTCTCCAAGCCTTCTCACTCTTCTTCCTGAGATGTCTCCAAACTTCTCCAGGATTCTTCTGGCTTTTGTATCTTCCCTCAAGACACCAGACAACTCAGTAGTCTTATATAAAAGATCTACTTTATTCTACTATATACATAAATACTATATGCCCTACAAATCACAATCTCTACACTTCACAATATCTCCAAACTACTCCACAATGTACATTAACAAACATTGCAATTTATAGCCATTGTTAGACACCACCCACCAGTCAGTTTCCACCCAGTGGGTGTGTACATACATCTTGATTGGTCCACATAGATCATCCCATACCTAAGACCAACCCAAGTGTTTCATCACTTTACCTTGACCACTTAATGAGTCTCAGGTGTTTGCAATCTATCACAGGTGTTCTCAATATACCTTCTATAACTTTGTCCTTGGCTCTCAAGGCTTCTTAATTATATTATCTTTTTCACCTGTGTAGCTTCATGATTGCTCCTGCTTAATCACTGTGACTTTCACATACACATTTTTATTTCTATTACTGTATATCCCATGTTGCTTTTTCCTTAACAATCCCCTCCGAAATAAAATATTGTATGTGTCTTACAATGTCATTCCAACCATTTGTGTCAGTCTTTCATGTTTTTCCGCCATCAATGCTTTTGTGAACAAATCTGCTATGTTGTGTTGTGTTTCTATATATCTCAATTCTATTTTACCCTTCTGAACCATGTCTCGCACATTTTGATATCTTACTCCAACATATTTTGTTCTGTTCTTCAAACTTTCAGTTTCAGCCATTGCTATGCATGACTGTGAATCTTCCAGAATTTCTACTGGTATCTTGTAACTTTCATTTAAATCATTCAATAATTGCTCAACCCACTGTACCTCATTCACTATCTCATTTAAAGCTGCGAATTCTGCTTCAGTCGTACTTAACGCTACATTAGTTTGTTTTCTACTTCTCCAGACTATTGGACTTTCACTGTACTTGATTATTATTCCTGTAACTGACTTCTTGTCTCCTAATTCTGATGCAAAAGAACTGTCTACATAGCAATCTAAATCTGAATTACTGTTTCTAATTACCAATTTCTTATCTAAAGTTCCTTTCAAATATCTTAATAAGTGTTTTACTGCTGTCCAGTCTTCAATTTTTGGATCATTAACTCTTCTGGATAATACATTTACAGCATATGAAATGTCTGGTCTGGTGTGGCAAGATATGAATTGTAAAGATCCTATTATACTCCTGAATAAAGTCTTGTCTTCAAAATCTCTAGTTGTTTTTTCAGATACTAAACCAATTGTCATTGGAGTTCTTACTATTTTAGCATTTTGTAATCCACACTTTTCAATCAAATTTTCAATTTTCTTTCTCTGGCTTAACAAATAATGTCCTTCTTCTGTCCATTCAACACCAATACCTAAATAAGACTTCAATAAACCTAGATCCTTTAAGACAAACTTTTCAGACAATTCTCTTTTTACTGATTCAATTTCCTGTTTTGACTTTGCTGCCATGCACAAATCGTCTACATAAATCACTAACACTATGTCTCCTTTTGTATAGACACATGCATCTGCAACGCTCCTTTTGTATCCTAGCTTAACTAACTCGTCATTAATGCACAAATTCCATGCTCTGGCACTTTGTTTTAACCCATACAATGCTTTTTTCAATTTATAAACTTTCTGACTACTATTTTCTTCAAAACCTTGTGGCTGCTCCATAAAGATCTCTTCATCTAAACTAGCATTCAAGTAGGCTGTTTCAAAATCAAAATGTTCTACAACTAAATTCCTTTTTGCTGCTACAGCTAGAACCATTCTCAGACTTTCTGGCTTTGCAGTTGGAGAATATGTCTTATCATAGTTCTCATACTGCTGTTGTGCAAAACCCTTAGCTACTAACCTAGCTTTATACTTAATACTTCCATCTGGCATTTCTTTCTTTTTGTACACCCACTTACAACCAATTACTTTCTTGTCTTTGGGTCTATCAACTATTTCAAAAACATCTTTATTTACCAGACAACCAAACTCATCATCCATTGCATCAATCCATCTTTCCTGTTCTTCTCTAGACAAACTTTCCAACTCTTCAAAACTTTCAGGCTCTTCCACTGTTAAACAAGCTCTTGCATTTGTCACAACAAACCTATCTGGAGGCTTTCTAACTCTGTGACTACGTCTGGGAATAAACTCTGCTGATCTGCCTCTTTCATCCGCACTTTCTGTACTGGGAGTTATAGTTCTATGGCTAAATCTCTTGTCCTCAGTCATTCTAGTAGTAATAGGTCTAGATTGTGTCTCATTATCTGAAGAACTATCACTGCTGCTAGTGGATGCTTCTGGCTTAACTGAAACCCCTCCGTTTCCTGAAGTTGGTTCAATTTGTGTTTCTGGCTCATTTGAACTTCCTAACCTCAAGAAAACTTCCTTATTGGCATGCAATTTGTCCCAACCGGCATGTCTCTCGAAATTTGCAGACCTGGAATACTGCACTTCTTTTCCACCTAAATGAAACTTGTAGCTATTTCCAGAATAACCCAAAAACCTAAGCCTTTTACTTTTGGGTTCTCCTTTCTTCCTGAAACAAGCTGGTATGTAAACATAAGCAAATTGTCCAAAGACCCTCAAATACTTGTAATTTGGCACTCTCCCATACAATACCCTGTAGGGAATGTCTTCAATTTCTGAATGATACAGTCTGTTACTAATATGTACTGCTGTCAAAGTTGCTTCTGCCCAGAAACTATCTTTTACCTCTGCATCTGCCATCAAACAAGCAGTTATCCTTTTTATATCTTGTATTTTTTTCTCCGCTAAACCATCTTCGTTAGGACAAGCGGGATTAGTAGTTTCATGCCTTATTCCCACCTTTTGAAACCAATTAAACAATTGATTACTTAGAAATTCTCCTCCTCGGTCAGTAACAATGGTGCCTACTCTAATATCAAATTGTCTTTCCACCATTCTCACCCATGCTTTTAAACTTTGCCCAGCGTCAGATTTGTTTTTCAATATTCTTACAAATGCAAACCTTGTAAACCTATCAACAATTACTAGGAAATATTTGCTTCCCCCTAAAGATAAACAATTAGCTTGGGCAACATCTGCATGTACAAACTGAAATGGTCTTTGAGCAATTCTTTTGGTTTTCTTGGCTACTGGAAAAGCTCTGACCTTTACCTGATTACATACAGTACAATCTAAGTGATTTTTGCATTCAGCAACTTTTAAATCTGGACACATACTGATTAACTTCTTTAAACATTTGAAACTAGCATGGCCAAATTTCCTGTGTAGTTCATGTATGCAGTCTTTATGAATTGGACTATTGTCTATGTTATTAGCATTTTCAACACTGTAGCTATCAATATTGTCTTCCAAATAGTAAAGTTTATCCTTTTTCAAGCCTATGCCTCGCAATTCCCCATTCAATTTTATCTTACACATGTCCTTTTCAAATATAACTGTGTAATCTCTGTCTGTTAACCTGCTCACTGATAACAAATTATTTTCTAACTCCTTTACATGTAACACATCATTAAAGTTTTCCTTTAGCCCAGGAATGAAAACTGTACCCATTTGATTTACAGTACTGAGCTCTTTCCCATCAGCTAAAACTACAGTATTTACATTAGCTGATTTTCTATTACTTATCAAATTAATATTGTTACACATTGAAGATGATGATCCTGAATCAATCAACCATTTACAATTAGTATTTTGTTTTTCCTTAATCATGGTTGCCAACCCCTTTTTATTACCACTGTCCTTCAAAAATGGAGGCTTGGACTGCTTTTGATACTGCCGCGGCTGCCATCTGCTCTCTCCTTGCTTGCTTCTCTCAGCAGCAAATTGTTTACAATGTCTCTACAGATGACCAATCTTTTTACAATAAAAACACCTCCGTTGCTCCCTTGTAGAAGCTGCTTCTTCCTGCTTTCGTAGATCAGGTGTTGTTTGTTGTTTTGGCACAGTCCTCAAACTTGCTGAGTCATTCTGCTCAGACTTTCTTCTCAAATTTTCCTCCAATATTTTTGCAACAATTAAGTCTCTGTTCAGCTCAGCTTCTGGCAAATTTTGCAAGCTATTTGTTATGTTGTCCCAAGAAGAATCTAGCGATTCCAGTAAAATGTAACACTGCTGCTCTTTGCTAATTTCCACTCCTCTCAGTTCAGCTTGCACAAATAAATCTTGCATTGTTTTTAAGTGTTCTATCACACACTGTCCTTTAGTCATCTTTTTTCTGTAAATTCTTTTAGACCAAAGCATTTTTGCAAACGCAGTTGAAGGTGTGTGTAATCTCTGCAAAGTATCCCACACATCCTTGGCGGACACTTTATCTCTTACGTCGTTAATCAAGTCTTCTTCTAGCATGAGATAAAGACATGCTTTTGCTTTAGCGTCTCTTTCTCGAGTGGCTGCATCAGCATCAGCTGCCAGCCCTGTTTCAACTGTCGACCACAGAGACTCCTTTATGAGTAGAGATTGGGCATATATTTTCCAGGTAGAGTAGTTGTTTCTATTTAATTTACTAAACTTTAGGATCTCCATCTTAATTTGTGCAGTGACTCAATTTGACACAGTCCCTCTGAGTATGCACAGCAGACAAAATACAAAAAGATTTACTCACAAAGCTCCACAAAACTTTCTTCCACACTCTGGAATTTTCAGCTTCTGTGGATGCTGGTTGCTCCAGTATCTGGGCCCATAACCCTTGTCAGGGATGATGGGAATTGTAGCTCTTCACCTCTGGCTCTAACTCACCACCTTGTTATGCAGCAGAGCTGACCAGCTTTCATCAGTGGTTGATGCTTCTTTCCCAAGCAGCAGAGTTTCAGAGAATAGGCTGAAGACCCTGACAAACTCTCCAAGCCTTCTCACTCTTCTTCCTGAGATGTCTCCAAACTTCTCCAGGATTCTTCTGGCTTTTGTATCTTCCCTCAAGACACCAGACAACTCAGTAGTCTTATATAAAAGATCTACTTTATTCTACTATATACATAAATACTATATGCCCTACAAATCACAATCTCTACACTTCACAATATCTCCAAACTACTCCACAATGTACATTAGCAAACATTGCAATTTATAGCCATTGTTAGACACCACCCACCAGTCAGTTTCCACCCAGTGGGTGTGTACATACATCTTGATTGGTCCACATAGATCATCCCATACCTAAGACCAACCCAAGTGTTTCATCACTTTACCTTGACCACTTAATGAGTCTCAGGTGTTTGCAATCTATCACAGGTGTTCTCAATATACCTTCTATAACTTTGTCCTTGGCTCTCAAGGCTTCTTAATTATATTATCTTTTTCACCTGTGTAGCTTCATGATTGCTCCTGCTTAATCACTGTGACTTTCACATACACATTTTTATTTCTATTACTGTATATCCCATGTTGCTTTTTCCTTAACATGTTACCTGAAACTGTACAGTTTGAAGATATCCAGCCTAAAGCTTGCTTATCAACAGTAGCCGAAATGACTGTAACAATAGAGTCTATGAACCCCGAGGACTACAGTTTTTGAACTGAATCTTATAAAGAATTCTAACCTACCTGAAAATGATTGCAGTTTATAAAGATTTTAAAAGACTGCTATATAAAACTAATTTGTATTGTAAAGGTGCCACAGGCAGCTATCAGCAGACACATTTATCATGGCCAAGCAATGTTTATCCCTTTAATATGCAGTGATATTCCTCTGTTTATGAAAGGTATTGAGATACCCTTTTAATCTGGAGATACACTGATGTGTCATCCTAGAAAACATTCAAGAACTACGAAGAAGCAACATTATAATAATACAATCTCAAGTTTTTACATCCTACCATTCAGATTAAGTATTCAGACAAGCATATATTTGAAATGAAAACAGACAATACAAAATCAACTAATTCCATCACAACAATAAAGTTTATAGCAGTGATCGTATTCTCTCAATTTAGATCTTGCAATCATGACACCCGAAGGCAGATAAAATACATCCATCTTTCCTACAGTATTAGCTAAACTGGTAAAGGGTCTGTTTGGTATGTGTGTGTATGCAATATTACAATGTAGTTTTGTACACAACTGTATCTCCTTGCTCATATGACTAGTTTGAGGGTGGGATGTATGCATATATTCCACATTCAAACTAAAGGCCATAAAAGTTTGCATCATTTATGCACAGCCTGTTTTCTATCATGCTGGTATGAGCAACTTCTACTCTGGACTGCTTCAGGAATGGCAATTGTTCAGTTCCCATGCACACCAGGAGGAAAGTACAGTGGGATACAGTGGGATACACTGAGCTCTATTTCTGCTACTGCATAAACAGATGAAAACAGCCTTTACAGGATTAAGAGAAACAAACAGACAAGAGAAAGTGAACTTCCCCTCTGGAACGGGGTGGGTGGGTGGAGGCAATGAACCTAACCTTTCCTCCATCTATGAATGCAAGTGATAAATTATTTCTGTATGGCCATAGTTCAATTCCAGGTTGGCCATCCATGCTCTCTAGTTCTACACCACATCTGCAAATTCAGAACAAATTGTCTAAAACATCATCTGGATTAACCAAATAGTTTAACAATGCTCTCCAGAGTACAAGTGACATTTTACTTCATCAAGAGAAACACACACTATGGGGTTAGATCTAGATTTAGTTCTATGTGATGGAGTTGTCAGAAACTGACTTCCCACTTTCTCTTCCTCACAGCAACCCTGCTCCATAAAAATGCTACACAGAGGCCTGGATTCTGTTGAATGAGAAAAGTTAATCCCTGAAAAATCAGGTGATCACATCTTCCACAAGCATAATGTCCGTTCATGGATCCCAGATCCAATCCCAAAAATTGTACACAGGTTTATTTATTCAGACATCATGAGAGACAAATTAATCAGCAGGCATTTCACCATGTGGTTAAGGCGCTGACTCTGTTTATTGCAAGACTGGCAGATTGGCAGTTCGAGCCCCAGGTGCTGCATGATGGGGTGAGCTCCTGTCACTAGTCCCAGCTTCTGCCAACCTAGCATTTCGAAAGCATACAAATGCAAGTAGATAAATAGGTGGGAAAGTAAACAGCATTCTGTGTAATCATGTTGGCCACATGATCACAGAATAGTCTCTGACAACGCTGGCTCTTCGGCTTAGTAATGGAGATGAGCACCGCCCCCTATGGTCGGACACAACTTGGCAACCTTGTCAATGAGGAATACCTTTACCTTTATTTCACCAAAGTCATACTGTTTGAGATACTAACTACTGCTAATCTGGAGCAAGATGTAGCAAGATATTAGAAACAGAAAAGGAACCAAAAGCAGAAACCTCAATGTTACCACATGTCCACATTCCACACATATTATCCAGGATTATCTAATGGATTAACTGAGTTGGGCAACAAAAAAGTGGCTAAGCCAGGGTTTGCTCAAGACCTTTCTGGCAGTTTCCACAATGCACTAGATTCCCTGCTTGACTACTACCACTGAACATGAAGGCAGCAGATCATGCAGAAGAAAGAACCACTGCAAGGCACCAAATCAAGAGAGAGTCAACAGGTTAACTGTGTCCATCGTGGAAGAAGACCCTGAATTCAATGGACACCAAGAGTTGAAGTTCAATCTGGAATATAAAAATATGGCTCTCTCCGGACAAACAAGATAGCAAGCTGGTTTGAAAGAAGGAAAATGTGGAAAGATGAGCCTGATGACAGACTATAGAATGGATAACAAGGAACAGGTGTAAGAGCCAAATGAACCTTGGTTCCCACAGTGGCAAAGCAACAAGAACGCATGACCAAACTCAAGGGTAGATTTCAGAACAAAGAAAGTAAGACACAGTGATTGTGAGGCTGGACTCAATGGGACAAAAATTGATCAATAGTTTGATTCTACGCAATGAAAAACAATCGCTTTTCCTTCCTTGCTACTTCCCAACTGCCACTGCCCTGGCCTCAGAGGGAGAGAAGAAGTAGGCAGAGTTTCATCAGCCTAGGTTTATGAGCAGAAAAAAGACCTTCCATCCACCACAAATGCCACTGCCCTGGCCTCAGAGGGAGAGAAGAGGCAGTAGCTGCTGGACATGATCTCCTCCCACACTGCCATCCCCTTTCCTTGTGTGTTGTGTCTTTAGAGTGTAAACCTGAGAGAAGATTACTGTTTTTACTTGTTCTTTTTCTTGTAAAGCACCATGCACAATTATGATGCTACATATATGAATAAATAATGATGAAACTTGATGGACAATTAAGGCTGCTAGCTGGAATTTATAAAAGCCTTAATTAAGATTTGGTGAAGGCATACAGGAAAAAAACAGTTTCACAAGGGGTGCCAAGGTGGCCCTCTATCTTCTTGATTCATCTTGGATGGATGATACTTCAGGATTAGGCCATATTTCCTATCCAAAAGTTTTGTTTGCCGGGAAGTCAGGTAGGTGTGAATCTGGTAAGCATTTGCAGGCATCTTAAATTTTGTAAGAGGAAATCTGGAGTTCTCTTCTCACCCCTGACAGTCTACAAGCCTTTGTTCTGGCTGTCATTCTAGATCAAAATGAATCCTTTATACAAGACATCAGGATGGTGTCAATTACTTCATGAAGCACAAACTATGTGTGAGCAAGCAGTCAACATGCCTCAGTTTCTCTGTAATATCAGGTTCTTAGACTGAATGTTACTTGTAGCTTTTGGAGAAGATTGGAGAAAGATAATAGGGAAACTCACAGAATGGAGACTCATTACAAAAAAATAACAATAGTATTCCTGGTTTTTTGGCTCCTGTCGATCATGCAGAAACTTTCCTGAAGCACAATTGAAAATTTGAAAAATTACAAATTACAAATAAATAGCACACCTCTTACTTAATGACTTGACAGATGTTATATTGTAGTGTAGAAATAGATAGGATGCCAACTCTCCCCCTTGCTGCTGAATGACAGGAATATGCAACTATGAAAGAAGAGCTGCATATTCACATGGCTGTCTGCATAGGACTCAGAGTCATGAAAGACCAAAAGACCACCCAACCCAAAACATTAACCAGGGAAATGAAGGATGGCAGGAAGATAAGACTGTGACATGTTTGTTTAATTTATTTCGAGGGGGCAGGGGGCAGTTGAAGGCCACATCTGATGGTTTGTGGATTTTAATAGAAAAACCCCGAATTAAACCTGAATTTTGATTTAATGCTGGAGCGATCATCTTGCTTAAGTTGCTGAGATCTTGGTTCACATGCAAAAATCTTTCAGCTTTCAAATAGCAGTTCCAACATACTGTTTGAGCCAATTTGCTTAATTTGTTTTGTAGATAGAGTTTTACAAATACTTTGAAAATTATCAGTTGCCTTAGGATGCTGACTTACAGCATCACTAACTATAAATACTATTCTGAATAAGCAAGCAGTCCTTAAAACAGCTTCAGTAGTTTTACAGCCATTAATCGGTCTCACTATACAACCTAATACAATGACATGCTCTATAAAAACAGTACTTGGAAATGTAAAATAATTATGTTGTTGTTGTTGTTGTTCTTGTTTTTAACTGGCCTCGAGTCTATCTCGACTCATGGCAACCCCATGGATGAGACATCTCTTCAGTTTTATTGACTATAGCAAAGCCTTTGACTGCATAGATCATGGGAGTGCCAACACATCTAATAATCCTGACGAGGGGCCTTTGCAGACTGCCAGAAATAGCGCAAATTGAGCCCACTTTAACTGTCCTGGCTCAGTGCTAGGAAATCACATGGGAATTGTATTTTTTTTTCTGAGACATTGAGCCTTCTCTGTCAGAGAGCTCTGGTGCCACAATAAACTACAGTTCCCATGATTCCCTAGCACTGAGTCAGGGCAGTTAAAGTGGACTTAATTTGCACTATTTCTGGCAGTCTGCAAAGGCCCGAGGGATCTGTACTCATGGCAAAAGGCAACGGTCAGAACAGAACATGGAAAAACAGAATGGTTCCCAATTGGCAAAGGAGTCAGACAAGCATGAATCCTTTCACACTATCTTTTCAACTAGTATGCAGAACATATTATACAAAGAGCAGGCTTGAACACAGAAGGACGAGGAACGAAAATAGGAGGAAGTAACATTAACAATCTAAGATATGACACCATACTATTAGCAGAAAACATTAGAGACCTAGAGCAACTACTGAGAAAGGTCAAGAAAGAAAGTGCAAAAGCAGGCTTACTGTTGAACATAAAGAAAACAAAAATAATGAGCACGGAGGATCTTCACAAGTTCAATCTAGACAATGAGGAAATAGAAATAGTAAAAGAGTTTATATACCTGGGATCATACATAGATCAGAAAGGGTACTGCAGTCAAGAAATCAGAAGACTAAGAATGGGGAGGACAGCTATGAAAGAACTAGAAAAGCACCTAAAGAGCAAAGATATACGACTAAGCACAAAAGTCAGAATTGTACAAGTACCACATTTTCCGGCGTATAAGACGACCCACGTATAAGACGACCCCCCCATTTTTCCAGCCAAAATATAGAGTTTTAGCACCTCTATCCTCATTATCCTTATATCCAGCATATAAGACGACCCCCCCCACTTTAGCCACAGATTTTGCAAGTAAAAAAGTAGTCTTATACGCAGGAAAATAAGGTAACTGTATTCCCCATTAGCATGTATGGAAGTGAGAGCTGGACAATTAAGAAAATGGGCCAAAAAAAAAATTCATTTGAGATGTGGTGCTAGAGAAGAGTGCTGAAGATACCATGGACAACAAAAAGAACAAATAGGTGGGTCCTAGAGCAGATCAAGCCTGAAATTTCCCTGGAGGCAAAGATGACTAAACTGAGACTGTTGTGCTTTGGTCACATCATGAGAAGACACAACTAATTAGAAAAGACAATAATGCTGGGAAAAGTGGAAGGAATTAGGAAGAGAGGAAGACCACATGTTAGATGGACTCAATTAAGGAGGTCATGGGTATGAATCTGCAGAAACTGGGAAGAGTTGTGGAGGATAGGGGGTCTTGGAGATGTCTCATCAACAGGGTCACCATGAGTCGAGACTGACTCGAGGGTGGTTAATAACAACAACAACAACAATGTAAATTGTGTCATAGGTGACTAAAACTTTGAATCTTACTCCATTCATCCCCAAACTCTCATTTTATTCATTTTGCATCATGTTTATTGCATTATATGCCATTGTTTAAAACTGGAAATCATATTCAGTACATTGGCAAAAATACAATATACAGTTACCCCTCCATTCTCGTGGGGGATCTGTTCCCCCCCCCCGCAAAAATGGAAAATCGTGAATATTCAAGCCCCGTTGGCTTGCATGGAGGTGCACGTCCACAGGGGCAAGTGGGGGCATGCCATGGGCATGCGCCCCATTTTGTTCCCCTTCGTTTGCTGCCCATGAATGGGCAATGGATGCAGACTTGTCCGCGAAAATAGAGGGGCGATTGTATAAATAAAACAAGACTACCCTCACAAAGCTCAGCTGAAAACTCAGCTCTTATTGATATGCAGGTAGTCATGCATTAGCTTCATTTATACAGTAGCTAACTTTCTTCCACCTAAACTTTAATGTGAAATCTAAAAGAGACCAAAAAATGAATTAAGTATTTAGCTTTGCAATGAAATAGGTTTACTGGTGTGATTTTACTATATGAAATATTATATAGCTACAATATTAAAAATTACTGCTTCTTCTTACCTAAGAGGACCAAAAGAAAAGCCTCTTTACAGTATTGTTTAATGCATGCCTAACAGCAGGGGTAGGCAACCTTTTTGAGCCGGGGGCCGGGTTGCTGTCCCTCAGACAATTGGGGGGCCGAAGCACCAAAAATAAATAAATAAATAAATAAATAGAAATTTTAAAAAAATGCATGCACACTCTCTCAGCCCCAGAAAAACCATGGCAAAACTCCTGTGGAGATTTTGCCAAAAAACCCCCAAGAACAAGTAATAACAACAATAATCAATATCATCATGGCGGGCGGCGGCAGCGGCAGCGGAGGGTAGTGGGGGGTGGCGGCGGCAGCAGCGGCGGTGGCATCCGGTCCCCCGGGCCTTAGGTTGCCTACCCCTGCCTAACAGCATATTGTGTTTGAAAGTTACAGAATATCTTTAGAGAAATAAAAATTCAAGATTTCACTCGTATTTTATTCACTGCCAACATTTAAATGCAACATACTCTCTGACTATCTCCCCCAGCAATATTAAGCTCCAAGGAGAGTCTGTGTAGCAAAAATACAGCTCCTTTGAAATATAAGACACTGGATACAATATATTTATTGAAATGGAAGGAGAATGGGAATCTAGAAACAACAAGAAATACTACATTTTTAAAAGAGAGATCTCCTCATTAAGCATTATGGTTCATACAATGAATAATATATGCATTTATTGTTATTATACTTATGATTTCTACTGATTATATTTAACTGCATCTGAATATTGTTTATTACCTTGAAAAACTCTTCTGGATAATGGTGCACCCCATTCACAATTATAAATAAAAATTATACATCAAAAATTCTAATTCAGATAAAAAAAAAATAACCTGCATTTTTTAGAGTCATGTATAACAATGATGCCAAGCGTCCATCATGATTTAAATAGGTAACATAGGTAACCTAATTAAGTCACAGCGACAGCCAATATTTCCTTCTCCCAGGATTTCTGTTAAGATTTTAGATGACTGCGACAGTAGTACTTCCCCTACTCAAAAATTACAAACCTGTATGTAGGGTAATAAACTGAGAGTACTACATTTGATGGGTGCAGTATACTTAGAAGTTACAGCTACTATTCATGAATTATGTTCTCTCCAAAACATCAGATCAGAACCATTTTAGGGATTTAGAAGGCAGATATTTCAGAAGAATTTTCTTAGGAGATACCTGACTGATGTTCCCAAAGAGAACAGCTTTCAAGTCCAAATATGACAAAGCTTCCCAGAACACAGGCAAGAAACTATGTATGTGGAACTGAATATATGCCTGGCCAACCTTATATATTCCGCCTTCATGTCTGCAGTTTTCCAATCTCATTGCTTTCGCCATAATTTTCAAGAAAATAAGCATATAAAGTTTGTGCATTGTATAGTGCACTGAGCAGACTATTAATGAATTAAAAATTAGTGTGTGGCTTACTTTCTATTTCAATTGCAGCTTCCTAGCCTCCTCATAATGGGTGTTTCATTTACAACCATTAAAAGAAGCAAAAACCTATTAAGCTGCAATAGATAAGCACAGCAGTATTGAAAGCTGAAACTCTTGTAACATGCCACAGGATCCTAGGTGACAGAGCAGCTTACAGCAAAGTCACGGATGTCCAAATGAAGACTTTGAGAGGATTAGTATCAAGATAGTTTGTGAAACCTCAAGGAAACAATAAGTAGGCCATGATGTATCACGCACCAGTTCTACTGCAAATAAAGAAGTCTTAAATCAATGATTTCATCCCACCAAGACATATTTTCAATTTCCCCCCACACTTATTGCTTCTTTTGAACTTGTAATTAAAAGAACAAATGTTCTGTTAAAAAGACTGGAAAGATCAACAATATTTGAAGATGATATATCTGTATGTACAAGTCTTCCCGTTCCAATTTTAAAAATTCACAGAATGCTCTATTATGGAACATAGACTTTTCAGACTTGCATCCCTAGACAGGGCAAAGGGTGCCTTTTGGAAAGCAAAGAGACAGACTGTGCTGGATGAATTCATTAAGTAGTTATTAGTCACTTTCCAGCAAGCACACATTTAGAAATAGATGTATTTTACCCAGATCAATACAACCTACAACAGTCTATACAATAGAGATTGTTTGTTTTCTTTCTCCACATTTATTTCCATTTGACTAAAAGGCAGGAGATTACGATTAATGGTTTCAATTATGGCTGAAATTGAGTCTTAAGATCAGAATATTACTCCTATGAAATTTCTTCCAAATATTGGAGAGAGCAAAGTTAAGGTGCTGCTTCCATAGTGACTGGACTATAAATTGTAATATAGTACTTCAGGCTGCTAAAACAAACCAATCAGCCCTGAAAAAACAAGTTTTCCACTTTGCACCATAAACAGTGTACAAATGGATGGCAATTCCAGAGAAAAGATGCCAAAATGAAAGCATCCCTAATATCATGAATGTACGTAATGAAAAGTTTAAGGCTTTGGCATGGGAGTAGAAGAGCAATGTTCTTGTTGTGTGTCTTCAAGTCGTTTCTGACTTATGGTGACCCTAGGACAAATCTATCATGAGGTTTTCTGGGGCTGAGAACATGTGACTCAGCCACATTCACCCAGTGGGTTTCCGTGGCCAAGTTAGGGGCTCGAATCCTGATTTCCAGAGTTGTTGCCCAATGCTCAAACCACTACACCACACTAGCACTATTTACTGCTTAATCCATTAGATCTTGAATGCTATTTGAAATGAGTGCATAATTTTCTTTTTCAAAAATTGCTGATTATGCATACTAGGCCTATTTTGAATAGATTTACTCATTTACTGTGGCATATTCAGACGAACAATCTCACCAAAACAGGAATCCCTTTCTTACCAATGTGGAACTTTTAGGCATCTCAAGAGACGAATGGGCTGCATGCTTCAACTCCTTAGCATTGCTGTAGGGCAAGCTGTCAATATGGAAAGCAAGGAAGAATTTGCAGAACCAAAAGGATTATCTTCCTGTTAAAAGCAGGACTAAGAGAAAGCCCCCAGGGATGTTACGATCATGAGCTAATTGTTGATGGGGAGGATTTAAGAACTCTGTTTCAAGGCCTGCAGCCCAAAGGGTGTGATGCTCTATTTGAATATAGGGTTGGTACATAAAACAGCGTATTTTGGGAAAAGCTCATTTAATCCTATATAAATACTGCAAGCTCAACATTTATATACCATTTTGTCACTTGAAAGTTGTGGGCAATGGTGCAAGGGTGGGAGGCAGTACTACAGCTCACAGTGTAAGAACACAGAAGGACATCTACCCTGCATCTCCCAATTGTTTTGGGCAAGCAGTTATGTGCTTAGATTAGTGGAGCTCGCTTACAGCTATAAGACTGAACTGCAGCATGCAGAAGATCTTGAACTGATTACTTTTGGGATTTTAGCAGAGATTCAACCTGTTAAGAAACTAGTTAGTCCTGAGCAAAAGGTGGGAATTGCAAGAAAAGCAGTCAGTTTCTGTCCATAAAAAGCTTCCACCTCTGCTGCAGACCCTCAAATGCATAGAAACTGGCTCCGAAAGAATACCAGAGGGACTGCTGCAGTAAATTCAAGTTTAAAACAACCTACTGAAATAAGCTCAGATTTACTTCAGAGCAGACATACCCAACATGTAATTTACCAAATTAAATGCATCACACCTAGTAGGCAAACTATGTGCCTATCATTCAATCTCTTTGCAATTTGATCTTTATTAATTTTCTTCTCCGATACATATAAATATATTTTTTTGCTAGAAAAGCCAAAGTTTCCATATGTGGGTTTACTGGAAATTATCCTCTTTCTCTGGGTGCATCTGCACTGCAGAAATGATGCAATTTGATACCACTTTAACTGCCATGGCTCAATGCAATGGGACTCTTGAGATTTGTAGTCTTGTGAGATATTTAGCTTTCTCTATCAGAGAGCTCTGGTGCCGCAACAAGCTACAAATCCCAAGATTTCACAGGATGGAGCCACGACCATTCAGGCTGTTCAAACTATATCAATCCTGCAGTTAATGATACTAGTGGGAAGAATAGAAGATAATAAGTTTTCCAAATCTCCAGAACAATTTCTCTTAAGACTTCTAACTCATAGTGAAACCTAGCTACATCATTGGTATGGCTATTCCACCTAACAGGTATTAACGGGAGATGGATCACTGCTGAAAACAATGGGCTTTCTATATTCCAGTGTACACTCCATCTGTGTACATTTATGCTCAGGAACCTTGACAAGTTTAAGACTGATGAAATAGCACATCAGCATCTGCTGAAAGCCATCTCCAGCCAAGCTCGGGATTTTATGGTGATATCCTGGGCTTCAAAGGAAAACACAGCATACCACTACAGCTTCTGCTCTCTTCCACAGAATCCCAGGCAGAAATCTGAAGTTACAGGCAGAAATATACATGCACAGCAGTACACCACACCATTATTCTTTGTGGCATTACTATTTAGTCCATTTACAATGATAATTCTGTTTTCTTCTCAAACAAATATACTGTTTTAGAAACGGTGTTATACTCTAAGTACATTATATGTTTACCTCTTGCCATAGAAGAAAGAAAGTGATCCTAAATAAAAATATTGATAATATAATATGCTAGCTTTCTAAATTCACAGGCTTTCTCATCAAGCAAAGATGGTTAAAAAGCATGCAGAGGAAGGAAAGTGAAGGCGTTTTCTGAACTTGACACAAATGTTATTGGTTGCATCCAGACTAATTAAACAGACAGGAAAATCCCAGATTTTGTGCCTTTTCTTTCTGATTTCATTTTGGAGGTGTTTTCTGTTAGCTTCTGGTACGATCAGAGAAATGTTTATACCAGCTCCCCTGGTTGGTTCATTTCAACCTAGTATAAAATCAGAAAGAACGGGATTTTGGACTATGCTCCTATTCTTCTTCTATTTATCACCTTTGTCCCCTGTCACCTCATGGTCATGGGGGATGTGGCCTAATTTTTCATCTGCAGACCCTTTCGCAATAACATCTAAAAGGAAAAATTTAAATACTGTGACTCTAATTTTCCTTCCTCTGCATGGATATTTTTAACCATCTTGCCTGATGAAGAGACCTGTCAACTTTGAAAACTAGCATGAAGTAATTTATACCTTTTGATTGGCCTAACAACTACTGCTACAGTATAGGCTTTGGATTTTTTTTCTTGTCAATATAGCTACTCTTGTAAATGAAAAACACAGAAAGTGTTAAAAATGATTCTATAATTTTTAATACTTTCTACCATTTTAATAACCACATTTATATTTCAGGCATCAGTATTATGCAAGTTTATTTACACTTTTTTAAAAAGCCCTATTATTTCTTTGAAAGCCAC
This sequence comes from Phrynosoma blainvillii, assembly GCA_026167975.1. NCBI lineage: Eukaryota > Metazoa > Chordata > Lepidosauria > Squamata > Phrynosomatidae > Phrynosoma > Phrynosoma blainvillii. Next base: position 118,218,500 of record JANUYF010000003.1, read on the forward strand.
ATATTTAACACATTGCCAGCTCTGTTCATTACTTGTTGTTGTGTGCATTCATGTTTCTGACTTATGGCAACCCTTAGACAAACCTATCATGGGATTTTCATTACTCACTATAAAAATGTTACAGTATTTCTTTTTTTCTAAAAACCAACTGTGAATATAAACTTTATTTGTTCTGTAGGACACAATATTTCACAAAAGATTTAGTTCCTCTATTCGACCCTTTAAAAAAAACACATATATCTTGTAGAAGAGAACATTGTATTACTTTTTTCAGGTTCTGTTCTATACAACACAATCCTGCCTTTACAATTCAACAATTAATAATAATAATAATAAAATTTTATTTATACCCCGCCTTTAGCCGAGGCTATCAAGGCGGCTTACATTAAAAGCACAATCCCACAAATTGTAACATACAATTTATTAGCACTATGGACTATAATTTTGATTTTCCTATCTGTATCACTACTCAAGGACCCCTAGGATACTAACAGGTTCCCCAGGAGAACCTACAACAAAATACAGCAGAGTTTAGTATTGTTCATCTTTCTGATCATCCCTGCCCTGATCAATATCCATTATTTTACTGTATATACTCATGTATAAGTCTAGAAATTTAGGTTAAAAAATTGACCCAAAAATCTCAATTGGCTTATCCATGGGTCAATGTAAGTACAGTGCGCCCTTCGTATATGTGTGGATCCATTCCAGATACACATACTCCAGCATAAGGGAAAAAACGCGGTCCCGTTGTTTTCTATGGCGGTGCACTCCTGCACACTGTGCATATGCTACAAATGTATGAGCCATTGAAAATGCTGGGGCTCACCATCCGCGTGACATTGAGTCTGTGTATGGCAGCCTGCATATGGCGCGGGGCGCTGTACTGTATTTTAACTCTTATTTTAAAATGGAAGCATTCCCTGATGAAAAGCAAGAACATAATCTGTCCTGGAACCACTGACCCCACTCTACTCTCTCATCCATCCAGTCTTTAATATGAGCACAAACAATTATCCCTGCTGGAACTTTGTAAATCCTTGGGAATTACCTTTGCTTCATCCTTCCCATCCTTTGTTACATGACCCCGATTTATTTTTTTTACCCTCAATTTGTTCACAAATCATATCAAAATCCATAATTTTGGCCCCCAAACCTGCCCCTGACTTATACATGAGGCCGACTTATAGTCAAGTATATATGGTAATTCATTTCATTCTTCCTCCCAGCCATTCCCCAAAATATCCAGTCTTCATTGGGCTGTTTTGGGACTTTCACAAATGGCATTTTTTCTAAGGATTTTTCGGGAGTTCCATCCATCCATTCTCCCCTGCCTATTGCTGTCTCTTGTGTGCAGACGGTGCTGTTTTGGTATGTTTGGATGCTTCTGACAATTAGAAAAAGAGAGAATAATTGTGAGTCTAAAAGAGAACCAAGGCAAGTGAAGCCTTATGTGTGTGGTGTCATAGTATAATTTTAATCTGATTTATTTCAGGGTAGTCCTTTTAATATCAATAAGACTATTTCAGGCCGAGCAATTACTGAATTTCATATTCAATACCAAGTGTTACTTTTGCAATTCATTGTGGAACTTAAACAGATAGTGGCATATTAATTCTAATACTAGGATACTAGAAGTTATTTCATTGTAGTTCATCCATAATTTTTCTGCTTAACAATGTCCCAGAAAATCAAGTACTCTGTGATTTACACAAACAGTTTATGCAATAAATACATAATTATGGACTTGGAAACATTAAATTAACTGAAAGGAATGTGAGTCAACCATTGCTACTTCAGCAGTTTTCTTTGATGCATAGCTGTACATATCATACACTTCTACTGTTTATGCAAAGTGTATATTTTGCAAGTGTTACATCAACTAATCCCCTCCAATAATATACATTATTCTTCATAAATACCATATCTATTATTCACATAGATAAATAAAAGGTACACTCTAGCAGCAACACCAATTACTTTTAAAACCAAAACCCATTCTTACATGAATGCTATAAAACTGATGTTGTTACAAATTTCCTAGGAAACAAGTTACTGCACAGCTTTAAACTGCATATGTTTTATTTATCACCAGAACCCACAAGAGACATTTTTGCATATAATAAAAATGCTTCCCCACTATATCAACATTCATTATCCTTTCTATATACAAGAAAAGCCATTAGAAAAGGCATTTGAAATTGTACACAGGTATATTCAGGGCTAAGAATGTGATTTCCTATCAAGTGTACAAAGCCGGTCTGTTTCTATGTGAAATGGCCCTAAGACTTGTTTTTAGATTTTCTAGACATTACCTCAAGTGCCTGACTTACTGCAACAGGAAACATATTTTGGATATCAGTTGTCAATATTTACAGTTACAATATGTACAGTTTACATTACATTTCATAATAAAATCTTAGTTACACCTGAAAATATTAAGCCACCTTGCTCCAGAATAATATTTTCTAGGAATTCTGCCCAGTATGACTGTGGGCAAGTCACACGCTCTCAGGCTCAGAAGAAGGCAATGGCAAACTCCCTCTGAACAAATCTTGCCAAGAAAACCACATGATTTTTTCATCTACGGGTTCCCATAACAACGGACTGCCTTGCATATCAATTGTTCTTAATTTGTCAGCATTTCATCTTTTGGGGATTCCTTTTAAAAGTGATGGATACAAAACATTAGTGCTCCACTTCCCTTCCACTCTCAATAAATTATCCAGTTCGTGAATATTGAAGATTTTGTTACTATTCTATAGGAAACTCAACCAAAATACTGTAATGTTGATATTACATTAAACATTAAAAAATACACCCAAGAAAATTCTTATTCCAATTTCTGAAACATTAAAGGATAATACTGAGATTTAATCCTAGCCATCGTGTTACAAATGCCATTAACAGCAAATAAAAATTGTTATATTTGTCAGTTCTAATGATGCTATAATAACTTATCCAATATAATAACTCTCAGATTTTCCTTTGGATTTTCCAAGTCTATGATAGCTTATGTTGTTTCACACAGTTAGTCTCAAAGATGCTACACAATCCCTTTGCATACTGGTATTTCAGGCTAACATAGCTATGTTAGCTGAATGTAAAAGGGGAAAAAATGATTTAGGCCAACCTGGAGAGTTAAAGTGCAAAGAATACAAGCAACATATCCTCGTTGCAATCTGTACTACATATGACCAACACTTCTCCTTCATTTACAGTTCTAATAAACAACCTATTGTCACCAAATGACCAAATAATAAATGCTGTGACTATAATATGGAGGCTACAATCTACTAACTAGCTTCCTAGTTCTTGTTGTGGTTGTGTGCCTTCAAGTTATTTCCAACTTATGGTGACCCCAAGGTGAACTTTATCAATGGGGTTTTCTTGCCAAGATTTGGTCAGATGGGTGGCTGCCTTTGCCTTCTTCTGAGGCTGAGAGAGTGTGGCTCACCCAAGGTCACCCAGTGGGTTTCCATGGCCAAGCAGAGATCCAAACCCTGGTATCCAGAATCATAGTACAATGCTCAAATCATTACACCATGCTGTCTCCTTTGTATAAAACATTCGCAGTCAGGAAACTTGCCTTTAATTATACAAATCACAAAAGAGTTACGGGTCGGCCTGAAGACCTTTGAGAATAAAACTTGAAGACAAGAACTTGAGCCATTCTTTGTTCATTACAGAAGTGATTTTTTTTAGATGGCCATTCACAGACACAATATAACTGCCCACATCTTAATGCAGCGACAGGTAACCTTTTCTGGACCTGGGCCGGTCTTCCACTGCCCAGGTCCCAGCTGGGCCGAGGGGGGGGGGGAGTGGCGGCATGTGCGCTCATGCGCGTGCACCCTCCGCCGCCGCTACCGCAGCCGCCGCCATAGCCGCACGGCGCATGTCGCGGCCACCATTTTGTAAGTCAAAATGGAGGGTGCGACGTGTTTGCGCATGAGTACTGCGCATGCGCAAACGCGTTGCGACCGCCATTTTGACTTACAAAATGGCGATCGCTGCAAGCGCGGGCGAAAACGCACTCCGGCGGTGCCAGTGGTGCGCGGCGGCGCCGGCGGCAACCTCTGGCCTGGGCCGGTAAGTACAGGGGCCGGGGCCTTAACCGGCCCCCGGGCCGTAGGTTGCCGGTTCCTGTCTTAATGTGTGTATGAATATGTGCCTTCAAGTTGCCTGTTAACTTATGGTGACCCCAAGGATTTAATCAGGTTTTCTCAGGCAAGGAATCCTCAGAGATGGTTTTGTCAGTTCTTTCCTTTGAAATATAGTCCACAGCTGCTGGCATTGGTTGGCAGTCTCCCATCCAAATACTAATCAGGGCTGACTGTTTTTAGCTTCCAAGATGAGATGGGATTCTGTGCCTTTAGTTTAGGGTATTTAGGCCTACCACCTTTTGATACTGATCTCTGTCTTGCCTGGATTACGTTTCAGTTTGTTATAATGGATTGTTTTTGCAATAACTGTCAGGAAACTGTGCAAATATGACCCTGTTTTCACAATAATGTTTTACAAAACAAAGCATCATTCTGAAAAGAAATTAAAAAGCTACGATTCTTGTGTTTGTGATAGCTTATTTATTATAAAACACCTAAACATTCACAAGAAAAGTGAGATCATTATTTACGTGGATTTTCCAGGCTCTGGTTGAGCAGCAACATGAAGAGGAATAAAACAACAACAACTATGTGTTACACATGAGTATTACTCTTCAACACAAATCCCATCTGAATCACTCTGAGTTCAATGCATCTGCTGTTGTTTTTCTGTTGCTATGTGTCTTCCACATTCATAGCTGGCATACCAGAAAACAAATATAGTGGCATTCTTCAGATATTTGTGGTTTGGCTGTGTGCTCACATTCTGCTCTACCTAGTAAAAACCACAAAGGGGGGACTCCTGTGCTTATTTGGGAAGGTCCACACTGATGGCTGTTGGAATATATTCTTGATACCGGTTAAGATTATCAAGAAAGAAGAAAAGATTGTTTAATCTCTTCAGCAGAGCAACCCACTGCAGAAGATGGCGAGCAGGAACACACACTAGGTCCACCTAAATTCTCCACACCCACGTGTCTATAAAAACAAGTCAGACATTTTTGAGTAGAATAATAAAATAAACTTTACTTACAAAAGGTCATGTATAAAAAATATACAGGTTCATCTTCAGTTGCAAAAACAAGAGAGAGAATAAGTAGCTCTGCATGCTTGCTGGTCAGCCATGTTAGAAGAAAAAAAAGAGCGGGAACAGCAGAGTAAAGAAGGATTTTAAACTTAGGCCGGTAGGGGAAGTGAGCTCAGTTAACAGACAGGAAAAGAGGAGGGGCTACGAGTGGGTGACAAAACAACCACAGACATGCATAAAATACATTCCTAGAGAGACCAGCATGCGAGGTTGCTATATCCCAACACCCCTTCTCAACCGAGCATGCACCCCAGGCCCAACTTGACTCGTAGTCTCTGGAAACCATCCCTCGGCAACGGTTTAGTCAAGATATCAGCTGTCATCTCAGTGGTTGGACAATAGGTCATCTTGATCAGGCCTTTCTTTATCAACTCACGCACATGATGAATCTTCATATCAATGTGTTTACTTCGTCCTGATATATTTTCTGTTTGAGAAAGTCTAATGCAGCTTTGGTTGTCTTCAAAGACTTCAATTGGTTTCTTTTCATTAATTCCAAAATCGAGGAATAGTTGATCAATCCACTGTAGCTCTCTACAGGCTTCTGATGCAGCTATGTATTCTGACTCTGTGGAGGATAAGGCCAATATCTCTTGTTTTCGACTGGCCCAAGAAATAGGTCCATTGCCATATAAAAATAGATATCCACTGGTAGAATGGCGATCTTTAACATCATTGCCCCAGTCTGCATCGGTGTAGCATACAAGGCTCGGGTTATTGTTGGCTGGCAACTTCAACTGAAGATCCATAGTTCCTTTTAAGTACCTTGCTATTCTCTTTACTGCAGTCCAGTCTTTTTGGGTAGGTGCACTGACCTTTCTACAAAGAATTGTAACAGCAGCAGCTATATCTGGTCTGGTATTTGTGGTCAAGTACAGTAGTTTTCCTATTGCTGTTCTGTACAAGTCATTATCTTTTAGAGGTTCTTCTTGTTCATTGTTCTTAATAAAATCTGTCACCATGGGCGTTGCTACAGGATGTGCATCCTGAAGTCCTAGTGTTTCTAACAGATCAACAATCTTTTGTTTTTGACTCAGTAGGAAGGATCCATCTTGTTCTCTTTGAATTTGAATCCCCAAGTAGTATGTGACATTTCCAAGTTCCTTCAGTTCAACTTCTTTATTCAGGTGATTCACAATTTCAGTGTAGTCTGTGTCTCTTTGTGTAGCTATGATTAGGTCATCAACATATGTCAGAATATATGCTAAATGTCCATCTTTGATCCTTGTGTATAGACATTTGTCTGCTTTTCCTTGTTGAAAGTCCAACTGTTTTAGCATCTCATCCAATTTTTCATTCCAAGCTCTGGCAGCCTGTTTAAGTCCATATAGCCCCTTCTGAAGCTTACAAACGTGGTGTGGTCTTTGTTTGTCTATAAAACCTGGAGGCTGTTTCATAAAAATGTCTTCTGTAATCACTCCATGTAGAAATGCTGTCTTTACATCAACATGTCTGAGGTCCATCTGTTTTGAAGCTGCTAGGCTAAGAAGTAATCTTATAGTAGTATGTTTTACCACTGGTGAAAAGGTCTCGTCAAAGTCTTCTCCATATTTTTGTGAGAAGCCTTGTGCAACAAGTCTTGCCTTGTAGCGTTCAATTTTTTCTTCTCCATCTTGTTTTAGTTTGAACACCCATCTGGCTCCTATAGCTTTCTTTCCTGGTGGGAGTTCTGTAAGTGTCCATGTTCTATTTTTGTGTAGTGCCTCTATTTCTTCTTCAGCAGCTTTTCTCCATTTAACTGCTTCATCAGCAGGCATTCTTTCAATTTCTTCTATGTTTGATGGTTCTCTAGGCAATTCTAACTTTGTAAGATAAGAAAGTCGGGTAGGTGGTTTACCTCTGTTGGGTCGCAGTAAGTATCTGGAATCTTGCTCTGGAACCTCGCTTGTCTCTGTAGCATTCTCCGGTCCAGGCATCTCATCTGCTTCATCTGCATCCCCTTCTGAAGATGTAGAGTCTGCTTGTGCATCTTTTCTGATAGGGACAACAATCGGCTGAGGGTTGAACCTTGATGTTGCATCTTTCTCGTTTGAGAAGTCCAATGCACCATCTTGGTCATCTAAGGATTCAAGAATAGTTCCTTTCTTGTTTATTCTGCTTCGTTCATCAAAGTAAACCACATGCTTGATGAACACTTCTCCAGTCTTTAAGTTCATCACTTTGTATCCTTTTGATGCAGACGCATATCCAATGAAAATAGTTTGTTCTGATCTGGCGTCCAACTTGTCTCTCTTTTGTGAGGGTATGTAGGAGTAGGCAAGACTTCCAAAAGTCTTGATGTGCTTCATGTTTGGCACTTTGCCATGCCACAGCTGGAAAGGTGTCTGTGTAGTGCCCTTGGTTGGCAATCTATTCTGAAGGTATGTGGCTGTCATGATGGCATCTCCCCAGAACTGGTTAGGAAGACCTGCGTCTGCCAACATGCACTTTGTCATCTCCAAGAGAGATCTTAGCTTTCTTTCAGCTGAACCATTCTGAGCCGGTGTGTATGGGACACTTCTTCTGTGTTGAATTCCACGTTCTTCCAAGAAGGATTGAGTATATTTTGACAGATACTCGCTCCCACAGTCTGTTTGGATGGCTTTGGGTCTTTTTTTAAATTTTGTTGTCACCATTTCAACATATTTCTTTAGCATCTCTTGAGCTTCACTCTTTTGCTTTAGAAGGTAGGTGACACAGTATTTCGAAAAATCATCCATGAATATTAGTATATATCTGTTTCCACCCATTGAGGGAAGAGAAAATGGACCACAGATATCTGAATGGATCAAATCCAGTACTTGATAGCTTCTTTGTTCAGTACTTGCTCTAAAGGAAGGACTCACTGCCTTTTGTTCAATGCAAACTCTGCACCTTTCAGAGTTTTCATAGCCTTGGGACTTTATCTTGATCCCAGTACCTAAATTTTGTTTTTGTAATTGAAGAACTGCTTTGGTATCACGATGGGCAAAGCGTCTGTGCCATAGTTCAAGGCTGTCCTCATCCATGTGTCCTTGAAGTGCATTCACTTGTGGAGCTGAAAGGTTCACTTCATATAAACCATCATATTCAAATGCTTGTGCATATATGACATTGTCTTTAGAAACTGTACATTGTCCATCTTTGAAGTTGATTTCAAATCCCTTCTTGTCTAAAACTGACACACTGAGCATATTTCCTCTCAAATTTGGAACATACAATGCATTTGTGATAGTATTTTCAATGACTCTATTACCAGGCACCTTGAAAGGCAGTTTAAAATCTCCTTTTCCTTCAACAATCAAATGCTGATCTCCTGCAGTCTCAATGTGTCCATTAACATTTTTATCAATTTTATCAAAATAAGACTCACAGTGTGTAGAATGTTGTGTACAGCCTGAATCGATAATCCAGAAATTTGAATTATCTCTGTTAATGCCAGTGGACAAAGCTTGTGCCTTTGTGCAAAAGGTCTTTCCTCTCTCTTCCTTCCTTGAGGAATTGTCCTGTCTTTGTCTCCTAAAATCAGCTTGAAGATGGTCATCCTGTCTCTGTGTCCTAGAATCAGCTTGAGAATAGGTTGAAGAATTCTTAGGAAGCAAGCAATTTCTTGAGATATACCCCTTTTTATTACATCTATAGCAGGTAACCTCTGATTGGCCAGTAGGAATGGTTCTTCTTCTCCCTGGATTTGCAAAATAGTGAAGTGAAGCAGAAGCTTCTTGGCTTTCATAGTGGTAACTTCCTGTTTCTGTGATGCATTCCTCTCTCAATTTACTTAAAACTTGGTTGTATCTCATTTCTGGCAAAGCATTAATGACTGTACAAAAGGCATCAAATTCTTTTCCCAATGTTCCCAGTAAATAGGCAATTTTAAGGTTATCACAAGGTGTAAAATCACAAAGAGTCATTTTTTCAAACAGTTCTGTTACATGGGAGATATGTCTTTCACAGTGTTGTTTAGAATTCAGCCTAAGATTCATAAGATCTTTCATGATAAAAGAGAGTGATTTAGTGGTCTTCTTTCCAAAATTTTCCTCAAGTTTTAAAAGCATCTCTCTGACAGTCTTGCAATTATGTACTAAGCAAATTAAGTCTCTAGACAGAGATTCTTGCACAATGTGTCTTGCAATTGCATCTTCTTTCAACCAAACTAATCTTTCTTTTTCTGTAATTGGGATCTGAGAGTCCACACAGTGAAATACCCCATGGGCTTGAAGAAAAACTTCTAACCTTGTTTTCCACTCAGAGTAATTATCTGGGGTGAGCTTTAATCTTGAAGATTGTAGGGACATCTTTGCAAAAATAGTCAGCCAAAAATCAAAGCTCAAAAACACAGTATCAATAAAAAAGCATCAACTGCTCAAAAGCAAAAATTAAAACTCTCTCTGGTAGACACGGGTTATTAAGGGAGAGTGGACAAAACCGCAACAATCAATTACTCAGCTAAGTAAACCAGCAGCATCCAAAAAACAGCAAAAGGCAAAATACCCGAACAATCTAGTTTTAAATTGTTCCCTTCTGCTCAGCGCACCTGGGCCCATAACCTGTTGGAATATATTCTTGATACCGGTTAAGATTATCAAGAAAGAAGAAAAGATTGTTTAATCTCTTCAGCAGAGCAACCCACTGCAGAAGATGGCGAGCAGGAACACACACTAGGTCCACCTAAATTCTCCACACCCACGTGTCTATAAAAACAAGTCAGACATTTTTGAGTAGAATAATAAAATAAACTTTACTTACAAAAGGTCATGTATAAAAAATATACAGGTTCATCTTCAGTTGCAAAAACAAGAGAGAGAATAAGTAGCTCTGCATGCTTGCTGGTCAGCCATGTTAGAAGAAAAAAAAGAGCGGGAACAGCAGAGTAAAGAAGGATTTTAAACTTAGGCCGGTAGGGGAAGTGAGCTCAGTTAACAGACAGGAAAAGAGGAGGGGCTACGAGTGGGTGACAAAACAACCACAGACATGCATAAAATACATTCCTAGAGAGACCAGCATGCGAGGTTGCTATCCTCTCCCATCCCAGAAATCTGATCAGAGGTGCTTTTCCTTCCAAAGCCTTAGCTATTAAGACTGGATTCACATAGGAAGAGTGGCACCTGCTTTCAGAATAATTCTGAACTGAAAAACAAAATTCAAAACATTACAACCAAAACAGCTTTCCCTAACCTGTGTGTATGTGCCTTCAAGTCACTGGTCGGCTTATGGCGACTTTGTAAATTTCATAGCGTTTTCTTAGGAAATGGATTCTCAGAAATGTTTTTGTGAGTTCCTTCCTCTGAAATATAGCCTGCAGCATCTTACATTCCTTGATTCTAACCAGGGCTGACAATGCTTAGCTTCCTAGTTCAGATAGGAAGTTAAAACTACGTTAGTTCCCTAACCTAAGTGCTCTCCAAATGTTTTGGACTGCAATACCCACTAGCTCCAACACAGTCAATGGTCAGGGATGGTGGGACTTACAGTCTAATACATCAGGTTAGTAAAGGCTACACAACATACTTCCGGTGGAATCAGTGGTGAATCAATGGAAATTGCTTATATGTATACTTAGCAAGTCACTTGATGCATCAAGTGGAACTCAACAGGTACCATTGTTAAAACAGATGCTACCTCTGATAATCTACAAAGGCCCAAAAAGGGAAGAGCTACTTCAAAAGCAAAACATATCCTAATGCCTGAGAAGGACAGAAAAGGAACGAATTATAACATGATTTTATGTACTGGAAGTTCTAAATATAGGGGGTATCGGACTTAACAGGACTAATAAAATTTCTATGAGTATCTAAAGAAAATTTAAGCCACAAGAAAACAGCAAAACATTCTAAAGGCCAAATAAATAAATAAATAAATGTGCATGCACTCATTAAATATGAAGCAGCAACTTTATTCTTTCATTATCACTGAAACAAAAAGATATATGTCTGGTTGTAGGCGAATACCTTTACATTTAACATAATACATGTTTATTTTAGGAAACATATCCAGGGTAGCCATGTTGGCCATATAGCAAAGTACAATAACAACCAAAATCTACAAAACAATAATACTTTTATTGGGTCAACCAAAATGCAAAAAAAATACATGCTGAAGGATTCTGAAGCTCTTCTGACTTCTTCATCAGGCCAAGGTGTTAAAAATCATATGGGGGTGGGGGTGGGATGATGTTAGTCACAGGCCCCCATTTTGTCAAGATGTTGTTGATGTTGCTCTGAGTTGAGATGGTGTGAAGGGATATCTATTCAGGAAGGCCCTTCTTCCTTCTGACCATGTGACACTGGGAACAAAGCATTCCAAAGTCCAGGAGATAAAATTTAAATTCCATTAACAATACAATAAGTTATTTCCTCTGAGATCCAGGATGTCTCCATACCTTGTGAGGTCATAAACCCCTTTCTTAGGCAGAGGACACTGAAGCTTTGCATTAAGAAAAATTTAGGTGCTGTTTTGGCAAAACGTGCCAAATATACTGTAGTTCCAATTTTTTAAAAAATGTTGTACCTTTGTTGGAGCTAGAAGCTTCAAATAGTAAGGTCCCAGTTCACTGGCTCTCTCTTTATGATCCCCTTGTTGTGGCTAAAATGCGGTATCTTCACATCAAGGAAACATATCTAAGGGTAGCCTGTTGGCCATATAGCAAAGTACAATAACACCCACAATCCACAAAACAGAGATTTTGTATTTTATTCAGTTACCAAAAGAAGGCAAATTTTACTGCCAGAACATATATTGAGAAGTTCATTAACTTTCTAGTTAAGGGAACAGGCTACAAAATCCTAAGGACTGTTTTCAAGCAAGCACTGCCAGTGGGCAGGTTCACGAAGTATAATCTGCAAACTTGAATCCTTCCAGTACAGATTTTTCTTTCTACTGCTCATATTAAGGCACTCAAACATTCACATTTGTGTTCTGTGAAGTTCCATCACACAACAAATTGCTACAACTTATTCCCACATATTCTATTGATGTGATGCTTTTTATAGCAGGAGCACCCAAGATGGTCTAGGACTGGTTGGATTGGTCCTGTCCTGCCACATCCTGCTTATCCTTTTGTGACATTTCTACACCTTGAACACATGGAGCGATGGTGCCTTATTATTACCAGGTAGAGCACTATATTGCTTGCTATTCAACAGGTGTTAGGTGGAATATGACCTCTTCTTCTTGGGCAGGTACCAGACCATGGATTCCATATAGCACAACAGCAGCAATCCTTCTCCCACATTGCCTTATAGATTTATCTGTTTTGCAGAAACCTTCATTTGGCCTTCATTTATTTAGAGTTCTACAGTATATTAATAAATCCCATCACCACAGAGTGTGTTCATGCTTGCTTCATGAAGTGATAGAGCATATGTAGACATGTGCAAGCCCAGAAAGAAAGAAAAACCCAGAAAAAAATAGGGGTGAAACCTGTGTTTTTCCCCTCCTGAAGCATTTGTTTCTGGAAAAGTTAAAAAAAAATAGCTTATGGAATATTTTCTTTCAGAACAATGAAGAAAATATTTAAGACAAGGTGTTCACATATTTACTGTCCCAAAATAATTTCTTAAAACTATGCAAGAGGAAGATTTTTTTAAATCATTTTTTTGGTAAGATTATGTACATCAGGTCATTGCAATTCCTGGTTCTGGTTTCCTGTTCTCGGTTATTTTTATGGAACTGTGTGTGTTCCACACAGGGGTGCTTGGCCTCTTCCTCAAAGTGGCAAAACCAAAAAGCTTCCTTATAGTTTCAAGTAAAGCTTTGCATTTCTTTAAATGTAACAGTTCATTTGCTCCCCTTTCAAATGTTTTAGTTGCACTGCTTAGCTCCAGAGCAAAAGATAAACCTTTCAGAGGTTTGCAAAATTATCGCAATACATTAAGATAATGGGCATTTTTTTTCAGATTTTCTAGAACATTTCCGCAGAAAACCTATATGGCTGTGCATAAGACAAACAAGGGGCCGATTCTTTAAGCATCTAGTAGGCAGACAGGCCAGACTAGTTCACTAGACTAGGTATATTAGTAACTAGATGAAAAAAAATAATACACAGTGAAAACATATCTCATATCAAGGTATTCCTCTTTCCAACCATCTATAAAAGGAGGTTTCTGTGGGAGAAAACTCAACCAACCAAGACCCAGCCACCATATTCTACAACGTCCTACAGCCTCAAGTCCTTGATCCCAAACAACACTTTTCACTTGATTTGCTAACTATATAAATTTGCCCTAGACCAAGGAATCATAAAGGTGAAAGTATTAGACAGTGCAAGAACCCTCCCTGCCCATATTATGACATTTGATTATTCTTGGCAGATGAAGAAATCTGATCTGTCCTCTAATAGAAAAAGGTTGTGATCTCATTTAAGAAAAAGGATCTTATAAAATATGTCAACATATGCTGTCATTGCACATTAGCACCACTTTAATGGAGAAAAAGACCCTAATGAAGAGTTATTTTACCTCTTTCAGTAGATATATGGATTTTATCTGCAGCAATTGGTCAAAAGGTCTCAATGGAAAGAATGAACTGTACCTTCATGAAATGTTAATTAGATCCATAGTCCACACCCATACATGCAGGGAATTTGAAATGGACAGTCTGAATGTGATTTATTCCATATGACTCTTTCAGAAACTTAAATTAAAAATAGCTTCACAGACATTTTCAGTCTGCTTTGCTATTTATAACCTCATTATTTAAAACACACACACACACACACACACACGATAGGTTTGCATTATGAATTAATGGATGAGGCTATTTACATGTCTTTCCTGAAGCAGAATTATATAGGAGATGCTTTATGAGAACACATTGACTTGTCCTACTAGAAAAATACATACCTACGTGTGGTGTAGTGATTTGAGTGTTGGACTATGACTCTGGAGACCAGGGTTCGAATCTCTGCTCAGCCATGGAAACCTACCAGGTAATCTTGGGCAAGTCTCAGCCTCAGAGCAAACTCCCTTTGAACAAATCTTACCAAGAAAACCCACTGATAGGTTCACCTTACAATCACCAGAAGTTGGAAACAATTTGAAGACATACAACGACAACAACAACAACAACAGATATGATATTGTTATTCAGATGTTCACAGTGAACAGGAAAATATAGCTCTAATAATAATAATAATAATAATAAAAAATAAATAAAAAGATCTCTTTCCATTTTTCAATGCCCACTTTTGCTGCATTCTTCCAAACCCAGAAAAATATGAATGCATCTTTTTATGACTACATCAGAGCTCTGATAGGCAGGATCTAAAAATTAGTTCAGAAGTATATCTGGTATGCTTTTAACCAGAACCAGGGGAAATTACTTTAGGTCTATAACTCCTAGAATGCACTGACCATGCAAGCTTGGCATTCTTGTCCAAAAACTAACATTTCCAAACTGTTATTTTAACCCAGAATAACAATAATAATTCATTCTGTAGAAAACTGGCAAAAAAGGCCAGAGGAAAGCCAATGTTGTTGTGACTGTGTGCCTTCAAGTTATTTCCGACTTATGGTAACCCTAAGAGGAAGGAATATCAACCATCTAAGACAGGGGTAAGCAACCTTTCCCCTTTAAGGGCCAAGGGACTTCAGCTCCCAGAATCCCAGGAGCTATTGGCCAACATGGGACTATTGGCCAACATGGCTGAGGCTTCTGGGAGCTGAAGTCCCTCGGCCCTTAAAGGGGAAAGGTTGCCTACCCCGATCTAAGATATGCAGATGACACCATAGTACTAGCAGAAAACCTCACAGACTTGGAACACCTCCTAAGGAAGATCAAAGAAGAAAGTGCAAAAGCAGGCTTAATGTTGAACATAAAGAAAATAAAAATAATGACCACCAAAGACCTTCACAAGTTCAACCTAGACAATGAAGAAATAGAAATAGTAAAAGAATTCCCATACCTGGGATCATACATTGATAGAAATGGGGACTGCAGTCAGGAAATCAGAAGAAGACTAAGAATGTGGAGGCTGGCTATGAAAGAACTAGAAAAGATTCTAAAATGCAAAGATATACAACTCAGCACAAAAGACAGAATCATACAGGCCATTGTATTCCCTATTACTTGTATGGATGTGAGAGCTGGACAGTTAAGAAAGATGATAGGAAGAAAATCAATGCTTTTGAGATGTGGTGCTGGAGAAGAGTGCTGAGGATCCCATGGATAGCCAAAAGGACAAACAAATGGGTCCTAGAGCAGATCAAGTCAGAAACCTCCCTGGAAGCCAAGATGAACAAACTGAGGCTGTCGTACTTTGGACACTTCATGAGAAGAGAGGACTCTTTGAAAATAACAATAATGCTGGGAAAGGTGGAGGGAAGTAGGAAGAGAGGAAGGCCACTTGCTAGATGGATGGACTTTATTAAGGAGGTCACAGGTATCAATGGGCTACAGGATTTAAGGAGAGCAGTGGAGGATAGAGCATCTTGAAGATGTCTCATCCATAGGGTCACCATGAGTCAAGATCGACTTGAGGGCAGTAAACAACAACAACAAAAGATGAACCCATTCATGGGATTTTCTTGGCAAGATTTGTTCAAAGAAGGTTTGCCATTGCCTTTCCCTGAGGCTGAGAGAGTGTGATTTGTCCAAGGTCACCCACTGTCAGCATTAGGAATTGAACCCTGGTCTATAGAGTCATACCCCAACACTCAAACCACTGCATAAACCTATCTCTAAAAAATGTTGCCAGTTACTTGTTAAATTTTTATGACTTTCCAAATACTGTATTTTCCTGCATATAAGACAACTTTTTAACCCTGGAAAGCAGTCTCAAAAGTCGGGGGTCATCTTATACGCTGGGTAAAGAAGGAGGAGGATGAGGACGAAGGGAGAAGGAGAAGGAAGCCAGTTCTGCAGTATGAATGCAGCCTGAATCTGCACTGCAGAAATAATGCAGTTTGACACCACTTTAACTGCCATGGCTCCATCCTATGGACTTCTAGGATCTCCAGTTTGCTTTGTGGTACCAGAGCTCTCTGACAGAAAAGGCTAAATATCTCACAAAACTGCAAATCCCAGAATTCCATAGCCTTGAGCCAGGGCAGTTAAAGCGGTGACAAACTGCTTTAATAAATTTCTGCAATGCAAACACTGCCAAAGTTGATGTGTTGCTTGGGCATGGCTTCTTTAATAAATAATTCTGCACAATGAGAGAGAGAGAGAGAGTACCCTTGAAGATTTATCTAAAGGAGAACCAAGCTCCTTAACTTGAAGGTTATATGTGTACGTTGTGTGCCTTCAAATTGTTCCTGACTTATGGTGTGCATGGGGTTTTCTTGGCAAGACTGGTTCAGAGGAGGTTTGCCATTGCCTTCCTGTGATGTCCAGCCTGGACTGTTTAAATTCTCCCCTGCATTTTCTCTCATTTTAGTTAGTCCTTAGTATGTTTGAGCATAGGAATGTTCCTTTGTATTAGTTTGTGGGAGGAGCTGTAGGAATCCCCTGCATTTTTCTAGTTTTTGGTTTGCCCCTTCCCAGCAAGCTCTGCTTCAGCTTGGGATTTTTAGTTTTTCTTAGGCAGGCTTGGCTTTATCTGTTTGGTGGCAAACAGGCACAGACAGATGGAAAGGGCATTCCTTACACCATTAGCCAATTTACTTACCATTAGCCAATTTAGTTACCATTTAGCCAGATTAGTTACCAAAAGCAGTTAATTATAGTAAATATCAACAACAAAGAAGTCAAGAGCACCAGAAGCTGAAAGACCCTGCACCAGCTTCATTGAGCAGGAGTTCAAACCAAGATCAAACCCAGAGAGATGACAACCTTGAAGATTGCTGAAACCTAAACTGTAAAGTACCTTTTATTTTAAGCCTGTTAGAGCTGGAGAGGAGAAACCTTTTTCTTTTGTTCTTCAGAATAAATTTCCCCCTTTTGGACTTTACATTCAGCATTGGAGCCTTTTTGGGTATAAGAGTTTGATCTCACCAGGGTACTGGCGTTGCACACCCATATTTGCCACCACCTATAGTTGGGTGTGTCTTCACACTTCCCCTGAGGCTGAGAGTGTGTGACTTGTCCACGTTCACCCAGTGAGTTTCATGGCAGAGTGGGGAATCAAACCCAGGTCTCCAGAGTGGTAGTCCAACACTCAAACCACTACACCATGCTGGCTCCTATTCCCATGTACTACCTATGAAACAATTGCAGACTTTTTTGTTGTTCTTGTGTGTCTTCAAGTCCTTTCCGACTTATGGTGATCCTAAGGCAACCTTATCATGGGGTTTTCTTGGCATGTTTCTTCAAATGGGGGTTGCCATTACTATCCTCTGAGGCTGAGAGTGTGTGACATGCCCAGGGTCACTTACTCGGCCACAAATTGTACATACCCCAGAATGCATCACCTGTATATTTATTGGCAGTCCTTCCCCCCAACACTTTCTTATTTCCCCCCAACCATCTCATAGCTGGGAGATGGAAATAATTAAATAATTTAAAGCAGCATTTAAATCTGGACTATTTTTTAAAAAGTAAGGTTCAAAACACACTGCAGAAATAAATGCTAGGGAACATGGGAGCTGTAGCTTGTTGTGTTTATAAGTGACAGTTTTCCTGCTAAGTACCTACATGTCATAAGCATTTGAATTAAAATTACCATATTGAAATCAAATCTGATTTTTAACATTTTTTATTTGGTGTCCATTGGAAGAGGGGTAGTCTTATACGGCAAGTATATTTCAAACTCTATATTTTAACTGGAAAAGTTAGGGGTCGTCTTATACGCCCCAGTCGCCTTATGCACCGGAAAATATGGTGAATGTCCTTCCAGACCATTGCTATAGTCAGACCTAGTTATTACTGCTAAGTTCTACACTGAGAATACGAAGATCTGTTTTTTTTTCTGAAATGCACTTACCATTATTCTTGGGTATAAGTCGAGGGCAAGTTTTGGGGGCAAAATTATGGATTTTGCTATGACCTGTGGTTAAGTTGAGAGTAAAAGTTAAGGGCATGTAACAAACACATTTTTTAACCTCCTTTTAAAAATGCAGAGAGAGCACAAAGAAAGAAAGAGGAGGAGAGGATCTGTTTATTTGAGAGGTTACAATGAGGAGGGGGTGTAAGTGGCTTTGCTGCTCTTCAAATGTCTACATCTATACAAATATAGGCAGGGAAAGGAATATAAATAAGGAAAATAAATGAGAATGCAGCCTGGGGGGAAAAGGAGGGGAGAAAAGAGCAAGGAAAGCAACCTGCCTCTATTAGGGTCCCAGAGCAAAGGCAGCGACAAGAGGCAGAGGTGAGGTGGTCCTCTTGATATGGGAACAGCATTCCTACCCTATTACCCGTCCTTTGACCAAACCAGAGAAAGGAAGAAGGAGAAGAGAAGAGAAGAGAGTGCCTTTTTTCCAGGCTCTGGAACTCCTTCCCTAGAGAGGCCAGGTTGGCCCAATCCCTGCTTTCCCTTTGGCGGCACATAAAAACATTCTTGTGTCATCATGCTTTTTCTCACTGACAAGGTTTGGGCTTTAAATGCTGTGTCATTTAGATTTTAAGGTGTGTATAGAGTTTTTCACACATTTTACATTCTAACGCATACCTGTTTTAACTTTTAAAAATAGTTTAATTATTTTTAAATATCATACGTATACATTTCAGTGCTTCTGGATTGTTTTTCAATTGTATTGTTTTAAATTTGCTGTTCGCTGCCTTGTGTCCCTATGGGGAGAAAGATGGCGTATAAATAAATAAATAAATGGCTCTCCGACAACGCTGGCTCTTTGGCTTAGTAACGGAGATGAGCATCGTTTCCTATGGTTAGACACAACTTGACAACCTTGTCAACAGGGAATACCTTTACCCAGGGGTAGGCAACCTTTTTGAGCCAGGGGCCGGGTTACTGTCCCTCAGATAATTGGGGGGCCAAAGCACCAATAAATAAATAAATAAATAAATACAAATAAAAATAAAAATAAATAAAAAATAAAAAAATATGCATGCACACTCTCTCAGCCCCAGAAAAGCCATGGCAAGACCCCTGTGGAGATTTTGCCAAGAAAACCCCAAGAACAAGTAATAACAACAATAATCAATATCATCATGGCGGGTGGCGGCGGGGGGCAGCGGTGGCAGCGGCAGGGCAGGCCTGGGGTTGGCCCAAATGCCTCGGGGGGCCGCATCCGGCCCCCGAGGCCTTGGGTTGCCTACCCCTGCCTTTACCTTTACTGTATAAGCATCATGAGACTTGGCAGTATTTCTGCAGAGAGACCTATGCAGTAGGGGCCTTTGCAGACTGCCAGAAATAGTACAAATAGAGTCCACTTTTAGGGTTAGGGTTAGGGTATCATGGGAACTGTATTTTATTGTGGCACCAGAGCTCTCTGACAGAGAAGGCTCAATGTCTCAAGGGGGGGGGGGAACAATTCCCATGATTCCCTAGCACTAACCCTAACCCTTAAAGTGGACTCAATTTGCACTATTTCTGGCAGTCTGCAAAGGCCCTAGGTCTCTATTAAAAAATTGCCATGGTAGTCTCTCTTTGGCCTCCCCCATGTTGCTGCTGAATGCCACTCAGACCAAAAAAAGGAGGTAGGGAAGGAGGAAAGGCTGCCTTTCTTTTTTCGGTTTGGGCAAGGGAGGCGTAATGGGCTGGGAGGACTGCTGTCATGCCAAGAGGGGCTTCTCATCTCTGCGTCTTCTTATTGCCTTTGTGCTGGGCTCCCATTCCAGCACCGACCCATTTATAAGCTGAGCCAGGGTTTTGGGGTTGATCTTTTTGTTTTTACTTATATAGGAGTATATACAGCAAAGTGAAAAATAACGCAGAAAACTAGTTTGACAATGGCATGATTTAGCAATTACACTGAAGTTGCTATGCAAGGTAATACCATACCATGCTATATAATGAAGATCTATTTAGATTGGGCAATCATTAGTCACCCCCACAAAAAAAGCTCTATGCCATTCCCAAGGTAATTTTAACGTTATGATGTTCCTGCAAGATTTTGAAATATTCATTTAATCACCACTCCTAAGAGTCTGAGAACTGCAATACTGGAAAATAAATTAATTGGCTATATACACTGAAGTCACAGCTCTCTCTCTCTCTCTCTCTCTCTCTCTCTATATATATATATATATATAATTTCCATTAATAAATTAATATGAATTTTCTTTTTGTTTACTACCCTCAGTATAAGTCTAAGTAGCTTGAAAATATGCTAAGATGTTAAATATTAGAGTTGGGTTGTGGTTAAATAGACCTATACACAGAACTCAAATGTTGGTACTACTAAAATCCAGTTTTCATTTTCAGTATCACTGGGTGACCTTGAGGAAGTCACATACACTCAGTTTCAGGGGAAGCAATGGCAAACCTCCTTTGAACAAATCTTACAAAGGAAACCCCATGATAGGTTGCTACAAGTTGGAAACGACTTGAAAGCACACAACAACAACAACAATAAATAACTATACTCTGGTTGAGCCCTTTTTTCTTCTATTAGCAATTTCATTTATTTATTTCAAGGATTTATATCTCTCCTTTCTCCCATATTGGGATTCAATGGGATACTGAAGAAAGGTTGTGAGCATGACAGTTTTGGTTGGTAGATCATTTTCAGGAACACTAAAGCAAGAGCATTACAATTTTTCTAAAATAATGCTAAGGAACAGAAAGTCTTGAAACTTTCTATCAAGAGAGTAAATGAAGAGAGTCTCTTCATTCTTTTTAAAAAGTTAATAACATGCTACTGTGCTGAAAAGGTATATTATTTAAACAGAAACATTTTCAGGCTTGTCTATTTATAGCACAGACCTTGCTTGTCTGCAAACAGATTTAAGGCAAATATCAGAATTATTTTTAAAAACGTCATTACAGTAAAACAGCAAATCACTACAACATGATATAGCAGAAAGACGTAACAGAAACAACAAATCTCAAAAACGCTTACACTAAAAATGTCTGCTGAAACTATATTGTCTCAAGTGTCTGTTTTAAAAGCAGACAGAGAGTGCACAAAAAACACTACCCAAGGGAGGCGATTCAATAACTGGGTGACATAAGTGAAAAGACCTCTTCCGTTGCTGTCACCAACTAAACATCTGTCAGTTGTTAAGTCTGAAAGAAAGTCAGTTTCCTCAATGGGTACACATGGGAAGAGTCTATTGCCAAGATATGCTGATAGCAGATTTCCAAATCCCAAAGCAAGGTGGTAGCTACCAAAGCAAACAGCAAATATGATCAGTCCTTTCCTACTAGTTCTGATGCTTTTGTACAATCTCTTAGAGATTACTACGTAATATGAAAAAAACTGAGTGGCAGTGATTCCTACAGGCCCATATTTGTTCATAAAGCAAGCAGTTTATATAACCATATTTTAAATTATTCATGCTAGCTTTGGAAAAAGGGAGAGCCCTAGGAAATCTTCAGTTTATGGTTTCCCTGGTGAGAGTATGCTTCATCACTCATAACACTCTTCAGAACACACTGAGTCATTCTCAAATATTGGCCTATGTCATCAACGTTACCACACTAGGGCAAAAGTCTTGCTATGCAAGAGGCTGCACACTTCAGAGTTAGCACAAGGGTAGCATCCACCACTGTTTTTGTCACACAAGCATTTGTGCATCTATAATCTACATCAGGTATGACAGACTATGATTCAACACAGCAAAGTGGAGAGGAAAGTAAGCGTGATAATAAAGTATAGGTCCCTGTTTCTATCACTGGGTTGCAGATTGAGCTGATGTCGGTTAATTAATCCTTTTATTTGTTATTTTGTGGTTGTCAGTTGCCTGTGTAATTGTATTTTACAAATAATTTTATTTTGTTATACTGATGGCCTTCGCCTAACCAATAATAATAAAGGAGCAACTAGAGAGAAAGGTTTTTCACTGTGCTAGTGTTACGTTAGATTTAGGCCAATATTTTAGGTTATACTTCAATCAGCAGTGACTTGAAGGCACACATAAATACACAGAGACGTTAGAGAAAACTGATTTCAACACCGTTTAACTCAAAATTAAGATGTATAACTGAAAGCTACTTGGTAGTAGTTATTTTCAACTGTTAAACTTCATTTCATGAAAACCAAGGATAGGAAGAAAACAAAACATCATGAGCATTTTGATTTTTTAAAATAACTTTATTTTCCCTTACATTCAGTCATTTTATATGACCAATAAATACATTACAGCTCTTGATCTCATTTGCAGGGAACCTATTACACATCAGAAACCCTGATCCACATTGCCTACTTACTACTATGATGGTGGTGATGATGATGATGACTTTATTTTCCCCAAAGCCAGGACTCAAGACGGTTTACAAATTAAGACAAATACAATATAATTAAAACATGCAAAAACTCTACATCAAAATGAAATTAAACTGCAACAACATTAAAAACAATTTAATATAATAAAAATCAGTTATTTCGTTATTTATAAAAGGTGTCGCCTATCAACAGAAGAACAAGGAGAGGGTCATTCTAGCCTAGAAGGATAGCTCCTCAGTCCAGAGATAACCAAAAAGAAGGCCCTGTTTCACATCTTCACCAGCAGTGTCTATGAAGGTGGTGAGACTGAAAGAAAGGTTCATATGGGGAGATATGATTTGTGAGATAGCCTGAACTGCATAGGGCTTCGTAGGTTGTAACCGAGCTAGTGTGCCATAGTGGTTTGAGCTTTGGACTATGACTCTGGAGACCAGGGTTCAAATCCCCGCTCAGCCATGGAAACCCATTGGGTAGTCTTGGGCAAGTCAAACATGCCCAGCCTCAGAAAATCCTATGATAGGTTCGCCTCACGAGTATCCCTAAGTTGGAAATTATTTGAAGCCAAACAACAAGAGGATCATAACTAGCACTTTGAACTATAAGCAGCCACTTATGTCTCACTGTGATGAGTAGCTGGTGTGGAAGATATATGAATGAACTGTAAACATATGGTTCAATCTTAACTATATTAGGTTTGTTCCAGGGGTGGCTGTACAAGTGGGGTTGTGACATGGTCCACATGTTAAAGGGGCTATCCAATACAGTGAACCTCTTTTGGGTGGGAGGAGTGTTCAGCAACTGGAATGGCTACTTTAAAGTCCAGTCTAAAACTAGAATCAGATTTATTGTCCTACTGACGGGGGAGCCATCAGGCACAACTGATTGGCTTGGTCCAATGCGTTAGTGATGGAACTCAGAAAATAAATGCAGATTTTTTAAAATAAAGAGTGATGAAAGCAAGCAGGCTTGGCAATGAGATATGAGAACAGCATATAAATGGAAAAAGGTGAAAAATGGAAATAAAGGAATGATAAAATATTAATCTAGGACACAAAACAGTACAGCAGGATTCTAAAAATAGCAGCAATTTACACAAAATATTGTTATATAAAAATAAGCTACTAATAAAGGATGTATATTCCTTCTGCAATGCTAGTTAAAGCTTAACTCTGTTCCCATCTACATAACAAATTAATGGGGGGGAGGGGGGGAATACCAAGGAAAATGTTTAGCAATCTATCCATAACAGATGACTCAAAAGAAAGCTGCAGGTAGAAATGGGAGGAAGGAATCAAAAATAAGGTGCTGGACCTCACAACAAAATAAATAAGAATGTAGTAAGAAATGTTACATTTTAAGACCTGCAAAAGCTGGATCCATTCAAAATTGTTCATGAGCCCCACATTTAAACCCCCAAAGCTGCTCAGACAATGGCCAAAAGAAGCTTCAAAAGCCAAAAGTGAGAAATGCGAGGTGCTTTTTTCTCCCTAATAGAAGATAGGTCAAACTAGGATCTAGAAAAAGGAAAGCTGGAAAAAGGGATTTGTGAATGACATGTGGTTGCTCAGAAACTTGAGGATAAAGATACTTTCCTTTTGTTCCTATTGCTGGTGAAACTCTCAGGCCTCACAGAATCACAGATTCATAGGTTCCGAGTTGGAAGGGGCACTATAGACCACTGGGTCCAACTCCCTGCTCAACGCAGGATCTCCAGCTAAACACAACGATTCCCATACTTTGGTCCTCCAAGTATTTTGGCTTCAGCTCCCAGAAGCCCCAGTCAGTTTGGCCAACAGCTGGGAATTTTGGGAGGCCAAGTCCAAAACCCCTGGAGGACCAAAGTTTGGGAAACATGGAGCTAGAGCATCTTTTTGAAATCATCCAGAGAAAGGTCTCACAATGAGCTTCATAACTAAGCACGCACACACACACACACACACAAGAACTAACGAAGCACAGGTGGGAGAAGGTGAGTAGTGGAATCCTTGCTAATGGTAATACGTTACCGATTTTGAAGTGTGGTTCAAATCGATGGGCGTCCATAAGGGAGAGGACTCAATAGCCGCCAAGTCAAGTGGGGTAGCAGGCTTATTGAGGTGCCTGGTCAAGCTGACAGAGTGTCTACCTGTTTACAACTAGACCAAATTGCTAGTGTCCAGGCACTGGTATATATATTGAAAATCATGTCCCAGGGCATGATGAATTGATTAACTGTCTGCTAAATGGTTTTCCAGAAGAAAGGAATGGTTGGAAGCTGTAGTAAATGTTTGGATGATTGGTGTGAATATCTCAGACAAAGCAAACCCCTTGCTGCTGGAGAAATGTTGTTTGTCTGTGTATGCACAGCCATGTCCTTTGGCCAGAGTCCCATCATCACCCTCCACAGTCAAAAGGGATTATGCTAAAAAAGTGTCTTGGGCGATTTCATTGTGGTGGGTGCCTTTCTTCCTCCCTTGCCAACCAGATTATTGCCAGATTTCCACCTTTGGGTTGCCTTTACAGGTCCCTTTTAATATTAGACTGATATCAAATATAGGAGGGATGACTGGGGGGCCTGGTCCCGGGGTAACATGGGTCTGTGATGGTGGTGGGATAAAGAGAAAGCCTTCTACAGCATTTTTAGCTTGGTTACTCTGAACCAAGTTGCCACCCGAATTTCCAGCTTTTAAAATTATTATTATTACTATTACTCCTTTTGCTACCAGGGGAAACTGTTGAGAAAGCAACTGTCCTTCCAGGATGGATCCTGACCTATGAACAGCCACTGGTGAAGGAACTAATACCTCATTAACAGTGAAAGTTCAACTAATTTATATTGACAATCAGTTTAGGGCCAGAATTAGATCAAAACAGTGTTTCTGACAGAATCACAGTAGGAACTAATTAGCACAAAAGTGAGTAGAGGAACTGAAAAGTTATTTTTAAGGCAATATGCCTCAACAACAAATCCACTGCGAGCAATTAAATGTAGAAATGCCGTCCTCCAATACATATTCTTTGATATACTACTTAGTATATCAAAGTAAAAGCTAAGTATATCACAGTCTGTGCCTCCACTGAGTTCATAAAAAAGGGGAATTCTGTTTCCCCACCTTTGGCTATCTGGAATAGTGATTACATTGTCTTTACTTAAACCATAACGGAAGTCCTGGACTTACAAGATCATGCATGTCCAAGAGGAAGACAAGACAATTACTCCTACATAGTAGTCAACAATTCCGAAATAAACAGAAGGAAACTGACAGCAACTTCTGCTAATATGGATTTGATAAGTATGCTAATATGGATTTGATAAGATTCAGGAGGTAATAAAAGCAATCCTTGCATTAACATCAGCTGTTACCTTTTCCTTATTTCCCATTGCTCCCTTTTGAGTGCATGTGAAAACACTTTTATTACTATGGAAATACAATTTTATTTTCTCCAGAAGAGACCTAAATAAAATTCTTCATCTCATTTATAGATTTTTCCTATCGAACATGTAATGCAGTTTTATGACATTCCCACAACACTGGAGCTCTGCTTCATGGGATTTACTTATACAAGAAAAATCAGTCTCACAGGACACTCTTCCATTCTGTCTTAATTCTCAGCTTTATAGGACCTCTAATGTTCATCATATTCTTTATCGTTGTTACTTGCCATCAAATCAACCTCCACCTTATAGCAATCCTAGAAATAAGAACCTCCAAGAGCCCTGGTCATCCACACTCTACTCAGGTCTCGCAAATTCTGAGTTGTTGTTTGAATCAATCTACCTGTATTGCAGTCTTCCTCTTCTCCTACCATCATCTCCTACAGAATATGCAAAATCAAATATTGGTTCTTCTTGAAAACAATAATAGATTCAGCTTCTTTGCTTAAAAACAATGCTTTAAATAAATCTAATTTTGTATCCTTGAAAGTTACAGGAATATGTCACTTCTGCATTCAACTTTTTTTTTAAAAAAAAAATCGTGTCCCATTTTGCCTCTCTAGCAGGGGTTGCACAGGGCAGAGGCTTTAGGTGTAATGACCTGTCTTGCCATTATCAGGATTCCTCAATCCTCCGAGATTCTCATACAAACTATTCATTCCTTGCTGGGGTGTTCTGAATGAATGGTCTGAATGAGGGCCACTAGGAGAGGAAATGAAGAGCCTGATTTCCATCCATATTATCCCTCTCGCCACCATTCTGGACAAAGATCACTCTTTCCTTGCTGTCAAAATCAGCACGGGGAAATCTGAGGAGGAGAGAGGCTTCCACATAAGCCCCCAGGGTGTACAACACCTCCAACAAGTTTGAACACATTTGTGTTTTTTTTAAGTCAAATACTGAAAACCCTATGAAATTCATGTGTCACCACAGATCAATGGGCGACTTGAAGGCACATGCACACAAAGAGAAAAAGTGACATCTTTAACCTTTGAATAATTCAGATTAAACTAATTTAAATCAGTGTAAAATATCATCTTCCTGATCTTTCATAGATTAAACATTTTTTTAAAAGAGAAACTGTGCCTCTTAATGTTTTCTCTGGGGAAAATCTCTAGTGGAGTACATGAGGAGATTTCTCTTCATTTGTTTATGAATTTAAATATTTATTTCCTTTTGTGTGTCTTTAAGTCATTTCTGAATTATGGCAACTTTAAGGCAAACCTATCACAAGGTTTTCTAGGCTGAGCATGTTTGACTCACTCAAGATCACCCAATGGGTTTCTATGATCAAGAAGGGAATCAAACCCTGGTCTCCAGAGTCGTAGACCAGCTCTTGGGGGGGGGGGGGCTTTTGCTGATCCTAAAAGGAGTGGCATTTTGCCATTCTTTTAGGGGCGGCAAAATGGAGGATTGGGGGATGTGGGATGTGGTTGCCATGGCCCTGATCCGCCGCTCCCCAGGGTGGCTCTCTGCTGCCCCAGACGGGCCGTCTACATCAGCCCTTTATCATTCATTTTCAAGGTGGCATCCAATAACATCAAATTAAACAATTTCAACAATACAAAGCCATAAGAACTAATTTAAACAGACCCAAAGCCTGTCAAACAATTTGACAAGTGAAAACAAGGTAATTAAAACCAATTAAAACACTTTGAAAAAATGTAAAACTACGGGGCTTGACAGGCCCCAATAGAGTAGCCTCTGGCCGCCCCTTTCCTCACTGGATCGGAGCCACGGCAATCGCATGCCGTGTCCCAAATCCAGGAGTTTGCCACTCTAAAAGGAACTGGCATGTCGCTCTTTTTTAGAGCGGCAAAAGGGCGCCTTTGCCGCGGTGACTTTTCGCTGATTCTTCGGCGCAACGCATTTAAACCCTGAAAGTAAACAAACTTTGGCTACCAGTCCTCAAAAAAACTAAAATCAGGACTCAGCAAATGCAAATGAACTTCACCCAGAGTCAGGGGGTTTCCCAGCAGACAATGGACCATTAATTAAATAGACATTAATCCTCCTCACATATCCTCCCACCCTGAGGCCTTGCCTCAACAGAACAATACATAGATTTACATGCTTATTTACATGCTAATTTCCAGCAATGGACCATTAATTAAATTAGACACAAATCCTCCTCACATATCCGCCCACCCTGAGGCCTTGCCTTAACAGAACAATACGCAGATTTACATGCTAATCCTCTCAATCAAGAGTCACACAATATATATACCCCACACATCTCCATACCACCATTCTCTGAAGATACCAGCCGCAGATGCAGGTGAAATGTCAGGAATACATTCTTCTAGAACACAGCATCACAGCCCGAAAAACCCACAAAAATCTATAAATTAAACTGTGTTCATAAGTAAGAGGTGGCATCATTGACAACATGCTTTTTCCACACTATAAATCCAAAGTTCACAGTTGCAAGTTCTCAACATTCCCCAGTCTGGCAACACAATTATAGAAGACTCTACAGCCCACTGCTGGTTAAAAGGCCTATCTGGATATACTTGCAGAAACTGCTTATCCAACAGTGGATTAGCAGTAATACCCCATTTGTTTAACACTAGCAACGAAGTGATTCTTCCTACCACAACCTACCACACTATAAACTATTATGATGAAATGAAGAAATCCTAGATTAACCATGAGAAGACTGTAGCATGGAATTCCAGAGACTGTTTCACACTACACAGTTTTAATGTTATGATTCCATTTTAAGTGCCATGGCTTCATCCTATGAAATCCTGGAATTTGTAGTATGTGGGGGGGGGGGGGGCGGGGGCGGGTAATTAAGAATTCTCAGATGGAGTGCTCTGGTGCCTTCCTAAATTACAAGCACCAGGATTCAACAGAATACAGCCACAGTAGCTGAAGTGGAATCATAGTGCTATAATTTATAATTTAGATTCAGTTCTGATTCTCAAACCTGATTTATACTCAAGAACAAAGAATCTATTTTATATACTGTATATATAACAACACATTATGACTGGCGGATCTTGGATGTTGTAATAAAACAACAACCTAGATTCTAAAAACCAGTAAGTCTTGTATAACAAGCTTCAGCTTTTTGTATTTTTCTCCCAGTTGCAAAAAATCAGTTATAATCCATTTTAATAAATTCACTCTATTGTCCAGATCACTTTGTGCAATCATTTTAATTTTTCTAAAATGATCCTTCCATAAGAAACTGATCATTTTTGTTCCTCTCTTGTACAAATACATAAATTTACTCAGCCTGGAAAGCTACAGACAATTCCTTGACAACAAGCCTCACGAAACTCAGTGGGGCTTACTTCTGAATAGACCTGTATAGGATCATACAGGAAGGCCTTATGCATGCAAATTGTATGTTCTACAACTGTACTTCAGCCCCTTCTATATCACACTGTACACAAAAATTTAATATCTCATGTAATATAATGGAGTTACCCAAGTTAAGCTGCAATCCCCATTTTTTATAGTTTACAAGAACCAACACTATCTTTTCTGACAGCAGCTTTTTGAATATGGTTCCAAACCCTGTCACTCCAAGCTTCCTAATATAAAATGAGTGAAAAAATCCTTTTTGGCTACAGCTTGTCAGAGGAGTTGAGTCACTGCTGAGCTTCTTGTTTTATCATCAAACCCAATGTCCAATTAACTTAATTACATCTGTGACCTCAATGTGAGGTGGCAGCACTTGCTCCAAAGCAAGGCCTTGAGCATGTCCAAACATTACTATATCTGTAACCTTGTTTTGATTTAACGTGGGTTTTTTGCCCCCAGCTTCACCTCCTAAGGAACTTCCGAAACTTCATTCCTTCTGCTACTCAGCATTTTTTAAATGATGCATAACACTAGCTCAGAAAGAGACTTCCAATCAATGCTGCAATTTCCCCCTGGCAAGTTAGCCTCTGAGTGAAACTGTGATTTTCTCTGTAAAAAACAGCCCACATCCAATCCAATTCTTTAACCAAGAGAGTACCTTATTTTCCTGCGTATAAGACTACTTTTTTACCTGCAAAATCTGTGGCTAAAGTGGGGGGGTCGTCTTATACGCCAGATATATAATGAAGATAGAGGTGCTAAAACTCTATATTTTGACTGGGAAAATGGGGGGTCGTCTTATACGTGGGTCGTCTTATACGCTGGAAAATACGGTACTTTCTGTGTATGGATTTTGACAGTAAACAAAGCTGCTTTATAAATGTGTGTGTGTGTGGATATGAATATGCACTGGCTTTCAGCAATTTAATCCTTTCCTTCCCAGTATGGGAGCACCTTGTGCTTAGGAAAGCATCTCATGTATACAAAGGGAAAGGCTACTTTCACAAATAAGCAAAACTATCTATTGTGATATTAGAAAAATATTAAAATCAAGGGTTTCACTACAAAGTTAACTGTGCAAAGCAGAGACTCCTGCACATCCTGATTCCATAACATCCATACATGGTGTAGCATTTAACCCCAAACTGAAGAAGTAAGATTTTCCCAAACAAGATAAATGAATGAAAAATGGACTTTTTGCAGGGGAAACTGCTGCACTACTTTAATTGTCAGGTCTTAAAAGAACAAATTAAGTTATTTCTGTGCACTTGTTGAGATCCAGCTTGCTAGGAGTCACGGGAAGTGCTGTTGACCAGCACCCACCAAGTCTTGTGGTGTGCTACTACAGCTGTTAAATAGTAATGGAGGGGAGGAAGGAGGGAAATAGAGCATTGCTCAATGCCTTCCATCCTGCAGCAAGGACAAGAGAGAGGTATTTCCCCACTGTTCTGTCATCTGCCTCCCTTCCACCCTTCAAGGCATTTTACAGCATCTCTGTAACAGCATTTCAGGAGCTTGGCAAGTGTGAAGGAGGGAGAGATGGAGTCCTGTGTATGAAGTGTTCTGCTCTATGCACATGATTCAGGATCTCAGTTATTAGTTGATATCAAAATTACGGGGAAACTACGGCTCTACGGCTTAATGAAATGCAGGATCTTAGCAAAGACGCAAGTGTCCAGCACGAGTATAGGAGTGTTGAAGGAGGAGTACATTTCTGTGGTGTTCATCCATGACTTGGTAAGTCAGGGTTCATGAAGCCTCCATTCCAAATGAGACCATTTTTTCAAAACAAGGTCATTTCCATGCAACAAGAGTGGCAATCAGGC
The DNA here is from genome assembly GCA_026167975.1 of Phrynosoma blainvillii. Classification (NCBI taxonomy): domain Eukaryota; kingdom Metazoa; phylum Chordata; class Lepidosauria; order Squamata; family Phrynosomatidae; genus Phrynosoma; species Phrynosoma blainvillii. Next base: position 118,249,429 of record JANUYF010000003.1, read on the forward strand.
AGCCCTTTCAATGTTGTTGAACTTCAAGTCCCAACAGTCCTGACCAGTACAATTAAGGGTGAGGCATGCTGGGAGGTGCAATCCCTCCAGAAGGCCACATGATTGATTCCCAGCCTTGCCATACAAATTTTTGTTAGGCAGAGCTACAGGAGACTTGTTTCACTGTGATAAACATTTTTATTACTTGCTTTACATAAACAATGAGGTTCTGTTTAATGTCTGGGAATAACATTAAACGGAGAGGCCTTTTTTGAAGTGAGTATTACAGCAACCATTTCTGGACTTGCCTTTGTTGATTCAACTCACTGTTGTAATGCCATCCAACGATTCAAACAATTCTTCAAGGGTCCACTCTTGCTTTCTGATTTATAGCTGGCTAGGTTCTACCACACCATCTTGACATGTAGACCAAACGATAAGCCTTCTGTATTTCTTCCCCTCGGTGTTTCTTAAAAGCTTGCCTTATCATTAACAGAAGTCAACTCATTATCTATTTAAAACTCTCCCATCTGTGGAGGCATTATGCCAGGCAGAAAACTGAACCTAACAGCAAGCAGGAAATAAGACTGTAGAATAAACAGAATAGATCAGCTTCAACTCAGTACTTAATGGAATACAATGATTTAGAAAACAAAAACACTAGAGATGAGAGTGTAATGGTTTGAGCATTGGGCTACAACTCTAGAGACTAGGGTTCGAATTCCAAGGAAACCCATTGCATGACCTTGGCAAGTCATACGCTGTTAGAGGAAGGCAAAGGCAAACCCCCTCTGAATAAATCTTGCAAATCATCATCATCATCATCATCCTGTGATAGTTTCATCGAGAAACAACTTGAAGGGATACAACAACAACACTAGAGACTTCATTACTGTGTCCCACATCCATCCCCATGCAATCCAACAAAGTGACAGAATCTCAGGCTTAGTTCAGACTGCCAGGGGCTACTTGCCCCAAACAGATAGGCAAAGATAAATAGATCCCAAACTATTCTTCTTATTAGATTAAAATCCAAGAATTTCTAGTTTATCGTTGATTGCCATTCTTACTGAACCAGATCCAAGGTATAGCCAGGTTGACACAACCAGGAAAAGTATGGCCATGAAAACATCTATTTTAGTCATGGAAATGGGGGTTGCAAGCTTTACACATATACCTGAAGATCTGTCTAGGTCTAGGACCTCTCCTTGCCACAAAAAGTTGTGCTTTGCTACTTTTAGTTTGAAGCTGGGGGTCAGAAGAAGCTTCTGTTTTTGAGAAACAACTATAACCTCCCAGAACTTGATTTGAGAGCAAGTCCTTTATTATGCAGGATGTAACAGTACTAACTTATTCCCAATTTATCTGTTATAGGACCAGGTATCCATCAAGAACATTCCTAGCAATCTATTTTATCTCTGAGCAGACCAAAGCTCAGGAAAATTAACTTTTGGACCACAATTCCCAGTTGGCTGGGGGATTCTGGGAGTTGTAGTTCAAAAAGTAACTTTTCCAAGCTCTAGCTCAGACAAAGATATCATGAAGCCACAGCGAGACAACTCTTGCTAATTAACCCAAGTAATATCTACTTTTACAATCACATTTTATTTATACACATTTATAGAACATCTTTCAGCCTTTAAGGCAAGCAAAACTTTTTACAATAAATCCACAGCTGAAAGAATTCACAATTTAAAACAAGTCTAAAAGCTGACAAGGAAAAAGTCTGAACAAAAGTAACAGGACAGGGTATCAATACAAGCCCAACAGAATGTCTGCTAAAATATACTTAGTCACTTAGTTTAATTGTTAAAAGGTACAGGGACCTAATTTCCTCTGATCTTGGAAACTAAGCAGGCTTCATTCTGGATGGATGGGAGACTGCCAACAAATATCAAGTACTGCAGGCTATATTTCTGAGGAAGGAACTGGCAAAATCATTTCTGAGTAGTCTTTGCTTAAGAAAACCCTATGAAATTCATAGTGTTGCCATAAGTAGACAGGCAACTTGAAGGCAAAGAAAGAAAGAAAGAAAGAAAGGAAGAAAGGAAGGAAGGGGGGGGGAGTTTTCATTCATTCTTGCAAAAGGAAGAGTGACAGTGACTGTCAAATCTCCGAGAAAAGGAGAAACAACTAGAAACACATGAAGAGATAGCAAGAAGGTCCTTCCCCTCCCGCTGCCCAAAAGCTATGTTTCTTGTTCTGGACAACGAAGTACAATAGTCCAAACAGATTTTACTGAAGGTGATCTCTGAGTTACACTTAGGAGCCAGCTGAGTAAGGGCTCAAACTCAGCAGCCTGAATAGGACATAGACACACTCTGGCAGATAATAAAGGTTTTTCTAACTATGCTTTATGTCTCCACAATGGCAGCAGACAAGTTACCTTATTCATGCAAATGCTGCATTACCTTGTTAAATGTACTAGTGAAACGTTTTACAGTTCCACCTTGAAAAATGCATTATGTGACATGACTCACCAATGGAATAAATAGAGTAAGCTTCAGAAATAATCTGACGAGAATAAAGTTCAATTTTGAAGAACAATCTAGCTGGAGCATTTCATTTGTCTGCTGCTGACTTGGAAAGGGTCAGATAACCTGCTCTTATTAGGCAGAAGAAAGATATTGTTCCTATTAAGTTGAAGTTGCACAGTTGAGGAACAGCAGCTTGACACAAAATTGACATACGATTTCTTTGTCTGCAATACCATACTTGAAACTCAATGAGTTCTACTTCTGAATTGGCATGCACAGGAATATACTGATATTGCTTAAGGCTGAAGAATAAATTCCTAGAAATGCAAATACACCATGCAATTATGTGGTAACTAGAAAAGATTACTGTAACATCAGACCAATCAGACTGACGGTTGTGAAACCACTTGCCTACTATTAATATTATTAAAGGCTCACATATCATAAACTGTGGCTGTATGTTTCCCCAATTTCTCAGCATTATAGAAAGATCATAATAATTTAAAGACTTGATTAAATAATATCGTGTAGTGATGAAGATGGAGGTGAACTGACTTCATTTTACTGATGTTGGAATATTTCTGTTCCATCTTATAAATAGTTCTTTCGATATACAAATACTTCAGTAAGACAGATGTACCAAGTCTCTAACACCAGTGTTCCTTCTTAAAGCATTAGGAACTTTATCCTCCCAAGTCACCCACAAAATCAATGTTCATTAATGTCAATTAATTATCTATATGGATCATTTGAAGTCATTTCCTCTCTCTTCTCAGGATGTATACCATTTGTTTCTTCAACCATGCCATAACTTTAATCAACAACAGAAGCATTCTCCACACCTCCGAGACAGGTGCATATCAGCCATACAGGTCTCTTGTATGATTCACTATCACATAGGGATTAACTGCCAGTGTAATATCATTAGCATCCCCACTGTGACCAGCAAGCTGGTGGACTGTATTGTACAGATGCTTTCTTTTCTCGCTGTTCTCATCTCCTATAGAACAATTTAGCGCAGGACGGAAATATACAGTCATCTAAGTTCAGTCTTAACAAAGCCATGACATCTCCACAGGACTATAATACTTAACCAAGGAAGAAACCTGGAAAACTTCATCATTCTGAATAACCTCCAAACACTCCTTCATTTATTTGAGATCTTAATTATGTTTCACTGCTTATAAACTGACTGAACAGATCCAATAAGAGTGCCAGGACAGCAGCAGTTTCACAGGGATCTATTATAGAGAATTACAGTCAACCTTCTGAGACCCAAAGAGACTTTTTGAATGGATTGGGTTTAATTTGTTTGCATGCTGAAAGCTGCTTCTAAGAGCAACCAAAAATGAATATATTTTAATTTTGAGAGCCAGGGTGGTGTAGTGGTTTGAGTGTTGGACTATGAACCTGGAGATAAAGGTTTGAATCCCAGCTCAGCCATGTAAACTCATTGGATGATCTTGGGCAAGTCACACTCTCTCAGCCTCAGGGGATGGCAATGGCAAACCCTATCTAAAGAAACATGCCAAGAAACCCCCATGATAGGGTTGCCTTAGGGCCGCCAGAAGTTGGAAACAACTTGAAAGCACATGTTTTTCAAATCTTTTCACAGTCATTCCAGGACAATATAAACCAAGCAAACCATTTCAAGCTGACAAATGAAACAAAAATAGCATGGGAAGAGACTGAGCTTTGTTCAGGGGTGGCCAGTTTCCACTGAAGCTGGTGGGGCAGAGGGCCTGGCAGTTAACAATAAGCAGGCAGAGGGAAAACATAAATGGAGGCAGGCAAGTTAACTCTCTTATACATATACCCACAGGTATCTGCATGCAGATGTGAGTATATGCATGAGAGGGAAAGTCACACTTTTTCAGCCTCAGAGGGAAGCAAAGACAAACCTCATCTGAACAAATCTTGCCAAGAAAATCCTATGATAGGATTGCCTTAGGGTAACCAACAGTTGGAAATTACTTGAAAGCATACAGCAACAACAATATGAATGCACCCATACTATGCATAATGAATTGATTTAACTTTCAAGTGAATCTGGAAGTCCCTAAAATATTTGCAGCAAGAGACAATGCATGCACATACACAGTAGCAAGAGTGGATCTGTTTGAGTGACCAATGAATGCACAGTTTTCCTTTCTCCCATTGCTCTTTAAATTTCAGACTTGGGGCCTTCGCAGACTGCTAGAAATAGTGCAAATTGAGTCCACTTTAAGGGTTAGGGTTAGGGAATCATGGGAACTGTATTTTATTGTGGCACCAGAGCTCTCTGACAGAGAAGGCTCAATGTCTCAGAAAAAAAACCAATTCCCATCATTCCCTAGCACTAACCCTAACCCTAAAAGTGGACTCAATTTGCACTATTTCTGGCAGTCTGCAAAGGCCCTTAGAGTGAAATCAAGAAAAGGGTATTTAGAAGCTTGACTAGCTCCTTTCCCCCTTGTATATGTCTAGGATCCTTTCCTAATCTTTCCCTTGCTGTTGCAGACAAACTTCTAATGTACCCTCCTTTTAATATTGCTCTTTAGTCTAAAAGTATACTTAAAGAATCATATACATTTGCGTTAAGATGAGGGATGTTTCTGTTACTATTTTTTTATGATGATGAAGGGAAAATACTAAACAGGAAAATAAAGCCCTTGAATTATCTTTCTTATTCTTATGCTTTTTTTTTTTTTTTTTGGTACAAGTAATTTCTAGATTTTCATTCTTGACACAGCCCCAGCTAGAACAGGGATGGGTATGTTCTTCGAAGGGTTCATTGGTACTGTTTCTATAGCCGCTTTAGGGGAACTGGCAGAGGGAAACAAGCAAGCTTTTGGGGAATGGCCTTCTCCAATTCTTGTTGTAGTGTGCCTTGAACTTGTTTCCGAGTTATGGAGACCCTAAGGTGACCCTATCACAGGGGTTTCTTGGCAATATTTCTTTCTTTCTTTCCTGGATTTATATCCCACTTTTTTTCTCCAAATGGGATTCAGAGTGTTTAGTTCGGGGGGGGGGGTTTACCTTTGCCTTCCTTTGAGGCACAGAGTGTGTGACTTGTCCAAGGACACCCAGTGCATTTTCATGGCCAAGTGGGGATTCAGACCCTGGTCACTATAGAGGATCTCCTCTCTAATTCTAGCAGTGCACAATCTAGTTTAAAAACCATGCAGTTGTACCTAGCTTGACTGGATGCGGGATCAAAACGAAGAGAAAGGGAGGGAAGGGGAGGAAGGAGGACATGCCATGCGCATTTGGCACTCAGCAGCTTGCTTTTATGTGCACTCCACCTGTGCGCCATTCAGCCTCCTTCTGTGTGTTATTAGTACAAAGTTTACAAACTCTGTCAAAGTAAAACCACACCTCACAGAAGGAAGCAGTCCAATAGCTGCTTGTCATAGTTGTTTATTCTTTATTTGTGTGGAAGAGGAGAAGGGAGGCAAGTTTTGCTCCTTCCGTTCTAATATCATTTCTTTGCCATTTTTGTCAGAAGGGTCCAATACAAAACAAACACTTCTATGTACATCCTGTCTCCTAAAGCAGCTGTTCCCATCCCAGTCTCTTTTGTGTGCAATGTTACAAGAGAGGGGGACAAAACTACTTCAGCACCAGACTTTATGCATCTCCTCTTATCCCACATAAATTTCTTTCCAGTCCGTCATGGCTTTTCTGAGAAGAAGAAACAGGAGGTTTTGATAGCTAAATCCCCAAGTCATGGGAGGTTTGGGTTTTAAGGAGTGCAGGAGATCTCAGAGTTCAGCACACCAAAACAAGCAAAAAACCCGAAATAGGTAGGAAAAAAGCAAATCCAGAGCCTCAGGACAATTATCAGGGGAGGAATAACTGAGAAGTCTGGAAAGAAAATGTGCATGAATTAAGCACCCAGAATTAATTCCATGAATTAATTCCCATAAAATTCAGTGGCATTTAGCTGCAAATAAATGCATACTTGGGAATGGAGCCATAGATACACAGCACTGCCATTTCTAAAACTTTTAACCTGGTTGAACATCAAAAACCCAAGCTTCCAGGGAACATTTTTATCTCTTAAGAAGGCCTGATCCCACAATAAGATCCAGGAATTTTCAGGGATCAACAAAATAAAAGAACATAATCAATGCTTCTCCCTGATCAACCACTGCACTACCCAACATCCTGCCACTTCCCAGATCTGCGGACTGTTCTCCCACTCATCCAGCCCCCTCCATTTTGTGACCTCTGTCTTCCTCCATCCTTATTCACCAGCAACAACAAAGAACAGGGGTTGGGTTTTCTGCCATGCAGGCCCTCCACATAAACACACAGATTTATTTTTTAAAAAATAATGTAACTCTATCATATCACTCATGTCCACACTACTACCTTCAGAATTAGGTTTTTGTTTTTAAAATACCCATTGGATCACTCTCACTGTGATCAGAATGCTTTTTTAACAAAAGAAAAAAAGAATACAAGTTCTCATTGTAGTACTCAACTTCCAAGTCTGAATAAAGTGGCCTCCTGCTGTTGTTGCTTTAACTAATCATGTGCAAGAAAACATTATTTACAAAAACATATTATCACGTGCCATCACTGGTTACACGCATCTTCATTTACACAAGGGGTGGACAGTTGTGAGAAGCTAGGAGATTGCACTAGCCCCTCAAGGAGAACTTGAAGGGCTGCATCTCCCACAAAAACAACACAAATCAACATTTCCCCCTAAGTGCCCTCCAGGGACCATGGGGGCCATTTTCACCATGGTTTTAGGCCCCTAAACCATTTTAGGCCCAGGAGGCCTCTTTGAACCCTCAGGAGTAGCCCAGGAGTAGTAAAAAAGGGGGGCCTCTCCACCCTAGAAAGCATTTATGGGCAAACAAATTGTTTTTGGGAAAATGCCTTTTATTAACTACTAGGGGCCACAAAATGGTTCTGAAAATGGCTACAAAATGGTTCTAGTCCATGGCCAACACTCTGCTCACTCCTCTAAGGCAGTGCATCTCAAGCTCTCTGATGTGGGAGACTGGCCATTGTTTTCGCCGACATGCCAGGGATCAGTACCATATTTGTGCACATTCACTACAACAGTTTCTTTCTTTCTTTCCTAGAAACTCACTAAGAACCAGTGGATGAAGGCTCCTGGATTGGCATCAATCCACAGACTGGCACTTTGAGTAACACTACTCTAGAAGATTCCTAATGTCTGGGAGGATGGGATTATGGCCATCTAAGGCAACCTGGCAGAATGGTGGACCCAGACACACTCTCTGAAGCTTAATGGCAACAGAGAAAACCAGGAGGAACACATACAACATGAATAAGGCAAAATCTGCCACATGTGGAAAAAGGAACAACAGGACTGCTTCAGACAGTTTCACTGTACAGAGCAGTTATGGGGAAAGTGATAGCAGGCCTCATCTCAGAAGAACAGTAGGAAGTGTTGTTGTTTTCCCCGCTTGTTGTCCTATTGACTTGTTTGAAGGCATGGAGATCTTTGAAGGCACAGGCCTTTCTCTGTAAATCTTAGCTGCCATTGTTGTTGTGTGCCTTCAAGTCATTTCTGACTATTTATAGAGACCCTAAAGCATGGGTAGGCAACCTAAGGCCTGGATGCGGCCCCCTGAGGCCTTTGGACCGGCCCCAGGCTGGTCCTGCCACCCCCCCTGCTGCTGCCGCCCACCATAATGATATTAATTATTATTGTTGTTATTACTTGTTCTTGGGGTTTTCTTGGAAAAATCTCCACAAGGGTTTTGCCATCATGGCTTCTCTGGGGCTGAGACAGTGTGCATGCATTCCTGCTTGTTTGTGGGCCTGCCTTCCAGTCGTTTCCATGATGATAATAATTATTGTTGTTATTACTTGTTCTTGGGGTTTTCTTGGCAAAATCTCTACAGAGAGTGTGCGTGCATATTTTTTAAATTTTTTTTAAATTATTTATTTATTTATTTATTTATTTGTGCTTCGACCCCCCCCCCAATTGTCTGAGGGACAGCAACCCGGCCCCCGGCTCAAAAAGGTTGCCTACCCCCGCCCTAAGGCAAACCCATCACGGTGCCTTCTTGGCAAGTTTCTTCAGAGGGAGTTTGCCATTGCCACCCTCTTAAACTGAGAGAATGTAACTTACCCAAGAGGGTTTTACATGGCTGAACAAGGGTTTGAACCCTAGTCTCCAGAGTTGTAGTCTAATGTTCAAACCACTACGCCATGCTGGAAGTATATGATAATATCCCAAGTGAAAGAAGTTCACTATCACTCGTCTTGGAGCTTTTTTGCTGTATCAGCCCTCCTTTTTGCAGCAACGGATCTCTTGTGGGAAGTGACATTCTTCTTTTCTCTGCCAGCTGTCTGCAGCCCTGGGTTATAAAGATAACAAAGATTGTCTGATTCCAAACTGTGAGCATCATATTAACTTCTTGATGGTAGTGTTGGCTGAGTATAAAAACCTCACACCAAGAATGAATTGCTTTGTCCCATGTCTATTGTAAAAAGCTGGATGCCAGTCTAGGAAATCATTGAGGACCTCAGAGCCAATGCACCTTTATATCATGCAACTAGACACATGGTAGGTTTTTGCTACTTGTATCGGCTACAAGGGTATATGAGAACTTTATTTGCAGTTCGCTTTGTTTCTGTATCCATGTAGCTCCTGGTCTTAAGCATTAAGTTGTCATTTTTAGTACCTATGGTCTTGCTTTATTTCAGCAAATCTTCATCTCTGATTTGGCTAAGACCTGAGTAGATCAGGGCCCTGAGCTCAGGACATGCAAGAAAAGAACAGCATAGTGTTTAAGAAGGAGTCAGCTCAAAACAATGTCACGGGGAGATGAGAACAAGCATGCAAAGCCCTACCCACCCCAATGACAGAACAACGTATTCCTTGGGACATTCTAAGAATACACATTTATTGTGTTAAATGTAGATAAATACGTAAGATTGCTGTTGGTAGAAGTTGGTAATGTTAGACTTAGCAACTAGTGGTAAATCAGGCTAAGGATGGATTAATCTTGTTTTCTTTGTAGTAACTTTTTCCTTCAAACACAGGCTCATTCTCTCCCATTTTTTGCATCAACATGTCACCTTAAAAAAGAAAAGAAACACAGCCCTTATGCACATTTTTGGATGCAACTTTCTTCCTAGTGAGCACATTTTTATAAGTAATTTTCTATTGGAGAACTCCCTTTCAAAATTTGGAAAAAAATTTGTATTGAAATGTGAACTAAATACATTTCTCTCTCTCATTCCTCCTTCTAATGTTCTCTCTCCAAACCCGTGGATGCTTCTCCCCTGCTTATAGAAAGAGAATTTCAGTTTCTCCATCCTGCAGGAATCTATACGGTTCTAAACATGCAGCTGACATAATTGCCAATTACATTCAACTTCATCCTCTGCCTCCTCAGTCAAAGATGGTGAAATGAAAAGAAGGATTTCCACAAAGAAAAATGTTTAATATCCTTTTGCCTCGTTCCGTAAGATGTCAAACACAACAGCAGGCTACATACAAGGATTTCTGCACTCTCTCCCACAAGCAGATGGTCATTGCTGTGGGAAGAGGAGGAGCGTGAAGGATGGAGCAAGTTTGCTTGAAGCCAAGTTCAAGATGTTACCAAATAAGGAATGTCTACCAAAAGCAAGTATGGTAAGCAACAGAGAAGTGATAAAGGTCTGTCAATGAATAGTTCTTTACAGCTGACAGACATATCAACCAAAGAACAGAAAAAAAATATATCACATATTATATTTGGTTCAAAAATTTGTGTAAAGTAGACTATAAAATTTCACATACATTTAAGTTTTAATGTAATTATCCACCTATATTTTTTCCATTTTATTTCCATCTGACATCACTGTTGGTATTTTATTTACACCCACAGTTATATACATGTGTCCATCAAGCATAAACCCTCCACATATTGGAGAAACAGTAAGGAACTGCAGTCTTCTGGATTTTGCTGGAATGCAACTGCATGCTTCCTCAGCATTTGCTATACTGGCTAGCCCTAATGAGACTTGCAATCCAACAATGTCTGGTAGGCCAGAGTGGCCCACCCTTATTCTAAACCAGTGATTCCCAAACTCAGGCCTTCTAGGTATTTTGGACTTCACCTCCTACAAGCCCCAGCCATCTTGGCCAATGGGCTGGGACTCTGGGAGCCAAGGTCCTAAAAACCTGGAAGGCCACAGTTTGGGAATCACTATTCTAAACCATCAAAGCTCATGCCATACAAGCACAAAGTGCCACAAGCCTTTTGTAATATGAACGGGTGTTTTGCTTTTTTTTTTTTTTTTTTAAGTTTATTACCTTCCTCATCCTTTTAAGTACACCAAGATGGTTTCTACATCCTGCCCTTAGCTGCCCTGATCTCCCTATAACCTGGAGCCATCTGTTTTAATTCAGGACATCTGTTTGCATGCGTGTCCCACTATTTCTCCTGGCTCTGATGCCACTGCCACACATCACTTGCTCTGAGGTCAGAAAGAGGTGCCCAGCCTCGATTACGTGTCTGAGCACCTCATTCTGACCTCAGAATAAGTTATGTGCAGAAGCAGCACAGTGAGAGTAGGATGCATTTTAAACAGCTGCCCAGAGTTGAATCAGAGGGCTCTGGATCTTCCAGGAAGATCTGGAGCAAACAGAGTTTTTAAAATACGCTTTAAGAGGTGTGTACCCCAGGTTTAGTGTTGAACAGGCCAGACTGGACTGTTTGCACCAAACTCAGAGATTGGTCCCTACATCCTCTGGATTCCCAGATGAGCCTGATGTGAGGATGTACGGAGGAGATTTTATTTGGCTTGGGCAAACAGGGTCCAAGCAATTCCATTAGAAATTTTGTACAATACCACTATATCTAGCCTAAGATTATTTTTGATTTAGAGGCTCAATCTGCACATCATAATGAACTAGGACTCTTCTGGAGCCCTGATGTGTTGCTTGTGAGCACACACTACCCAACCATTCCAACTTTCAGTGGGGTAGGTTAAACAAACTACAGAGCTTTTATTCATGGTTTACTTAACATGACACACAAATAGGACAGGATCTGGGATCTGGATTGCTCCTTCCTTAACATGCCAGAGGGGAAAAAAATCAGTTCCTTTTGGGCTTACTGTACAAGCTTACTGAAAGAACAACATGTCAGAGTTCTAGTTTCTGCTAGGTTCAGGTGTCACATTAAATGAGTAGGCATCTTCTGGATTGGAGAGGGAGACATCCATTCCTCCAGGACACTAGAAGGCAACACCTAGAAGTACTATTGTACATTTTGTGGCAAACAAAAATTGTGAATGTGGGGAGAAACAAGGGGGACTGCTAGAACAGCCAAAGAGGGAATTTTGCCCATTAAAAAGACCATGAACCAAAGTGCTGTGATTTGTTTAGCGGCCTCAGGTGCAGCAGAAGTGTGTACCAGCTCTTGGCTCATTCAAAATAAGGAAAGACGCTTGAGAATTCTGACTTGTTATGATATTCAGACACACCTATCTTTTCCATCTCTTGAGTTTTCACAAAATGAGAAGAGTGTTTTGTCATAATATTCCAGTTTCCCATTGCATCCTTAGCAAAATAATAAACAATTAGTGCTCACCGAGGTGAACTTAATTTACCAATTTAACAAAGAGCTCAGTGATCCACCACACAATTAAAATCAGTGTAAGATGTGTTTATGTAGCATATACAATTACAAATACCTGTTGTACTCCAATATACAACAGATTTTAAGTACCGGTACATGTAGCTCAAGGTTTTGTGACTCCTCATATGTCAGCACTGTCATATTTGCCTTCCCATAAACTCCAAACTATAAGGGTTCAAATAAACACTATTTTTGTTACCTGCATTACTGCAAGCTCCTTTTCATTAGTATACAACAAAGTAGACATATTCTTGCTTATCATTCACAAGAGCATTTCTAGTTCCACATTTCTGCTGCTCACCAGAGTGTTATTTGACTTAGGCTGCATCTGCACTGCAGAAATAATCCAGTTTGACACCATAGCTCAATGCTATGGAATTCTAAGAGCTGTAGTTTGTTGCAGCACCAGCGACAAAGAAGGCTAAAATTATAACTCCCAGAATCTATTGTAATGAGCCATGGCAGTTAAAATGGTGTCAAACTGAATTATTTCTGCAGTGTGAATGCAGCCTACAAAATGTCCACAATCAGTTCTCTTGAAACCCAGTATTTATGGGTACATATTGAGTCAAATTGTCAGTCTTACAAAGGAGCCAGTTCAGACAATCACACAAGCACATAGCATAATCCATTTCAGAATGTTCCTTCCATTTTTAAAGCCTTTAATATATTTTAAATTATTTCTGAATGTTTTTATGAGTGTGACATTCCCTGGAAATATCTTTCATAGTTCAAATATCTCACATGGAGAAGTATTGAACCACATTCCCCCATTAAAATTTGAACTAGAGCTTTAAATTTTCCTTCCTAAACACTGTGTTGTACTCTTAAGCATGTCCCATGGGCATGGGCTAAAAATATGTAGCAGACTCTGAAAATCAACATTCACATGTCTATTCAATGCCTGAATGGAAGACAGCCAGAAAATAAGCATCTTGGTTGATCACTGTGTATTTATAACTAAGTTGTGTTATTAATACATATACCAGTGACAAGAGTATTAATATATTTATTAATACATACCATCAAAAAAGTCACAGTGGGATAATATTGAATGAAGCTTCAAACTAACTAACATGTCTCACCAACAAATTGTGAGCAAACATTTCCAGCTTGTTATAGCTTAGAGCTAGTTCTAGTTGTTTTTAACCTGGTCTGACTTTTACATAATTTATGACAGACACACATAGCCACTAATATCTTTTAAAATTAGGTACTGATAACCTCTTTAATAATTCACCCACTAGGAGGCAACAGTCCCTTAGCAAATGTGAGCTCTTGATAAACATCTGTTGAATTAGCCAAGTGTTAAGGTCTGGATGGCAAAACAGCGGCTTCACCTCATTTTCTACTACAGTAGTAAAATGAGAATGCACACTTCCACATAAAGACCGAGAACGAGCATGGGAGAATCACAACTCCACTTCAGCTAGCATTGCTTACAGTAGTTACCTGACACCAGCAGACCAACATGGCTTGCAGAAATCAGAGCCACCAAAGAAATAAATCACATTGTCTGAAAGGGAATGCATCTGCTCCAATTGTTTAAAGTTTGTCACAGCCAGTCAACAACCTTCCTTAGTCAAACCTTGTTTATTTTATTAAAAGATTACCTTTTGTAGCCCAATATCGTGTGCAAATGGGTGAATCCAAAGAAAAGGAAGGACAATCCAGGGCTTTCTTTCTTTGCTATTCCTTGCAAGCTAAAGCAAATTTATAAAGATCAACGGCTCTCCCTATCAATAAGTTAATGTCAACAGCCAAATAGAAATAGCATTCAAGTGTCAACCTGTCCCATTCACAGGGCCAAACCCTTACAATCAAAATAAAAGCATACTTCTTAGAGAGCATGCTGGTTTCTGTCATCAGTAACACAAACAGGACAAAACCAAACACCTCCGAATTCCATAATCTGATCCAATGTACTTGCTATTGTACTTGCCTTGATCCAGTGTACTTGCTATTGCTACTACCTTGTAAAACTTCCCGATCAACTGGAGAAGTCTGTTCTACATGACAAGGTGAAGTAGTAATTCATGAGCTACTTGTCAAACACAGGTCAAGCAGCTTCAGCAAGCTCTCCCTAGCAGAGAATAACAATAGTATCTCAAACTATACTGTTCTCATAAAATCACCAGAACAATGCAAGGTGCCATCTACTGCATACATAGCAGGGGAGCTCAATGTAACCTTGAATTAAAATGAACACAACATGATTGGTTTTTCTTAAAGATAGAAAAGGGATTATACTTGAACATGACTGATTAGAGCAGTAAAAAGAACAATATTTGGCAAGATGACTCTGTTCTTCATGTACAATTTTTAATGATATATTAAGAATTAATAACTCCATGCAACCATGCTCATCAAAACTATTTTATCCTCCAACAATACATCCCAGTAACAACGCACAACCAGAAATATTAACATTATCAATAAACTTGCCCTTCGATGGAGATATTGACAACTATTAAGTCTGTTTTCCAAAATGCTCTAGTCTATACTATTATCATTCACTTTGCCACAGAACTAATTTCCAGATAGACTTTTGCTGAAGGAACAAAAACGGGACAAATATCTCATTCAGATCATGTAGCTGATGAGACAGACAGACACTTGTTCAACAGAATATCTCCTTTTTTCTCTGTACTTCTACACAAGTTGTCCTCCTCAGGCCGAACTGTTGGCTGCAAAGAACAAAAATTAGTGCGCTTAATTTTTATTGGCCCAAGTACGAGAGTTTTATTTGCCCAACTTAAACCACCAGCTAATCTTTCAGACTACAGAAAGACAGAAAGGTATTGAGATGACTGCAAAAAAAAAAAATGTTGTAATGAGGTTGGAGGTGAACAGGGAATACAGCAGCAGGAGCAATTATTAATTATTATATAAAGACTACAAGCAGGGGTAGGCAACCTTTCCCCTTTAAGGGCCGAGGGACTTCAGCTCCCAGAATCCCAGGAGCTATTGGCCAACATGGGACTATTGGCCAACATGGCTGAGGCTTCTGGGAGCTGAAGTCCCTCGGCCCTTAAAGGGGAAAGGTTGCCTACCCCTGGCAGTAACTGGACTTCCACAGACACAGTGGAATATGATTCACTCTCTAGCTAGCGTGTATCCAAAGTTCAATTAAATGCAACCCAAACATTAAGGAAGTAGAATATAACCAGGGAGGTATGAAAGCTGTTATCTACAGCTGCAAAAAAGAGGAGTACAAAGTTCAGCAACAGGCCTTTCACAGAGCCTTTGTATCTCCGTTTCTATTATGAATTCCTTGCTACTATGTGAACACCCTAAACTTTCACGTAACTTAGGGCCTTTACAGACTGCCAGAAATAATGCAACTTGAATCCACTTTAACTGCCCAGACTCAGTGCTAGGGAATCATAGGAATTGTAGTTTTTTCTGAGACATTGAGCCTTCTCTGTCAGAGAGCTCTGGTGCCACAATAAACTACAGTTCCCATGATTCCCTAGCACTGAGCCAGGGCAGTTAAAGTGGCCTCAGGTTGTATTATTTCTGGCAGTCTGTAAAGGCCCCTAGATTTCATTCACTGAGTACTCTCTCACTTGTACTGATGCATCAAATATGCTTATATTATATAGGCTGAGTCTCCCTTATTTGGAATTCCAAAATAATGCAAAAACCAAAACTTTTTTCATGGGTAGCTGAGACAGTGACACCTTTGCTTTTGGATGGCTCAATGTACACAAAACTTTGTTTCATGCACAAAATTATTTAAAATACCGTGCCTAAAATGACCTTCAGGCTATGTGTATAAAGGTGTATAGGAAACATATACAGGTTGAGTATATCTTGAATTCCAAAATAATGTAAAAAACAAAACTTTTTTCAGGGGTGGCTGAGACAGTGACACACCTTTGCTTTCTGATAGTTCAATGTACACAAAACTTTCTTTCATGCACAATTTAAAATACTGTGTCTAAAATTACCTTTAGGCTATGTCTATAAAGGTTTATTGAAAAAAATATACAGATTCAGTCTCCCTTACTCAGAATTCCAAAACACTCCAAAAACCATAATCTTTTTCATGGCTGAGAGAGTGGCACTTTTGCTTCCTGAGGGCTGCATGTACACAAAACTGTCTTTCATGCACAAAACCATTTAAAATATTGTGTCTAAAATTACCTTTAGGCTATGTATATGAAGGTGTATAGGAAACATATACAGATTCAGTCTCCTTTACCTGGAATTCCAAAATAATCAAATATGCTTGTATTATATAGGTTGAGTCTCCCTTATCTGGAATTCCAAAACACTCCAAAACCCATAACCTTTTTCAAAGCAAAGCAGCTTCATTTATATACCACTTCATATATATGGGATTTCTAAGCGGTTTACATTTCATGGCTGAGAGAGTGGCACTTTTGCTTTCTGATGGCTCAATGTACACAAAACTTTATTTCATGGTCAAAATTATTTGGAATATTACCTTCCGACTACGTGTGTAAAGATGTAGAGGAAACAAAAATGAATTTTGTGTTTAGACTCGGGTCCCATCTCTACGCTATCTCATTATGTACCTATGTGCAAATATAGGAAGTCCAAAATCCATAATAATAATAATAATAATAATTCCAAAACACATTTGGTCCCAGATATTTTGGATAGGGGAGACACAACCTATATCTTACAACTTCAACCCCAAAGGCAAGGTGCCATGGGAAAGGAGTGCTGTGACCGGATTTACACGCCGCTCGCCGCATTGATTCAGTTTCTAACCAACAACTTTGCTCAGAGATGGGGAGAACACACACGGATTTCTCACAATTGTCAAAAGCAACAACTTTTGGCGAGAATCCAGAGCGCCTTAAAGAGAGGGATGGAAGGGGAAGCCCTGCACAGCCGCTCCATTTCCTTCTCTTTCATTATTCATTTTATGTACTAGAGCCCACGCTGCCCCTCCAAGGAAGGGAAAATGAGCCAAAATTGGCATCCCATCATCCCCAAAGGGGTCTTTCCAGGAGCAACCTTCCCCTCCTTTTTAAAAACCAAATCAATTCAGTGAAGCAATGACAAGAACATGCAAGGAGCTGAGATTAAAAATGAAATAAAATAAAATAAAAGTAAAGGTGGAAGGGTGGATGCAGTAGGGGAGAGAAGCAAGGAAGCTGCTAGGTTTCCAAGGATGCATCTACAGTGCCAGCGATTCCCAAACTTTGGTCTTCCAGGTGTTTTGGACTCCAACTCCCAGAAGCCCCAGCCAGATTAGCTAACACCCATGAAGTCTGGGATTTGAAGTCCAAAACATCTGGAGGATCAAAGTTTGGGAACCACTGATCTACACTGTAGCCACTTTGGGTCCCATTTTGGGAGAATGTCTGTGTGCGAGTTGTGTACCTTCAAGTCATTTCTGGCTTATGGAGAACCTAACATGGGTTTTCTTGGCAAGACTGGGTCAGAGGAGGTCTGCCATGGCCTTCCCCTGAGGCTGAGAGAGTGTGACTCACCCAAGGTCACTCAGTGGCTTTTTTTTTATGGCCAAGCAGACATTTGAACCCCGGTCTCCAGTCCAGAGTCCAATAGCTTTTTTTGCCTAGGGAGGAGCCATGACTCGAACCCTGGATCTCCATAGATTCAGGGTGACCAGGCATCCTCCTTTTCCCTGACGTGTCCTACATTTCAGTCTTCTCTCCAGAAGGAATTCCAAAACCTCCTCCATTCTGACCATGACTAAGAAGCATGGATTTACATTTCTATGAGTGTTCTAAGCTTTTATTTGCTGATGCCCTACATTTTACCTGAATGTCCTACATTTTTGCCATGCCCTGTTCCTCCTTTACAGTTGGGACATCCAGTCACCCAGAACAGATCCAATCGATTGATCAATCAATATGGCAGTGGCCCCATCCCAGTATGGGATCTGTAGTTCCACAAGCCCTTCCGTCTTTTGCTGCAGCCCCATCCCAGCATGGGATCTGTAGTCCCACAAGCTCTTTCATTTTTTGAGTTGGTCCCATCCCAGCATGGGATCTGTAGTCCCACAAGCTCTTTCACTTTTTGAGTTGGTCCCATCCCAGTATGGGATCTGTAGTCCCACAAGCCCTTCCACGTTTTGCTGCACCCCCATCCCAGTATAGGATCTGTAGTTCCACAAGCTCTTCCATCTTTTGCTGCGGCCCCATCCCAGTATGGGATCTGTAGTCCCACAAGCTCTTCCACTTTTTGAGTTGGCCCCATCCCAGTATGGGATCTGTAGTCCCACAAGCTCTTCCACTTTTTGAGTTGGCCCCATCCCAGTATGGGATCTGTAGTCCCACAAGCCTTTCCACCCTTTTGAAGTGGCCCATCCCAGTATTGGATATATAGTCCCACAAGGTCTGTCCAAAAAGGGTGCTTCTTTCCTTTCCTTTTCCCCCCTCCCCCCCCCGCCCTTCCCCAAAGCCAAACCCTTCACATCCCAGGGTTCTGCAAGAAGGATCCGCGTGGCTGTTTAAAAGCGGTATGGAACCGGGTTATTTCTACAGTATGGACACACCCCAAGAAGAAGTCACTGCAGCAGGAGAAGCAGCCTCTCTCTCTCTCTCTCTCTTTCTCCTCCTCCTCCTCCCTTTCCTTCTCTATCACCGCAGCGCCTTCTTTCCCCTTCACTCCGCATTGATCCGCCCAAAGCGACCGAGGAGGAGGAGGAGGAGAAGGAGAGCGAAGCCGAGGAAGGAAAGGCGGCCCGGCCTCCTCCTCCTCCGCCTCCGCCTCCGCCAAGGGGACTCACCGTCCGGTGCCGCGGAGCCTGCTGCTGCTGCTGACGGTGCCGCCCCAGCCCTGGGAAGCACCCGGCGGCTGCCACTCCCGTACTACCACTGCCGCCACCACCGCCGCTGCTGCCGCTGCTGCCTCCGCCTCCTCCGCCGGGATTCCGGGCGAGGAGGAGGAGGAGCAGCCGCGCTCTGCCCGCGGTGGCCGCCATCTCACGACTGGAAGTCGCCCGCTCTCCGGCAGGCAGCGCTGCGGGGCAGCGGGAAGCGGGGCGGGAACAGAACGACTTCCCTCTCACCCCGCAGCCAATGGCGCGGCCCCGCTGGCGGCCCGGGGCGTGGGCCCGGCCTGTCAATCCCACTCCCGTGGCCAATCGCCGGTGGGCAGCGAGGAGGGGGCGGAGTAGTTCAAGGGGCGGACTCTCAGAGGGAGAGGGAGGTTTTTAAAGCGCAGGTGAGGAAGGTACAGAGTGGCACAGTGGTTTGGGCGCTGCGCTAGGACTCGGGAGGAGCCCGGTTCGAAACCCAGTGGGTGACCTATGGCAAGTCACACTCTCTCAGCCTCCGGAGGAAGGGCTTCTGTACAGACTGCCCCTCCTTTGTTCCAGGACTTGTCCTCCATTTCAGCCATCTGTCCGGGAGGAATTACAAAATCTCCTCCATTTTGAGCAGGACCAAGAAGCGTGGACTTCTATTTCATACCTAGAAATCCAGTCCATGCAGGAACTCCCAATCAAAGCATCCCCGACAGATGGCCTCTGTTTAAAGACCTTCCTATTTATAGGATTCAAAGATACAAGTCTGTAGAAACAGTTAGCAAAAGAAAGAAATTGGCAGCATGAGCTTGTGTAGACTTCAGCCTACTTCCTCAGATGCATTTGGTGGAGTGGAGGCCAGGCACAGACATACATATCTATGTGAGGGTTTATAGGAGTTTATTTATGATCTTCTAGGAATCTAGGGAAACCCTGTCATGGTGTTTTCTTGGCAAGGTTTGTTCAGAGGAGGTTGGCCATTGCCTTCCTCTGAGGAGGCTGAGAGAGTGTGAGTTGCCCAAGGGCACCCAGTGGGTTTTCATGGCCGAGCCAGGATTCGAACCCAGGTCTCTGGTCTCCGGAGTTCTGGTCCAACACTCCAACCGCTACACCGGGCTGTTTATGCTGAAGATATAACCTGAAGATAATCAGAGAGATAATGTTTTTAATAAAAATATGTGTACAGGGAACCATGAGGAAGGAAAGGTGTCACTGTCTCAGCCACCCATGAAAAAAGTGTTGGATTTTGGAGTATTTCAGAGTTCTCAACCTATTCCCATTTCCCTGTGCTAAATCTTAGTGAACTCCATGAATCGTATGATGTGAAATATTGGGCAGAAATCCCTTAACTTCAGCCTAATAAATGTATTTACTTGGAAATGAGAGCCAATGTGGGATAGTGGTTTGAGCACTGGGCTAAGACTCTGGAGAGCAGGGTTCGATTTCTGCTCAGCCATGGAGCCCATTGGGTGACCTTGGGCAAGTCACACTCTCTCAGCCTCAGGGGAAAGCAATGGCAAAGGCCCTCTGAACAAATCTTGCCAAGAAAACCCCATGATAAGGGGCTTTCACCATAAGTTAGAAATGACTTGAAAGGCACACAACAACAAAGTTCAGTAAAAGATATGAACTTCATCTGTCTGTCTGTATAGCCAAATGGGCTAATACCATGCCACTTATTTATTTACCTAATTATTTATTATTTTTAAAGTGTTGGCATCAGCCATAGTGGACCAAAGCCAGTCGCTTGAGGACTAATGGTTGTTATTATTATTATTATTATTATTATTACCTGGACTTGTTGGCAAATGGAGCATAAGTCTTTCTGCCCTCTTTGCACAAGGATGCCCTCCTATTAACCTGGTTGCTGACCAAGGTACTGGAGAAAATGATTTATATAGGCAGCAGTGTTAAGAAAGGAGAGTTGTTGTTGTTGTTGTTGTTATCGCTGTTGTTGTTGTGTGCCTTCAAGGCATATCTGACTTAGGGTGACTCTAAGACCTTAAATTCCCACCCCAAATTGTTGTGTTCAATAAAAGATATCCTGCTATGCAAACTTCATTGTGAGCAAGTTTTCAGAGGAGGAGCCTCTTGAGGCTGAGAGAGTGTGGCTTCCCACACACACACACACACACACACAAATAGAGTTACCGGTACTAATTATATATGGGCCTTTGCAGACTGCTAGAAATAGTGCAAATTGAGTCCACTTTAAGGGTTAGGGTTAGGGAGAGAGAGAGTGTGACTTGCCCAAGGTCACCCAGTGGGTTTACATGGCCAAGCCAGGATTTGAACCCTGGTCTCCAGACACTCATACCACTACATCACGGTGTCTCTAAGAAAAGAGAGAGACAGAAAGACAGACCAAATTCACTTAGTGTGTATCCACATTACAGAATTAAAGCAGCTTGACACCACTTTAACTGCCATGACTCCATCCTACAGGATCCTGGGGTTTGTGGTTTGGTGAGACACCAGAACTCCCTGACAGACCAGGCTGAATACTCACCAAACTACAAATCCCAGGATTCTGTAGGAGAGAGCTGTGGCAGTTAAAGTGGCGTTGAACTGCTTTAATTCTGCAGTGTGGATGCAGCCTTTTATGTCTGAGCTTAACAGTGATTTTGTGAGATAAAGCCTGTTTAAGTTTAGGAGCGGAATCCTAAACCAGAAGTGCAGTTCTGCAGATCTTCCCAAAAGTCGAGTCCCAATGGGTACAATTGGGCTTCTTCCAAAATGAGTGACTCTAGGATTGCAACCAAAGACATTTTTGTTGTGAGAAGTGAACTTTCTGTTTCTACCGTGGAATTAACCTCTGGAAAGGTAAGCAGATCTTAATGGGGCCTGGACTTTATTCCAATCCTTATTTCACTGAGCAACCAACACAAGCCACTGTTTTTAAACGCACACAGCTGCATCTGTCATAGGACTGCCATAATGACTTAGCCAGCTCTATTACTAAGCATGAATGGCACATGGAAACGTTGCTGTCAGTCCTGTGTCTACAACTATCTGATGCAGGGGTAGGCAACCTTTCCCCTTTAAGGGCCGAGGGACTTCAGCTCCCAGAAGCCTCAGCCATGTTGGCCAATAGTCCCATGTTGGCCAATAGCTTCTGGGATTCTGGGAGCTGGAGTCCCTCGGCCCTTAAAGGGGAAAGGTTGCCTACCCCTGATCTGATGGATGTCTAATCAAGACAACACAAAATACATTACAGTAGCATACCTCCAGCATTATTCCACTGGCACTAGGAAAATCTCCTAAATATTCCTCGTTTTCCTTCTCCAGTCTTTTTGCTGAAGATTATTTATTATTTATTCAAATGACACTTTGGGCCTTTGCAGACTGCTAGAAATAGTGCAAATTGAGTCCACTTTTAGGGTTAGGGTTAGGGAATCATGGGAACTGTATTTTATTGTGGCACCAGAGCTCTCTGACAGAGAAGGCTCAATGTCTCAGAAAAAAAACGATTCCCATGATTCCCTAACACTAACACTAACCCTAAAAGTGGAGTCAATTTGCACTATTTCTGGCAGTCTGCAAAGGCCCTTTGTCACCTATTTTTACAATAAAATGTAAGGGAACCTAATAACAATAACATTAAGCAAAAATCCTATGCCTTCTTATTTGAGAGTAAGAGCTCCCTGAACGCAATGAGTGTTACCTTTGCACACCATCAGTGCATGGTTTAAAAAATCCCATAAAATCCAGCAAAACTAATACACTAACAAAATAAAAAACCATAAATATAATTGCCATTTATTTATGGATCTTATAAGTCATTTCCCAGCATCTAAAAAAATCTAGGGAATTATAAAAGGTAATAACCAAAGAAAAACACACTTGTCAGTCTATAATGTAGGATAACGCAAGTATATACGTAATCTGTAAGCTATCATTTTAAACCACAGAAGGCTAAAAAGGGTGCCAAAGGGGGGTTGCAGACTGCCAGAAATAGTGCAAATTGAGTCCACTTCTAGGGTTAGGGTTAGGGAATCATGGGAACTGTATTTTATTGTGGCACCAGAGCTCTCTGACAGAGAAGGCTCAATGTCTCAGAAAAAACAACAACAATTCCCATGATTCCCTATCACTAACCCTAACCCTAAAAGTGGACTCAATTTGCACTATTTCTGGCAGTCTGCAACCCCCCTTAGTAGTTCAGGTTGAGTCTCCCTTATCTGGCCAGTGTGATGTAATGATTCGAATTCTGAACTGCTGTATCTACACTGAACACACATGGATCGCATCCTGGGACAGCTGTATGCATATTGTGTGCGCAGAGAGTAGGTTCTTGGGACCAATATTAATACCTAAAAACTAGCCTCTGGAGATGGTCTATCTTGCAAGGTAACAAAGGCTTGATCTCCTTTCCCAGGAATCAACAACGGGATTCCAGACTGGTTAATGGCTTTAACTTTGGAGTTACAAAAACGGGATTGGATCCGGACAACCGCAGGGTGTAAAAACTGGATGAGGTGGCTGGGAATATGGCAGGAGGCAGGCATAGAGGTTGGCTTACTGCTTTGGGTGCAAGGAAATCCTTTGTCCCAAATATGTAGAGAGTTCTCGTAGCACCTTTGAGACTAACTGAAAGAAAGAAGTCGGCAGCTTTCATAAACGTGAGCCTACTTCCTCAGATGCATTTAATGCATCTGAGGAAGTAGACTTAAGTCTACAAAAGTGCATGCTGCCAGCTTCTTTCTTTCATTTAGTCTCAAAGGTGCTACATGATCTCTCGACATACCGATTCTATAGACTAAAACACAGCTATAACTTTGAATTCTACCACTTTGTCCCAAGGTGCAAGAGGAAAATGCAGAAGGCTTGGGGGAAGGAAAGAGCAATTTGTCCACCCATTTAGCTTTGATTGTATGATTACTTGGATTGTCCACATGCCTCCAATCTTGCTCCCTTTCTCTTGGGAAAAGAAGTCTCAATGTCACAGAAAAAACTATAATTCCCATGATTCCGTAGCACTGAGCCAGGACAGTTAAAGTGGACTCCAGTTGCATTATTTCTGGCAGTCTGTAAAGGCTCTTAGTGCTGTTTTTGAGGGGTGCACATTATAAGTCTTTAGCAGAGATGACTGAATTCCCACCCCAAATTATTTTCTAGGACAAAGCCATGACAAATAAAACAGCATGAAACTAATATAGAGGAGTAGTGAAATTGGAGGGTAGCTCAGGGAGGATTTCCTATCCCAAACACTGTTTCCATGTCAGCTGCTCCAAACTCTGCTGCCAGTTAGAAGGGAATTGGATGAATGTTTCCCAGGTGCACTGCAGAATTAAAGCACCATTTTAACTGCCATCGCTCCATCCCATGGAATCTTGGAATTTGTAGTTTGTTGTGGTACCAGAGCTCTATGACAAAGCAGACTAAATATCTCACAAAATGACAAATCCCAGAATTCCATAGCATTAAGTATAAGTGAAGTTAAACTGCATTATTATTATTATTATTATTGCAGTGTAAATGGGAGCTCAGGGTTTTTTTTTAGAAAACCCTCTCCAGTTTGAAACCTGTTCTATTCCCACACCAGTAAGCTCAGCAATGCCTACAATGTTCCTTGTTGGCAATTGTGAGGGACACCCAATGGCCGACACATGCAGAGATCTATAGAACAGATGCTAATCAAATTTATTTAAATAATTTTATTTCATAGAATCATGCAGGAATACATCATGAACATCTGGAAGATAATTTCATAACATCTGGAAGATAATTTCATAATCACAAAAAGTCAACATGGATTTCAGAGAAACAGGTCATGCCAGACAAATCTGATCTCTTTTTTTGATAAAATTACCAGCTTGGTAGATGAAGGGAATGCTGTGGATATAGTATATCTTGATTTCAGTAAGGCCTTTGACAAGGTTCCCCATGACATTCTTGCAAGCAAGTTGGTAAAATGTGGGCTAGACAAAGTAACTGTCACATGGATTTGTAATTGGTTAACTGGTCGAACGCAAAGGGTGCTCAACAATGGCTCCTTTTCAACTTGGAAAGAAGTGACCAGTGGGGTGCCACAGGGCTCTGTCCTGGGCCCAGTGCTATTCAATATCTTTATTAATGACTTGGATGACGGTATTGGGGGCATAGTTATCAAATTTGCAGATGACACCAAATTAGGAGGAGTAGCTAATACCCCAGAGGACAGGATCAAAATTCAAAATGACTTGAACAGACTAGAAAGTTGGGCCAAAGCTAACAAAATGAAATTCAACACGGAGAAATGTAAGGTACTGCACTTAGGGCGGAAAAACGAAAAGTACAGATATACGATGGGGGACACCTGGCTGAATAAGACCACGTGTGAAAGGGATCTAGGAATCCAGGTGGACCACAAGTTGAACATGAGTCAACAGTGCGATGCAGCAGCTAAAAAGGCCAATGCAATTTTAGGCTGCATCAGTAGAAGTATAGTGTCTAGATCAAGAGAAGTAATAGTGCCCCTCTATTCTGCTTTGGTCCGGCCTCACCTGGAATACTGTGTCCAGTTCTGGGCACCACAATTCAAAAAAGATGTGGAGAAACTGGAGCGTGTCCAAAGGAGGGCAACTAAAATGGTGAAGGGTCTGGAAACCAAGCCCTATGAGGAACGACTTAGGGAGCTGGGGATGTTTAGCCTGGAGAAGAGAAGGCTGAGAGGTGATATGATAGCCATGTTTAAATATTTGAAGGGATGTCATATCGAGGAGGGAACAAGCTTGTTTTCTGCTGCTCCAGAGACTCGGACCCAGAACAATGGGTGCAAGCTGCAAGAAAAGAGATTCCACCTCAACATTAGGAGGAACTTCCTGACAGTAAGGGCGGTTCGACAGTGGAACACACTCCCTCAGAGAGTGGTGGAGTCTCCTTCCTTGGAGGTCTTTAAGCAGAGGCTGGATGGCCATCTGTCAGGGATGCTTTGATTGGGAGTTCCTGCATGGCAGGGGGTTGGACTGGATGGCCCTTGTGGTCTCTTCCAACTCTATGATTCTATGATTCTATGAAAGCATCCTCAACAGATGGCCATCCAGCCTCTGTTTAAAGACCTCCAAAGAAGGAGACTCCATCACACTCCAAGCAAATGTTTTCCACTATCAAACAGCTCTTACTGTCAGGAAGTTCTTCCTAATGTTTAGGCAGAATCTCTTTTCCTGTAGCTTGAATCAATTTGTTACATGGATTTCCCCTCCAAAAGAGCTGCAAGGCCAAGTGAGGTTTGAACAGGAGTTTCCCTTGTTCTAGCTGAACCACCACTCACCTCACTGGCTATGGTCTCTGGGTATTTGAATGTCCTGAAGTCTTATGAGGGAGCTATTCCGATGAGAAAAAAACAACACATTTTGTGTGTGTGCAGAAAAGCCTGTTTTAAGCTCACAAAATAGGTTTCCTGCACACCAAACACCACTTCCAGCACAGGAACCCTGTTTTCTGCACAGACAGGAGACAGATTTTTCTATGTGTCCAAAGAGCCCATGTATTTTTCTCTGCCAAATAATTCCTCGGTAATATTTCTGGACACTTGAATACAAAGAGAATAGTGTATAGGAATATTCATTTTCTTCCACACTGGGGAGAAAATCACTATACAGTAATTATTTGTCTTCCCATGTGAGGACCAAATAATTGAGGATTTAGACCTCTGCCTCCCAGTTTGACAGCCATTGAATTATAGAATTTAGATTGCTTTGAGGAAAAGCAAAACAGGACTACTGTTTCACTGGAGCACAAGACCCTTGTCCCCTTCACACTTTTCCCTGTGCTAATTCCTTAAATCGATTCCAGAAAGGTTTTCTAGAATGCTGGCAGCAAAATGGATTTGCTGGTGTTTGATCTCCCAGGGAAAAACCTCTTGCAGAGGTGTTCAAGCAAAGAATATAGCAAACGTGGCTCTGCTAGAGAAGCACCATTTTGCTTTCAGTTGCCCTACTACAACGCCAGATATATACCTTCTTTTATGTAATGTTTTAGATGGTTCTAGATTAATTTTTTTTAAGGGGTGGGGGGTTTGGAATTGGAAGTATTTTTCGATGTTTTTACTGTTGTAAGCCGCCCCGATTGCATTGCAGAGGGGCGGGATAGAAATAAATTTTATTATTATTATTATTTTTAGATATACTTGCTGGAATAGTTTGGTCATGACCTTTTTGTAGAGTTGCAATGAGCTGAGGAATGATGAATACACTGAGAACCTGGAGTGGATTGCTGGGAGTACAAATGAAACAGAGTCACAAGAGAAAAAAAGCTCCAATAGTCAGACTGTTTGGGTGGCCTTGAAGATGGAATATGCTGAAGTGAAGGTTGTTCTCTTGAAGAGGAAGTGCAGTAAAGCAACACACTTTCGGGGGGGAAATGTCACAATAGTACCTGTGCTCAAGTGTCACAGGGATAAGGCTTGTTCACAAGGACAGATAATGGGTCTGTATCAAGGAATTAAACTATGCAGTATTTTTTTCCATGATTCAGGCACGAGGCTGGACTTGGGACATTATCACAGAGGCATTATCATAATACGCCCATTATCATGTCACAACTTGTGGTGCAATGAATAGTGCAATAATACAGCCTCGCTGCAGAAAATAGTACCTGTCTCCCATCAGTGGGCATCATACTGTCAAAAAAGGTGAGAAAGCAGTACCCAGGCTGAAGCCAGGGGAACGAAGAGGCATTCACGTATTGTCCAAAGACCCAAGGCTATTGCAGCTGAAAGCAATGAATATGCAATATACTATGAAACCCCTATGGAAGCAAGACTCAAAACAAGACTGGGAAAGGGTAACAGATTACTCTCCAGATGTTTTTAGACTACAGCTCCCATCATCTTTCTCCGTAGCACACGTCTACTAGGCCAGACAGAAGCTGTAATTCCACAGCATCTGGAATACATAGAATACATCCCCTCCCCGCCATCACTGACTTAAAACAGACTTCAAATTGTGCTTCCTTAATAGCTCTAAGTTTGCTGCGAAGACACACATCCATGTTATCCCATTAATTTATCATGCCATTTGCTGTTACATCAGGCCATTCGTGGAGCAGTGAGTGAAGCATGAAAGCTGCTTTGGAAGACTTCTGGAAACTTGACTACTGAGCAACGGTGGCTGGTGCCTTCCATGTCAAAGGGATATCCACTCTGGATTTTAGTCCAGACTTCAAGGGAGCTTTTCAATAGATTGAAGCTTATCCCCAAAGTAGTTTCAGCACCTCAGATAGCTTCTTTAAATGTCAGACTAAAATCCAGAAGAGGCTCAATTCCCTACTGACATGGAAGCTACTAGTTGTCTCTGGTCCTGGGTGAGAGCATGACTTAATAGGCAAATTATCTTGTGTTACTAGTACAGGAGATCCAGTTATTAACATTACAGAAGAGCCACTTTTCAGATATTTGAAACTTCTAGGTTGCCAAAACTAGGCAAATTACTTGAAGTGTATCTCCTTGAAACCAGATGAGCCAAGTTTTAAATAAAACTAGTTAGGATTAGTCTATGCAACGGTCAGACAAGAAACCTACAGAAAGCATCTGATGTGACAGTTTCCAAAAGTATAGCCATGTCAGTATGCTGCAGCAAAAACAACAGAAGTTCTTTGGTACCTTAAAGGCTGACACAATTATCACAACAGAAGCTTTTGCTCTGATTATAGTTGACTAAATCAGATATATGAAGTGTTGTCTAGAATTTCAGCCATGTATGGCAGCACACCTGGCTGAGGGGGAGACTGTAGTTGCTGAGAACAGAGCAAAATTAAATACAGAAAGTAATGGCAATTGCATAATTAACACTAGCAAGTCCCCAAACACAAATATCCTTGCACCAGTTGTTGTTGTTAACTACCTTCAAATTGACCTTGACTCATGGCGGTTCGACAGTGGAACACACTCCCTTGGAGAGTAGTGGAGTCTCCTTCCTTGGAGGTCTTTAAGCAGAGGCTGGATGGCCATCTGTCGGGGATGCTTTGATTGGGAGTTCCTGCATGGCAGGGGGGTTGGACTGGATGGCCCTTGTGGTCTCTTCCAACTCTATAATTCTATGATTCTATGGCAACCCTATGAATGAGACATCTCCAAGATGCTTTGTTCTCATCCTCTCTTGTCAGTACCTGCAGGTTCAGGCCTGTGGACTTCTTTGCATCTAGCATGTGACCTTCCTATCTTTCCAGTGCTTTCTACCTTTCCTAGCATTATTGTTTTTTTCTAGTGAGTCTTCCCTTCCCATGATGTGGTCCAAGTATGACAGCCTCAGTTTGATCATCTTGGCCTCCAGGGACAGTTCAGGCTTGATCTTTCAAGCCCCCCCCCCCCCGGGTCTTTTTAGCCATCCATTGTATCCTCAGCACTTTTCTCCAGCACCGTATCTAAAATGAGTATGTAGAGAGATCCTGTAGCACCTTTGAGACAAGAAAGAAGTTGGCAGCATGAGCTTTCGTAGACTTAAGTCCACTTCCTCAGGTGCATGAATTTATTTTCTTTCTATGTTTTCTTCACTGTCCAGCTGTCTCATCCATACATGGTAATGCAAATATAATAGCTTGGATGATTCTAATTTTAGTGTTCAGTTCTATATCTTATCATTTTAGGATCTTGTCTAGTTCTTTAATGGTTACCCTTCCCACACCTAGTGTCCTTCCCATTCTCTTGTCCTGAGTACAGATTCCTCATTAGGACTATCAGATGTGTTGGCACTCCCATGTCTTTAAGGGCATTCCATAGCCTTTCATGATCTATGCAGTCAAAGGCTTTGCTGTAGTCTATAAAGCACATGCTGATTTTCTTTTGGAATTCCCTGGTGCACTCCATTAGCCATTGTATGTTTTCAATATTTCTTTTTTCATTTTCATTTTCTTTATTGAATCATTTTAACATATGTACAAACATTGTTACACATCCCCTCTCCCCCACGGCTTGTTAGAATTTAGAATCAATACACTATTTACAATTAGAAACTTAGATTCAATATGTGGGATCTTGATTTAATTACATTATTGACTTCATTGTACTCCATATTCCCTTTAACCTTCTCAAGCAGAATTTCCCAACCCAGGTTTCAAGCTTCTTCCCTCCTTTCTCCAGTATATTTTAATCTTCTGTCTCTAGTAATATCAAACAGCAAGTTATTTGCCAAATATTTATCTACCTTGTTCAAGTTCCAATTTTTACTTTCTTTCCATCCTGATACTATCATGGCTTATGTCACTTTTAATATATACTTTACTGCTTTTTCTTCATTATTTTTCATTCCCTTATTCTTCAAATTTAATGTTATACAATTCTCTTTGCTCAAATGAACATCTTTGCCTATGATTTTATTAATCTCTCTTATCATTTCATCCCAAAATTTCTAAACAAAAGGACAATCCCACCACATATGTATGTAAAAACCCTTGGACTTACTACAATGCCAACACTTTGCTGATAAGTTTTTATTGAAAAGTGCTAATTGAGGAGGAGTCCTGTACCGTCACCCTATTAATTTCATCTGTATGTTTGCAATGTACTCCCTCGTGCCTCTTCCTTTTCTGAACCCTGCTTGAACCTCTGGGATTTTTCTCTCCATGTATGGTTGGAGCCTATGTTGCAGAATTTTGAGCATGATTTTGCTTGCATGGGAGATTAGTGCTATGGTTCTATAATTGCTGCAGTCTCTTGTGTCTCCTTTTTTGTGGATAGGGATGTATATCGATCTCTACCAATCTGTTGGCCATCGTTTTGTTTTCCATATCTGTTGACATATATTGGTTAGACTAGAGTTGACTCTGTCAATGTGGATTGCAGCAGTTCAATTGGAATATCATCTGTTCCTGGTGATTTGTTTTTTTTTTTGCTATTTCTCTTATTGCAGTTTCCACTTCACTTTTCAGAATTTGGGGTTCATCTTCATATGGCTCTTTGTTCCATGTGTCCTTCATTTTGTCATCTCTTTTGTATAATTCTTCTGTATTTTTGCATCCAATATCTTTTTATTCCTTCCTAGTCTTGAATTATGTTATTTTTATTGTCATAGAGCAGAGGTAGGCAACTTAAGGCCCGGGGGCCGGATACGCCCTCCCCCACCGAGGCCTTTAGACTGGCCCCAGGCCAGTCCTGCTGCCGCCACCGCCGCCCCCCACCGCCCCCTGCCATGATGATATTGATTATTGTTATTACTTGTTCTTAGGGTTTTCTTGGCAAAATCTCCACAGGGGTTTTGCTTTTCTGGGGCTGAGAGAGTGTGCGTGCATATTTTTTTAATTTTTATTTTATTTTATTTATTTATTTGGTGCTTCGGCCCCTGGCTCAAAAAGGTTGCCTACCCCTGTCATAGAGCATAGAATTTTCCTTTGATTTCCCTGATCTTGTGAAACAGACCTCTTGTTCTTCCCTTTTTGTTGTTGTCTTCTATTTTTCTGCATTGGTTGTTGTAGTAATTGTCTTTATCTTTCCACATAAGCCATTGTACTGTTGCATTCAAAATTCTTAGTTTGTTCCTATCTCCCTTTTGTTTTTCTTCTCTTTTCTTTATTGCTTGTAGTGTTTGTTTGTTTTTTTGTCATCCATGGTTTTTTCTCTTTCTTTTTGTTTATTGAAACTGTCTGTCTGCATTCTTTGGCTTCACAAAAATCTATCAGACACTCACCTGCTTTGTTTCTTTTGCCTAATCCAAATTTGCCTTCTGTTTCTGATTCTTCTTTGCTTCCAACTTTTGCATTCCAATCTCCAGTGATACATATAATATGCAGACATGTCTGCTTAATATGTTGTAAATTGTTTTAAATTCATGTTTAAATTGAATTAATTGTTTAATTCTTTAGAAAGCTTTGTACTGTTGTATTTATTTTGTTTATTGCAAGTCGCTTTGAGTCTTATATTCGGAGAAATGTGGGATATAAATCAAATAAAAATAAAATAAAATGCAGCATTACTAGCTCTAATCTCCCCTTGGTATCTCTGGCTCAAAATGGCTTCTTTAAGGCTAGTGATAGACTATTCTTGGACTGTTCTCCCATTAATTTTTGAGTATATCTATTGCCAGGGTTCAGATCGGCACATCCAAAGTTATAGGCAAGAAGCCAGGCGGATCAGATGGCTCTATTAGTATTCTCACGCTAGTGCGATGAATGGCCAGATCATAATCATCAGCTTTCTTCTCCAGCAGGGAAAACAGAAGTGATTGTGACACAATAATAGCTAACATGTCTTTCCTATAACTCAGTGCATGCTGAATAAAAAACAGGATTCAAGTATACCTATATTCCTTGAAGGTTATCCACTTTTCTTAAAAGGGGTTTTCTTTCTTATTTGGTGCAGCTGCTTTTCAGTTTAGTTTAGTTTTTAAAGGGACAATCTGGAAACAAGAGCATCCATTTTATTTTTGGAATTCACTCCAGAATTGATGCATTAAGGTAATTAAAAGTAAATATTATTATTATTATTATTATTATTATTATTATTATTATTATTATTATTATTTTTA
Organism: Phrynosoma blainvillii; assembly: GCA_026167975.1. Classification (NCBI taxonomy): domain Eukaryota; kingdom Metazoa; phylum Chordata; class Lepidosauria; order Squamata; family Phrynosomatidae; genus Phrynosoma; species Phrynosoma blainvillii. The sequence goes on from JANUYF010000003.1 coordinate 118,281,680, forward strand.
AAAAGAATGTTTCCAGAAATGTACAAGTAGTTCCCACATGGACTAATGTGGCTGTGAATGAAAGAAATTATTTGGCTCAAAAGCAGCTGGGCTTATGCCATTCCACCTCCCTCTCCCCCTTTAATGAAAAGTCAAGATGATTGGTTTCCTGATGAGAATGAATTACAGTGTTCATTTTGCATGGAGGATTTATTGTAAAATTGTGGGATTTCCCCCCCCCCCCCCCTTTACACTGCCTGCTTTTCCAAGATGCAAAGGACTGGATCTCAGCCAGATCTGCTGCAAGGAGCTTATTGCTTTACTTTGGAGCTTTGTCGTGTTTCTGGATGACTCCAGCTCTAGTTTCTCTTTCCTGCTCTTATGGTCCACTTGGTAATATACTTAGCACTGCATGTCAGTGCTTGGTTATCTAAAAATATTCTGCCGCAGCCTCCACTGGACAGTATTGGTGTGTCTGGATAGTTTGGACCATTGGTGTACCATAATCAATTTCTGACCTGAGTCCACTTCACTGAAGCTAGCTGTCAGATCCAGTGAAGCTGCAGGCAGGTTGAGACAAAAGTAGAGGAGGAACAAGTGAAGGAGGTCTGCCCAGCTAGCAAGGACTGTCTTGTTACACAGATCAGGTCAGTGAGAAAAGTTTGGTAGGTGTCAGAAGAATTAGTGTACCTATTCTGACACTGTGGTAAAGAGCCTTCTTTGCCCAGTTACCTTTCAGGTTCAAACTCTCCGAAGCTGGATGGTGACCCTCCTTAGGACATGAGTTCAAAGCTCACTTCAGGCTTGACTTCTTTCCGTTACTGGCCTGTTTAGGGTGTCATGAATGTTTCTTTCACTAGTGATATTTGATAAGCAAAAATGTGAGCTGGCACCTTAAACACCAACAACCATTACTATGGTATAGGTTTTTGTGGACTATAGTACATCAGATGCATAATTTTGGAGATAACTGTCTAGATGTTTGTTTGAGTGGGTAGGCATGAGACAGAGCCATGCTGGCCTCAGAATTTTGGAACTTAACATTCTGGAAGGTTCAGTCCAAAAAAGTAACATTTTTCCAAGCTCTGATGGGGGATTGTAGTTAGTGGAGTTATAAAGTACAGTGATCTTGTACAGATAAAATACAGTTATCTTCATAGCAAGCATTAACAAACAAATAGTTAGGCGGTAACACAAATATCCTTACATCAATGAGACAAATATCAGAAATAGTTGGGGTGAAAAAGATGTCCCTATCCAAGCCACAGGAGATAGAGTTGAAAGTTCTAGATGAATTCAGCAGTTTCACATTAGAATCTGTCTTTCAAGCTGTTTTGTTCAAGAATGGCAGCCCCGCAATTGAAGGAGTTTATCACATGAGGCTAGTAAAGCGCAATTACAGTAGAATAATAGTGTCTTTGACAGGTACATATCTCAAGACTTCGAGTCTCTCCTGTTGCTGCTTTGCATTTCAATCATTGATGGAGATCACTTTTTCATTGCCAGCAACAGGAGAAACATGACATGTTCAAAGTACTTGCCAAAGACTCTGAGGGCTTGTTCCCATTTACATTTAAACTGGTTTGCGATTCGCCTTCGCTCCATGTCAGTGAATCGATTCCAAAAAGTCCATTGTTCCCATTATGAAAGTGGAGCTTTTCATTATTCTTTTGAAATTGCTTCTTTTTTGGTACGATTGTTGTTCCCACTAATTTACACTGCTTCAAAATGCACGTCAATCATCTGCTCGTCATTGGGCAGTGCCCAGGCATTCCCAGGCACTGTCTAATATACATATATTCCTTCTGTTATTTGGGCAGCCAGTGGATCTTCTTGTTTAATTGTTTTTAATTGTTCCCTGCCTTTAATTAATTTTTATTTTACCTATTGTTTTTGTATTTTTAGATTGTACGCTTTTGGCAGGTTTTTATTTTAATGCTTTGATTATTTCTTTGTACAGCGCTGTGTACATTGACAGCACTTTAGAAATAAACTTTAATAATAATAATAATAATAATTGGTGACGCAAGTGGCAACGTGGTGAGTACAGGGCCATTCCAGGTGCCAAGTGGGGTGACTTTAGCAACTGAGCCTTATTCTGCCCCTCAGCAGCCCAGGCTGTTCAAGCACATCATTTCCCCTTTGAGCAGTCCGATTTGGGAACTATATATTTAAAAATATATATGACAGGATATGCGATCCACTGGATTTGCAACTACTTTCCTCACTGAGCTGTAGTCCACCCGTAATTGCAAGTACAATGGATTGCATATTCTGTCAATTTTTATAATTTTTATATATAGTGCCCATAGGTCACACTACAAGCACGAAGGCAGTGCTGGGGGGGGGGTGAACGGGACGGCTGATTTCCCTAAAACTGAGGAGGGATGGTAAACACCTCTCTGCCATTAGTCCCTCCCCTCTAGTATGATCCAATTCAAATCTGTCATCCCCACTTGTTGAACATGCTTTGGAATCGATTCTTTTCAAAAGACCCACCAAAATCTAGTGTCAGGAAACAGCAGGTTTTTTGCATTTGCCTCGCTTCATCACAATTGAACCTGAGCTCAATAGGATCGGAACAGGTTTCAAGTCAGAACAGTGGTCATATAACCCAATCAGCAATTCGTTTTAAATCATAGTGGGAACGCCTTATTATCCTACTGCAATTTACTAGCCTCAGGTGATAAACTCCATAGGCAATGTATTAACAGAGGCTGAACTGTTCTATTACTGTTTTTTCATGATTGTATTTCTTGATTTTTTTAAAAAAAATCCATTTATGTCCTTTTTAGAAAGTGACTTGTTTTTCTTAGACAGGATACAGTAAGGCCTTACACCTTGATTTAAAAAATCTTCTTAATGAGCCCTGCAAAACAACATTTTAGGAGTAATAGCTAGCAGTCACACAAAACAAGTAACAAACATGATCACTCACCACACAACTTTTAAAAAGTAATAATGATGGTAACATTGTTGTTCCCTCAACAAAGAAACATGTTTTAAGTAGTATTCGGACCTGAAAGTGGTCCTTCAAAGCTCTATTTGTATTTCCTATGACAGCAACTGAAAAAATGTCTTTAACCACAAAGAGGTTTTGTAAAGATTTAATCCATGCTACATAGGGAGAATGGAAATTATGTGGCCCTTCAGATGTTGTTGGACTGTGACAGCCAGAAGTGCAAACCAACAGTTAGGGATGATGGGAATTGTAATCAAGCATCATCTGGAAAACTACATGATTGCTGTAGGATCTCAGTCTATTGTGGCTGAAAATGTGGTAAGCAAATAAGGTAGTGGGGAATATTTGGGAGCATGTTCTCTGCCTCTCACTGCTCATTGAAATAATCCCTGGGCCTGCCAGAGAGTCATGTTACTGCAACAGCAAGGAAAGGCCACATACTGAAGTCTCCTCGGCTTCTGCAATATGCTGTCACGTGCTCAGGTCTGTTGATTTTCTTCATTCTCGGTAGACTTCCAAATGTAACATCAAGCTACAATGTTTGCCTGTACAAAGGGAAAACACTCATTGCTATCGTAGGAGTTTGCATCACACCTGTGAATGATAAGTCACACTCCTCTGAATAGCTCTAAATTTCCAAAGCTTCTGGATCATAGTGTTTGAGAAAGAGAGAGAGAGAGAGTACATGTTGAGAGAGATTGTTCGAGGTGATTTCCATGTTGGAATAGACTAGAGTATGGAGCCTACTGCAACCTGCTAGAGTGGGGTAGGCAACCTTTCCCCTTTAAGGGCCGAAGGACTTCAGCTCCCAGAATCCCAGGAGCTATTGGCCAACATGGCTGAGGCTTCTGGGAGCTGAAGTCCCTCGGCCCTTAAAGGGGAAAGGTTGCCTACCCCTGATCATAGATACAGAGATTTTTTGTAAGGTCACACACATTGAAGACAACTTGGAGAATTCTAGCCCAAATAAATATTGGTGGAAGGTTGTAATTAATGACAGTCAGGGTTAGAGTAATGGTATGATCTCATTTCCTTCCAGAAGGAGAGTTAGAAATGAGTGAGCCGAAAGAGACACAAGATGAAGGAAAAGGAAGTCTCATCTCCTAGGACAACTTGGTCAACTTGGAAAGCAACCTGGAGAGTGGATTACTAAGAACAGAGTTTTGAAATCCATTTGCCAGATGTGATTTGATTGAAAAATAAGGTCCCACATTTGGTAGCTGTTATTCTAGTTTTCACGCCTGGGAAAAAGAAAGTTGGGGGGGAGGGAGGCTGAAATATTGAAATATATCCAAGCTGGGAAATGATTTTAACTTCCTATTGAACTGTAAATTGAAACAATAATAAAAAGAATATAGAAGGATAATATAAACGTTTGTCATCTTTACTGTATAGAGAATACAACTATTATGGGTTATCACATGCATTCTTATATATCTTTCTCTTTTCTAGATGTTAGCTTTCAGAGTTTGGGTAAACTACCTCTAGAATAGCATCTGCATTCCATCTCAGCTTGTGTTTTCAAGCTATGGGGACACTTTTTAAAGTCACTCTTTTGCCTAAAAATGTAGGGAAGGGGTCGTCACATGTTGGAAAGTGTGGCTTTAAATTACTTTCCAGCAGAGCAGCCACTTGTTAAATTTCGAAAATAGAAACAAGTTCCTAAACAGTGTTTTTGTTGTGTGCTTTCAAGTCATTTCCAACTTATGGTGACCTTAAGGACCCTAACATAGGACCTTATCAAACGCTGGCCACGAAGCAAAGAAAAAGCGAAGAAAAACAGAAGTAGGAATAAATTCGGTTCCATAGCGAAACGGAGGGAATATCGCCCTTTTGGCCATTTCGCAATTAATACCAAGGCTCCCTTCTCTCCCGTCACAAAAAGCCGGGAGGAAAGGCAGCCATGGGAACCGGGGAGGAGGAGGAGGGCTGGAGGACTGGAGAAGGGAAGGCAGCCCATGGAGAGAGAGAGATCGCCTCCCTCTTCCCTCTTCCCTCTTCCTCTCCTCCTCTTCTTTCCAATCCGGTTTGCCTTTTGCCAAGGCAATCCCTTCCCCTCGCTGGGATTTTCGCCCTGCCCACCAATTCGCAATGAATGCGAAGGCTCCCTAGGTACATCCTCTACAAACCGAATGTCAAAATCTCCCTACTCCTTACGGATTAGCTCCGCATTCTGCCGAGTTCTGGGGCAGCGTCGTGTGTAGACACGGGGAACAATACGGATTAGCTCCGTGTTCTGGGGCAGCGTCGTGTGTAGACACGGGGGAACAATACGGATTAGCTCCGTGTTCTGGGGCAGCGTCGTGTGTAAACACGGGGGAATAATATGTATTAGCTGTGGATGCCCTTTGGATTAGCTCTGCTTCAGACCCCATGTGATAAGGGCCATAGGGTTTTCTGGGGCTGAGAGTATGTGACTTCCCCAAGGTCATCCAGCAGGTTTCCATGGCCAAGCAGGGAATCGAACACTGGTGTCCTGGGTCATTGACCACTGCACCACACTGGCTCTCAAACAGTGTTCTAGCTGTAGTTTTTAATTCAAGAATGACTTGCAAGATCAATTGAATCTCTACAAACAGGAACAGTGATGTTCAGATGCCTCTTCTGGCCACAAGTAAAAGACTACTGATCTAACAACTTCTGAAAGAGAGCCCAGGAGAGGAAACAGGCAAAAATGACACAAAATGTTTCATCCTCATCCTCCTCATTCAGGCTTCCAATTGGCAGCCCCAAAAGTGGTTCCATGGAACTGGATCATGTTTTGTAAATCTGGAAGCTGTTACAAGGCTTTGCAGCCTGAAAAGCTGTTCCACTGAGGCTTACTCTTCAAAAGAGAGATACGAAATTCAGCTGTGTTTTGCATGTTAGGTGGGAAAATATCTAAATGGGTAAGAAGTCTATTCCCCCACCACCACCCCATTTAGCTTTCTCCCTGACCCAAGTTCTTAAGCTCTACTTTGAGATGTACCCCTTCCCACACAAGATCCTTTCCAAATTGGAATTCAGCCTTCTGACCTAAAAATGCTTTCTCACCCCTCACTACACCTTCTGAACTGGATTGTGGGTTTATTTGTTTCATTATTTTAAAGTATTCATGATACTTTTACATTTATATATATTATGAGCCTCTTTGGAGACTTCAGTGAAAATGTAGGTTGGGCAGAGTGAGGAGGCTGCTTCAGGCAGTGGATGCTGAGAGTGGCAATAGCAGCTTTCCCCATCATCTCCCCCGCTCCTTTGTGTTAACAATAAATATTACTGCAATCAGTAAGCTTGACTTTCAATTGGAGATCTAGGGACTTTCTACACTGACAGGAAAATCCAGCTTACCTTCAGGTTACCCTGATCCACAGCAACCACATGCTTGTCTACCTCAACTGATGCGAGGTCTGGAGAACTATCCACACAGTTCTCCCTTTCGAACACAGTACGCACAGCCACATGGCTGTGGATGCTCCTTTCCCCCTTCTGACTCCCATGCCTATGAATGTTTGTATTTCCAACTCTTCCACCCCGGGTCCACATCAACATTGCTATAGAATGCAGTCCACACTAATAATAATAATAATAATAATAATAATAAATTTTATTTATAGCCCGCCCCTCTGCGTGGCAATCGGGGTGGGTTACAGCATTTAAAACAGTCAGAGTTAAAACATTCTCTCATCCCACACCCCAACACTCCCATCCCCTTAAAACAAAATTAAACCAAGAAAGAGTTAAAAACAACAATACAATAAAACAATACAACAAGGAGTCAGCAATAATAAAACAGAAGAAAGACTCATCTCCCATCTAGCAGCACTTATTCTGGGAAGGCCTGCCGGAAGAGATCCGTCTTTACTGCTTTTTTAAAAGAGCAAGAGTAGTAATGAGATGGATCTCATCCGGCAGGCCATTCCAAAGTCCACTAGTGGCGTCCCTGCCCAGGGTGTCACTCAGTGCATGGAGATGGGGCTTTCATGGCTTCATGGGACCCAGAAGGAAGCCACCTCCCCACCCCCCAGCCTTCCAAGTCTCTTGGGGCCATGGCCACATGGGACCAGGAAGGAAGCCACCAGATAGCCAAAAAGACAAACAATTGGTTCCTTGAATAGATCAAACCAGAACTCCCCCCTAGAAGCCAAAATGATGAAAATATAAAAATGCAAATGCTAATGCTATTGCTAAGGGCATCAGATCCCATTTGGTCTTGGACACTAAGCAAGCTCTACTTTGAGATGTACTCTGGTTAGACTGATCTAATGGGTATTGGAGTGGATGGCCCTTTTGGTTTCTTCCAACTCTATGATTTTATGATGCTTTGACCACATCATGGATCACTCAAAAAGGCTTTAATGCTTGGAAAGGTGGAGGGCAGAAGAAAGAAAGGAAGACCCCCAGCCCAGAGGGATAGTCTCAATTAGGGAGGTCATGGGCATGAGTCTACAGGACTTAAGCAGAGCAGGGGAAGATAGGGGCTTGGAGATGTCTCATCCACAGGGTGGCCATGAGGCGAGGTCAACTCGAGGGCAATTAGCAGCAAAGTCATTAGCAATGAATGTGTCCAAGAAATGGATCATAAGAGTAATAGACCTTGGAACAATGAGGACAGAAAAGGCTTCCCCCCCCCCGCCACTAGGTTAGGATTGGCTGAGCACACCCCCCCCCAACTGTGCAAAATTGGACCACCAAGACTTCTGTATAGTTCATGGGTAGGCAACCTTTCCCCTTTAAGGGCCGAGGGACTTCAGCTCCCAGAATCCCAGGAGCTATTGGCCAACATGGGACTATTGGCCAACATGGCTGAGGCTTCTGGGAGCTGAAGTCCCTCGGCCCTTAAAGGGGAAAGGTTGCCTACCCCTGGTATAGTTGGTCCTCTCCAAGCATTATCAGAAGTGCACTAAATGATAAGCCTCAGAAACATTAAGGCTTCTACTGCCATTGAGCCCTTGCTGTGATAACAAAGGCTGCCTGCAATCTATTTTATGCACACTCGCTTGAGAATACACTACACTGAACACATGGAGGGCACTTCTAAGTACATACTGTATTTAAAAGAGTTTTCCAGTTTGAGGATATTTCAGTGATAATGGATGAAAAAAATATTCCTCTGGCACAAGTACCTGCAAGCAGGGAAAGTTAATAACAACTTACCTGCCACTATTAACCCCCCCACCCCTTTAGAAAACAGTTCATGGTTAAGCAGTATCATTCCAGCCCAGACTGCACCTTGTATCCTAACACTAATTCAGTCAGTCCTTTGGTTCCTATAGGCACAGGAGGGAGTAAATTGAATCTAGGTCTAAGATGCCTTTAATTCTTCCTTTGGGAAAGTTAAAAGGCAGATTAAAGAAATAGTCTACAATCTTGTGAACACAGTTTAGTGCAAAAAGAAGTCACCTCAAATGGGGTCGAATCCATAAACCTTGTTGATGAGAACAAATGATGGTCCCTGAGTCACCCTCTGAAATGAGGAGCCAACTGTGAAAATATTTAGTCTGCAAGAAGGAAGGGGGAGGAAGAATCATTATTTCAAAGTTCATTTTATTTGATAACTTCTCCTGAGTTTCTGCCTTACTGAATAACACAGCATAAATTTATTGTGGACATAAAATGTATGCTGCATGCATATTTCATTTCTGACAATAAATTCTAGAATATTATTTTAAAATGTCCTAAGCAAACCAATGTCTAGGGCTGTTAAGAGAAAGGCATTGCTCCTTTTGTTGGGAAGGATACTTGTTTCTTGAACTACACTTCTCCAGAACACCCTGCAGAAAGTCCCTTTCCTTAACCTTTAAAAATGGATCTTCACAATGGGAAATGTATAGATTAGTGAGCATACTATATGTGCCAATGCTCAGTCAGCACATTGATTTCAGCACCAATATGAAACTGTCCTAACAGAGATTCTACCCCACTGTGAAAGTGATTGTGTAACACAATCAGTAAGTATCACAGTGGGGTATCACAGTGGGGTAGAATTTTTTTACTGGACTCAGCACTGAATTAAGATCAATCTCTGTTATCTCCCATCTCCTAGAAAGAAGATGATGACAAGGAGACCAGCCTAGCACCATCAAGAAAAGAAAGCTGACAGGGAGTTTGCCTCTTCCTTCTGTTACCCAGAATCCCCTTCATATCCAAAAATATTAATAACTCCATATGCCACCCTTGGATCCCTTGCTAAATTCCCAAATGACCTCCAGATGAACCCTGGCAGTAGAGTCAAGAGGCCAAAAGCCCTCTGCACCCATGGCATGGGCAGCCCACCCTTAATTCTTAAGGAATGCATTTCCTCCAGATAGTCAGGAGAGTTGCGAATGGGATTTTCCATGATGAGATCATCCAAACCATCAAGAGGTGTATTGTGTCATCCTTCCACATACACCCTCACCCATCCAAGGTGTAATGTTTGTATTGTGCCACCCAGTCTAACACCCTCCCACCCATAGGAAGGTGCATTGTGTCACCCACCCACACATTTCCCCAGGATATTGACCCCTCGGATTAAGACCACCACATACAATGGAACCCTATATAGCAGGGTGCCATCATCGCAATTATCGCCTTCCGCCCCCAGGGCCCATTTGGCCCTATATAAGCCCCAGATTTTGGCCAGTCAGTGTGCTACCTTCTTGGTCTAAACGACTCCACGTCACTCTGACCTCTGAAGTTAGTTACCAGCAAGTCTGCTCAAACCCCAGGCTGCGGAGCTAGACTTGTCTTCCATCATCTCGCATCCCATTCGCTTCCCAGAGGAGGTCTACATTTTGGTAAGCATCACCCTTAGTAACGCCTGCATTTCTGTTCCAAACTCCAACCTTGATCTTCCTGAGCCTTGTGTGTGTGTGTGAGTGCATGTTCTGTGAGTGAGTTTTCCCCTATTTTAATAAATTAGACATCTAGTGGTTAACCAATATCTGTCTCAGCTCCATTTCTTGGGATTCTCTGGTCTCTTGGTATAAACACCGGGAGAGCGGTCTCATTGGGCTGTTGTAGCAAGCCTACTCTCGCATATTTGAGCTAATAATAAATTTCCCCTAAGGATTCTTTGCTACACTTCCATGCAGAAAGAGTGCTCTGCTCCACTTTGACCATTGCTGTGGGACACATAAACTAGAGAGAAGCATAATCTGATTCTCTTCAATAGACCAAGAGCTGCTAGATTATATACATATATTTCAATTAACAAGGTAGATGTGTTTTACTTCTATAACAGAAACTTTGGTACCAGGGGTAGAAATAACACGGAGAGCACAGGGATAGGTTCCTACATCACACAAAAAGAAGAGTAATTCAACATGTTTCAGCAAATTTTTGTTCAAAACAAATGTTATGCACATGTGAAATGAAAGAACTAGCTCATGTAAGTCTCGCATATGTAAACAAAAACATTTTAAATCTTTTAGAGAACACTTGAAAGCTTCGTCTAAAATACATCCCAGGATGATTTTCTTTTTCTTTCAACAACCTCCACTTTCCATTTTGGTGGTACAAGATACAGATCTTTGCTTTATCAGCATCCCAATGTAACTGACAGGGCAGACTACTCTCCTTTTCTCTTTTCTTTCTGTTTTGGTTTTCATACATGGTCAGTAAGTTATTTCGGAGGCAGCTGTAAGCACACACAGCTAAAGTAGAATCACCTAGAGTAGAATTTCATTCTTTTCTTGCTGAAGCTTTATTGCCTGCACACACATGCACACACTCACACTGCTACAACCCAACATTGTAAGTATGCTTATCTCTGGCCCTTGTTTACCATCCTCCAAATGTCAGTATTGCAACAAGAACAACAAAAACTTCCAACTAGAAGAAGACAAGAAAAAAAAGGGGGGGGCGTGCTGGGTTCCTGTAAACAAGACTTTGTAAGAAGAAGCTTCTTTTTGTGCTGCACTTTTTACATTTTTAATGTTTGACTGCAACTGTAGTTGTAAACATGTATTAAGTTTTTTTAACAGGTTTGCTAATGTTTTTAATAATACTGATATTTAAATCGGTTTTAACGTTCGTAACCAGATTTTTTTAACTGTTCTTGTTTTTTATACTATTGTAAGCTGTATTTAAGCTGCCTCAGATCCCATTTAGGAGAAAAGCAGGATATAAGTGTAAGCAATCTGTTGTCAGAGGCTTTGTTCACTGAGGCTTGCTTGTGTGGGCAGACTCTGTGCATGTGTTGTGTGTATATTATTAAAGTCCTAAACTGCTTTTAAGATCATTCATTTCAAAGGCAAGGTATACATTTATTAGATTAGAACTTGGAAATGTTATTTTGGATAAGAGCTCTCAGAATCCTCCCACTGGTTTGGTCAGTAGCCATGCTGTCTGAGGAATTCTAGAAGCTGTAGCCCAAAGTAATATTAGCAACCTATGGTCTCAGTGAATAAATATAAATGCTATGCTGTCTTCTCTGACTACATTTTTCATCTCCAAGTCTTGAACTTTCCCCCTGTTTTTTGATGGCATACAATGGAATCATGAGATCAGACACAAGAAGTTGGGGTAAACTTAGGGGAGATGCAGACCAGCACAAAGGACTGGCCTGGAGGTGGAAATGGGGAGAGGCAGCTGCACACTGGCCACCCCAACTTCACTCTAACGCTGTCCTGACACTGTGCGACTGTCCGCACAGTGCACAGCATCAGAACGCCCTCTTGGCGCAGCATGCACACACACGCTGCGCCAAAGGGGTGCAAAAAAGCCGCAATGGCAGTTGAAACGGCCTCCAAAAGGAGCGGCAAAAAGGAAGATCGGGGGCACGGCATGTGGTTGCCACAGTCCCGATCCACCACTCCCAGGAGTAGCTGAGAGCCACCAAAACGGGCCGTCTGTACCGGCCCATAGAATCCTGGAAGACCACAAGAGGGGAGCAACCTGATGCAGGCTCAGCTAAGGCCAGGTGTTATCCCTTGACTATCTCCCTAGCCTTGCCTTGGGTGAAACATCTGATCCTCGGGGGCAATCTAATGGCCTGGGTTACTCCCTCACAGGTCATCTACTAGAAGCAAACGGAGGTGCTCCTACTCAGGCTGTATAACTTTACAAGTGGGAGTAAAACCCCAAATTTGCCTCAAGTGCAGAGACCTTCTCCACTCAAGGTCCACATGACCCTGGCAAGGTGTTTCCAAAGCTCTCAGATGCTAACAGATTTGATTCCAACTTACACATAAACCCACAAATGTGATGTTAACCAACACATCGAATCAGTATTGCTCATGTGAAATGGGAGTATACGCTGCTTGCGCATATGCAGAAATCTCTTATCTTGGAAAAAAGGTGTTCCTTTATATTATAGAAATCCATCATGAGAACTGTTATAATGCTTCCCCTCACCTTTTTTATACTGTCCTAATTTGTAGGCTCTGCAGCTGGTCTACCTCCATTTTCCATTTCCTCCCCATCCCCAGTCGTATCTCCTTTTTTTCCTGGTTTGTTTCTGTTCACTTGCATTAGATTTCCCCTCAATCAAATGTTTCATGGGGTGCTTCACACAGTGTCAGTGTTTCAGGACAGATGTGATCAGATGTATAAGAGTCCACTACAGCCTGTGGAGGATGGCTAGATAATCTTAGCATAGTCCTGCTTGTTCTTGCCAGAAAGAGCATAAGTTTTCTGGACATACAAATTAAAGCAGAGGGAGGAGGGACCTGCTCTCATATCACAGAGATTTTAGATTCAGGAAGAGAAACACATTTGAGGGTAAAATCCAGAAGGGTGACCTTTTTTCACATATCACTTACTCTTGTTGGAAAAACACATACAAACACCAGGTTTTCCTCTTTCCTGAAACCATATTGATGGATGAACCCTCTTGCTGTTCTGGATCCTTGCCATAAGCTTCAATGTGTACAGTCTTTCATAACCTTGTACACAACTCACAGCCACCAACAGGCTCAGATCAAGTTCTCTTAACTGACTGTGAAGATGCTGATCAGCAGTCTGATGTGCAACTCTAACATAACATCGGTCAAATTTACAAGGCAGAGTTATTACAATACTATTCCTGCTGAGCATCCCAGTGGAAAGAAAAATGATAATAGAAGAACAGAATTCCAATTATTTGCAGTATTGTTTTAAATGAAGCCTAAATTGCAGATTGCCTCTTATATCTGCCTGAGTGGAAAGAGACAAAGGTTTAACTGAGATTCAGTTGATTTATCTGTTCTAGTTTGCACATTATTCTTAAATCGTTTCTGGTTAGTTTTTAAAATAATAATTAAAAGAACCCAAAAGGCTTCCTGTGCTTATTTGAAAAGCCAGGTCCACTGGTTCTTCAATAGCGATGTCTCAACTGAGTGCCCACTTTATTCAAAGGAAGGTAGTGGCAGAGCCAAGGCATTCTCAGCAGTGATGCTGTCACTTCTGTAATACAGAACATTTTCTGCTCCTCAAGCTGACTAGAATATATTCTACATTTTTTCTTACCTAGGGACATTATTACCACCGCGTCCCTTAGAAACGACTATTTTAAAACAGTTCAGGGAGCTTGGTGGGCAGACTTTTCACACTAGGAGGCTTGGGAGACTTTTCTCACAGCAAGAGCTTGGAAAAACTTACTTTAAAAACAAAAAACAAACAAAAAACAACTCTATAACTTCCAGAAGTCAGAATCCTTAGAAAGCAGGTCCCCTGTGGTTCAATCATTTTGTTTTATGCCTGCACCTACCTCCAGGGCTCCAGGATTTCCAGTAATGTATTTGTCACAGTAGAAATACTGGGACAGGGACATTAAATAATGGCCTGTTTTCTAGGAGTGTGGTAAAGTGAATTTTCAATTGACTGAAAAGACAATTTTGGAAGGATTCGATAAACATAAGAGAGAATGCTTTTCACAGCAGGAAAGGAAGAAGGAGAAAGACATGCATCAGAAGACAGCTCAGTCTGGTAAAATACAATGGAGTTTATCAGATGGGACGAACCTCGTGGAGCAACTAGATTTAAAGTGAAAACAACCCACTTTTGTGGATTGTTTTTTACATGACGTTTGGGGTTAACCCAAACAGAAAGTAGACAAAACCCGCAATTGTGGGTTGATGTTCAGACGAAGTTTGCGTGAAAGAGAAATAATGTAAAAATAACCCAACTTTCGGGAACTTCCAAAAAGTAAAAAGGAGCGGGTTTTGGTGACTTTCCATTCGAGTTAATGTCGTGTTATTTCTCCTTTACACAAATACATTTGAAAAACAACCTGCCTTTGTGGGGGGGTTGGGTTTTTTCTTTTTTTGGATTTTTAAATCCCGTTTCTGCATAGGATTTAAGCAATTTGCCTCCGTGTGATAAACTCCATAACATAGATAAAGAGACTAACCATTCCATTGTAACAGTACACAGCACACTGACTAGGATATCTATGGGTGTGCATTGCTGGAAATTACACTGCAAAATCTGATATCAGTAACATATTTTATTGCAGGTGATTTTCTAATACTGTAACATCTAATACAGTTAGCTTCTTGGAGAGATGAGATCCACCACATGTGGGTTAGATCCTTGCCCTCCCCAGCTTACTAAAAAAGTAGTTTCCATTTTTTTGCACAAACCTGTTTTATTACCCTATAGGAATTGTAATTAATGAATTGGTTAATGTTGGGATTTGGGGGTTGGGAAGGGGATTGCTTTTTATGTAACTTTTATTGGTGTTCTTATTGTATTATTTTATTTTTACGTTGTAACCTGCTTTGATTCCTTTTAGATATAGGCGGGGTCGAAATAAATCATATTATTATTATTATTATTATTGTTGTTATTGTGTGCTTTTAAGTCATCTGTTGTCTTATAGCAACACCATGAACATCCTAGCAAAGAATACTCAGAGGTAGTTTTACCAGTTCCTTCCTCCGAAATATAGCCTAGAGCACTTGGTATTCATTGGCAGTCTCCCATCCAAGTACTGACCCATTTAACTTCCAAAATAGTCAGGATCTGGTGCTTTTAGGGTATTTAGGTCCTGCCAGGATATAAATGGTACAATGAACAAGCCACATGTATGTGCATGAGAGAGAAATAGCAAAAGTGTGTGTGTGGATATGGCTAGCATTTGAACTAGGCTTCAGTTTAACATTATAGCATCCTTAATAAGGGATATATTACATCTTTTTTTCCTGTTCCCCTGTACTTGAATACTTTTAGTGCAAATCAAAGGTCATGCTACCCCAAATGTGAATAATCTGTAGAAGATTTCCTCTATCTGAAGCCCTCCAGATGTGTTTGGATACACATGCCATCAGCCACAGATAGTATTAGTGTGTACCATGTTGTATGTGGTGATATTAAGTTTGGGTCAAAAGTAGTTTCAGTGTATCTTTTGTGATGATTCTAAAAAGGCATTCCATAGCATATACGTGGGGAGTCATGCTCAGAGTGACCAATGTCCTCCTTTCCCAGGACATGTCCTACCTTTCAGCCTTCTGTCCAGGAGGAATGTCAAAATGTCCTCTATTTTGAGCATGACTAAAAAACCATAAATTTATATTTAGAATTAGTGTTTTTGGCTTTTAGTTTGTAATGTCCAATATTTTTCTTGAATGCCCTACATTTTTCAGTGCCTTGTCCTCTTTTGCAGTTATGACATCTGATTACCCTGGTCATGTTCCCATACTTTTTGGGAAGTATTAAATCAGTGAACAGTTTCTGTTCCTCTCCTCAGCCAGTTACCATATGCTCTCTGAAAACCTACAGTTTAAGACAATTAAGAAAATATTTTGGGGGGGGCAACCCCCCACATTTTTGCTCCAAAACACATCTAGATTACCTTTAGGGGGTGCAGAGGACATTTCCACATGTTTGGACCCTCACTGGACTGCCTCAGGGGTTAAAACAAATTTTTGCAAAATTTTTCAGAAACCATTTTTTTTCTTTCAAAATGCCCCAAAATGACTTCTAGGGGCCCAGGAAGGCTCACAAACTGCATTAGCCCCCATATTCCATTGTAGAGGGTGTTTGGGGCACAATTTGTTTTTGACGGGTGTTGGTATGCCCCTGAAAGTTCTCTGGGAGGGCTAATGCGGTACCTGAGAGAACTGTCACACTGCAGAAATAAAGATGTTTTGACACCACTTTAACTTTCATGGATGCATTCTGTAGAATCCTGGAATTTGTAGCTTGGTGAGGTCTTCATCCTAGTCTGTTAAAGAGCTCTAGTGCCTCCCCAAATTACAAATCCCAGCATTTTGTAGGATAGAATCATGGTAGTTAAAAGTGGCCAGCATGGTGTAGTGGTTTCAGCATTGGACTATGAATCTGGAGACCAGTGGGTTTGATTCCCCACCCAACCATAGAAACCCACTGGGTGACCTTAGTCACATGCTCTCAGCCTCAAGGGAAGGCATTGGCAAACCTCCTCCAAACAAATCTTGCCATGAAAACTCAGTGGTAGGTTCACCTTAGGGTCGCCATAAGTAGGAAACAACTTGAAGGCACACAACAACAACAACAACAACAGTTAAAGTGGTATCAAACTGCTTTATTCTACAGTGTGGGTATACCCTTAGTCATCCAGAGTTGCCCACTCCTGCTGTATATGATACCATAAATATATACTATACTATGTAAAAGTACCTTTTACAAGAGGTTGTTCTAAGTTCTTTATAACACAGTCTTGATAATGCAGGTTGCATTTCTGAATTTACACTTTTTCGCATGATGTACTGTACTGTATATGCACATTTCTCTGTATGATGGTATATATTGGTTGTATATGTTGATCTCTGCAGGAAGTGTTCCCCCATTCCTCCAAGAGTAATGTTATCACAATTAATTTCATTATCAACTCCTTTAGTGTCCCCCTCCAGTTGGGCATAAGCCATTAGATATAATAAATAATAATAATAAGTGCTGAGTATGATCAATAATATGCAGGAACTATGGACTAACTGATAGTCAGCATGCTGTAGTGGTTTGATCGTTGGAGTATGACTCTGCAGATCAGGGTTCAAATCCTGGCTCAGCCATATGATCTTGAGCAGGTTACACTCTCTCAACCTCTGAAGAAACCTGCCAAGAAAACCCCATGATAGGGTCACCTTAGGGTCGCCATAAGTCAAAAACAACTTGAAGGCACACAACAACAACAACAACAACAACAACATATATTACCTGTTGTTGGTTAGAAGCCAGACTGCATGCTCACTTGACTCTACATTGCTGGAACCCTCATAGCCAGGCACTCTCTACCATCTCCTTTACCACCCACCCATCCCCATCCCTGGATCTCACACAGAGTCATTATTTCTTCCATACTCAGTAGGCAAGAAAAAGCTATGCAGCTAGGAGGTGCTTCTGGATCCAGTGATGCTCCTGTGGGAGGGCGACCAGTAGTACTACTGTTTGGCCACTTATGACGTTTTCACACGGGGTTTTAGGCGGAGGCAATCCTACCTCCCGCCGGCCCCACTCCGGCTCCTCTTCCAGCTTGTTCAGACGCACGCTGCAGAAAACCCTGCCCCTTCCGGTGTCATCCCTACGTACGTCCGGCTTCTAGCTCCGTGTGTTCAAACGCACGGAGCCTTAAGTCCGGCATCCTTCCGGCGTCCCTCCAGCCTCAGCATGTCCAACTCCGGCTTCAGTGGCGGAAAGGTAATTCCGACTTTTAAAAGGAATTAGCCTGCCGCCGCCGGAGCCATTCCGGAGTGGGGCCGGCGGGAGGTAGGATTGCCTCCACCAAAGCCACGTGTGAAAACGTCCTTAGGCTGGTACACTGGCTTACTGCCTCCTTGGAGGAAAAGATGAAGCCCACCATAGGTTTTTGTGACCTGCTTACATCAACTCTGCAGTAGTGTCAAGACTGCACTTTTGAACAATGACTGGAAGCTTCACCTGGTGCAGGAAAATAAAAGCAGCCAGATTATTTCCATTCTAACCTTGGTCTTGTCTCAGTTGCACTTCAGCTTAAGCTATTTCACAGGGTTGTGGCGAGAATAAAGTGGCAAAAAGGAAAGTCTTGAGCTGAAGGAGGGAGGGAGTGTGATATAAATGCAGCTAATAAATAAATACATATATCTCACTGTTCAGTTTCTGGTGGGAGGCCAAAACTGGACTTTGGGATGAATGAATTGTGTTTGGTCATGTCTTTAGTTGTTAGTGATTTGTTCTTTTTCTTGAAGGTTTCATTTCCTTTTTTTCAATTTTTAATTGATTAATTGGCATTTTGTTATTTTGTGATTCCCTTGACAGTCATTAAAGAGAGGATACACAACATCTGTGTTAGAACAGATCTGTTGGAATAGACAAATCTACAGCCTTTCCTCATTCCAAACTATAGAAGTAAACTTACTTTCGCCCACATTTTAATATCACCTTTCCAGTCATGCCTTATTCCATCTGTGATAATGTACTATTTTAAGAAATATTAAATACCATGTTTGCACTTATTAAAAGATAACAGCAGCAAGTCACATCCCATTGATGTAGATCATCCTGGATTGGTCCCAGTGGTGGAACTAGTGCTCATCACATATTTAACTACTGTTAATATGAAAAGCATCTATTTCTTTTTTTGGAAGAAAAAAAAAAAGCTTAATCACTATCTGCTTATATTCATTTCCTCTGCCTTTGCCATCTGTTCTACAGCTCCCTGCTGGAAAATTGGATAAGAACAAGGCCAAAATGATGAGTCATCATTTTGTACACCACCACTGAGATCTTTACATCTTTAGTTCATAGATAAAACTTCTGAACCAAATACTTTAAAACTGAACAGACTATGTGTGTATGGATGGATGTTGTTGTTGTTGTTGTTGTTGTTGTTGTTGTTGTTGTTCTTATTATTATTATTATTATTATCATCATCATCATCTTATATCCTGCCTTTCTCTCAATATAAGGACTTAGGGTGGCGAGTATGTACAGGAGTACATATGTCTGTCTGACTATCCATCTACTTATCTGGCATACTCAAAAAAGCATTAGGATCAAGAAAAGTAGTACATGCCCCATACTGCGCAACATGCTTTTAGTGCAAGATTCATTGTGTTTGTCAAGTGGGTGCCACCATGACCCCTATCTTGAATGTGCTAGCAAGTCCAGAGGATGCAAAAGCTCCTTGTGACAGTCGTTACAGCTATTACTGCTCTCATAAAGATGAAGGTAAAGGTATTCTCTGTTGACAAGGTTGTCAAGTCGTGTTTGACCGTAGGGCAGGGGTCCCCAAACTACAGCCCACAGGCCGGACTTGGCCCGCCGAGGCCTTCCTACCGGCCTGCTGCCGCTGCCACCGAATGCCGGATGCCATTTTGGAAGACAAAATGGCATCCGGAGTCGTGTGCATGCACACGCACGCATCCACGCACGCCTCCAGCCCCCTGGAAGATCTGGGGGCCAGCGAACCGGCCCCTGGATCAAAAAGTCCAGGGACCCCTGCCGTAGGGGGTGGTGCTCATCTCTGCTACTAAGCTGATGTGCCAGCGTTGTCAGAGAATAGTCTGTGATCATGTGGCCAGAATGAATGCACAGAACGCTGTTTACCTTCCCACCAAAGTGGTACCTATTTATCTACTTGCATTTGCATGCTTTTGAACTGCTAGGTTGGCAGAAGCTGGGACTAATGACAGGAACTCAACCCATCATGCAGCACCCGGGCCTCAAACTGCCAACATGCCAATCTTGCAATCAACAGAGTCAGCATCTTAACCACTTGAGCCACTGCATCCCTAGCAATGACTTCTTTTCCCTTTCCATTTCAGAAATAATTACTGGGCTCTATCCACAACTCTGGGAAACTTTTGCCAACTCTCTCCTTCATTACTATGTTTCCACCAGGATGTTTGCTCAGGTCTGGAAACTTCAGTTAGTACAAAACATGGCAGCCAGAGTGGTCTCAGGAACATCTAGGAGAGACCACATAACTCTGATATTAAAATCTCTCCCCTGGCTGCCTATTAGTTTCCGGGCCCAGTATAAGGTGTTGGTTATTACCTTTAAGACCCTAAATGGCTTGGGTCCAACCTATCTTCGGGACCGCCTCCTCCCATACAATCCTCCCCGTGCACTCCGGTCTTCTGGGAGGTATCTGCTCCAGCCATTAAATTCTAGTCTGTCTGCAACCTCCCAGATGGCATTCTCGGTAATCGCCCCTAGATTATGGAATGGCCTGCAGACGAGATCTGTCAGATCACGATCTTAAGCAGCTTTAAAAAGGCTGTTAAGATGGATCTCTTTCATAGAATCATAGAATCATAGAGTTGGAAGAGACCACAAGGGCCATCCAGTCCAACCCCCTGCCATGCAGGAACTCCCAATCAAAGCATCGGCAGGCCTTTCTTGATTAGATTCCCGGCCTCAGGAGTCTGTGTGCCTTTACCATCTTAGTTTTTGGCTCTTCCACTGTTTGTTGTTGTCTTTTCAATTGTTTTATTGTATTTTTTGATATTTATGCTAAGGCTTTTAATGGATGTGTAGTTTCATGCTGTTTTAATGGGGGGGGGGATGTTTAATTTGGATTTGTATGGATTTTAATTGTTGTAAGGCGCCCCAATTGTTCGACAGAGGGACGGGGTAAAAATAAATTTTATTATTATTGTTATTATTATTATTATTATTATAGAATACAGAAGCAGGTCTGAATCTGGTAAAAAAAAAATCAACCTTGGAAAGGGGTGGGATAAATATGTTTCAACTAAATAAACATGATGTTAAAAAAAAAAGGATGAAAAACTTACCAGAACTATAAAAAACTGGATTAATTTCAGAACACCTTATAGAATAGAGATGGCAGCTTTATATTCTCTTGTTGCTTTATTGGAAAACTTAGGTTCCATTATGAACTTGAGTAGCTTATGCACATTTACTATGTTGTTTGTTAAGTCATTTTTTAAAATCTTCTTTTATTAATATGTTTTTCACAACTATTGACTGGATAAAAAAGGTTTAGAAGATATATTGATAAATCCAGTTATTTCCCTTGTGGTTATGTCCTTGCTCTCTTCCTCTTTAAAAAAAAAATATGCATGCTTTTGCCCTAAGAGATATAAACCATCTGAAGCTGCTAAATAAGAGTGGAACAGTAAACAAGAAAAGAAAAAAGGATGAAATAACACAGTTCAATTTGGTTCTGTGCTTCTGAGAGCCCATTTTATTAACAAGCTAAATTTCCTCCCCACCCCCACTCCACAGTGTTCTCATGGGACAACAATAAAGTGTTCGAACAACATTTTTGGCACTCTCCTATGGCATAAATCAAAGGAAATTAATGACGCCCCTATTTGTTTTTCCTGTCAGGCTCTCTCAAAGTGTGAGTGTTCATATAGGTCTACAGGAACAGATGGCAATACCCCTTTCTGATTTCATTGTTCTGCAAATATCTCTCTGCCAACTTATAGAATTGTTTGTTTGTGGATCTGCAATGATTGCCTTGGAAGATGAATCCTGATGAAGCAGCAGATGCACACAATAAACTATATGAATGCATTTGAGATCTACACCTCTTAGCATGCTGAAGACAGGTTTCAAAAGCAAAAGCATCCTCCAGAATCATGTTTTCATAGACTGCAGAAATGGATAAGACACTTAATAAAAATAACAGTCATGGAGTTAATGAGTCTTAGCCCATGTAGTTATAATTAGAGCTGGCAGAATGCTTGGGGAACAGAGATTTGTAGGTCATTATTACCATTAGAAACACATGCCGTATTTTGCAGCAAATATTATTTCCAGCAAATAACTCACATTCTAATAAACTTTTGGAAGGTCACACCATCTTAATGGTAAAGGTAAAGGTATTCCCCATTGACAAGGTAGTCAAGTCATGTCTGACCGTAGGGGGCGGTGCTCATTTCTGTTACTAAGCCGAAGAGCCAACGCTGTCAGAGACTACTCTGTGATCATGTGGCCAGCATGATTGCACAGAACGCTGTTTACATACACCATATCTTACAAAGATCATATGGTACTGCCTTCAACAAAAAACAATACAGTGCCATTTAACACAAACACATATCGTACATCTGGATATAGTGTTCATTTCTGCATATTTGACTACAGTTGGCCCTTCATATGCATGGATTCTTTATCCACAGATTCAACATCCATGTCTTGAAAATATTTACAGTCACCCCTCCATTCTCTCAGACTTCAAGTCCATGGTTTTACATATTCACGGAGGGACGACCTCCATTTAAATCAATGAGGTGTGCCTCTACGCACACCTCCATACATCTCCACAGGGGTGCACCCCATTCAAGTCTCTGTTTTTACAGGGGGGTGGGTCTGAAATGGATCCCCGATGAAAACACAGGACCAACTGTATTTTAATTTATAAACTCCCAAAAGCAACCCTTGGTTTTATTATTTTATATAAGGGATATCATTTTACTGCACCATTGTATTTAATGGGACTTGAGCACACATAGATTTTGGTATCCATGGGGAATCCTGGAACCAAACCCCAGCAGATACCAAGTGCCAACTCTAAAACATTAAAATAGAAAAACTAAAACTAAGTTAGTGGGAAGGGTCAAATGCTCTCTCTCTCTCTCTGTGTGTGTGTGTGGAGAGAAAGAGAGGAGCATTACCCTATGACAACCCACAACCACTTTCAAGGAGACACAGAATCACAGTATTGGAAGGGGGTCCATAGGCCATCAGATCCAGTCCTCTGCTCAATGTAGGGTTTCTAACTGCTAAAGCATCCCCAGTTGGTAGCTGTACAGCCTCTTTTTGAAGACATCCAGAGAAGAAGACCCACCACCTCTCTAGGTAATTGGTGCCATAGCTGAACCACACTCTGGACGTTTTCACACAGGCGGCTCTAAAGCCGCCTGGAAGCCCCCTGGAAGCCATCAGGAGTCATTCCGGCGGCGAAAACAGCAGCCGCCGGAATGACTCCTGATTGCCTCCGGCAGAAGCGCCTGTAATTCCTTTTTAAAAAAGGAATTAAAAAGATGGGGCTAAAGCCGGCTAGCGACAGGGATGGCGCAGGGATTGCGCAAGATGGGGCGGGGCTTGCTGCGACGTAGTTTGAACACGACGAGCAAGACCCCGGAGTGAGGTAGGGATGGCGCAGGGATGGCGAAGGATGAGGAGGGGCTTGCTGCGACGTCGTGTGAACTTTTCCTGCACAGAGCCGGAGTGGGGCCGGATGGAGGTAGGAATGACTCCCTTTTTTGCCCCGTGTGAAAACGTCCTCTGTCAAAAAGTTCCTCCAAATTTTCAGTTGAAATCTACCCTCCTGGAACTTAAAACCATTAGGCCTAATGCTACCTTCTGGAGCAGCAGAGAACAAGCCTTAACCCTCTTCTCTGTGGCAGCCCTTGAGGTATTTCAGCAATGTCACCCCTCAGTCTTCTCTTCACCAAGCTGAACAAGCCCAGCTCCTTTAACCTCTCTTCATATGATTTGTTCTCAATGCCTCTTATCATCATTGTTGCCCTTCTCTGAATTCGCTCCAATGTATCTATGGGGGGAAGCAGACGACTAAAAGTGCCGTTTTGGGGGCAGGGGAGGGGAGGGGCAGCCGCAAGGTGGGCGCCCCAACCCCTTCCCCAAGTCGTCCTTGGAGCAGCCGGCCCTCCGCATGGCCAGCGCTCCGAGGATGACCTCCCGCTGCAGCGTCCATACACGCTGCAGCGGAAGAGTCGCCGAAGGTGCGCCGGCAGCCTTTTGTGGTGCACCTTCGGCGACTTGTGGAAGGAGTGCTAATTTAGCGTTCCTTCCAGGGGCGGCGAAGCTGCGCCGTGGGGCCGAGGTGTGGGGATACCTCAGCCCTGCGGCGCAGCTTCCCAGGGTGGCCCATGGCCACCCATCTGCTTCCCCCCTATGTCCTTCTTAAAAATGAGGCACTCAAAACTGAACACAGAACTCCAGATGAGGTCTGACCAGTGCAGAATACTGTGGGACTATTACTTCCCTTGACTTGGAAACTATGCTTCCATTAATGCAAGCTATGGTAGCATTTGCCTTTTTTGCTATAACATTGCACTGCTGGGTCATGTTCAATTTATGATCAACAATAATCTCAAATTCCTTTATCACATGTAGTACTTGCTGAGCCAAGTATCCTCCATTCTATACTTGTGCATTTGTGTTTTGTGGCATAAATGTAGAATTTTGCTTTTGTCTCTCTTGAATTTCATTTTTAATTTCAGCTCAGTTTTCTACTTTATCAAGGTCCCTTTGAATTCTGTTTCTATCTTCCAGTGTGTTAGCTATACCTTCCAATTTTGTATCATCTGCAAATTTGATAAAGATTCCCTCTACCTCATCTTCTACACAATTGATAAAAATATTGAACCCTGCGACACTCGGCTTGAGACCTCCAGTTTGAAGCACAGCCAGTGATGGCAACTTTTTGAGCATGGTTATCCAACCAATTATGGAGCCATCTGATGGTGTTTCCATCTATTTCATATTTAGTAAGTTTGCTAATCAAAATATAATGGAGGATCTTATGAAATGTTTTGCTAAAATCCAGATATTCAGTAGTATTCAGCCTGGTCTGCCAGAAAGCTCTGGGGCCTCATGAAACTACATATCCCAGGATTCAGTAGGATAGAGTCATGGCCTTTAAAGTGATGTCAAACTGCTTTAATTCTGCAGTATGGATACACCTTTAGTTAGTTTTCTCCTTCCCACCCAGTCTTTCGGGCACCAGGGCTCACTCACCATCTGCTCTGCTCTGCATTCACCTTCTTGCTAGAACCTGTCGGCTTATGGCAGCCACATGAATTTCTTAGGCAAGTAATACTCAGAAGTGATTTTGCAGTGGAAGAAGCAATTGGCGACATTAAATGTTCTTTATCCTGTCTTCCAAAGATGAGAACAAATATTTGCCTCATTTCACCTTAATCTGGAAATAGCCCCTTCAGCTAAGATTTCTTTCTTAATTTCCGAACAAGAAAATATGAGGGTAGAGAGGCACTTCAATGACAAGCCATGAGCAACTGTGGCTCATACTTAATGGATAAAGCTTAATGATATCACCAGGGGCTGCCAAGGTCTCAGGTTTTGGCCTGAAAACCTCAGGGCCTGGGATGATCCTGAACTGGCAGCTCTAAAACAGCAAAAGAGAAAAGAAAAATTCCTGCCCACTACCATTGGAGACTATTACATTCTGCCTTGATACCAGCATATCTGAAACCCAAGGTTGCCAAATTAGAAAAATCCAACTTCATTTATAATTAAGCTACAGTTAAGGACACTACGGAAATATCTCTAGAAACCAAAGAACCAAACCCTGAAGGAAAAGAGGCTGGGTCTTAATTACTTCTCTAGGGGAAGGAAATAACAGCAGACACTTAAAAAGAAAAAAAAGAAGAAGAAACAGACAATTGCATGTTTTTCTCTGTGGGCTTGGATTTAACTGGAAGTTTGTTAGTGCTTCATAAGGCAAAATATATCAGTGGACTAGCTTGCTATAAACCTATATTTCTGCATTTATGTCAAACACCAACAGCACTCCTCAGGGAGCACTCACTCTTCAGGGAGCTGGTTACTGTTTTATGTTTTGCACCTGTCCATTTTACAAATACAGAATATGTACACCTCTTACATGAAGGGCAAGTGTGTGCAAAATTCAGTGAGCATTTCAAAATACCCCAAAGTCCAAGAAAAGATAGAGTCCCAGGATGCATATGTACTGCAGAAATAATGCAGTTTGACACTGCTTTAACTGCCATGGGTCCATCCTAAGAAATCCTGGGATTTATAATTTGTTGTGTCACCAGAGCTCTTGCTGAGAGAAAGCTGAATATCTCACAAAACTACAAATCCCAGAATTCCATAGAATTGAGCCATGGCAGTCAGAGGTGTTAAACTGCATTATTTCTGCAGTTCAGATGCACCCCCATTTCCGTATTTTAAAAGAGATAATCACTTACCTTTACTCACACAAACATGTACTTCAGATATGTGTACAGTGGGTCCTGGGTATCCACTGGGGTTTGGTTTCAGGACCCTCCGTGGATACCACCATTTGTGGGTGCTCAAGTCCCATTGTATACAATAGCATAGTAAAATGGTGTCCCTTATATAAAATGGCTAAATCAAGGGTCACTTTTTGGAATTTAAACATTTTAAAAATATTTTCAATAGTGGATAGTTTAATCCATGGATAAAGAATCTGTGGATACAGAGGGCCAAATGTATTTTGTATTCACATATCCATACCTAAATGTTGAATGTAAAGTGAAAAACAGACATCATTTCTTCAAAATGCTGTACATACCAACAACATCAATCTTACCTATATTCACAAAAGCCCTATAAGGTAACCTGAGTATTTGCAGGGAAGACAGTGGCCCGTGTTGCTCACAAGCTTCACGAACTGAGTGGCAACATGAATCTGGGTTCCCTGCAGCCTGACCCAACCAAATCTTTACTTGATTTCCTTGGCCTTTCCCTTATGCCAACACCGCAGCAGAACACTTTCAGCATTTGCTCCATTGTATTAAAGTGTCCATATGCCACATTCCTTAAAGGGATTTTAAAAAACACACGGCTCATTTGATCATAGCATTGCTTTAAGTGTGCATCATTACCCACAAACAGTCATTACGCTGTTGGCAGGGGAACGTAGGGTTATGTTATCTGTTGGATCCATGTGCCACAGTTGGAGAAAGGCTAAGGCAATTCACACAAAAAAGCTTCTATTGAACAGATATTGGTAAAATAGACAGTTAACTGCAAAGATTACAGTGGTATTTCTATTCATAAATATAAGTATGAATCCTTCTTTCTGCATGTGTATGTAACCATCAAGGGAGCATCTGTCAAGGGTCAGGGGCTGTATGAAACTTTGGATGGCCATACTCCTCTTGCCCTGATATGCCCCCACTCTGCCTGACCATGTCTTACTTTTATTTATTTGACACAAAATGCCTAACAGGTGATTTTGGATTGAGTTCCTATTGAAAAAGCAGGGACAATTCTGGGCCAAGAGGGACCAAAAACATTCATCCTCCAAAACACTTGGCAGAGACAGTCCTGATTAATCTTTCACTCTCTCATTTTTTCAGCAGTATAAAATATCTCAGTTTCTTTCTCCTCCCACTTTCCCCATTCATCACTGGCTTACTTCAGTTGCTACAAACTGAAGCTGTGCCTGCACTGATGGGAAAACCCAGCTTACCACAGGGGCTTCCGGATCCATAGGGAGGATGAGCTGTCCACACAACCAGCACCCACAATGTGCTGATACAGACAGCACTGTCTCTTCACTCCCCCAATTCAGCAGTTTGCTTGGCCCAGGGCACTTCTTCCTGACCTCTTCCGCCTGCCCACTGATGCTCTTCAGCCCCCATCCCTGCACCAGCACACAGTCCACACGCTCAAGGGATTATTGAAACTCTGGTTTCCAGCCTGATTCGCAGCAAATGGGGACTCTTTTTACTCCAGAGAATCACCCTGGAGCACAGATTGGACCCATCTTTCACCTGTTTTGGCCCCATGCATCATCTAACCAGGTAAAAGTAGAAATGGGCAGAGATGTTTCTTTCCCTCCTTGCAGATATGGCCTGAATTAAAAATGCAAACATAGTTTGTATTCAGTTAACTCATGGTAGAAGAGTAGGGGAGAAAGATGGGGATTGAATCTTGCTCAAGCAAAACCAAACTGCTGCAGCCTCTCTTAGCTTCATAACTTGGCCACACATGTCCTGGTTTTCATCTATGAAATGTTAGAAGGTAAGAAAAACTTGGTGAAATTGTCTACTGTCCCGGGAAGGCATTTTTTGCATTAAAATTGTTTTGGGTTATTGGGGGATTATGCAGGGAGCCAGTGGGTCACACTTTCCCCACCCTGGTAGATGATCATAACAATATTCCTAAATATAAATATGAATATGAATTCTATTCAGATATAAAATTGTTGACTGCTACCCACCATAGAAAAAGAAATCTATTTCAAAATTTCTGTGTCAATGTGGGGCTGCTGAAGAATCAAAACTGGAGAGCTGACCTAGGCTGGTGAGTTGGACCACTAAAAAGAAACACAAAACAAAACAAAACAAAACAAAAAACGAAAAGCACAGATATACGATGGGGGACACCTGGCTGAATGAGACTATGTGTGAAAGGGATCTAGGAATCCAGGTGGACCACAAGTTGAACTTGAGTCAACAGTGCGATGCAGCAGCTAAAAAGGCCAATGCAATTTTAGGCTGCATCAATAGAAGTATAGTGTCTAGATCAAGAGAAGTAATAGTGCCACTCTATTCTGCTTTGGTCAGGCCTCACCTGGAATACTGTGTACAGTTCTGGGCGCCACAATTCAAAAAGGATGTGGAGAAACTGGAGCGTGTACAAAGGAGGGCAACTAAAATGGTGAAGGGTCTGGAAATCAAGCCCTATGAGGAACGACTTAGGGAGCTGGGGAGTTTAGCCTGGAGAAGAGAAGGCTGAGAGGTGATATGATAGCCTTGTTAAATATTTGAAGGGATGTCATGTTGAGGAGGGAACAAGCTTGTTTTCTGC
Organism: Phrynosoma blainvillii; assembly: GCA_026167975.1. Lineage (NCBI taxonomy): Eukaryota > Metazoa > Chordata > Lepidosauria > Squamata > Phrynosomatidae > Phrynosoma > Phrynosoma blainvillii. The sequence continues at coordinate 118,310,007 of JANUYF010000003.1, forward strand.
TGCTCCAGAGACTCGGACCCAGAACAATGGGTGCAAGCTCCAGGAAAAAAGATTCCATCTCAACATTAGGAGGAACTTCCTGACAGTAAGGGCAGTTCAACAGTGGAACACACTCCCTCGGAGAGTAGTGGAGTCTCCTTCCTTGGAGATCTTTAAACAGAGGCTGGATGGCCATCTGTCGGGGATGCTTTGATTGGGAGTTCCTGCATGGCAGGGGGTTGGACTGGATGGCCCTTGTGGTCTCTTCCAACTCTATGATTCTATGATTCTATGAAAAACAAAATCCCTGTGGTTATGGACTTATGCTTGTTTATTAAATTCATATGCCACCCTGCCACAACCAGTGGTCCTTGGGGCAACTAACAAAACCTACACAAATATAAAACATAAAAGACAATCAGTTAAAAACCAGAGCTTGGGAAAGGAGTCAGTGAACATGTTGGTTTAGGGCATTCTGTGAGTTCTAATCCAAAATAAACAAATAAAACCAACCTTTTGAAGCTCTGCAAAAACACATTTGTAACACTAAAACATAATAAGGTTTTCTCATTAGGTGTAAGCTCCTTAGGCATGAAGCTTTATAGTCAGCCCTCTGTATCCATGGATTCAACCATCCACAGCTTGAAAATACTTAAAACAAACATAAATTCCAAAAAGCTAACCTTCATTTTGCCATTTTATATAAGGGTCAGAATTTTAATAGGCCATTGTATATAACGGGACTTGAGCCTCCACAGATTTTGGTATCCATGGGGGTCTGGGAACCAAACCCCAGCAGATACCAAGGGCCCACCGTACTGGCTGAGAGGGAGCATCCTATCTTATGCTCGCTGCTCCACAAAGAAGTAATGATGGACAGAACTGGTTGCTTCCATGAGATAGTTGAGTCCTATGGCTCCAGGGTGACCAGATGTCCGAACCTAAATGTCGGGCATGATCAAATAAAAGCTAAAAACAATCCTATAAATGTAAATTCATGCTTCTTAGTGGACATGTTGGAATTCTTCCTGCGCAGAAGGCTGAAATGAAGGCCATGTCCTGGAAAAGGAGGATGTCTGGTCACCCTGCATGGCTCAGGCAGTGCCAGTGTGGGAGTCGATAGCCAGAGCTACTACCTGCCATGTCACTGCTGCTACCACTGTGCTTTCCAGCCACCGGCTCCCAAAGCAAACAAAGCTAGTTAAGTCCCTGACTGTGGAGCAGCTGCTGACATGGCTGGCCTTCCCCCCTGGCTTGAAGTGAGCAGAAAAAGGCAACTGCACTAGCTGGTGGCTTCCCAGCTGGCCTGGCTTTCTTTCTCTTGGGTGCAGGCACATGGACCAAAGAAGCCCTTTCCAGTTCTTCAGTCCAAGAGAAAAAACATGTGCTGGGAGCTGTCCTCCCCACTGCGCCCATTTCTTCTCCCCCTACTCCATCCTCCCAAGTCCCAACTCTGTCATATAGGAAGGGGGGATGAGGAGGAGGCCGAGCAAGCAGCAACCCTACACCTTCTCTCCCTCCAAAAAAAGAGAGCTGAGCTGCACACACACTTCTATTCCCGCTACAGCGCACGAGAGAGGGTGGAGAGCAGGTGCTGCAAACTCACATGCTTTGCTGTTGATCTGGTTTCTCTGGGCACTGCGGCTTCTCTGTTGTTTCTTGCCACTCCTTTTTTAAACATCGGCTGGACGTAGCAGCAGTTTCTCAGGGAAGAGCGCAATGAATCATGTATGCATGTGTATGTGCTTGTATCAGAGAGAAAGCATTTGCATTAATGTAGACCGAGGGCAGACATGACATCAGGAACTATTGGGCCCCCTTGTATAGGGTTGCCAGACTAAAAACTAGAGCTGTCTCCAATACCTTTAGTGGTGGCATACAAGACGAAGTTTTAGCAGATGTTGCTTGTTATCCAAGTCTGTGACAAGCAACAACAGCTGAAATTCCTTCTTCCAAACACCTGTTAGAGGTACAGGATCCATCTCCACAACCCTAATCTCTTTATAAATACTACCACACTGCTATATTTCCCAGCAGTCTCTGTAAAGCAAGGGTGGGGAATATATATATATATATATATATATATATATATATTGGCTTAGAGCCCAAATTCCAGTTTGAAAGTGATGTCAATGATCACATTCCAGCAATGGGCAGGACTAGGTTGGAATTGGGATTGGGAAAAGGCATTGGGACAGGGACAGTAGGATCAAAGTCAAGTAGGAGGGATTGGATATAATTCTTATCAGTTTGGACAACTGTTTCATGGTTTAGGTCAGTCTCAAGGATGTCTGTTTGTAGGTTTGAGCAAGTACAAAAGCTTTCTAAAAAAGCTAACCTTTCTAACCAGGCCCAGCACCATCGGGCCTAGAATAAGAAGAAGAGCTCTCCCTCCATTCCATCCCATCCGATGTCATCTGGGGGAGAGACACTAGGCCCAGCACCATCGGGCCTAGAATAAGAAGAAGAACCCTTATTTTGTTAGGGAATTATCATATAATCCCCTATATATATTTGGGTTTAGAGTGTGTGAGGTGGAGAAATGACTGAAAGTTCAGACTTTTGGCTTTCAAAGCAAAACTCAGTTTATTTCAGCTGAGGGGCAGCTTACCTTCAAAGGTAAACAAAGACTGCCCGCCTCTCTTTGTTGTTCCAAAACCTTTATACAAAATTTTAATCACATAATAGACATGCGCAGAAGTCTCCTTTCTGAAGCCCCTCCCCCCCTTGCTCATGGAGAATAAGAACAAAGACTTCTCTTGATTATAGAAGAAGCAGACAGTTGCAGAACTTTTTTTTTAAACTTTATTCAATATTTTAAAAAAGTACATTCAACACGTTCAATACAAACAATACATACAAAACATTCATACAAACAATACATATATACACTTAAGCACGAGAAAAAGAAAGAAGAAAACCGACAACAACATATAAGCACAGAAAGGAAAAAAACAACTTATATTACATAATCCCAAAAAGAAAAAGAGAAAAAAAAAAAGTACTTCCTGAGCTTTGACTCAGTAGCTATTTACCCCTTCAATATCTCAGCTCCGATTTCTAATTTCTAAAAAAAGAAAAACAAATTAATGTTCTTATTCTATATTTTAAATTCTTAATTCCCATTTTCAATTTTCAATTTTTAATTTTAACATTTTATATTATATTATATAAATTCAAAGTTTAAATTCCCCTCATTGCTTATTTACACGGAGTAGCGCTGCTATAATCCCACACCTACTTTCATCAAGAAATTACAAAAGTCTTTAGTTTAAGTAGTTACTTATCTGCATTCACAGAGAAAGAATTATCTTATAAATTATTACAAGGTATTGACCAACACCTCCTTATATTCACTATTTTTTAAGAAAAATTCAAGTGGCTCCCATGTTTTCTTCTGCTTATCCCACGATTCTCCCCTTAAGCACGAAGTTAGTTTATCTACAGCAATCAAATCAGTTAGTTTTCTTAGCCATTCTTTGGATGTTGGTATCTCTTCACTCTTCCATTTGGCCGCAAAAGTTAACCTGGCCGCTGTTGTTATATAAAATATTAATTTGCCGTACTCTCTTTCCAAAGTCTCGTTTTCTACCATGCCCAGTAAATAGAATTTAGGCTCCGGTCCTCCTCTTAGTGGCATAATCTGTGTTGTTATCCTATGTATATTCTTCCAGTATTTACACAGGCTAGCTTCATGACCTTGTGTAGAGATACATTTGCAGACTCTTACAGTTTAGGAATGTATAAGCTGTTCTTGCAACCTGGCTGAAAGCAAAACTTAAATGCAAGCTTTTATAAGCTAAGTGAATTTCTAATTTCTTAACATATGTTTAATGTATATTTTCATTCAGTTTTATAACTTACATTAGGTCATAGGTCACCTAGCCTCACTCACTGGTTTTTTCTAACCTCCAAACTAGCTAGAAGCTTCCCGGTAACCCATCCCTTAGCATAGAAAAGGGGTCCTTGTGGTCATTTATCTGAGCCCAAAAAACTAACTATTTTCCAAGGGAATTTGATGCTTCTTCCCTCTCAATTTTTATGTTCTGTTTAGATTGTATTAATATATTTGTATGGAAATTTTAATGTTGTAAGCCGCCCCGATTGCTCTGCAGAGGGGCGGGATATAAATTTATTATTATTATTATTATTATTATTATTATTATTATTATTAAGCATGGCTGAATTTAATGTAGGATATTTAACTCCTTCATTGAATGCCAGTGTGGCGTAGTGGTTCGTGTGTTGAACTACAACATTGGAGACTAGGGTTCGATTCCCAGTTTGGCCATAAAACCTTAGGCAAGTCACATGCTCTCAGCCTCAGGGGAAAGCAATGGCAAACCCTGTCTGAACAAATATTGCCAAGAAAACCCCATTGGTAAGTTTGCCTTAGGGTCACCATAAGTCGGAAATGACTTGAACGTACACAGCAACAACAAATTTAAAGTTTAAATGGATTCAGATATCCTCTTATCTCTAATTGCAGGCTAGAGATAACAGCAGAAGAAGCTTGTAGGCCTGAGGGGGAATTCACATGGGCTGATGGACTAGAAGTTGCCACTGCCAGTTCTGTTGCAAAGGATAGAGGAAGTACAATAAAAGGAAGCAGAGGTCTGCAAAGTTTAAGAAAGAGCTAGAGATTAGGAGAAATGTTACAGGAATGGAGACGTTAACGTAAGTCAGTATCTTAAAAGAGATTTCCTGTTAGACAATCATCAAGAGACAGACAGCCAGAGGTCCTGTGAGCCTAGCAGTTTCCAAGGATGCCGGTGCTTAAGCCACTCTTGCTTCTCTGAGCCCAATCCCCACCCATATTGGGAGATAATGGAGGATCAACTTGTGCAACCTCATTTCACTGCTGAATGTTTTCCATCATGTCTTCATGCTATGGGATTCTGGGATTTGTAGTTTTGTGAGATATTTAGCTTTCTCTGTCAGAGAGCTCTGGTGACAACAAACTACAAGTCCCAGGATTCCACAGCACCAAGCTATGGCAGATAAAGCTATGATAAAGCTACATTAATTTTGTAGCGTAGATGCAGTCCATGTCACCTCATCTTCTCACTCTGATTGAGGTTGTTTGAAAGGTGGGTTTGCGGATGAGACAGAGGTTGGGAGAGAACAGTAAGTAAACAGAGGGCCTTTGCAGTCTGCCAGAAGTAGTGCAAATTGAGTCCACTTCAACTGCCCTGACTCAGTGCTAGGGAATTGTAGTTTATTGTGGCACCAGAGCTCTCTGACAGAAGGCTCAATGTCTCAGAAAAAAAAACACTTCCCATGATTCCCTAGCACTAACCCTAACCCTTAAAGTGGACTCAATTTGCACTATATCTGACAGTATGCAAAGGCCCAGAGTAGAAGGAAAGGGTGATTCTTTATCACCCTGCTATTGTTTAACAGTTCCCATTTGTCAACACTACATATTTGTAGTTTTGATCTGGCAGGGATCACATCTCAGTTGATTCAGGGTTATACCAAATTTCACCTATTGGAACAACAAGAAGCACTGTTTGGAGCAGAACTGAAAAATTTACTTTTGGGGCTACAACACCCAATTGTCCTTGATGGGTGGCAGGTTCTGTGAGAACGTTCCCTGAACTATAGGCTTGGGAGATTCTATATAATTTTTTTCTGGAAAATTTTGCCTTTTTTGTTAGAGCATCGCCACAGCCATTTTCCTTTTCTCACCTGCTCTTGCCTTGTGCCATGTAGACATTTCCAGAACTGTTGAACCCATAGAAAAAAGCCTCTTTTTTCATTAAAAAAATGAATTTTTCAGAAAAAAATTAAAAATGCACTATTAGCCCTCAGAAGTTACTGTTACTTTGGGAATATGAAATATACTACATATAACATGGTCTGTCATAAAAGTATGCTGTTTGTCATATTAAAAATATCCGTTGGAAGTCTATATGACCTGCTATTTTACATAACCTTACATATTTTCTGGCACATGGCAGAGGTGCAAAGAAACCCCTTTACTGAATTGTGAAAGTGCATAATGGGATACCAGCAAGAGCAATGGTGTGCATTGTTCCCTGATGTTCATTGTGCACCACTGCACATCATGCAGTGATGCCCATAGCGCTCTGCTAAGTAGTAATGTAACAGCAGTCCTCTACTGGATACAGACATTACACAATTACACAATTCTGTTTCCTGCAGACATAAATCCAAGTAAGACATAATGCCCCAACAGCATTCTTATGATAGTTTATTTGGAATATAAAAAACAATTCTAACTTTATTTTTTTTAATACTTTTTATTACAAAAGGAGGGACAAGGTCTTGAACTGTACAGAACACTTGAACTAAAAGGAACCTCTATAGTTTGAGGAGCAGGACAAATACCCCCTGTAAAAACAGAAGAGAGCATTAACATGAGTAAAACAGAGAAAATTATTTTTGTCTCCATGGTGTCTTCCTACAGAAATAATGTACTCATTCCCTAAAAAGAACTGGATAAAGGAAACCAAGGCCAGAAATTGTAGTCTTCCATAAAAGTCTTCTTCTGACATCATGTTTAGAAATGATTTGAGGGTAGTAAAGATGTGAAAACTTTATCTTACACATTTCATTCATAATTCCAAAACAAAATATTCAATTTCTATTCATTTTTATTCTTATTTATTTATTTATTGCCCCAGGGAAAAAAGGCTTGAGGGGAAAGCCATGGGGAGGAGTTTTTCTCCCAGATTTGTCTAGTTTCCCCCCCTCTCCTGGGCCTTCACATCTCTAGCGTTAGGTTCCGTCTTCACAGAAAGTAGTCCCAGCAAACCAGGATTCATATGTCAATGGCATCATAATATCATAGACCCAGAAATCAGTGAGGACAAATAAGTCATAGTGATTGAAGGACTTGGCACAGACATAGGTGATATTGCCTAGTCAGGAATACAAGCACATGGTGATGCTTTCTAAACAGTTCCTTCAAAAATAACAGGAACTGGAGGGAGGGGGTTAATGCTCACATGAATGTCCATGAAAACCAGTGGCTCATTCACACTACACCGTTCTAATGCGGTGATTCCACTCTAACTGTGATGGTTCATTTTATGGAATCCTGGGATCTGGAGTTGAGGAAAGGGAATTTTCTGCCAGAGAGCTCTAGCGCCTCACCAAATTACAAACCCAAGTTTCCATAGGATGTTGCATAGCAAATGAGGTGGAATATAGTTATACTGTAATTTTGTGCTGTGAATGGGCCCCAGCTTCTCCTTACCTAACCTGCTTAACCAGTAAGCCATTGGGTCCCTACTGCCATGCATCATCATTCCAGTCCATCACGGTGAATGTCTTCCTTTGCTTTCTTTAGGAACATACATCTTTGTTTTAATTTCAAAGCAAAATGTCATATTAATTTCAAGCTTAAAACTTTAGAAGGGACACACCAATAAAACACCCATAAAACCATACAATCTACACAAACCAGTGAGCAGTGAAAACAAAACCAAAAAAAAGTTAGCAAAGCAACGCACAGTATGCAATTTGCATTCAGAGCTAGGCATCTCATTCAAAATTTGTTAGGCTCAAATAGATAAATCTAAGCAATGCCTTCTAGAAGGCATTCTTAAATATGCTGTTTGTTTTATGCAAAGCAAGCCATTTACTACACTATTTGCAGCAATTAGTGGTTAAATGAAAGAACTCATTATGTTATCCAGCAGCAGTTGTTTGTCTTCCCCAATTCAAACAGATTACATATATTTTTATTTAAGTAAGAATGGCTTGAAGGGGAAAATGTAGAATCAGCAAACACTGGACACTTATATCACTGTATCTGGAACAAGTATGTGATTACTTCTTGCAATTCTTGAGATCAGAATTCTTCTGATTCTTGAGATCAGAATTCACTGAAATCTGTTAGAAAGCTCTCACATTAATTAAAAACACACATACACATACACACACAGCCTTTCTCTTTGGCATTTGTCTTCTTGGGCAAAAGACAATGGGGTGTTTATTTAACACACAATAAACAATAAAAATCATTGGGCATTTCCCCCCTCCAAGGAATTGGTTACTGAAGAAGACACAGGTATGACATTTGATGTGAAACAGTAGCAGAGAACATTTGCTCCTCCAGATATTTTGATTTACAATTCCCATCAACTTCAGCCAGGATGGATAGAGGTAAAATCATAGAGTTGGAAGAGACCGCAAGGGCTATCCAGTCAAACCCTTGGTACTGTGGAAAGCCTAGCCTAAAACTACTCAGAATGATGGTCCCTGGATTGGTGCAGATCCTTGAGCTGCCATTCCCTGGCAAGTTTCCAGAAAAGAAAGAAATGATTGTATCCTGTGGGCATAAATATGATGTTGGTCCCAGGCATGTTGGAAAAAATAACTGGCCTTCTCCCATTTCAGATGGCCTGAGAAGGAGTGGTCTAAAACATCTAGATGGCCATAGGCTCACCACTCCTCATGCAATTCATCATGCTGCTTTAGGCTTTTGGAAGTTAACAGACTAACTTCTTGAGGACCTCTGAACAAAAGTGTGCAAATGAAATACCAAGTGCTTTACATGAAAGCACATTTCAAATCTTATTTTCAGTCCAACCCACTTTGCTATTACTCATCTGTGGTAGCATCTGGATTACAGAAGTATGACATGGCTAAAAGTAGTTGCAGTGGATCACTCTAAGCAATGAATCTCCTCATGTATTTAAAGCCGAGTAGCCTAAATATGGAGAACGAGTGTGGTGTAGTGGTTTGAGTGTTGGACTAGGACACTGGGAGAACAGGGTTCAAATCCGGACTCATCCATAGAAACCCACTGGTGACCTTGGGTAAGACACTCTCTCAACCTCAAAGGAAGGCAAGGGAAGAACGCCTCTGAACAGAAAAAAATAACTTGAAGACACACAACGACAAAAACATAGATGGTAAAGCTAAAACAGACAAGGAAAGCTTGTCAGAAGAGGCAACTTTCTTCAACATGTGCCTTAAATTAAGAATTCTTCACTTGTGGTCTCATATCAGAGTGATGGATATTTCACAAAATGGGTGTCATCACTGTAAATTGCAAACAACTGAGTTCAGAAATGACCTCGGGAGTGTGTGGATCACCAAGAGAGCATCTGCAGATGACCTCATGGAATGAATGGGTCTATAATTTTTGGAAATATCATACAATGAATATGAAAAATATGAAGCAGATATAAGAGGGTGCAGCAGCAGTTTCCCAGTTGTAAGACAGAGATGTGCACCTCATATGACCAGTCCTGCACCAAGCCTGCAATTGTGAGAGATACTGTTTCATTGCCAATGTTTAAGTCAAATTCAGCTGCCAGTCTGTTCATGGAAACCTCTACACCTTGTGCAACAAATTGACATTGGCTGTTTCAGATGGAGGCCATGGGGAAGAAGGCTCTCACTCTATTCCTTACCTGATGCCTTCCCTTGCCCGCCTGCCCATACTTTACTGCAAGCAAATCTTTTCCCAAGAGGGTTTCAGAAACTTCAACCAGGGAGTTCAGGAATGGTGGGGGGCAGTCAGGGGGAAGAACCATTAAGTGAGGGAAATATTTTGAAAATGCACAGCAGGCATTACAAAGAGGCTTTTTATTTAAAGAAGTTCTAAAAATGAGGGTGAAAGTGGCTGAAAAGCCCTTAGTCACTCTTGTATTACCATTAAGTTACATTAATGATTGCTTTGAAAAAAAGCAATTTTCACCTCAGTCTGAAACAGTGAATTCATTGTTTGCAGAGTAAATTATGACTTATGTCAGGAATAATTTACCTATCAGAGTATACACTGGTATGTGATGGAGAAAATAGGCATTTTAAAATGCTGACATCTAATTGACAAAGGGAGTAGAAGCAACTGCCTTGCACAACAACCAGGGAGTTTATCGCACTCACTTTTGTTAACAATCCGGGCATGGGATGGGGACACGTGTGACCAAAATAAAATGGATTTTATCATACTCGAAACAGTCAGCAAGCCATCCCCATGCTGTCACTCAACCACAACCCATCCCTGAGCTGTGCTGAGTTGGGGCCTTTGCAGACTGCCAGAAATAGTGCACATTAAATTGAGGCACTGCCCTGGCTCAGTGCTAGGGAGTCATGGGAATTGTATTTTTTTCTGGGACATTGAGCCTTCTCTGTCAGAGAGCTCTGGTGCCACAATAAATTACAGTTCCCATGATTCCCTAGCACGGAGCCAGGGCAGTGCCTCAATTTAATGTGCACTATTTCTGGCAGTCTGCAAAGGCCCTTGGCCACTTTTGCTCAGCTGAAAAGCTTCCATCCTTGCAAAACCGGCTGGCTCAGCATGGCTTGGGGATGGTTATGGTCGAGCGACGGCACGGGGATGGTTTGCCAACTGTTTCAAGTGCAATAAAATCCATTTTCCCTAGGTCACAAGCATTCACGCGTGTCCCCAGCCTGTTCCCGGATTGTTAACAAAAGTGAGTGCGATAAACTCCCAGGGTAGGAAGGAATTACTCCCAATTACTACAACTACACCTTTACTACAGCTTCTGCTGTTTTCCCTCTATTCTTCAGTGGAGCCAGGTTTTGATGGATATGAGAAGCATCATGTATAACTGTAGGGTAATTTAAGTTTCCTAAGGAAACAAAAAAATATTTAAATATCAAAAAATGTCAAAGCCAAACCTGTTAGGGTCTAGCTTTAAATTAACAGAGTAACAGAAATGTGCTCTTGTCTAACTATGGGGGGCTGCAGATGGGCGGCTCTGGGCCACCCCTGCTAGCTGTGGATCGGGGCCATGGTTACCCCACACATGACTGAGAAGACATGCAATAATGCCTATTATTCAAATAGGTATAATTCCATTTGCATTGACAAAAGCAATTGCAGTGAGAACGAGGCTTGCATGGTAATGTACTCATTGTGCAGCACTTGAAGTAAACTGAGGGTGAGGAGAAACACTGGGAGGAGTAGAGAGAAATCCAGGACATTTCCAAAGCAGAGAAATTGGGATATGAGAGAATTAACCAGGGTCGTCCCTTCTAAACTGGGACAGTCGAAAGTGATGCAGAAACATGCAGAGTAGAAAGGAATCACAAGAAAAATGTTCTCTTTGAAACTGATGTGTTTTTCAAGGGAAACTACCATTGGCACCAGTGAAGCATTTCCTTGAAATTCAAGCACCAGCCTTATATTTATTTATTTATTTATTTGAATATTTATATTACCTGTGTAGCTTGGGTAGCATTGTGCAGCTTGGCTTGGGGTGAGTGGAGGCACCGTTTGCTGCCCTGTCTCAAGCACAGAAATGTCTTAGGGCAACCCTGGTAGAACAAATTAATGTCACATCTACTTTGGCCTTCATTTCCATAGTATTTAATTTGCACTTTAATTTAATCTGCAGGTCATCAAAGGACTATGAAAGCAGAATAGGGTGGTAGCAAGAACCCTGGAGCTGTTTTTAAGCTGGAAGGACTCAAGGCAAGGCAGTCATTATGAATTTTGTGCACTTGAATGTATGTACTTACCAAAAAGTAAAAGCTCCGAATATAGTAAATAATAATAATAATACCACCAATTAAAGAAGTTATCAATGAGACTACCATGAAGACAGTGACAAAATAATAAATGAAATATTCTAAAAGTGTTTCAGGCACAACATTAATATATCTAGGAAAGGGGGAAATATGGAAGACCCTGAATCTGCATATGAGTTTTGATGGTCCTGATCCCTGGTTTCTGACCATTTCAGGAGGGCCTCAGCTCCCACAGCCTAGCTTTTGAGGGGGGGCTCAAGTCCACTGCCTCCCTGTTCTGGAGTCCATGAGTAGATTATGCAGGGCTTTAGTTCAGACTACTGGCCTGCTCCTTCCAAACCACTGGAAATGCATTGGTGTTGGTACCATGCATATTGCCACCCTCTAGTTTAATTCTAATTTGCCAGTGGATAAGGCTTCTTCATGGCTGATTAAGGCTTACATGTTCATTGTAACTAATAGACTTCAAGTTACCCTTTTAAATCTGGCAAAGAAATAGCTCTCCTCTTCTCTTGCTTATAGCATACTGGTCTTTCCCACTTGATCATCTATCTGCAAAATAACAGCTGCAGAACTGGATAGCAACCTCTTCATAGCTGAGGCCCAAAGCAACATATAATAACAATTTCTCCATTTGCACAGCTACTGTGGAAACAGGGAGGTGGTAGATGTGCTCACATAAAGTAAACTTACACCCTACTTTCTATTCTGTTGTGTGGGCGTTACTAAGGGAAATACGATTGTAAAACCAAAAGCAAACATTTGTGAAAGAGCCATTTGTATATGGATTTACTGGAGTGCAGCCAAGAGCCACTCCATTGAATAGGAGTCCATTTTAATGCTTCTGTGTAAATATATGTATGTATGTGTGTGTTTCTGTGTTGTTGTTGTATTCGTTGTTCTATTAGTACTGTGTATATATAATATACAACATAAACTGCTCTTATGGTTAGAAGAATTGACTGTAAAACGTTTCATCTTGGTGTCCCATATTTTTCCACTGAAATAAACCTGACTTGCTCAAATCATATTTGACCCTTTCCTCACTATATACTTAATAAAACAAGTGCCTTTGCAAGTAAGATTGCCTACATTTGATTTCAAATGTTCTTGTACTTGGACATGACCAACTGGTGGCACTAGAGTGGACAAGTGGGTAGTAGAGCTTGGAAATTTTTAGTAAAACTAGAACAGTGAATAAGGATGAATGTCTAGCTCAGTGCTAGGGAATCATGGGAATTGTGTTTTTTTTCTGAGACGTTGAGCCTTCTTTGTCAGAGAGCTCTGGTGCCACAATAAACCACAGCTCCCGTGATTCCCTAGCACTGAGCCAGTACTCAAATTGCATTATTTCTGGCAGTCTGTAAAGGCCCTCAGTTGTCTAAAGTTTGGTTCATATCACATTTCAAGATTTCCTCTACCCTTAAATTTAGTTCTTCCTGAACACTGAGGAATTTTCTTTAAAAATGCATGAAAATTCATACAAATTTATTTCATGTGTCTCCCAATGCATACATTTTGGTATGCAATCTTTTGTAACATGCATATATTTTGTGAGTAATTTTCTACTACAATTCATTTTAAAATGCTGTTTTCACTATTATATTCACTGTTTATGCAACTTTTACTGCTATTGCTACTATTTCTTTTTGTATGCAGTTACTGCATACTACTGTTTTGTCCACATATTTTTTTAACTGTAGAAATCCATTGCAAAATTTATTAGGTGTGAATTCTGAAAGTGTAAGTGCATGTTGGGTTGAAAATATTTGCATATTGATTTCAAAATGCAAACCAAAGACATCTCCCTATCTCTTATGAGCAAATTTCTTCCATTTGTTCCTATGACTTCTACTGCAGATATGGAGGACAAAATCTCCTGAATGTGCTTCAGCTTGGAGCAAAAGCTTTCTGTAGGAAAGTGGGTGCAAGACCAGTTCCCACAATTACCATTGCCAATTTGCCATATTATTATTATTTTTTGTCAACTTCTAATCAAGTGTCCCCAATCAACCCAATCAATAATACAATATTACAAATTATTGGCAATACATCAAAATGCAGATGTATTACATATAAGGCTGGGTCTGGACTATATGAAAGCCTGTATCTTCCTAAATGAGACTACCCGAGTTTTAAGATTATCAGGGAAGGACCTTCTCTCAGTCCTGCCACCATTACAGGTATGTCTGATGACTTCTTTGCCACTGCTCCCAGGCTATACAGCCTCTTCCAAGAGAGGCTAGATTGACCCTCTTTCTGCTTTCTTTTTTTTTTTTTTTTTGACAGTCAAACATCTTATTTAATAATAATAAAATAATAATATTTTTTTATTTATAGCCCGCCCCTCTGCGCGGCAATCAGGGCGGGTTACAACATTTAAAACAGACAAAGTTAAAACATTTCCTCATCCCACAGTCCAACCCTCCCATCCCCTTAAAACAGAATTAAACTAAGAAAAATTAAAATACCGCAAAACAATAAATGATAAAACAATAAGACAGGAATCAGTGATATAAAAACAAGATGAAAACTCATCTCCCTAAGGACAGCTATTATTCTGGGAAGGCCTGCCGGAAAAGATCCGTCTTCACCTCCCTTTTTAAAAGCAGCAAGAGTAGTAATGAGACGGATCTCGTCCGGCAGGCCATCCCAAAGTCTGGGAGCGGTTGCAGAAAAGGCCCTCTGGGAGGTCTGAGACAGCCTGGTTTTTATTGGCTGTAGCAGATTCCTCCCAGAGGACCGAAGGGCGTAGGGGGGATCATATGGGAAGAGGCGGTCCCTGAGATAAGATGGACCCAAGCCATGTAGGGCTTTAAAGGTTAAAACCAACACCTTGTACTGTGCCCAGAAACTAATCGGCAGCCAGTGGAGGGATTTGAGCACCGGTATTATGTGCTCCCTCCTAGATGTTCCGGTAATTAACCTGGCTGCCATGTTTTGCACCAGTTGCAGTTTCTGGGTTAGGCACAAGAGTAGCCTCATGTAGAGTGCATTGCAGTAATCCAGACGTGAGGTTACCAGGGCATGTACCACAGCTTCCAGATCCCTCACATCCAGATAAGGGCGCAGTTGGCATATCAGCTGAAGCTGATAACAGGTACTCCTGACCGTCGCACTCACCTGACTAGTCATGTGAAGTGACAAGTCAAGGAGTACCCCAAACTGCAAACACAGTCCTTAGAGGAGAGTGTGACTCCATCCAGGACTGGAGACTGTATTCCCAGATCTGGGTTCGGGCCTGTAACTGTGAGTACCTCCGTTTTGTCTGGATTCAACTTCAATCTGTTTTTCCTCATCCAATCCATTACCGCTCTGAGACAGTCATTAAGAGGAGAGACACCATCTGAAGTCTGAGAGGATGATCTAGTCATGGAGAGATATATCTGGGTGTCATCAGCATACTGAAGACACTGCGCTCCATGCCTCCGAATGATCTCACCCAGCGGCTTCATGTAGATGTTGAATAACATCGGGGACAGGATGGCGCCCTGAGGGACGCCACAATTGAGCTCAATTTTAGATAAGCAACTATCCCCAAGCCTCACCCTCTGGGATCTGCCTGAGAGGAAGGAACTGAACTACTGCAAAGCAGTGCCTCCAATTCCTAACTCTCTCAGGCGATCCAAGAGGATGGCATGATCTATAGTGTCAAAAGCCACTGAGAGATCGAAGAGCACCAGCAGGGTCACACTACCTCTGTCGATGCCCAGGCAGAGGTCATCGGTCAGAGCAACCATGACAGTCTCCACTCCATATCCTGTCCTGAAGCCAGTTTGAAATGGATCAAGATAATCGGTTTCATCCAAGACTGCCTGGAGTTGGGAAGCAAGTGCCCTCTCGATCATCTTGCTTAAAAAAGGAAGCAAGGAGACTGGTCTGTAATTGTTTCTGTCCAGGGGGTCCAGGAGGTTTTTTTTAGGAGTGGCTTAACTGCCGCCTCCTTTAAACAGGATGGTATACTACCCTCCCTGAATGACGTGTTGATTGTGTCCCGAAGGAACACCTTCAACGCGTCCCCACCCTGGACGACCATCCATGATGGACAAGGATTGAGGGGGCAAGTCGTCTTCCTTACCCTTCCAAGCAGCTTGTCCACGTCATCGGTACTCACAGATTGTAATTGATCCAGTAAAATGCCATCAACGGGGTTCCTGGATGCCTCGTCTACGGAATCTGTCAAAACACTGGCGTCCAAGTCGGCTCTTATCTGAGAGATTTTATCTGCAAAGTAGATATTAAATGCCTCGCAGCAGGCTGTCGTTGGGTCAAGTAGGGGATTTGGCGCAGGGGGAACCTTCGTCAGCTCCCCCACCACCCTAAACAGCTCTGCCGGGCAGGACTCTGCGGACGCAATACGTGCAGAACAGAAAGATTTCTGCGCTGCCCGTAAAGCCTCCCTATAGGAATCAAGATGCTTCCTAAGGCGAGTTCTGTCAGATAAGAGATGAGTCTGTTTAACCAGGACTTCTGCATTTAACTGGGTAGTGCAACCAGTGTGCTGGTTTTTAATATGAAAGAGGGTTTTACCTTTTCAAAATTATTTTTTCTATAGCTCCCTCCTATGGAATTCTGGGATTTGTCTTTTGTTCTGGCACCAGAGCTCTCTGACAGAAAAGGCTAAATATCTCACAAAACTACAAATCACAGAATTCCATAGCGTTAAGCCATGACAGATAAAGTTGTGTCAAACTGCATTATTTCAGTGCTAAAGTGCTTCAATAATATTACATTAATTAAACATTAGGATCCCATTGTTTTGGTGTAAACATTCCTCGTTTGCTCTCTGTTGAAACTGTGTCCTGGAAACAATAGCTGTGTTTGCTAACAGTGGCCATATTAGTTAGTTCCAGGATAATCCAAACAGGCAACCAAATAGAAATACATTTTATTTTAGAAAATACTGGGTTAATTTAAACTGATTTGGGAGGTATGAAGGAATAATCCTTAATCATGCAAGGAGTTCCAAGAAATAATTTGGGATGAAGAAAATGTCGTATGGAACTCCAAAATAAAACTGGTTTGTACAGGAACAAAACCTGGGACTTTCAGAGACTTTACCCCTCATCTGGAAAGGCCCTCAGTATTTATTGGCCTCCTCCTCTTCTCTATATATTTTGCAAGCACCTCCTGATGTTAACTATTGTTTATGTAAAACTTGCAACTTGTGCATTGCAAGCATTGCAATATTTACATTCTGGTCAGTTGGCAATTTTCAGTCTGTGCTAGAGACAGTCATAACAAGATCAAGGCCAAGTTGCTTTCCCCCTCCAAACCACCCCATGCTAGAGGGCTTGCTGCAGGCAAATAAATTCATACTAACTCTTTGGTACTGGAGTTTTGATGCCCAAGGCTATGGATTCACTCCTTGCTTGGAGGCAATGATAATCCTGGTCTACTGGGACTTAAAACACACTGTGGCAAGTACAGTTGTAAAGGAGCATAAAGTAGATGCTGAGTTTTTAAGACTCCATAGGGCCTCTTGGGTACAAACAGAATGATTCAGTATTTTGAAAGCAGAATGCTTAGATGTTCTTGGATTCTATTCAACCAGGAGCCTCTCTATCAATGGAGGACAGTCTCCCCACCTGCCATTCTGTTTCCAAAGCACATTCCTGTAAGAAATTATACATTTTCTCTGTGCCCTTTGGAGTATGCATGGGACAATTTCTAACAAGCAGTGAATCTGTGAGATTATTGGTTGTTGTATTAGAACCTGGTGATCCCACCTGGAATCCTGCTGGACAATTATGAATACATAAGCATCATAGTATGGTGCTAGGGATGCTGTGGCTTAGTGGTTAAAATATCGACTGTGGCAACTGCAAAGTTGGCAGTTCAAGACCCAAGTGCCATGTGATGGAGTGAGCTTCTGTCACTAGTCCCAGCTTCTGCCAACCTAGCAGTTCGAAAGCATGTAAAATGCAACTAGATAAATAGATTCCACTTTGGTGGGAAGGTAACAGCATTCTGTGCACCTCGGTGTTTCACCATGCTGGACACATGGCCATGGAGTCATCTGTGACAATGCTGGCACCCTCGGCTTAGTAATGGAGATGAGCACTGCTCCCAACAGTTGGAAACGACTAGACAATCACATCAAAGGAGAAACCTTTACCTTTAGTTACAGTGCTATGCACTCAATGTCATCCCAGTCTCCCCAGTCCCTACTGGGGAAGCTGCTAACTGACATTTCTACCTCCTTGCATGAGCAATCTCTGGTGTGACAGACAGAAACAGGACCCCCTGTCGCAATTCTTTCTCCTATCATAAATTGCTCACAAGAGCAGAATAGGTGGGACCATCAGCCAGCTTCATGATCAACAGGGGAATATTGTTTGCAGTGCAAGGAGTTCCAGGAAATACTTTGGGATGAAGAAAATGTTGTGTGGAACTCCAAAATAAAACTGGTTTGTACAAGAACAAAAGCTAGGACTTTCAGAGATTTTCACCCTCATCTGGAAAAGCCCTCAATATTTATTGGCCTTCTCCTCCCAACCAGCTCTTGATGGTAACTATTGTTCATCTAAAGCTTGCAACTCATGCATTCCAATATTGTATTTACATTCTGATCAATTGGCAATTTTCCCGGTAAGTGAGGATTAGAATATTTCCATAGTCCCTATGTATCTCTTAAATTAGGGGCTACACAGGGATCATGAATACAAAATAGTCACAAGTGTGTAACTCTGGGTTACAAATGCATAACTGCCCGACAGATTCCAGCCACCATTGAAACCTACTGGATGATATGGGCTATCACCTCTCTCTCAGCTTGACCCATCTAGCCCCAAGGGATTGTTAGAAGGACAGACTATATGTGCTGCCTTGAGCTCTGAAGAAACTTATGTAACTAAATAAATGGCTGGTAAATGTCCCCAAATATTAAAATTCGGAAAGAGAACGCCTAAGGAAGATTTCAAAGATATAGCCGTGTTAGACTGTAGAATCAGTATGTAAAAGTATGTAGAACCAGTGCCTAAGGAAGATGTTACACACTAGATTCATTCATGATTTAACTTATCCTCAAACTGGTTCAGTTGTCAGGTTTATGATATACAGTGACTCTATTGTACTAGCTCATCCCCAACATCTATAGCTATTTACAAACATTACACCTTTGCAGAATGAGTTCACAGAGGTAGAGGAAACACTGTGGCAGAAGGATTCACTCCAGATGTTTAGAGACAGGCTGAGAGGCAAAATAAGATTGCCTCCAGAATGATGCCTCCTCATAAAAACCTTCCTTCAAACCCCAGATTGCTAGTGTTGCAGTAATTTAAAACTTCCGTTGAGTGTTCAGAAAAACAGTTTAGACCTCCAAAGGAAAGGGGCAGGCAACGTTTCCAAGGTGTTGGGTTGCCCATGGAAATAATAGCAGGACTAATAGAGTGTTTGGAAAGAGGTATGGTACACCTGCAACTCTGTTGGTGCAGCCTCAGCTGTTTGCATTGAGCCTCCCTCAAGTTGCTTCCTCTATGATTGCTGGAAAGATTGATCAACCACTCCCTGGACGTTATCACACGGGGCCTAAAGCAGAAAGAATCCGCACCCAATCCCGTCCCATTGCGGTTCTTTTTCCCGTGTGTTCACACGACGTCACACAGAACCCCGTCCCAACCCTGTCCCAATGCGGTATCATCCCCGTTCTTTTGAATGCCGGTTTCTTGGGGAATTGCAAGTGCGCGACCGGAATGATACTGCAATGATACTGCTTTCGCCGTATGTCTGATCACGAGATACGTATCATGGAGCCCAGGCCCCGCGCAGGCTTCAGAAGGGGTGTGGGGTGTGTGACAGCCGGCTGTCACACACACACACACACCCCTTCGCAACCCAAGCCGGGAAAGAGAGCCACTCCGAGCAGAACGACTCTCTTTCCCGGCTTGGGTTGGAGTGGCTCTCTTTCCCGGCTTGGGTTGGGAAGGGGTGTGTGTGTGTGTGTGTGTGTGAGACAGCCGGCTGTCACATACACACACACACCCCTTCCCAACCCAAGCCGGGAAAGAGAGCCGCTCCGAGCAGAAGGACTCTCTTTCCCGGCTTGGGTTGGGAAGGTGTGTGTGTGTGTGTGTGTGTGTGTGTGTGAGACAGCCGGCTGTCACACACGCACACACACCCCTTCCCAACCCAAGCTTGGAAAGAGAGCCGCTCCGAGCAGAAGGACTCTCTTTCCCGGCTTGGGTTGGAGCGGCTCTCTTTCCCGGGTTGGGAAGGGGTGTGTGTGCGTGTGTGACAGCCGGCTGTCACACACACACACACACACACACACACACACACACACCTTCCCAACCCAAGCCGGGAAAGAGAGTCCTTCTGCTCAGAGCGGCTCTCTTTCCCGGCTTGGGTTGGGAAGGGGTGTGTGTGCGTGTGTGACAGCCGGCTGTCTCACACACACACACACACACACCTTCCGAAGCCTGGAAGCCTGGTTGCTTTCCTTGGGACGAGGTTGCTTTCCTTGGGACGACCTCATCCCAAGGAAAGCAACCAGTCTTCCAGGCTTGGAAAGGGGTGTGTGTGTGTGACAGCCGCGGCAAGTGACAGCCGGGGCTGTCCTGTTTCTGCGCATGTGCAAGAACATCCTTGCTGGGTTCTGGAGGGGATCTTCTCACTTGTGTGTGAACGGCAGATATGGTCCCCAGGAGCGCATCTATCGCGATATCATTAATTGCGCAATGATGCTAGTTGCGTCTGATAGCCATTTCTGTCTTGTGGGGTCTATACCGGTATAGTTCTGGATTGATTCCATACCGCTTTCTTGCCACTTTGAGACCCGCGTGTGATAACGTCCTGTGAGAGACATCCAAGCCAGTTCAGAGACTCAGGACGTTATCACACGGGGTCTAAAGCAGTCCCATCCCCGTCGCATCCCTGTCCCATTGCGCTTCCTTTTCCCCTGTGTTCACACGACGTCGCAGAGAAACCCCGCCCATCCCCGTCGCATCCCCGTCCCATTGCGCTTCCTTTCTCCGTGTCTTCACACGACGTCGCACCCATCCCCGTCGCATCCCCATAACATCCCCATCCCATTGCGGCATCACCCGGCATCATCCCCGTTCTTTTGAATGCCGGTTTCTTTGGGAATTACATTTTGCCACGACCAGAATGATACCAGAATGATGCTGCTTTCTGTATGCCGGTAAGTTCTGGATTGAAAAGGAACATGGGACGGGGATGCTACGGGGATGGGACTGCTTTAGGCCCCATGTGATAACGTCCTCAGCCTTGTTCCTAAATCCAGATTACTTTGCTGTATGTGCCCCTGTCGCTTTTTGTTCCCCAGCTTTATTTATTCATTTTATTTTAATGCCACCTTTCTCCCAGAAAGGGAACCAAGGCGGCTCACAAGATAAAAACATTTTAAAAACTTTACAATAAAAATTTAAAAACAATTAAAATCATCTCATTAAAACAGTATAAAATTAACATAAAAACATACAGAAGTTAAAAAACATAACTAAAACACAAACCGTATATAAAAGCCACAGGTTCTGAGTGATATTCAGGGTCTCAATATTTGGACTGCTAATCGCCAGCCTGACTTCTCATTTCCCCAAGTGAACCATCAGCCTTTACACAGACTGCCAGAAATAATGCAGCTTGAGGCCACTTTAAGTGTCCTGGCTCAGTGCTAAGGAATCATGGGAACTGTTGTTTATTGTGGCACCAGAACTCTCTGACAGAGAAGGCTCAATGTCCCAGAAAAAAATACAATTCCCATGATTCCTTAGCACTGAGCCAGGACAGTTAAAGTGGCCTCAAGCTGCCTTATTTCTGGCAGTCTGTAAAAGCCCCATGACTCAAGGGAATGCGAATACAGCAAATATAGGCTGTGAATGATTTTTAGCACCTCACTGTCTGAAATAGTAGACATTTGGGGGTGAAGAGAAATTTCATTTAGGGGGCAGAATTTTTATTTGGGGTGACAATGCCCTTATTTTACCTGATACCCCTTGTTAACTCCCACTTCACTAATCTACAATTGATAGGAAAGATTCTCTGTCCAGCTTGCAAACTGTCAACCTTGGCCCGGAGGGGAAATCTAACTCTCTATAACAGGGGTAGGCAACCTAAGGCCTGGGGGCTGGATGCGCCCCCCCGAGGCCTTTGGACCGGCCCCAGGCCGGTCCTGCCACCGCCGCCCACCATGATGATATTGATTATTGTTGTTATTACTTGTTCTTGGGGTTTTCTTGGCAAAATCTCCACAGGGGTTTTGCCATGGGTTTTCTGGGGCTGAGGGAGTGTGCATGCCTATATATTTTTTTAAAAAAATTAAATTTGTTTATTTATTTATTTATTTTTGGTGCTTCGGCCCCCCAATTGTCTGAGGGACAGCAACCTAGCCCCCGGCTCAAAAAGGTTGCCTACTCCTGGTCTATAACAACCTATGGGGGAAAACAGAGGGGCCCTGAAGTAGTGACTTGACTGCCCCTTCTGAAGATGGATTGGGGCTGTGACAAACTGTCTATTACCACTGGCTCAGCCATATAAACCCACTTGGTGTCTATTCCAGCCCTAAGTTGGAACAATTCCAATAATATCCGTGTTCTGTCAAACCACATAGTTCCTTCCAATTAACCCACTTTATAGTTTTGGTCTTGGAAGGATGTAGAAGACACCCACCCACACAAGGAAATCCTGTGGTATTCTTTCTTCCCCCTAACAAACCCACACCTTTGTTTTCCTAACAAATCCACACCTATCTGTGAGCCGCCTTGGGTCCCTCCAGGGAGGAAGGCAGCATATACCGGTAAATGAAATAAATAAATAAATAAAATTGTAATAAATATTGAACACTTGCAGGAAAATATAACACTCCTGCTGATTCCCTGAAGTGGCTATGGCTGCCAACTAGAGCCTGGAAATTACTTTTTGGACTACAACATCCATAATTCCCTAGTCTGCAGAGCACAGTAATCCATAACCATAATATTTCTAAACTCTGCTTTTAACTGGTTAAGGGTTACGGGTGTTTCCATTTGAAATCACAAATTGCTATTCGTGGGAATGTCCTGGAAACAGACAAGTCTAAGGAGAATGAGCAAACAGATGTTTATTAGCAACCTGGGTAGCAACAAAAGCCTCAAGCCATTTCGTGGGCGGGTTTGTATTACACACAGTAAGTACAAATACTATTCAGGAAGGAAGGCAACCCAGCTGCTTATGACACCATTATCTTTTCACAACAATTCTGTGCAAAGAAAAGATGACAAGCAACAGTGATGGATGGGTATGAGCTAAAGTTTGTTTGGGGGCATATAATCCTGTCTGGGGCTCACCAGTGGTTTCATACGTAAAATTGGAAAGGCATAAAAAAGGGAAACAGCAGGCAGTAAGAACCTCTAATTCTGCACATTTATCCATGGTAAAGCTGAGACACATGATGAGAAGAGAGGAGGAATACCCCCCATCAAGCTCTGCAGAACGAAGCAGCTGCTTTGTGACTTCCAGGGCTCCAATGGTGCCAGAATGCTAAGAATTAAAATAACTTAAATGCTGGTTTGGATAGTAAGAGATTTTAGTAACATGCAGGCATGCAGCAGGATGTGGAATATTTGAAATTACAGGCACTAGGGACCAAGCTTGGTGCAGTGGTTGGACTAACGCCCTATACAGACTGGCCAAAAGGGCCAGTCTGGGGGTGGAGTCAGGGTGTGGCGACTGCATGCCGGCTGCCCCAATGCTGCCATCACACCGCATGCCCCACCGCACAACGGACGGCCTTTTTGGAGTGGTAAAAAGCCGCTGCACCAAGGGAGCACAAGGGTGCTGCACCAAGGGAGCACAAGGGTGCAGAAAAGCCACCGCCGCAGCAACAAGGGCGGCTTTTTACCACTCCAAAAAGAAGCGGCATTTGCCAGCTCTTTTTGGAGCGACAAAAATTGTGCCAGATTGGGGCTGCGGTGTGTATGGCCCCGATCCGGCACTCCCAGGGGTGGCACGGAGCTGTCCCTTAGGGACCATCTATAGAGCTTCTATGACTGGAATCTAAGGTTCAGATTCTGGCTCAGCCATATAAACCCACTTGGTGACTATGGCAAGTCACACTCTCTCAGCCACAGAGAATGGCAATGGCAAACCCCTCTGAACAAACTTTCCAGGAAAACACATGATAGGTTCACCTTCATGTCACCATAAGTCAGAAATAGCTTGAAGTCTAAATTTAGAGAATGCTAAATGTCTCACAAAATGACAATCCCCAGAATTCCATAGCATTGAGTCATGGCAGTTAAAGTGGTATCAAACTGGATTATTTCTGCAGTGCAGATGCAGCCAGGATGGACTTGTTTTCTGTACTATGAGCCAGTACTTTGTAGTATTTAGGTGGTGTTTTTTGTCCAAAGGAACTAACCAGTAACTATTTTAGTCATTTTTGAGAAATAAGTAAAAAAAATGATTAGTTTAAAATTATAACTATAAAAATAACTAAATACTGAGGAGGTGCTCTTGGAGTTATAGCTCCTTATTTTTAATAGTAACTTTTCAAACTATGAGAGCATCACAAGGCAGTCCAGTGTTAAGCACCATAAGAATCCAAGGGCACTGCATTCATGTCAATGAAAGAGTTGTTGTGTGC
The DNA here is from genome assembly GCA_026167975.1 of Phrynosoma blainvillii. Classification (NCBI taxonomy): domain Eukaryota; kingdom Metazoa; phylum Chordata; class Lepidosauria; order Squamata; family Phrynosomatidae; genus Phrynosoma; species Phrynosoma blainvillii. Next base: position 118,334,047 of record JANUYF010000003.1, read on the forward strand.
CTTCAAGTCATTTCCATGGCCAAGTGGAGAATCAAACTCTGGTCTCCAGAGTAGTAGTCCAGTGCTCAGACCACTACATCACACTGGTACTCAATGAAGGAATTAAATCTAATAACATATATTACTTTAAATAGCTTGTCTTGCCCAGAGCTGAGACTTACAAGCATGAAGTCTCAATGCCCTGTCCAGTCCTTGACTACATGCATTTATTCAGATGTTTTCCTCTTGAAGATATCTTTGTGTCTCATTTTGAGAGAAAGGTGGGATATTAATCCAATCAATCAATCAATCAATCTGTTTACAAGAAACCCTTAACTCTTGCAGAGACTTGACTCACAGGAAAGCTGTCCTTCTAAAGACCACTGACCTCAGCCATAGGACGTTATCACACGGGGGAAATCTGTTGGTTAATCCACACAAATCCCAAACAAAAACTAAATTTGCGCCTCACGATTTCACACGACATCACACAGAAACTGGTCAGAAACTGGACAGAAACTGGTATTATCCAAGATCTTTTTAATTTCGGGAGTTTAGAGGAAATGCATTTGCGAAATTACAGTAATTTCGCATTTACTGTAATGTGAAAAGCAAATACGCACAGACAATTCTCTTTTAAAACCTGGAGGAGGGCCAAGAGGAGGAGGAGGAGGGGCCTCCAGGGAGGGAGAGTTCTGGGCTCCTCCTCAGTGCCAGGGAAGGGAAGGGAAGGCAGCCCAAGAGAAAAAAGTTTGGGATGGAGGAGAAGTTTGGCGTTTGGGATGGAGGGAAAAGGAGGGGAAAGAAGGCTTCCCTCGCAGCAGCTGTGGGTGGATGTGGGTGCAAGTGTGGGGTGTGCTTGTGGAGCAACTTGGAAATTTATCTCACCATGAAGTTCTGCCCTGCAGGTCCTACAAAGGGGAAAGGCTTATGGGGGGGGCATGGGAGCTACCTCCAGTTTCCCCCTCTCAATCTCTCCCTTGCCTCAGCTTGCCTTGCCTTTCCAGCCTCCTCCTCCTCCTCCTCCTCCTCCTCCTCCTCCTCCTCCTCCTCCTCCTCCTCTCTCTTGAGAGGTCCTAACCCCAACGGAAGGGGGTTAGGACCTGTGCAGGAGGACATGACCCCAAATGTAGGACAGTCTGACATTTCCTCCTGGGAAATGCAGGACTCGCCCTGGAAAAGGAGGAGTCTTGTCACAAAACACACCCATTTCCAGTACATGTACGGGTTCTTTTCACTTGTGTATGAAAGTTAAAAACATCTTTTTTTCACTTTTAACTTAATTCTGTTATTACTGTAATTACATGTGAAAAGCTTTTGCGCAATTAAGCTCTTTTTTCACTTTCTTTTTGGGATGCTTCATTTCCACTTTATTATCTCTTTAACAACGAAATTGGACCACCTGTGATAACGTCCATATTCTCAATCACTGGCATTTTCTCAGGCTGGGAATTGTCTGTGCCTCATTCTTTGACTCACAAGAGAAGCTCTCCATCCCTCTGGGTGAGGCTACCTCACTTTTCCCTCAAGGGCCAAAGGCTGGCTGAGATAATAAGTTTTTCTGCGCCATGGAGCCCAGGAGGATCTGGCTTCTCTTTGGAAGTTGATCTTTGGGGAAGCCCAGAGATAAAAGTCTGCTTAGACTTAAAGCTTAGGAGTTTATCACACGGGGCAAATAAATAGCTTATCCCACAAAAATCCCGAAAAAAAAAGCGTAATTGTGCCCAATGATTTCACACGACGTCACACAAAAACTGATAATAAAATGGTGTTATCCAAGATCTTTTTACTTTTGGGATTTCAGAGAAAATGCATTTGCGATATTAGAGTAATTTTGCATTTACAGTAATTGCGCTTTAGTATGAAACTCAAATTTGCAATAATCCTCCTTTCCCTCATTTCTTGTTTGTTTTCCCATGGTTCAGTGGGGCCGCTTTGACTTCCTGTTTTGCTCAGGCATCAGAGATGCCAGGCAGAGAGATGAGCCCCTCTACTTTTTCTTTCTCCTCTTCTAGTCCTACAAGTCTCTCTCTCCTCCTGAGCCTCTCCTTCTACCTTCCTTGCCTCCCACTCTCTTTTCTTCTGGCTCTTTCACCTCTCTTTCCCCTTCGACCTGCTGCCACTCGCTCTGTCCTCCAAACCTCGCACTTTCAGCCTCTTTTCTCCGCATTGCCTGTCACCCATTCTGTCCTCCTCTAGTCCTCCAAACCCCTCTGTCCTCCGCTCACTCTGCTCCTCTCAGCCTCTCACTTTCGGCTTCCTTTCTCCACTATACCCACCGCTCGCTCTGTTCTCCTCTGGTCCTCCAAGCATCTCGCTCGCTTTTGATGGTGCTATGGGGTGCCTGGTATAGAAGTATATAGTTCTGTAGGGATGGGATGTATGGGAAAGGGAAAACTATTGTCCATACTTTTATTTCACTGGGACTTGATACCTGCCAGCATCATTCATGGGGACATCATGCTCCACTGTTATTATGTGCTGATATTCTGCCAACATTGTGGTGTACACACATATATATATATATATATACTTACACACACATTTGTATGTACAGTTACTAAACTATAGTAGTATGTAAAGATACACACGCACACAAACACACACACACACAAAGTTATATGTGCTTATATAGAAACATACATATCAATATACATATATATATATCATACACAATAAATATATGTATAAAACAAACCTACATATCAATACTTTTCAATGTGTGTGCGTGTGCGTGCATGCGTGTGCACACACACATATATATAAAATATAGTTATATATAAAGTTATATATGCTTATACAGAAACATACATATCAATACACATATATATCATACACAATATACATATATATGTATAAAACAAACATATCAATACTTTTAAATGTGTGTGCATGTGTGCTTGCGTGCATGCATGTGTGCACGCGCACACACACATTATATATATATATCTATATACACAGTTATATATATATATTTATATATATACATATAGTTATATATAAAGTTATATGTGCTTATACAGAAACATACATATCAATATACATATATATCATACACAATATATACATATATAACAAACATACATATCAATACTAATAACTCTGTGTGTGTGTGTGTCCACGCATGTGCGTGCACACACACACACACATATCTATATTATATATAGATATATATGTATAGTTATATATAGTTATATGTCCTTATGTGTGTGTGTGTGTACACATGCATGCATGCACACACACACGCATTTATTAGTATTGATATGTATGTTTGTTTTATATACATATAGTGTATGATATATATGTATATTGATATGTATGTTTCTATATAAGCACATATAACTTTATATATAACTATATATATAACTATATATATATATATATATATATATATGTAAGTGTGTGTGTGTATTTTCATGCATGTGTAGTTATAAATATGAACATAAATATGAACTGGGCAAATGGAATGACCGTAATGGTGATCTAACAAGGCAAACAGAATTACTGTAATTGCAGTCTAACAAGGCAAACAGAAGGACTGTTATGGTGATCTAACAAAGCAAACAAGGAAGAGGCAGTGTCACACAGGAAATGACACAAACAACACTCCTCTGTCACAGAAATTAAACTTATATCTGTGTATGTGGAAGTATAGCATTTTTAGTACATTTGCAGATTTCTTTTACTTCTGTGTGAAATGCAAAAACGGTGTTTATCCTGTTATTTTGTGATTGCGCATTTATTCTAATTACATGTGAAATGCTTTTGCGCAATTAACCTCTATTTTCACTTTATTTTCACTTTATTTTTGGGATGGTTTATTTCCACTTTATTATCTCTTTAAAGACGAAACTGGCCCCTGTGTGATAAACTCCTTAGTATCTTGGAGCCACTCAGCCTTACCAACCTCTCCAAGGGCCTTTACAGACTGCCAGAAATAATGCAGCTTGAGGTCACTTTAACTGTCCTGGCTCAGTGCTAAGGAATCATGGGAACTGTAGTTTATTGTGGCAGCAGAGCTCTCTGACAGAGAAGGCTCAATGTCCCAGAAAAAAAATACAATTCCCATGATTCCCTAGCACAGCCAGGACAGTTAAAGTGGCCTCAAGCTTCACTATTTCTGGCAGTCTGCAAAGGCTCCAAGATCTTATGAGAATAAGGAGGGTTGAGGTGGGACAAGTGTGCTGCCTGAGTTTCATGGTGGAAGAACAAGATTAAAAAAAATGTGATACATTTAAAAAAAAGGTTGGGCAAGATTTTGGTGTGGAAAACATTTATATCATTCCTACTACCATTTTTTAAACTTCATCACATATTTATTTTATTTAGCTTCAAAAATGTCCTCCTCCTCCTCTTATCTAACAAATTTTCATAATAATATCACTATATTTGTTGTTAACTACCTTCAATTCAACTTCAACTTAGCACAATCCTATGAATGAGAGACCTTCAAGTCACCCTATCATCAACAAACCTGCTGAGGTCTTGCAGATTCAGGGCTGTGCCTTCCTTTACACTATCTATCTGCAGCAGAGCCTTCCTCTTTTTCTATTATTTTCTACCTAACCAAGCATTAGTGTATTTTCTAGTAAGTCATGTCTTCTCATGATATGGCCTAAGAAAGACAATCAAAGGGGGGAAGCAGATGGGCGGCACGGGGCCGCCCCAGGAAGCTGTGGATCGGGGCCGAGGCATCCGCATTCCTTGGCCCCGCGGCGCAGCTTCGCTGCCCCAGGAAGGAGTGCTAAAATAGCGCTCCTTCCACAAATCGCCGAAGGTGCGCCGCAAAAGGCTGCCGGCACACCTTTGGTGCCTTTTCCACTGCAGCGTGTGTGGACGCTGTGCCGGATAGGCATCCTCGTAGCGTTGGACGTGCGGAGGGTCCGGCGCTCCGACGATGTCTTCGGGAAGGGGTTGGGGCGCCCAGCGTGTGGCTGCCCCTCCCCTTCCTTGACTTGAACACGGCGCTTTGCGCCGTCTGCTTAGGCCCAAAGTTTAATCATCTTGGCTTCTAGGGAAAGTTCAGGTCTGATCTGCTCTAGGAGCCATTCATTGCTCTTTTTAGCAATCCATGGTATCTGTAGAACTCTTCTCCAGCGCCACATTTCAAAGGAGTTTATTTTCTCTTTGTCAGCTTTCTTCACTGTCCAGCTTTTACAACCATTACATAGTAATTTTTATTTCATAAATATTGCAAGTTTATAATATCTTACACTGCAGATTATAAAATCACCACTAGGTTCACACCCACAAACAGATAATAACAAATAATAATAATAAATTTAGAGTGTCAGCTCTAAAGATTCTTCCAACTGCTGTGACAAGAAAGATGACTACAACTGTGTGAAAGACACCAACAGCTAAGCAATAATAATCCCAATTAATAATGACTGAGCACAATGGTTCTCAACATATTGAGCCATCCATTCAGTCTTCTTCTAAATTCTGAGAATTCAAAAAGAGATTATGGTAATTTGATTTGGGTGGCAAAAGTCATGGTTCTGACAACTGGCAGCTATCTGTAAATTTACTCTTGGTTTCAATGAAATTAAAAGGAGCCATCCAAGGTAATTTTGGAGGGAAAGAGCAACCCCTTCCGAATATGGTTGTTGCAGTGCTGCTAGAACATGAAACTGGTGTTTATTTGCTTGTTTCACATTTCACCATCATCATTTATTGCTGTTTCAGAGCGATCTGCATTGGCCCTAGCAAGGCGAAGACCCTTATTACATGACAAAAGAAAGCTGACACACAGTGAGAGACAAGCAGCTTTCTTGTAGCCTCTCTGTATGCTGTTGAAGCATTTCTGTTCTCTTCCTGAGGCAGATAGTCATAGCAGTGTGTCTTTTGTTGCATTAGTTTGCAATTAGGCTCTAAATCTGTATCCTTTCGTAGTTTCCTGTGCAAGTCACCATTAATAGTGGCGCTACCTGGTCAAGAGAACTGTGTGCTCATTTTCCCCAGTCTTAATTCTCCTTTTCTCCTAACCAATGAAAGAACAGCAAGATGTGTAGACAAGAGAATCAGAACAGAAGAGTCACAGGTGGTGTGGTTTTGCAAGGGAATGAGGTTGGACATAATGGATGAACTCTGGTGAGGAGATAACAGCATTCTCCCTCAAACAGACTTTTCCAGTATCATATCCAATGCAAGTTCCATGTGGAAAACCATTTCTGCACTCATCAATTTTCCTTCCACAAGCACCATAGCGTACTCCTGTTGGGAACACAAATCAGGTATTATGCCAGTGTTTAGGACTGGGTCTTTGGGTTCTTCTAGTGTCACTTGCCCATCTTGCTGAGTCCTGGACCAATCATACCCATCAAATCTATTTGCATGGGATTAGCAATTAGTAGAAATGTTGAATGACATTAAATTCACAGAAATTAGCAGAGTATTTGAGAAACATATTTTTGAACTACAACTCCAAGAATGGCCAATATATCCAATGGTTATTTTTCAAAACTCTGTATAAAGGGGTTTTCCCCCAAGGTCTGGGTTGGAGGCTCTGAAAAGAGAGACTATTAAGGGGTATTTGCAGCAAGAGCTGTAATTGCAAAAAAGTGGAAAAGCAAAGAGGCACCAACTCTAGAGGAATGGTTGTTTAAACTATATGATATTATGGAGATGGACACATTGGCAGGTCTTCTGAAAGGGCAAACCAGAAACAGATATGAAAAAGAATGGTCCCCGATCATGAAATATCTCACACAAAAATGGGGAGAAAACAGTGTGATAGCTCTGAAAGAATAAACAAAAAAAGGGGGGAATATATGCGATATAAAGATGCAGAGTAAATAAATAATAAGTAAAGAAAAAGGAAATATAGATATACACATATATATAGCTCGATCTTGGTAAAAAATATTAGAAATGTCCAGGCCTTGTATACACTGTGGAACAGATAAAGAAAAATGATGTAATTGGATGAAACGTGTAGTATGATATAGATTTGAGAGTATTCTAATTTATTAGGAAATAAGAAGAATTAAGGAGAATATGTGAAAGTCAGTATATTTTTATATTCATAATAAAGGAAGGGAAATCTTGTTTTTATGTTTGTTTGTTTGTTAAATAATTGCAACTGTAAATACATAGGTGTGTGTGTAGAGATTGTTTATGTGTTTTAGGAAATTTAAAAATTAAAAAAAATTAAAAAAGAAAGAAAAATACACATATATCCCTCCCTGATCTCTATTCAAGATACATTACAATCCATGGAGGCTGAAAAGTATTATTATTTTAGCCTTGCAAAACAGAAGCTGCTAATAACTGTTTTGGAAGTAAACACGAGACATGTCTGCATGAGGTCATAGAATCATAGAATCATAGAGTTGGAAGAGACCACAAGGGCCATCCAGTCCAACCCCCTGCCATGCAGGAACTCCCAATCAAAGCATCCCTGACAGATGGCCATCCAGCCTCTGCTTAAAGACCTCCAAGGAAGGAGACTCCACTACTCTCCGAGGGAGTGTGTTCCATTGTCGAACCGCCCTTACTGTCAGGAAGTTCCTCCTAATGTTGAGGTGGAATCTCTTTTCTTGCAGCTTGCATCCATTGTTTCGGGTCCTAGTCTCTGGAGCAGCAGAAAACAAGCTTGTTCCCTCCTCAACATGACATCCCTTCAGATATTTAAACAAGGCTATCATATCACCTCTTAACCTTCTCTTCTCCAGGCTAAACATTCCCAGCTCCCTAAGTCGTTCCTCATAGGGCTTGGTTTCCAGACCCTTCACCATTTTAGTTGCCCTCCTTTGGACACGCTCCAGTTTCTCCACATCCTTTTTGAATTGTGGTGCTCAGAACTAGACACAGTATTCCAGGTGAGGCCTGACCAAAGCAGAATAGAGTGGCACTATTACTTCTCTTGATCTAGACACTATAATTCTACTGATGCAGCCTAAAATTGCATTGGCCTTTTTAGCTGCTGCATCGAACTGTTGACTCAAGTTCAACTTGTGGTCCACCTGGATTCCTAGATCCCTTTCACACGTAGTCTCATTCAGCCAGGTGTCCCCCATTGTATATCTGTGCTTTTCGTTTTTCCACCCTAAGTGCAGTATTTTACATTTCTCCGTGTTGAATTTCATTTTGTTAGCTTTGGCCCAGCTTTCCTGTCTGTTCAAGTCATTTTGAATTTTGATCCTGTCCTCTGGGGTATTAGCTACTCCTCCTAATTTGGTGTCGTCTGCAAATTTGATAACTATGCCCCCAATACCGTCATCCAAGTCATTAATAAATATATTGAATAGCACTGGGCCCAGGACAGAGCCCTGTGGCAACCCACTGGTCACTTCTTTCCAGGTTGAAAAGGAGCCATTGTTGAGCGCCCTTTGGGTTCGGCCAGTCAGCCAATTACAAATCCATGTAACAGTTACTTTGTCTATCCCACATTTTACCAGCTTGTTTGCAAGAATGTCATGGGGAACCTTGTCAAAGGCCTTACTGAAATCAAGATATACTATATCCACAGCATTCCCTTCATCTACCAAGCTGGTAATTTTTTCAAAAAAAGAGATCAGATTTGTCTGGCATGACTTGTTCCTCTGAAACCCATGTTGACTTTTTGTGATTATGAAATTACCTTCCAGATGTTCACAGACTCTCTGTTTAATGATCTGCTCCAGAATTTTTCCTGGTATTGATGTCAGACTAACTGGACGATAATTGTTGGGATCCTCTTTTTTCCCCTTTTTGAAGATGGGGACAACATTTGCCCTCCTCCATTCCACTGGGACCACTCCTGTTTTCCAGGAGTTCTCAAAGATTATTGCCAATGGTTCCGATATTACATTTGCCAGTTCTTTTAATACCCTTGGATGTAATTCATCTGGTCCTGGAGACTTATATTCATTTAGATTAACCAGGTATTCCTGTACTATCTCTTTACTTATTCTGTGCTGAAATTCTCCTATTCTGTCCTCTGCTCCATTATCCTCAGGTTGAGCACCCTTTGCCTTTTCTGAGAAGACTGAAGCAAAGAAGGTGTTGAGTAATTCTGCCTTTTCTCTGTCCCTTGTTAACTTTTTTCCATCTTCTCCACACAGTGGCCCTACCATTTCCTTCTTCCTTTTGCTGCTGACATACCCAAAAAAGCTCTTTTTATTGTTCTTAACCTCTCTAGCAAGCCTGAGTTCATTCTGCGCTTTAGCTTTTCTGACTTTAACCCTACACGTGCTAGCTATTTGTTTGAATTCCACTTTGGTGATTTCCCCATTTTTCCATTTCTTATACATTTTCTGTTTAAAACTTTTGGACTAAGCAGACGGGCGGCCGTGGGCTACCCCGGGAAGCTGTGCCGCAGGGCAGAGGTATCCGCACACCTCGGCCCCGTGGCGCAGCTTCGCCGCCCCTGTAAGGAGCACTACATTGGCGCTCCTTCCACAAGTCGCTGAAGGTGCGCCGCAAAAGGCTGGCGGTGCACCTTCGGTGACTCTTCCGCTGCAGCGTGTGCAAACGCTGCGGTGGGAGGTCCTCCTCGGAGCACCGGCCATGCGGAGGGCTGGCTGCTCCAAGGACGACCTGGGGATGGGGTTGGGGCGCCCACCGTGCAGCTGCCCCTCCCCTTCCCTGCCCCCAAAACGGCTCTTTAAGCCATCTGCTTCCCCCCTTAGTTCAGTTGCAAGTTCCTTAGTCATCCATTTTGGTTTCTTGAGACACCTCCCATTTTTCCTCCTCGTTGGAACGGTTTGAAATTGTGCCTTCAGTATCTCCCTTTTGAGAAACTCCCATCCATCTTGAACTCCCTTCTCTTTTAGTATTCCTGTCCATGGGATCACCCACAGTATTTCTCTAAGTTTAGTAAAATCAGCTTTCCCAAAGTCTAGAATGCGTGTCTGACTATGGCTTCTCCTTTCCACTGTATAATAAACTCCAGGAGGACATGATCACTCCCGCCTAAGGATCCAACCACTTGCGCCCCATTAACTAGGTCATCCCTGTTAGTTAGGATCAGATCCAAAATAGGTGACTCCCTTGTTGCCTTTTCCACCTTTTGGACAATGAAATTGTCTTCGAGGGAAGTGAGGAATTTGCTAGACTTTGAGGATTTTGCTGAGTTTGACTTCCAGCAAATATCAGGATAGTTGAAGTCACCCATCACTACTATATTTCTCCTTTCTGAGTGTGTGGTCATCTGTTCTAGAAAGGCATCATCCAATTCTTCTGCCTGAGTTGGGGGTCTGTAGTAGACTCCCACACTAACATCCCTGTTGTTTCCCTCCCCTTTAATTTTTACCCAGATGCTCTCCACCTGGCTTCCAGGATTGATGTCCTGGATTTCTTCACTGGTGTAAATATCCCTGACATATAATGCTATTCCTCCTCCTTTCCTGTTTGGCCTGTTTCTCTTGAAAAGGTTATACCCCTGTACTTCTACATTCCAGTCATGAGACTCATCCCACCAGGTTTCAGTGATGCCTATTATATCATATTTGCTTTGTTGTGCTAGGAGTTCAAGTTCATCTTGCTTATTTCCCATGCTCTGTGCATTAGTGTAGAGACATCTAAGACCATATGTCCCCCTTACTTGCTGCCTGTGCACGTTTTTTTGCCTCCCACTGTTGGGTCCCGGTACTGTTTGCCTTGTTTCCTCTATGACAGTTTGACTATTTTTTCCAGTCCTTTTGTCTTCCAGGACGCTGTCTCCCTTCCCCACATAATTCAGTTTAAAGCCCTCCTGATCAAATTCTTGAGACTGTTGGCAAAAACGTTTCTTCCAACTGGTGTGAGATGCAGCCCATCCCTTGCCAGGAGTCTGCCCGAGCTTGGAGTGTATACCAAAAACCAAATACCATATCTTGTTTTTAATAACTAAAGCACATGGAAATGTTGGACTTGCTCAGAAATGTGCATGTTTAATCATAGATGTTCAGCGTATCTTTCAGTTTGATGGACATTCTCAGTTCTTCTTTAGTTTCAAACTATAGACCCTGATATTCAAACATTCCCCACTGTACTAAAAATACTCTCAGTATTGTTAACCTAGTAGATATTTCCCACCTAGAATTTCACAGCAGAGGGGAGTGCAATGAACCAAAATCTTTTCCCAGCATATCTTCTAATTATCACTAGGGATGCTTTCCCAAAGACATGCTGTTCTGTTCTATTTTGATTTTTACACCAAAGCAATCACCATGGTATCTTCACTTCTTGGTGACTTTTCTACCCTTCCTGGTAACATGTTCTTTTTCTTTATTTCCAAAGAACAATCAAGGAGCACCACCAAACATTACTAAAGCCACTCCGATTGCCCAGCAGAGGGGCGGGATATAAAATTATTTATTATTATTATTATTATTATTATTATTAAAGCCAAAGTGAGGTTCTCACTTCTTGTGTGATGGTTTAGCCTTTTTGTCTTGTATAATAAAGCTCTGCAGACTACTTCTTCTCAGGCTGCTGTTCTCCATAACAGTGTCTCATGTTATACTCCATCATGCCACTGTGAAGCTATTCTGGGCTTCCAAATAACACCTCTTCCCTTCTTCCATCTCTTCACCAGTGTCCATGCATACACAATTTTCCAAGTCCTAAAACTCTTTTTTATTTTAAAAAGCAAGTGGAATCAGATCGAACTTTTATTTAGCCAGACTAAAAACTCCAGATTAAATAATTAATAATAATAAAACAAAACTTTTATTTATATCCTGATTTTTGTAAAAACAATCAAAGCGGCATACAACATTTGCAAACACATCTTTTTTTGGTCACAGCAGTGAAAAAGAAGCTGGAGACTTTATCACACAAGGCTGCCAAAGAGGAATTACAGCAGGATAGTAGCACCTAAGGCTGTACCTTATCACATGACTCCCATTATGCCCTGTAGCTGCTTCTGCTTCCATCTGTTCCTGGAGTGCTCCTTTTCATTGATGGACAAAACCTGTCAATGCCTCTCAAATGTGTTGTTTTTCTACTATTGATTCACTTTTGATAAGTTCCTCCCACTGTAGTTCTGATATGCAGACAGTCATGTCATTATGCTCCTCTTGCCCTCACTATTCCCAAGCAGGATCTTTTTATTTTCTTGTTTTGATTTCTTTCCTTTTATTGTACTTAATCAATTGCTATGACTGAACAATTGAAAATATATTTTTTTTAAAAATACAAAGAGAAAGATATGTTGGGAAGGGTATAGGTCAGGAAGGCTGGGTTATGAAGACCAACATGCAGAAGACAGAGCCCAGTACTATAGCAGCACCGTGGCACTTTTGAAGAGCTGTGCAAAAATGACTGTCCCCAAACTGGTATGTTTGCATTTCCTGCACTAAAGTGCAGTGATCTATTCAAATCTTTTATTCCAAGTCTCAATTCAAGTCTCAAGTCTCAACCTTCAAATCTCAGGTCAAGTCTCAAGTCCTTCCAGGATACTTTCAAATCAAGTCTCAACTTGACTTTTTATTAAAGTCTGGGAGACAACTTTAATAGAAAAAAAGGAGGTGGTGGGGTGGGGGCTTTAGGTGGAAGGATCCTTCTGAAGCTTTTCAAAAGCTATAGATGCCTCCTCCAATACACGGTGAGATAAGCTGCTGAGTAGACCTCAACTCCTTCCTCAAAATAAACCCCCATAGCATGGGGAACATTTCTTAGAGGGGAACAGTGTTAGGCAATTGGCTTGAGGTGTGGGTCTACAGGAAGCGGGGGCTTCCTATATGGCAAAGTACTGCTTCAATCATGTTACTGGTAGATGAAAAGCAGTGAGATAGACTTAGGGCCTCTGCAGAAGGGCGGCCATGGGCCACCCCAAGAATCTGTGGATTGGGGCCGAGGCTGCCACACTCCTCGGCCCCAATCTTCTTTTTCTGGCCCTGGAAGGAGTGCTAAAATAGCGCTCCTTCCGCAAGGCGTGGAAAGGGTGCCGCAAGAGGTGTCACACACCTCTTCAGCGTCTCTTCCAGCTCAGCATGTCCAGACGCTAAGCCAGAAGGACGTCATCGGAGTGCCTGTCGTGTGGAAGGGCCGGCACTCCGATGACATCCTCAGGAAGGGGATAGGGTGCCCAGCGTCCAGCTGCCCTTCCCCTTCCTTGGCTTGAAGACGGCGCAAAGTGCCATCTGCAAACCTCCTAAGCCTTTCACCACTCTACTCAGAGAAGGGGATGGTACCTTTTTAAATATGCTATTTTAAGGGGTGGGAGGATTTTTTGGGGATCGTATATTGTAATATTTTAAATCTGTAAGCTGCCCCAATTGCTTCGGCAGAGGGGCGGGATAGAAATAAAATTTATTATTAAATAAGATCTAAGATTCAATATTTATGTTGATTCAGGGATAAGTCAACTCAGGTTTTTTGGGTTGGTTTTTGGACTAATATTTCTAGACTTAAGCATGAGTATATACAGTCTTAAGGAATGAAAGGATATGCCACCCTTTGGGGACATGATCAGCCCAAGATTATATTTATTCCTTGTTTCATAATTCTTACCAAAGAAAGAATGTATGGCATTCTAATAGCAGCTTGACTCCTGGCATGAACAGGAAGGAACTTCATAGCAGGAGAGCCATGCACTGGCAGGCAAAGACCTTTCTCTTTAATCACATGGGAGAACATTATTGAAAGTGATATGCTGTGTTTTTTAGCTTGTATTTGTCAACTATATTTTAATTGTCTTTTAATCTATGTACTTTTTAATAGAATTTTATTTCATTTATTTATTAACTTTTGCAAAATAAGATTTCAGCCAGAATTTTTTTTTGAAATATTGTAAGCTGCTTTGAATCCCATGCTGGGAGAAAGGCAATAAATAAATACATAAATAAATCTCCCTTTCATATTGGCCACAGTCCCTGTCCTGACACCACAACTGCCCATAGTTACTATTTAATTCCAGTGATGGGGGACATGAATTTGTGAAATACATTCATGCATTTCATCTATTTTCTAGTCTGATCAAAGTAAATATACATATGATTGGGCTGAAAAGTGCTTAAGAGTGCTGTTTATAATATATGTCTGCTCAGTGAGTGTAATGTAATGTAACCCCGAGTACATGGTTACAGAGGTGGTTGTTGTGCACCTTCAACACAAATTAGAAAAGATTCTAAAGTTGTTACAAGTCAAGATTTGATACGAAAAGTTTTTGTTGCACACTTCCGGGAACTGTACAAACAGACCCCTGTCTCCACTTCCGAAATTTTGGATTATTTAGATAAAATCGATTTAAGGAAATTAACACAAGAACAAAGGGATTCTCTTAATAAACCAATTACATATAAAGAATTAGAGGAGGCAATTAGAAATTCTAAAACTTTGAAATCGCCCGGGCCAGATGGATTTGTCAATGAATACTATAAAATTTTTGCCCCGCAATTAATACCACCCTTATTAGGCACTATGAATAAAATTTTAGAGGGAGAAATTCCTCAAACATGGAGCTCCGTGGATATTACGTTAATTTTGAAACAAAGTAAAGATAAATTAGACCCTAACAACTATAGACCAATATCACTGTTGAACACCGATTATAAATTGTTTGCCGCGATTTTAGCAAAAAGGTTGAAAAATATTTTAGATGATTGGATTTACTCAGACCAAAATGGCTTCCTCTCGTCCAGAAAAACAAAAGAAAATTTTAGGAATTTGTTAAATATAATTGACTTGCACCAAAAGAATTTACATAAAAAATTGGCACTGATTTTTCTGGACGCTGAGAAGGCCTTTGATAATATTAATTGGAGCTTCATGTTTGAGGTTTTGAAGAAAATTGATGCTGGAGATATATTTATTAATTGGATTAGAAAAATTTATGCTAAACAAGAGGCACAGATTGTAATAAACGGGGAGAAAACATCCAAATTTAATATATACAAAGAGGTACGACAAGGTTGTCCTCTGGCCCCGTTGTTATTTATCCTCACCTTGGAGATTTTACTAATTCAAATTAGAAAAGATAAAACAATTACTGGTGTGGAAATACAAAAGCAAAATTATAAACTCAGGGCATACACTGATGATGTCGTTTTAACGATATCTAACCCTAATGACTGTATCGGGACTGTAGTTAATACTTTACGACAATATGGGGCCGTCGCTGGTTATCGTGTCAATAAAAATAAAACCGTAATTTTGCCTATAAATGTTCCTAAAAGGGAATTAGACAGCTTGATTGACATTTCGGGATATAAAATTGAAAGTAAAGTTAAATATTTGGGAATCTGGTTGACGGCAAAAAATTCTGATCTTTTCAAAAATAATTATTATAGAGTTTGGCAGGAAATTCGGGAGGACCTTAGAAAATGGGCCTGTTTGAAGATATCTTGGCTCGGCAGGATTGCCCTCATTAAAATGTCTGTTCTCCCAAGAATGATTTACTATTTTCAAAATATTCCTGTTATAGATAATGACGCCCCTTTAAAACATTGGAATCAGGATATTATAAAGTTTATTTGGTCAAACAAAAAATCTAGAACTAAAATGATGAATCTGTATGATACTTTAGAACGAGGTGGCTTAGCTATGCCTAACTTATCATGGTATTATGATGCCTGTGTATTAGATTGGTTACACGATTGGTTTAAATTGGAAAATAAGAGGTTGTTGGAATTGGAAGCGGTAGATTTACAATATGGGCTCCATGCATATCTGTTTTATGACAAAGTTAAGAGTGATAAAAATTTTAGGGACCATTATTTACGTAAAGTTTTCATGAGAGTCTGGATGAAGTATAAAAAAAGTTGGTGTATTAAGATCCCTTTTTGGGCGTCTCCTGCAGAAGCCATATTAATGAAAAAGATTTACATAAATAAATCTCCCTTTCATATTGGCCACAGTCCCTGTCCTGACACCACAACTGCCCATAGTTACTATTTAATTCCAGTGATGGGGGACATGAATTTGTGAAATACATTCATGCATTTCATCTATTTTCTAGTCTGATCAAAGTAAATATACATATGATTGGGCTGAAAAGTGCTTAAGAGTGCTGTTTATAATATATGTATGCACAGTGAGTGTAATGTAATGTAACCCCGAGTACATGGTTACAGAGGTGGTTGTTGTGCACCTTCAACACATTGTTGATTTAGAGCAGGGACAGGCAACCTTTTTGAGACCTGGGCTGGTCTCCCATAGCCCAGGTCTCGGCTGGGCTGAGTGGGGGGGGATGGCGGTGCGCGCGTTCATGTGCGCGCGTGCACCCTCCTCCACCGCACGCGACCCCACCGCACAAGTGGTCGCCGCGCATAGCGCGTGCGGCTGCAGCCGCCACAGCGCATGTCGCGGCCGCCATTTTGGGAGTCCAAATCGCGGGCGTGACGCATTTGCGCATGTGCAAGAGTACTGCGCATGTGCAAACGCATCGTGACCGCCATTTTGACTTCCAAAATGGCGAGCACAGTGAGCGCGGCCGCAGAGCAGCAAAAACACACCCCGACAGCGGCGCGCGGCAGTGGTGACGGCGGCAACCTTCGGCCTGGGCCGGTAAATCCGGGGCCCAGGGCCTTAACCGGCCCCCAGGCCATAGGTTGCCGGTCCCTGATTTAGAGCGACATTTATTTATTTATTTATTTATTGTATTTCTGAATTTCATCCCAGTCCACAGGGGCTCATACCAATGAAAACAATACAGAGATTTAAAAATTTTTAAACACATTTTAAAAACTCTTTAAAAACTACTAGAAGCAATCCTAGAATCCAGCTTTGAAATACCTAGTTAAAACAGCAATTTCAAACACTGAATATCATGCAGACCAGCACTGTTTTGGCTGCCCACTAAAAGCTTAAAGAGATGTGACCAGCCTAGCATCCTTGGGTAAAGAAGTTCCACAATCAAGGCGCTGCTACAGAGAAAGCCGTTACGTGCACCCATCAACCTAACTTCACAAGGAATTGGGAAATGCAACAGGGCCTCCTCTGAAATCTCAAATTTCTGGCAGGCTGATATGGGAGGAGGCAGCCTTTCAGTATCTTGGCCCCAAGTCTTTAGGGCAGGGGTAGGCAACCTTTCCCCTTTAAGGGCCGAGGGACTTCAGCTCCCAGAATCCCAGGAGCTATTGGCCAACATGGGACTATTGGCCAACATGGCTGAGGCTTCTGGGAGCTGAAGTCCCTCGGCTCTTAAAGGGGAAAGGTTGCCTACCCCTGCTTTAGGGCTTTGTAAATCAACACTAGCACCTTAAACTGAGCTGAAGGCAGTGCAGTTCTTGTGACTCAAAGCTATTTTTTTTTTTTTACAAGATTCTTTCGGAGAGGGTTTGCCATTGCTTTCCTCTGATGTTCAGAGAGTGTTACTTGCCCAAGATTACCCAGTGCAAAGTCTGTAAGTAAATTAATTGCATCCAGTTAAATGTATTTTTGAGTACCGTAAATGTTATTGGGATGAACTCATATGTTTGTTGGGCTGGATCCACACTGCAGAAATAACCCAGGTTAACACCACTTTAACTACCATGGCTCTTTGCTATGGGATTCTGGGATTTCGAGTTTGTTGTGGCACCAGAGCTCTCTGCCAGAGAAAGCTAAATGTCCCACAAAACTGCAGTTCCTAGAATTCCATAGCATTGAGTTATGGCAGTTAAAGTGGGGTCAACCTGGATTATTTCTGCAGTGTGGATGCAGCCTTAGCTGACGACAAGAATGCAGTAAAAATAGGAAATAAACAGAGGAGTTTGGGTAATCTTGCTTCATGTTGGTAATACCATTGAGAGAAATATGAAATAAAAATTCTCATGTATTAAGACAAACATTATTGAAGAGCAAACAAAAAAGAAAAATGAAATATAAATATACTACTAGTGACTTTTGGACTATTCAAAGATGTTGATATTTGTTTTTTATTTGTTTATTTAAAATGACTTTTCCAAGGAACAGGCTCATGTATAAACTCTTCTACCATGTCTCAGTTTTCTCTCTTTTAACACTGCATGTCCTTTTCTTCATAGGCAGCCCACAGAATGTTAACTGAGGGGGAGGCAAACATTGGTGTTAACTCTGGCAATGAATATACATGCTTTGCTTAGTAATAGGATCTCAGATTTCATTATTTAACCAACCTCCCATCCTGATACCAAAGTGTGTAGAGCTAAATAGTGGATTACAGTGCCTTATCACCAAAATACCCATATCACTTCATTTTAGAGAGTCTGAGTAGACATTCTCCAGGAGCCCTGGTGGCGCAGTGGTTAAATGCCTGTACTGCAGCTACTCACTCACAAACCACAAGGTTGTGAGTTCAATACCAGCCAGGGCTCAGGCTTTACTCAGGCTTGCATCCTTCTGAGGTTGCTAAAATGAGTACCCAGCTTGTTGGGGACAATTAGCTTACAGTTGTAAACCGCTTAGACACTGCATAGTGCGGTATGAAGCGGTATATAAATGAAGCTGTTATTGCTGCTATTTTCCTCTGACTACCTACCCACTGTGGGTCTTAAATATTGATATTTGGCTTTATCCAGATCAAAGATCCCACATATGACTTATTGATTTGGTCTTTATATGAAAGCTCAAGGACAACATTTCTATTATATATTCCCCTGTGTTATTCAGACAAAATTTCACAGGATATGTTGGTCCAATTATTGAAAGATAATCAATTTACACTAACTATATTATATGCTATACTGCCAGGGAATTATATCCTTATTTTATTAGTGGTTTGTAAAGCTCTTCATCATCCATTTTAAAAGGAATGTCAGTACATCTGCTCTATGAAAAGTTTACTGCAGTTGCCAAGTGGTTAAAAAATAGACTTAGGGCCTTTGCAGACTGCCAGAAATAGTGCAAATTGAGTCCACTTTAACTGCCCTGACTCAGTGCTAGGGAATCATGGGTAGTGTAGTTTATTGTGGCACGAGAGCTCTCTGACAGTGAAGGCTCAATGTCTCAGAAATAAATAAAATAAGATTCCAGTAAATAGCGTCCTGAAAATATATGGAGAAAATCAAAGGAAGGACTGTGGGAGTTACTGAGGAGGTTGCAGGGCTAGACACCGATGCTAATCTGTCCCTACGGGGAGTAAGCAACGCCACCACCTTTCCAATGTAAGTTTTGGACTTTTTGAAAACTACTGAAACTTAAGAAAACACCTGGTTTTTTGTTTTGTTCCTGATCCATCAACACTTCTTCGAAATTGGACTTTCCTTTAAATGACAGCTATTAAATAATAAACAAGCTTCTAGTATTGTTGGGACACCTTCGGGTGGTTTAAGCAATTATGGAAGATTTTAAAGGATAAACGACTGGATAAATTGGTGTGTATGAACAAAATAACAAGCAAGCTTAAAGAAGTTTAATAAAAAAAAAACAACTAAAACTAGGAATGAACTTACAAATAAGGAAAGGAAAAGAAGGCAAAGCCCTTGCTATTTTCCCCTTGGATTAGAGTCACTCCGGATCGGAAGGAGAAGAAGGGAGGTGAGGAGGGAAGAGAAGGGAGAAGAGGGAAAAAGAGAGAAAGGAAAGTTTGCCGAATCATCTTGGATTACTTCAAATATACTTCAAATAATATAGACTACTTTAAATTTGGACTTTTGGAATGAATACCCCTGTGGCTTTGAATGCTTGGTAAAACGACCGCAATAAAGTGAAGCGAAACGAAGTCCGGGACGGAAAGGAAGCAAAGTTCTTAACTATCCTTACCGTCAGAGTTGTTGGAGACTGTTGGAGATTTGGGGTGCCTAGTCTGAACAGGGCTGAGGAGGTGATTTTGGGGGTGCGATAGACTCAGACCAAGACCCCGATCTGCCAAATAGTTTGCCATTACTGTCTTGAAGAAGAGAGGGACAGAAGAGATAACAGCAAAAGAAATTTTGAATAAAAGGAAAGAATACCAATTTATAACCTTGGCTTTAAGACGAAAAGGGATACCATATAAATGGGAAAAGGTGGAAGGAATTGCCGTAAATTTTCGACAACAAAGATTTCTATTAAACTCAATACCCAAAGCAAAAGATTTCATGCAGAGATTTAAAACCGAATTGGATCCGAATTCAATGGAGAAAAATAAAGAAGAAGGGGAAAAACAAAGAGAAAATCAGAAAAAGGAAAGAGATAAAACCCCGAAAAAGAACAAAGATAGAGAAGAAGAAAAAGAGAGAAAACATGATATAACCTTAAAGGGACCGATAGAAGATTCTAAATTACTAGAGCCCGAGGGAAGGGAAGAAAGGGGAAAAGAGGAGGAAGGAAGAGGAGGAAAGAGCGAGGGAGAAGAGAGCGAGGACGAATTATCAGATCAAGAAGAGGACTTAATAGAGGCTACAAGACTACTTTAAGAAGGCCAGTTAAGACTAAATTTCTCTGGAGCAAACTGGGTACAAAAGGAAAAAAGAAAAAAAAGAGAGAGAGAGAGAGAAAGAAGGAAAAATAAATAATTAATGGATGATAAATTTCTAACATGGAACGTTAAAGGTTTAAATTCAATACACAAAAGAAGAAAAAATTTTCATTACTTAGAGAAATTAATAATAGACCTAATTTGTTTACAAGAGACACACATCAGATATAAAGATGCTAAATTTTTAGAAAGACCCAAACTAGGAAATGTATTTATTTCATATAATGATAAGAAGAAAAAAGGGGTAGCAATTTACGTAAATAAAAAATATGAAGCAAAAGAAGTTTTCAAAGATAAAAAAGGACATATATTGGGAGTCCAAATTAGAATGCAAGATCTGAATGTCCTAGCAGTAGGTATATATGCCCCTTCAGAAAACCAAACTAAATTTTACAGGAAAGTTAAAACATTAATTTTAGGCCAAGAATCTGACAATGTAATATTTCTAGGTGACTGGAATGGTGTAATAGATTTGGAAATGGACAGGAACACCAAACATAAAAATAAACAAGAGAAACTCCCCAAAATATTCTTTGAACTTATGGAATACTTCTTTTTGGAAGATGCTTGGAGGATAAAACACCCAATAGAAAAGGATTTCACCTTTTTTTCAGACAGACACCATTCATGGTCAAGACTGGACATGATTTTTTTTACCTAAAACTTTAATTAGCCGAATTTAAAAAATAGAAATTCTCCCATGAATTATATCAGACCACAATCATGTGCTATTAACTCTATATAAAAGGAAATTTGAATATAATTGGAGATTTAAAGAACACTTACTTCTAGAAGACACTAAAATCGCCGAAGCAAAGAAAACTCTGTAAACTTTCTTTGAAGAAAATTTAGACAAAGGAACATCGTTAGAAATAGTCTGGGAGACCTCCAAGGCTTTCATGAGAGGGTTTTCATACAGAAAGAGATAGAAAAGAGAAGGAAAAAGAAAGAAAAGGAAAAACAACTTCAAGGAGCGATTAAAGAAAAGGAAAAAGAATTAAAAATCAATCCCCAAAACAAAAAATTGAACCAAGAAATAAGAATGCTACAAAAACAATTAGACATGGAAATGACACAAGAAATAGAGAAAAAATTAAAATTCGCTAGACAAAAATATTTTGAACATGCAAACAAACCTGGAAAATGGTTAGCTTATAAACTAAGAAAAGAACAGGGGAAAAAGTTGATATTAAAAATTAGAGGAAAAGAAGAAATTATAACCAACCAAAATACAATCAAACAAATGTTCTTCAATTTTTATTCCGACCTATTTAAAGAACATAATATGTCAAAAGAACAAAAAGAAGCAATGAAGGATTATCTTGATAGGGAGGAAATACAACAAATATCAGAAGAACAAAAGGATTTACTGGATGCCCCGATCTCAATTATGGAGATAACTGAAGCTATTAAAAAAACAAAATCAGGGAAAGCACCGGGACCTGATGGGCTAACGGCTAACTACTATAAAATATTAGAAGATGCTTTAATATTACCACTAAAAAAAGTTATTTCATATCTAAATACAAAAAATAAACCTAAATCATGGGGGGAAGCTATGATTACACTAATTCCAAAAGAAGGTAAGGACAATTTAGACATTAAAAATTTTAGACCAATTTCCCTATTAAATCTAGATTATAAAAAAATTTCGTCAATTTTAGCAGAAAGACTTTAAAAAGTATTGAAAGAATGGATCCAAGAAGATCAAGCAGGATTTTTACCAGAAAGACAGACTAGAGATAATATAAGAATAGTATTAAATCTTTTAGAATTTTACGAAAAACATAATGAAAGGAAATTGCCAATGATCTTCTTAGACGCCGAAAAAGCATTCGACAACGTAAATTGGGAATTCTTGATTGCGGTGATTGAGAAAATGGGAATAGGTCCGAATTTCATAAATTGGCTTAAGACTATATATTCTGAACAAAAGGCTAAAATCATTATAAATGGGGGAAAAACAGCAGAATTTAAGATAACTAAAGGAACAAGGCAGGGATGCCCTCTTTCCCCCCTCCTTTTTCTAATAGTGATAGAAATACTTTTGAAAAAGATTAAAAAAGATAATCAAATTAAAAGCCCAACAATAAAAGGATACACATATTAGATTAAAGCATTCGCGGATGATATTGTTTTGTTTTTAGATGACCCAATGCAAAGTATACATAGACCAGGGGTAGGCAACCTAAGGCCCGGGGGCCGGATGCGGGCCCCCGAGGCCTTTGGATCGGCCCCAGGCCGGTCCTGTCACCACCGCCACCAGCCGCCGCTGCCCGCCATGATGAGATTGATTATTGTTGTTATTACTTGTTCTTGGGGTTTTCTTGGCAAAATCTCCATAAGGGTTTTGCCATGGCTTTTCTGGGGCTGAGAGAGTGTGCATGCATTTTTTTAAAAAAATAATAATATTTATTTATTTATTTATTTATTTATTTATTTATGGTGCTTCGGCCCCCCAATTATCTGAGGGACAGCAACCCGGCCCCCAGCTCAAAAAGGTTGCCTACCCCTGACATAGACTAAACTGTATTCTAAAAGAATTTGGCAAATGGTCAAGCTTTAAAGTAAATAAAGGTAAAACAGCTATATTAACTAAAAATATGGAAGAAAAAGAAAAAAAACAATTAGAAGAAGTGTTCAATTACAAAATCCAAAAAATGGTAAAATATTTGGGCATAAACATAACAAACAAAAATTCTGATTTATTTAATAATAATTATAAACAAGCTTGGAACAAAATTAAATTGGATTTAAAAAAATGGCATGGCTTAAATCTCTCCCTAATGGGAAAAGTGGCAACAGTAAAAATGATTATCTTACCCAAGATGATTTACTACTTTCAAAACATCCCCATAATAACAAATGAGATTCCCTTTAAGGATTGGAATAAGGAATTATCTAAGTTCATATGGGGAGGCAGAAAGCCAAGAATAAAATGGAAAATTATGACGGACGTAAAAGAAAGAGGAGGATTAGGCCTTCCGAATTTGAAATTATATTTCCATGTGAGTTGTTTGAATTGGATGTTAGAATGGATAAAACTCCAAAATGTGAAACTATTGAATCTAGAAGGCTTTAATGCACGATTTGGTCTCCATGCCTATATGTGGTATGAAAAAGACAAGATTCATAAAGACTTTAAAAATCATTATATAATAAAACCTATCTTACAAACCTGGCTAACTTATAAAAATAAACTATATCAGAAATTACCGTTATGGGTTTCCCCCCATGAAGCATTTATAAAGAGAGATAAATTAGTTGAAAGAGGATGGGTAACTTACAAAGACTTAATAGAATTCAAAGAAGACAAATGGCAATTAATGACAAGAGAGGGACTTGCGGAGAAGAAAATAATTTGTAATTGGTTCCCATATAGACAACTAACAGAAAGATTTAAAAAGGATTCAAGAATATTAGGATTTGAAGCAAAAGGAGGAGAATCCGATGACATTATTAAATCAACTAGAGGTAAAACACTTTCTAAAATTTATAAAATAATACTGAAATTGGATATGGAACATGAAGTGGTAAAGCCACAGATGGTGGCATGGGCCCAGAACATAGGAAACACAATTCAATTCGAGGACTGGGAAAAAGCATGGACCAAATACATAAAATTTTCAAACAGTAATATTCTAAGAGAAAATTATTATAAGATTTATCTAAGGTGGTACATGACACCTGAAAAATTGGCCAAAATATCTAGAAAAAAAAAAACAAACATCCGCAAACTGCTGGAGATGCAAGCATAATAAAGGATCTCTATTTTATATGTGGTGGCACTGTAAGCCGATTAAGAGTTTCTGGAACAAAATTCATCAATTGATAACAAAATCATTAGGTATTAATTATTCCATGAAACCAGAAATATATTTGCTAAATATTCTTAGTAGTATAGGGAAAGTAAACGAGATAAAAAATTGGAAAATATTATTAAATATGATAACGGCCGTGAGACTAGTGATAGCCAAGAACTGGAAATCTGATAAGATGTTACAAATAGAAGACTGGTTGTTGAAACTTTATGAACTTTATGAAATGGATATCTTAACCCATTTGATAAATGGAAAATCAATTACGGAAAGGAAGATTGATTGGAAAAAATTAACACCACTATGGGAAAATATATGGGGGGAAAAGCAACAATTTTTTTAGAAAACTAAAAATAAATTAAAATTATTTTTGATTAATTATATATACACACAAAGTTAAGATAATCAACTAAAAAGGGAAAAATGATGAAAATGAAAATGACGATTAATGACAAAGAAAAAATAGAAGAAGGAAAAATAGGAAAAAGATTTTAGGATATTCCAAATTATGGACGTTAGATTGAAACCAAGTAAAGGAAAGACAAAGACAATGATATTGATATTGAGAGAAGTTGATAAGAGGAGCCATTTAAAAAGGGAACAAACCTGGTGGGGAAGTCAATTTCAAGGTTTTTTTTTTCCTAGAAAATAATAGGGACAACTAGAGAGAAGAATAGGAAGAGAAGAAGAACGGAAACAAAAAGAAGAAGACAGAGAAAAAGAAGAAGAAACAGAAGAAAAATGTTGGAAAAATATGATTAAGAAAAACTAAGATATACATGTTTTGATATGATTGCAATTCTAATTTATAATTTACTTATTTATTTTTCTTATTTTTTGTGTATGTATAACAACAAACAAGTATAACCAGACGTAAAAATCTAATTTAATTTTTTTATTATTATTACTTATTGTTTATTGAATATATGCAAAAATTTGTTTGTCTTTTTCTTTGGAAAAATAATAAAAATAATTAAAAAAAATAAAATTCTCCTGATTCCCTAGCACTGAGCCAGGGCAGTTAAAGTGGCCTCAATTTGCACTATTTCTAGCAGTCTGCAAAGGCCCTGAATTTTATTTTTCCTTATTATGGATTGTTTTTGTATACTAAACTGTGATAGTTTTTGGCTAAATGCAATAAAGACTGGCTTTATAAAATAGATTATTGAAAGTAATAGGAAATATAAAAGTCTTGCTATAGTCAGCCAGGAAATGAGGTTCTTTGTAAAGAGATACATAAATGCACAAATTTTACAAAGGTACATACTAAATATTTATTCTTCTGTCTTCATATTAAAGTGAAATAATTAAGAAGTATGTGGAGGTAAGGATATTAGATTATGTGAGATAGAAAGGGAAAGCAAGTGAAGGGGTTTTGGTGCGGTTGAATTAAAAATTGTGTTTTCAAAGATTCATGCATCTGTTCTCTTCATGCATCTATCCTTCTCTTCAAAACTCAAAACAGGGATTCTGGGGTAATAGTGTAAAACATGTTGTTGTTGCAATTTAATAAGATGTTTAGGCTTACTAATAATTAAAGAGGATATCTTCCCAGAGACAATAGAAAAGAGTATGCAAAGGGATCTTGTAGCACCTTTGAAACTATGGGCCTAAGCAGACGGCGCTTTGCACCATCTTCGAGGCAAGGAAGGGGAGGGGCAGCCTCATGCTGGGCGCCCCAACCCCTTCCTGAACACGTCATTGGAGCGCCCGTCGCTCCGCACAACCGGGGCTCTGACAACGTACTTCCGCCGCAGCGTTTGCACACGCTGCGGTGGAAGAGACGCCGAAGGTGCGCCCAAGGCCTCTTGCGGCGCACCTTCGGTGTCTTGCGGAAGGAGCGCTATTTTAGGGCTCCTTCCAGGGCCTGAGACACTGCGGGTTGGGGCCGAGGAGTGCGGCTACCTCGGCCCCAATCCACAGCTTCCCGGGGCGGCCCACAGCTGCCCGTCTGCTTAGGCCCTAAGAGGGGATGCAGACGGTGCAAAGTGCCGTCTTGGAGGCAGGGAAGGGGAGGGGCAGCCGCACAGCAGCCGCCTCAACCCCTTCCCGAGGATGTCATCAGAGCACGCGCCGTTACACATGGCAAGTGCCCTGATGATGTCCTCCCGGTGTAGCCTCTGCACATGCTGCACCAGAAGAGACACAGAAGAGCCACATGGCAGCTCTTGATGTGCCCCTTCTGCCAGCTCCGAAAGGACTAGCATTTTAGCAGAAGGGAGGATTGGGGCCGAGGTGTGGGGCAGCCTCGGCCCCAATCCTCCACTTCCTAGGGTGGCCCACAGCCGCCCATCTGCATCCCCCCATTGTGTGAAAGAAGTTGTAGCATGGGTTTTTGTAGACTAGGGCTGCATCTACACAGCAGAAATAATCCGATTGGACACCATTTTAACTGGCTCAGTGCTATGGTGCAATGCTATGTACCACACGGTGCAGCACTATCAAATTCTGGGAACTGTAGTTTTGTAAGACATTTAGCCTTCTTTTTGAGAGCTCTAGTGCCACATCAAACTACAAGTCCCACAGTCCCATAGCATTGAGTCATGGCAGTTAAAGTGGTGTCAAACTGGATTATTTCTGTCATGTGGAAGGAGCTAATGTGTACTTCCGCAAAGCACCTGAGGAAGTAGATCAAGATTATGAAAGCCCATGCTACAACTTCTTTCACACAGTTAATCTCAAAGGTGCTACAAGATCCCTTGGCATACTGATATTCCAGATCAACATGGCTAATGGGGGTTGCAGACGTCCAGAAATAGTGCAAATTGAGTCCACTTTTAGGATTAGGGTTAGTGCTAGGGAATCATGGGAATTTTTTTTTCTGAGACACTGAGCCTTCTCTGTCAGAGAGCTCTGGTGCCACAATAAAATACATTTCCCATGATTCCTGAACCCTAACCCTAAAAGTGGACTCAATTTGCACTATTTCTGGCAGTCTGCAACCCCCTGTCTTTGAGTAGTAGAAAAGAGTTAGTGCATATGGTAAATGAGGCTTCCATGTCTCCATCCTCTCCTATATGTCCTATGGCTCCTTCCACCTCCAATGTAGTTGGGGACATTCATGGAAAAGTAGTATTTCATGGCAACCAAGTCCTTAGTATTGACATCAAATAATCTAAATCCAGCATATTCCAGGATTCCTGGCCCCTGAGATTCTGGTGTGAGCAAGCTAAGCAGTTAGGAGGGTCACATTTAAAAACAGAGAAGTGATACTGTTCCTATAATAGTTGTGCAAGCTTTTGTGTAACAATTTTGTGCAAGCTTTTCTTGCTGAAATTCTTTCTTCGACACAGTTATTAATGGTATAGGAACCACATACTCATTTTTCTATAGCTACCAACAGTATCCTATACACAGGGATTACTGGGACATGTAATTCCAGGATGGCTAATATCCAACATAATATAATCTGTATCAAATATAATATTTGAACACTATATTTCCAGGGTAGATTAGACAAATATATTTCCTTAGAAAACCAGATTTCCCAATGTTATGGATGCCTGGGAAGCCCTGGTGAAATATTCAATAATAATAATAATAATAATAATAATAATTTATTTCTATCCTGCACCTCTGCAGTGCAATCGAGGCAGCTTACAGTTTAAAATTCCATAATTACATATGTGTATCAATACCCTAACCCACCCACCCCTTAAAATAATATTAAACCAAAAAGGATTAAAATATACAGGTTAAAATACAATATATCAACATATCTCAACAGTCGCAGCAGCAAAATTCTATTCAATTCAGTTCAGTGATGGGATAAAGGGGGAGAAGAATAGCTGAAGTCATGGGGCTTCACGAAGGACAACACAATGAGAGCGAAAAAGAGGTCTCATTGAGAGATGGCTGAGACCTCCACACAGAAAATATCTGCTAAGTGTGAAAAAATATATAGGGTATGGCTCAGGACACAGTTGCGAAACATGCATCCTGTATGTGCCCTCCAACATCCCAAAGGCACCTCTCTAAACACTACTGAAATGTGGCTACAAATTGCACAGCTAAATTTCAGTGCCAATCAAAAAATAATAATAATACTCAACTATAAGTTGACCTCATGTATAAGTTGAGTGGAGGTTTGGGGGCCAAAATTATGGATTTTGATATTACCTGTGGATAAGTTGAGGGTAAAACTTAGGGGCATGCAACAAAGGATCTACAGGACGAGGCAAAGGAGAACAATGCCAAGGAACCTACAAAATTCCAGCAAGCATAACAGTTTGTAGTCATCCTAAAGGCTGGATGGATGAGAGAGTGGAGGGGGTGAGTGTCAGTGCTTCCAGGATGGATTACACTTTTGCCTTTAACCAGAGGATGATTCCTTTTTAATATATATATATATATATATATATATATATATATATGAGCTAAAGTACAGTATTTACATTGACCTATGGATAAGATAACTCAGGTTTTTGTGGTCAACTATTTGACTAATATTTCTAGACTTACACATCAGTATATATGGTAATTTAAAGCATGTTTTGCTTGAAATTATTCCACTCCCCTCTGTAATTGCTGTAAAAATTGGTCAGTGATGACTGCTGCTGAATTTTGGTGTGTGTGTGTGTGTGTGTGTGTGTGTGTGTGTGTGCATGGGGAGTTTGCTGGCCCTGGTGGATTGTGAGGAGGGCAAAATTGTCCATGCCAGCCCAATAAAGTTGCTAGCCCTTAGATTAAAGACTTACCAGATTGGAGGTGGGAGATCCCAGGCATAGAGGTAGCATTCCAATCTAGTTGCATTCCTGGTAATGTTGCTTAGGGCATGAGGCTTCTGTCATACTGCAGAATTAATGCAGTTTGACACAGTTTCATGTGTGTTGTGTTTGCTGTGTAGTTTCTTGTGGCACTACAGCACTCTGACAGGGAAGGCTAAATACCACATATACTCGACTATAAGTCGACCTCATGTATAAGTCGGGGGGGCAGATTTTGAGGCTAAAATTATGGATTTTGATATGACCCGTGTATAAGTCGAGGATAAAATTTAGGTGGATTTGACAAAGAATCTATTCTGTAGGAAGAAGCAAAGGAAAATGATGGCAAAGAACTTAACAAAATTCCAGCAGACATAACTCTTTCTGCTCCCTCTTAAGGCTGGATGGATGAGAGAGCAGGAGAGGGGGGTAAGTGCTTTCAGGACAGATTACACTTTTTCCTTTCACCAAAGGATGGTTCCTTCTCTATAAGAGTTAAAGTACAGTACATACATTGACCCATGGATAAGCCAACTCAGTTTTTTTGGGTCAATTTTTTGACTAAAATTTCTAGACTTCTACATGAGTATATACAGTATCTCACAAAACTACAAATCCTAGGATTCCATGGCATTGAGCCACAGCAGTTAAAGCAGTATCAAACTGCATTACCTCTGCAGTGTAGATGCAGCCACATAGGAAATAATTTTAAAAGTTTATTTTTTTTCTTTACAGCTGGATTACTAAACCAAACCTGGAGTTGAGCCTAAGAGTCTTTTATCTATCAGAGAGCTCTTACTGCCTCACCAAATTACAATGCAGCCTTGCCAGTCAAAATGGAATCATAGTGCTATAATTGTGCAGTGTGCAAAGGTCCTAAGGAAACAATTGGCAAAGAGTAGCTCAGGGTCCATATACAGCCCCCATATCTATGTTTGTGTTCTCTGATCCTCCTGTGCTTACCCACACCTCTGTATTTCCAGGATAATAAAGTAAATTGCTGTTTGAGGATGTGGCATCACCTTTAAACAGACTACAGAACTCACACAGGTTTAACACCCCAAATACCAATATTTCCAAACTAGAAGTGGCCATGAATATTTTTCTTAGGAGAAAGGGGTTGGCAGTCAGTGCTGTACTTCAAGAGGCCTTGGTTACGCTCTAGTTGCCCATCCCTGCAATAAGGAATGTGAGGTTTACTAGTTATTGCATCTCTTTGGCATTTCAAAGAGGGAAAATGAACACTTCTGAAATTGTTTTGTTTTAAATCTCAAACAATGGTATAGTTTCAAGAGCAGCTACTGTACTTATAGCACTAAAACACAATCTGTATCGTGAAAAATCTGTCCATAGCAGGAAAACAAGAAAAGAAAGCATGGAAAGAGAAAGAACTGCAGCCTTTTCTATTAAATTGTGCAAATAGCTTTTAGGTTCTGTTCTGTTACTGTTGAGGTGTCTGGGGTTTGTTCCGGAATAAGCATGCATAAGATTGGACTGTTTGTAGGATTTACTGAATGCAATGGAAACAAGAATTTCAGCCAAATGTTTAAAACTTTACATTATCTGTTCGCTACATTACAAATGAGACTGGAAGTGCATTGTTACTGCATCATTATTCTAATCCTGTGCTTCACCACTGTAATAAAAGAGTAGCCCTGCAATGTGACATATCAGCATATAATTGTATTAGTTGTTTGATATATGACTTTTTGTTAATTCTTACTACAAAATTAATAATAATAATAATAATAATAATAATAATAATAAAATTTATTTGTACCCTGCCCCTCTGCAATTGGGGCGGCTTCCAACATAAAAATACAATGCAATAAAATCGACCCTAAGCCCCAACCCTTCCAACCCTTAAAAAGTACACTAGTACTGTAAAGTAATCATTCCTGAGGTAGAGATATATTCAATAATTTATATTCTCACACAAGAAGTTTAAAATTTCATGAGTTATTATGCAAGGCCTTCATTTCAAACCAACCCAAACTTAAAGCCTTTTCAAATGTCAGCTGTTATTAATTACACTATACTGAGAGTGAAAACAACATTCTTTGATGAGGTATACCAATCCTTTCAAATACCTTAGCATAATTTCATAGCAATCATTGCATTCATGCCGCTTTTTTATTTATTACAAAAAGATAGCAAAAGTTATTAATGAGGGAGAACACACAAGGTAAGAGAGGCTGTGACAGTTTTCTTTTGCCTCGTGTTACTGGGAAGAGCAAGACTCTCTTCTTTCCTGTCCTCTCCTCTTGCTGAGTTAACTGAGTACAAAATTCTTTTACACTTTTCACTCAGTTTACTGCAAATGAAGTAAACTGAGGACAAAGGGGGAAAGTAGAAGGAAAAGAAGGAAATTAGGACATTTTATAAGCAGTGGAAGAAGTGGGATGGCAGAGGATTAACCAGGAATGTCCCTCCCAAATTGGGACAGTTGGGGGTATGCTAGAAATGTTTATGCGTGGGGGGGGGGGAACAGTAGATTGTTGCTAGCTTGCTGATTTCCTTCATTAATGTTATAATGTATTTAGGGCTTTGTGTAATTAAATGTCACTATCAGTCTCTGGGCACCCTATTCTATCAATTGACTGAGAATTCTGGCAGTTATTCTACTGAGCTTGTCATGCAGAAGTGACTCTGATCAAGACCTCTGCGATGCATATAAGAGCTCTCAAAATCAACTGATTTCCTCACTTCTACATGATGCCCACATTTATACAATTGTTTAAACGATGCCTAGTCAGAAACCTAAGAGGAGGGAGAAATGTGGAGAGAAGACCTGTAATAACTGTAATGAAAGATGGGCTGTCAACGCGGCATTGAAGCATAAAATGTGTGTGCTGCCTTCTTTAATAAAAGCTCTTTCTATTTCAGCTGCTGTGTGCTTTCAATACTGAAGCCTTGTACTTGACTTACGACAAGAGCAGATGCCAGTCATCTAATAAGACTTACATTTCACTCTGTTTTTCATCTTCAGCTTCTTAAAGGACCTCAGCAGAGATAGTCACACTGGCTTCCCTGTGGTGGTGAATTTAAAAACAAAATACCTCCATGAATTGTTTCAGGCTTTAATTAATTGTTAGGAGATCAGAATATTAGAATTGTTAATTGGCATTTGGAAGAAGAGTGACAAGGCAATGGCCATAATCTAGTGCATAATTATGCATGCTTAGTATCACCAATGAGGCTGAAAGTGGACAGGCAAAAGCTCTATGGAAGAAAGCAGTTCCAATATGGAGCAGAGAAGTGGGGAAGAGGGAGTTACCTAGCCTTTTCCCTGCTTCTCTACTCCAAATGAGCTCTGTGGTCCCTTGTTTCCCATTTTTTAAAAAACTGCAATATTTATCATAATTTATAGAAGGTCATAATATGAGTGTGAACCTTTAACTTGTTTCCAACCTATGGTGATCGTAGAGTTTTCTTGGCAAGATTTGTTCAGAGGGGTTTGCCATTGCCTTTCTCTGAAGCTGAGAGTGTTGTGATTTTTCCACAGTCATGCAACAAGCTTCCATGGCCTAGCAGGGGTATGAACACTGGTCTCCCA
Source organism: Phrynosoma blainvillii (assembly GCA_026167975.1). Taxonomy (NCBI): domain Eukaryota; kingdom Metazoa; phylum Chordata; class Lepidosauria; order Squamata; family Phrynosomatidae; genus Phrynosoma; species Phrynosoma blainvillii. Next base: position 118,366,375 of record JANUYF010000003.1, read on the forward strand.
GATTCCTTTTCTAGTTCAACATTCAAACATTATACTATGCTGGCCTTCTGCACTAAATGCTATGTTGTTGTGCACTTTCAAGCCATTTCCAACCTGTGGAGACCATATCACAGTTTTCTTGGCAAGATTTGTTCAGATGAGGTTTGTATCTGCCTTTCTCTGAGACTGAGAGAGTGTGACTTGCCCAACGTCACCTATTGGGTTTTCATGACTGAGCAGGGACTAAAACTTTGGATCCAGAGTCATAGTCCCACACTCAAACCACTATGCCACGCTGGCTCTACTAAACACCATACAGATTTTATTTTTAAAAACAAGTCTTTACCCACAGGTATATAAATCTAGGGTACCTTTTAGACATATATATACCACATAACTCTTTTAACTGCTGCTGTTCCATCCTATGGCAATTTGGTTTTGCAGTTTTATGAGGTATTTAGAATTCCCTGTCAGAGAGCTCTAGTGCCAAACTAAATATCTTGGGATTTCACAGCCCTGGCAGTTAAATCGGAATCATTCTGCTGTAATCGTATAGTCTAAAGGGGTCCTATATTTATATCTATACATATATACATATAGATAGGTAGATAGATAGATATGACAAAAGAGTGAAGCACTGGAGGGGAAGTGGGGAGAAAAGAGACAAAATGGGATGCTGCAGCTTTCTAAGTGGCATCTATATTTCTCCCTACTTGTTAGATTTTCTTGAAAGCTGCTCAGATCTTTTTCTAGAGCAATAAACATATATTTTGAAACAAGCGCTTTTGGTACTGGGAAAGATGTGTATTTCAGCTCCAGCATAACTGTGGGGGGTTGCAGACTGCTAGAAATAGTGCAAATTGAGTCCACTTTTAGGGTTAGGGTTGGTGCTAGGGAATCATGGGATTTTTTTTCTGAGACATTGAGCCTTCTCTGTCAGAGAGCTCTGGTGCTACAATAAAATACAGTTCCCATGATTCCCTAACCCTAACCCTAAAAGTGGACTCAATTTGCACTATTTCTGGCAGTCTGCAACCCCCCTGTGTGTATTGGAGGGGGGGGGATCTAACCAAGTACCTTCTGTTGGGTTTTTTATTTAACAAACACTGTAGTTAACATTTGCTTGCCTAGTCCTCTATAAGGCTTATTATTCTTTTGATAGCAGCATCAGATATATGTGTCTTGCTGCTGAACACATGCTGATTAATAATGCTTGTCACCATATGAAAGTGCTAAAATAAATCAAGCAACCTGGCAATTCTTTCAGGGTTAGCGTAGACTGTACAGAGACTTGGACTGGGGAGACCCAAATTCAAACCTGCATTCAAACATGAAGCTCACAGGGCAATCTAGGGCCAAGTAATTATCTATTAATATAACCTACTTCATAGCATTATTATCAAGATAAAATGAGGAGGCATCATGTTACAATGAGTCCTGTGGAGAAAAGACAATGAAGTAAATGAATACATAGAGTTTGGACTAGAGACCAGAGTTTCAATCCCTGCTTGACCATGGAAACCCATTGGGTGACCTTGGACAAGTCCTACTCTCTCAGTTTCAGAGGAAGGCAATGTACCATCACCACCACCACCCCTGAAGAAATTTTGCCAAGAAAACTCCATGATATTAGAGCCTTTGGGTTGCCATAAGTCAGAAACAGCCTGAAGGCACACAACAACAACAACAAACTTTTAAAGCATGGCTATAATGTAGGTGGCCCCCAAATACTACCTTAATATAGAACACCCTTCCTCCACCTGGTATACTCCAAACATGGTGATGGATAATTCGCAATACCACAACCAACATGGCTAGTCATTGGAGGTAATGGGAGTTACAATCCTATGTCAAGAAAAATGCAGGATATACAGTAAATAAAATAAAAATACATAAATATTCCAACTAAACCAAAACAATATTCAACCAACACCACTAGTTGTCACATACAGCCCTCAACTAAGAGCATTCAAACATACCATCAACAACCTGCAGTCATTAGATCTGACATTAGAAATGGCAATATGCCCAAAACCGCTGCAGAGCTTATTAACCTTCCTGGGCATACAATACAAGAAAAAGTTGCAGTTCTCAAATAAGAAAACTGCAAAGAAAAACTATTATATTTCTATTATATTATATCCCACTCTCACAACTGTACAGATATGCTAAATAACCTGAGGCTTTAATATCACTTGTATTGCATCTGACAAAGTGGACTGATATCCAAGAAAGCTCATGCAAAAATATAAATCAGTCTAAAGATGCTGCTAGATTTTTTTTTCTCTCTCTCTCCCCCTTTTTTCATTTTTATCCTGCAACAGACTACCATGGCAACTTCTTTGAAAGTAATCCTATGTGAGAAAATGCTCTGTGTGAAATAAAAAGCATTCTGAGGTTGGGAAGGCAAGGAATTCCACATTTGTCTACCTAAGTCTAAGAACAAGATGGTTCACTCCCAATATGCATACAATAGCCAACTGGGCAAGGATATTTCTTCAACAGTGATGAGCAGAGAGCATTTTGCACAACACTTTGAAGGCAGTAGGCTACCTTAAAGAATACAAGGCCCAAAAGCTTTGTCTTCTTAATAGAGAAGATATTACCTTCCGTTGTCTCCCTCCATTTATCACCTCAGGTGACTGTCTCACTTTGCCTAATGGTAGAGCCAGTCCTGAAGCTTCATTTGCTTGTTTTGTGTCCACAGAATTTTGTATCAAGATGTTTACAGAGTACAGTTCCATCCTTGTGGCTGAACAAAAATTTAAATTCATTATTTCCCAGTTCATCTGCCTCTGTTCTGTTCAAGTGAACCATAGTGACTGGAGAGACCTTTCTGCCTGGGGGATTCTGGGAGTTGTAATCCAAACAAGCTCTGCATCCCTCAATGGAAAAGCCTGTTAACAACAACAACAGCAACAGCAACAACAACAACAACAACCTGCTTCTTCCCATGAATCAAGGCAGATGACAAAAACAATTAACAAATTACAACATCAGTTAAAACTGATGGCACAGCCCTGGTGGCTCAGTGGTTAAATGTCTGTACTGCAGCCACTCACTCATAAACCACAAGGTTGCGAGTTCAATACTAGCCAGGGCTCAGGCTAGACTCAGGTCTGCATCCTTCCGAGGTTCCTAAAATGAGTACCCAACTGTTTGGGGGCAATGAGCTTACAGTTGTAAACCGCTTAGACACCGCATAGCGCAGTATGAAGCGGTATATAAATGAAGCTGCTTTGCTTTGCTTTACTTTGGACGTTATCACATGGGACCTATAGCAGTCCCATCCCCGTCGCATCCCTGTCCCATTGCGGTTCCTTTTCAATCAAGAACTTACCGGCATACAGAAAGCAGCATCATTCCGGTATCATTCTGGTCGCGGCAAAATGTAATTCCCAAAGAAACCGGCATTCAAAAGAACGGGGATGATGCCGGGTGATGCCGCAATGGGACGGGGATGCGACGGGGATGGGTGCGACATCGTGTGAAGACACGGGGAAAGGAAGCGCAATGGGACGGGGATGCGACGGGGATGGGACTGCTTTAGACCCCATGTGATAACGTCCTAAAACACATTGGTTAAAACACACATCAATTTAAAAGGACAAATGAGTTGTGCACATATTAAAACAATCCACATCTAAAATTCGTCATTTAAAATTCACAATTTATGTCCCCAGATGTATTCTTTTTTTGTTTCATTATTTCATACATATTATAGGGCTCTTGCTATAGAAACAGAAGCAAGGTCAGGACTTGCCTCAAATTAAGCTTTGTTTTGATCTCAGTGGTTCCTGTCATAACAGCTTTATATGTGATTTTGCTGGTTCCAGGATTGGCCAGGTGAGAAAAGGAGGCAATGGCAGCAGAGGAAGGTGAGGAATCCATGGCCACTGCCACCAGTGCCACCAGCACTTCTCTTTCCTGGCCCAGGCAGCAGCAGACCCTGAAGGAGTTGCTGGGAGGCAGCAAGTGTGAGCAACTGCCCCACCAGATATTCACTCCTCTCTGAGTCACCCAGTAGTGGAAGAATTCAAAGATATAGCCGTGCTAGTCTGTAGAATCAGTATGTAGAGAGATCTTGTAGCACCTTTAATATTAACTGAAAGAAATAAATTGGCAGCATGAGCTTTCATAGACTTCAGTCTACTTCCTCAAATGCATGCAGTCTACAAATGCTCATGCTGTCAGTTTCTTTCTTTTAGGGCCTTTGCAGACTGCCAGAAATAGTGCAAATTGAGTCCACTTTAACTGCCCTGACTCAGTGCTAGGGAATCATGGGACCTGTAGTTTATTGTGGCACCAGAGCTCTCTGACAGAGAAGGCTCAATGTCTCAGAAAAAAAAATACAATTCCCATGATTCCCTAGCACTGAGCCAGGGCAGTTAAAGTGGACTCAATTTGCACTATTTCTAGCAGTCTGCAAAGGCCCTTAGTTTAGTCTCAAAGGTGCTACAAGATCTCTCTACAAACTGAATCACCCAGTGTCACCCAGCACGGTCCGTACCCCTTGCACCCTCCTAGTGATGCCCCTGGTTTTCAGAACCATAGTCCAGCAGTCAAACCATTACACTACACTGGCTTTGAGCAAACCAACAACAACAACCCAACCTCCTCAGAGGCTTTAAAAGAGGTGGGATTTACTTTTTAGGAATCTCCCAGAGCATGTCTAATTAGGATTGCTAAGAGGTTTCTTAAGAATGTATTCCCACCCCCCCACCCCCATCTATTTTGGCATGCAGCACAATTTGACAAGATAACTTCACAACACAAGCTTAAATTTAAACCTATTTGGTGACACTGGAGTCAAAAGAATTAAATTGGGTTTAGTACAAGTATTCTATCATAACTGGGTTGTGCATAACTACAAAGCATTTCTTGTAAGGTTTTGAAGATTATATATATATATATATATATATATGTTTAAAAAGCCTTATTCAGCACTATCAAAAGCACTTCCAATTAGATTTTATTACAGAAAAGGAGCTCAGATAAAAATTTGTAATCTCCCATTTCCTTCCTAAATATAGATCGAGAAAATGAAATGAAACAGGCTGCAGTGAAATAATAAAATAACCCATGGAAGAGAAATAAAAAGCCACATCAACAGTCTGATCTTACATGTATTTGCTCAGAGGCAAGTCCTGCTGAGATTGACAGCATTTACTCTCAAACAAGTGTGTGTAGGGTTACTGTTTGCTGTAGCAATCGTAAGTCTGTTTATGAAGGAGTAAGTTCCACTGAATTTTCTGGCCTCACTTCTGGGTAAACATTCAGTATAATGTAGCTGAACCTGAAAACAGTTACTGAGCCAAAGCAACTATCTGGAGTTCCAAACAATGTCAAATTCAGAAAGACACACACACCTTTAGGACATTATCACACGGGGACAAATCTGCTGGTTAATCCACACAAAATCCAGACAGAAACTGGATTCGTGCCCCGTGTTTTCACACGACGTCGTACAGAAACTGGACAGAGAGTGGACAGAAACTGGTGTTAACCGTGATCTTTTGAAATCTGGTTGTTTGGAGGAAATGCAAATGCGCAATTAAGGTAATTGCGAATTTACCATAATGTGATCGCCAAATGTGCATTGGGGAGCATTTCCCTGCCGTTGCCATGGTTCCAGCGAGCATTCCTCTATCTGCGCATGTGCAAGAGGCTCATTTCTACTACATTTACGGGCTATTTTCGTTTGTGTGTGGACGTTCAATGCACTTACTGTAAATTCGCAATTAAGGTAATGATGTTTGCGGAAACAAGGTTTATTTCCCGTTTATTTTCAGGATGCCTCATTTCCACTTTATTTTCGCTTTCTGGCCCACGTGTGATAACGTCCATAGTTATAGTGGTATGAGTCCATTCTAGCTGCTACGGCAACATCCAGGGGAATCTTGGGATTTGCAGTTTAGGGATGGGTTTTCAGAGAATTCAGAATTCTCAGCCAAAGAGTTCTAGTGTCTCTGACCAAACTATAAACCCCAGGATTCCATATGATACTACTATAACTGTTAAAGTAGAATCTCCCTTATGTTTATGTGCTAAGAGAGATAGCATAAAGTCTAGTACAAAACAGGCTTGGGCTGTCATTCTAAATACACTATACCAACAGCAGATACTATATCCTAAATAACACATGGAATATCAGTACAATAAATGTATGAAATAGTGCAGCATGCATATTTTACGATGAAGCAAAATCTACGTAGATACACAGTCAGGGAGCAAACCTTTCTGTTTTAAAGCAGATGTTGAGAAAGTGGAGTCTTGGTCTGTGCATAGCTCTGGAACCATATTTTTGGTTCCCTGAAGATCCCTGCTAGTTTCCTAAAACTTCTCAACCACTTATTTAAAAAGAACTGGTAGGATTTTGGGGTAATTTTCACTTGAAACGTCAGAGAAAGCCTCCAAAATGAATGGAAATGCACAAAACAGTGGTTATTTAATATGTTTAATTGATATCTAGTCCACTGGACTATTGGATTTAGCCTTCAATCCAATACACATTTACACGGATGTAAACACCACTGATTTTATGTATAAATAAACTAGGAAGATTATCACACACAGTGTGATGGAAGTGTGGTGTTAGTGTCTCTTCCTCCCCCTTTTCTCCTTCCCCCCCTTGTAGTCCTCTTAATCCCCCTCCACCTGTTTTTCTTGCTATTTCAGAGCTCTGCAGCCTCAAATTAAGTTTTTAAAAAATTCTTCTGGAAATGTCAGAAGAACATCGGATCATGGTTTTTACATGTGGTGGACATGTCCTGTGATCAAAAAATTCTGGAAACAACTTCAAGGGACAATATGCAAAATCCTTAAAATATCATACAAACTAGAAATATATTTACTCAACATGATTCACAAAATCCAGGTACAAGATAGAAGCAAATACTGGAGAATAATTTTATATATGATCTCTTTGGCCAGACTACTTCTAGCCCCCAAATGGAAAACTACAGAGATACCCTGGATGTTCAAAATCTGAAAAAGAATGGCAGATTTTTATAGAATATTGTAAAGATAAATGGAGTTATTAGAAACAAAACAAAGCTGCTTAGCGCAAAGAAAAAACCCCCATAAAATTAGGAAACAACTTCTTAAGAGAGTCAATAAAAATCAAGGAGAATTTGAAGAAACATTAGAATTACTATAAAGAGAAGTGGGGGGGGGGAGTGAAGAAATTCTTACACCAACTAGACAGTGTGAGGGGAAGGTGAACGAAGTTACAACATATTTATATGACAAAAATATATGTAGACATTTTTTTCAGGTATACGCAACAGTAGTATAAGTTAAGTAGGGGGGAAGGGGAGGGGATAGGAAAAGGAACTAATGAATGTAACGAGTACTTGTAAAAACACTGTCTTACAGTTTTAAAATAAATAAATAAATAAATAAAAATTTAGGATTAAATTGCACCTGCAGAGACCTGGAATTATGCAAAAAAAAAAAAAAAGTTGGGGAAAAATATCCCCCGAGGCATGCTGGGTAGGACAGGGTTGAAGGAGAGGGCAGGAAAGGAGCACAATGGGGACATCAGTCTCGGTTGCTCAAATGACAAGAGGTGTGATGGTGGCTGCATAAAAAGTGGCATGTTCCCATTTTAATTTAATAGCATGACCGCATTGGGAAAGGGGCTGGTGTGATAATCTTCTTGGTTTTGTTTATAAAAACATTATAGAAAGTTGTAGTGTAGCTCTTTTCCTATGTTAAAAATAGTAGCTATTTTTTGTAATCTACTGAAATACAAGTTAAATATTTAAAAATTAATCCAAGCAGATAAAAGAACATAACTAGAAGAGACAGAGGAATCAAATACTTAGAGGAAGGAAAAAGAGAAATCAAATAAAACTGATCATTCTACTCAAATGAAACTAATCAGTCACACAGTGCTCCCAATATAATCATCACTATGCTTATCTTTAAAACCTAACTAGTCTTGATAGAAACACATATTCAAAATCTAATGTAATCTAATCTAACAGGCACTCTTTTTGCAGCACCCATGAGACCAATGTAGATTTGCAAGGAATCATTTTATTGAAAAAATATTGTAAGGGTTTAACATAAGTAAGTGCAACTTTCTTTCTTAGTATCAAATGATTTCTAATAATTCACAGCATGACTGTATATTGAATCCAAATTTTTTAGCAAATCTATTTAGCCCAGTGTTAAAAAAAAACCCCACACACTTAAAATGAATGTAGGATTGAGTGCCATGCAAATCTATTCACTGATTTTTGAAGACGCTGTATTGGCATTAGGGAGAAAAAATGAAGAGAGAGAAAAGAGGCCTTGGCAAAATATGTTGAAACATGAAATAATGTGCATTGTGTATAAAATAATACAATAAACAGTTGTTTGGTGCATAAACTGATGAGCCAAGTAATAGCTACATGAACAGGATAAGCTAATAAAAGAATCTCACAATACCTTCCACCTGTACTCCCCATAGATATTTTTCGGGCTTTCCGGATCAGTTACCTACAGCAGTCTCAATCCCATTGCAAATCAATGACAAATAAGCTAAAGTATAAGGCTTCTTATCAAGTGGGATTTCCTGAGGCTTCTGAGATTTCAATAGTTAAATATTTGATCTTGCCAGTAATAACCTATTTGGAATGACTCTGTTAGAAGTTAAACCCACCTCCAAAGAGGATAATAACAATAACAATAACAATAACAATAACAATAATAATAATAATAATTATAATTTCTATCCCACCCTTCTGCCGAAGCAATTTGGGGCGGCTTACAACAATAAAATCTCACAATAACCCATCCCACCCCAAACCCACCCTCCCCTTAAAACAGTATTAAACATCTTAACATTAAAACAATTAACACAATAAAACAATTATAATAGTTTACACAATAATTATTAAAAAGCCAGGCTAACAGGCAGCCCGCAAGCACTAAATAGCATGGCTAGATGTTGCAGCAGGTGGGGGGAGATCTATTCCCACACATCACTTTTGAGGTGTTTCTGTAGTACATATTATAATGTGCTAATGGATTTTGTCATGACAGTGGTGAAGCTGCATGCAAACTCTGATTGAACCAAGATAACAATGAATGGCTAGGTGGACAGGATCAGTGCAAATCATTGTGCTGCCTGAAGTGAAGCAATAAATAGCAACTCAACCACTGGTGCTCCCCATGGCACTATCTTTCTGTGGTGGTGGGATTGCATGCTTCTGTGAGGCAAGAGACTATGCTGCTCGTAGGGTCTCCCATGTCAGACAGGTTTTTGCTGAGGAGCCAGAACAAATGTGCCAAAAAGCTTCTGGGCAGCAGCAGTAGTGTGTGTGTGTGTGAGAGAGAGAGAGAGAGAGAGTGAATGACACTGGCAGAGCATCTCTCAGAGACAACGACAGTGGCACCATAACTAACACTTGTTAGTACTGTGCAGAAGGAGGCACAATAAGCCATCTTTGAATATTTTTTTTACCATGAAAACCCTATGACGAAACAGTCCAAAATGAAACAAGAGATAGTGTTAGAAGATGGCACTCCCAGGTCGGATGGCACTCATTGAGGTAATGGGATACAGCAGAGGACATCTATAAGTAGCACTATGGCTAATGACACAACTGGACTCAAGCTGAAAGGAAGCTAAGCTGCTGAAGTGCACATAGGTGAAAGGAAAGTTCAAAGCTGCACAACACATATTATGGGAACACAGAATAAGAAAAGCATGAATGAAGGGATGCTAGACATAGGAATGTATAAACATTGCAATACTTGAGGTGAATGAGCTAATGTGGAGAGGAATGGGACACTTTGAGTCAGATAATTACATAGTATTTTACTCAGGAAATCAAAATCTAAGAAGACATCAGGTGGCATCAATAGTGAGGAGAAATGTCATAAAAGCAGTCAAAGGATATAATGCAAAGTCTGACCAAATAATATCAATAAGACTTCAGGAAAATCCCATCAATATAACCATATAATGAAGTGTGTGCTCCAACTACAGAGACTGAAGAATAAGAAATTGAAAGATTCTGTGCTGGGGACCAGGAGGAGACTGAACAAACATCAAAACAGGACTTCTTGTTAATTGTAGGCAAGTTGAATGCAAAAGTGGAAAGCAAAGTAGAATTAAAGATTGTGGGAAAACTTGGCTTAGGGTCAAGAAATGAAGTAGGAGAGTGAGTATCTGAATTTTATCAGTGCAATTGGATGTTCATCACAAATATATTTTTAGGTCCTGCAAATTCAGGCCCATAACCTCCCTGATTGAGTCTATCCATCTGGTGTGAGCTTTTCCAATCTTTCTGCTACACTCTACGTTTCCTAGCTTTATTGTCTTTTCTAATGAGTTGTGCCTTCTCATTTTATGGCTTCAGTTTGATCATCTTGGCTTTCAATGAGTAGTAGTAGTAAAATTTTATTCGGTCATTGACCAGCAAAATCAAAAATCATTAGTACAAAGGTACAAAAGTCTCAATAAAAGTACAAAGTCACAATAAAAATAGGTCAATTCCTAAACATGATTGTAAGACATTAAAAATAAAATAAGGTGAAATAAAGTTCGTAATATCTTAGAATATTAATTAGTTCAAAACCAGTGTCTTCCACTGTTTCTCCAGGGATTCTGTTGCTTCTCTTCAGACTATACAAGGTATACAAAATTATCCTTGATAATTCCCAGTGCTCTTATATGAAGGCTTTATATCCACAGTATACCTAGATTAGAAACATAGACAGACTGAAGCGATGACCTCGACGGAAAACAACGATTTCCGGCCATAATAATACCAATCTGTATTGACAACTTTGGGGACTCAGCGTACCTAGGGTCAGAATCATTACTTCCTAAGTTCTATCCCTGGTATTGCCAATTAACAAAATTACAATTTTACAAACTTACTCATGTTAATTGCCATTAACCATTTGGGGTCAAAGTTTACATACGATATAACAAAACTTTGCTACTTTAAGTACCACCTCAGGTACCTGGTTATTTAGTAAATTACGGATGTAAAAAGCATCAGAGTGACCAGGGTATTTTTCTAACAGAGGAGTAATCAACTGGAGACGGATATCTTTGTAAAATTGACAATATAAAAGGACATGCTCAATAGATTCAATTGCACCCGTATCACATGGGCAGAGACGGGATTTATAGGGCACTTTTTTAAACCTGCCTTCCAATACTGCTGTAGGTAAGGCATTGAACCGAGCCAACGAGAAGGCTCTCCTGAATTTAGGCAATGTGATTTGTGACAGATACGCAACTGGTGAAGTAACCCGAATTTGTTTATTGACTGTGATATATTTTGGGAAGGCAGCAGTTTCCAACTGGCCTTCGATGTCTAACAGTCTTTGTTTAATAATCATTTTTGCTTGATCTAAGTTTAATTTCAGAATGGTATCCCTGGTGGCCAATTGTGGCCAATTTCTTATTAATTTCTACTTCCCAGGAGAACTTATAGGTATCTGCCAAGACAAACTTAATCAGCCCTCTAGGGTTTTTATTCAGTTTGAGCCAGTATGTGCAGATGTTGATCCACATGCTGGTCTCGAGCTTACTAACTCCTGCTTCCCTTCTGATAACTGCATTTGGCACACAGCAAGGTACTTGAAATATTTTCCTTAGGAACTTAGATTGGATTTGTTCTAACAAGGTAGGGTCTTTATAAGGTCCTATTTGAACTCCGTAGAGTAACTGTGATTTGACTTTTGCCGAAAAAAGTTTGATTGCAGCTGGAATATACTGGGCTCCCTTGGTAAAGAAGTACTTTTGAATGGCATTTGCCGATCTCTGGGCATTCCTAGTAACATAGTCCAGGTGAGCTTTTCTGCTCCCTGTAGACTGAAAGACAATACCGAGGTATTTAAAAATTTTGACCTGTTCAATAGAATGATTCCCTAGCCTCCATTTCCTTATTTTTGGGCGTTTGGCAAAAGAAAGTATTTTGGTTTTGGTGTAATTTATTGTTAAGTTTTCTTCCGCACAGTAGAGCGCTAAAGACTTTAAGTCTCTTTTGAGGCCGACTGGAGTCAGGGATAAGATTGCTGCATCATCAGCATACAATAATACATTAATGTGTCTGTTGGCTATTTTGGGTGGATGGTAAGAAGAGTTACTCAGGAATGAAATTAGTGAGTTTATATAGTAGTTGAATAAAGTTGGTGCCAAGACACATCCCTGCCTGACTCCGTTCTGGACTTTTACTTCTTTGGATACATGACCTTGGAAACTACACCTAACCCTCAAGCGGTTGTTTTCATGCAACTTGACGAGCAATAAGAGAAGGCGTTTATCAATTGTGCTATTCATTAATTTATCCCACAATTTAGCTCTGGGGACGGTGTCAAAAGCCAGTTTGAAATCTATGAATGCTACATACAGTGGTTGGCCTTTATTGGAGTATTTCTCTACCAGATGTTGTAGTACCAACGCATGATCGAGTGTTGACCTATCCGCCCTAAATCCTGCCTGCTCATCCTTCATAATTTCCTCTGACTCAAGCCAGTCCATTAACTTGGCTTGCAGATGTTTTGCATACATTTTGCTAATCTGGCTGAGGAGACTAATAGGTCTAAAATTTGTTGGGTCATTTCTTTTACCTTTTTTGTATATTGGTATTATGATTGCTAGACCCCAGTCAGATGGTATGTTCCCTGATCGATCGATGGCAGTGAAGAGCGTGGATAATGCAGGTATCCACCAATTCAGATCGTTTTTAAGCATCTCACAGGTAATAAGGTCAGCGCCAGGAGCCTTTGCTGATTTAAGTTGAGTTATCAAACTCTTGATTTCTGAGTGTGAGACTGGGGGCCAGAAAGGTAAGGTGGTAGCTTCCAACTTAAGTCCTATTTGTGATTCCTCGGTGTTTTCATATAGATCAGCAAAATGATTCTCCCAAGTACTAGCTGGAATCTGGAACATGGGGTTTTGTACATTTTTGGGGAAGGATGGGGCAACCTCTTTCCAGAACAGAGTGGGATTATTTGTGCTGGTTGCTGTTATTAGCCTTTCCCAGGAAGCTTGCATAGCATACCTTTTCTTTTGTCTAAGCAATTGTTTATATTTTTTCTTTTGATTCAAAAGGTCTAGCACAGAACATTGTGAGGGATTAAGTTTGTATTGTTTGAAGAGTTCTTTCAGTACTGTCCAAGCCTCTCTACATTCTGCGTCAAACCAACTTCCCTGGTTATTTGGTTTATATCTGTTGGTGGTATTTTTAGGTGCAGATAAAAATGATCGTATTAAGCTTGTTAAGTTGTTAAAGCTTGACAGTATGTTGGAATCTACTCTTCCATCCACTATTTTATTGTAGAGGGTTCTCACTTCATCACTGCCAAGGAATTTGGTAAGGGCCTCAGATAAATGTGGAGACCATTTAGCCCGTGTGGTACAGATTTCAACAGGCAGGGCCGAATTTTGGGATACTGACAAGAACAAGCTATCAAAAGGCTTTAAACATAATAACACAGGAAAGTGATCACTTTCGGGCCGATCAACAATAGAAATTTTGTATACAAATGGGGCTAGATCATGTGATATCCCTATATAATCCAGTACTGAGGGTCTGTTGCCCGTCCAGTGAGTGTATTCTGCTGGGTGGTCGTCATTTGTGGACCCATTCAAAATAACCAGATTTAATTCCTCAAAGGTTTTTGCTAAGCACAACCCTCTAAAGTCGCAAGCTGTATCCCTAGACTGGCGGCGCAAGAATGGATGTGTAATTATAGATGGTAGAAATTGACAGTTAAATTTAGAAAAGAGAGTGGCGTCATCTGTTCCAATTCTTGCGTTACAATCTCCCGCCAGTATAAGGTAAGCTGCCGGTGAGGTGATGATGGTGTTTTTGACAAAACCTTTCAGTTTGTCCCAGACTTCTTTTATCTTAGTATGTCCTTGCAAGGGTGGTATGTAGACATTGATCAGGCACAAAAAACAGTACTTAAATTGCAACGGAATTGCTATGGCAAGTTGGTCTAAGATGGAGATTTTGCATATCTGTGTTTGTAGCGAGGTAGATATTAATACACCTAGACCTCCACAGAGCCTACCATGGCCTTTACCTGGCACTGCGTCCAAAACAATTGATTTATAGCCCTCGACATGCAGCTCTTCTGCTAACCAAGTTTCTTGAAGCAGGATGACGTCATGTCTAGAGATGAAAGACATGAAAGAGGGATCTCTACTTCTGGCTTTCCATCTGGCAATGTTCCAAGAGATTAAAGTTAATGGAGTAATGGATAACGATGTTGATTGTCAAGCATTGGGAGTCAGTAGGGGTGTTAGTGTTGTTGCTCCTTGTAGATTATTTAAGTAGGCTTCCTTCTCTCTCTGTTCCCCAAATTCAGTGTTGACATTTCGGGGGTTGTAAGTCCATATGTTTGTGTTAGTAGTTATATTGATATCTTTTACTCCTTCCTTTGAAGTATTCCAAGGGTCTATAGATACTTCACCTGAATTGCCAAACTGCTTGTTTGGTTTTCTGTTGAGTTGATTATCTGAAGGCATAAGCTGCCCAGTTGGACTTGATCTTCTCCTTTTTTTGTTTGTGTGAGTTGCTGGGGATCCAGATGATGGCAATGGTGTTAAAGGTTTATCAAGAAGATCCAGCTTACATTTGGGGGACAGATGTATTAATGGAGTCATATTATCAGATGCGCAAGGCAAAGAATGTCTGGGAGTCATATGCATTAGCGGTATCAGAGGTTCCTCAAAGCAGCTTTCAATGAGATTTCAGGCTTGATTTGTTCAAGGACCCATTTGTTTGCCTTTTTGGCTGTCCACAATATTCTCAGCACTCTTCTCCAGCACTGGATCTCAGAAGAGTTGATTTTCTTCTTATCTGCTTTTAAAAAAATTTTTTGTTATGTTATACATTTATAAAAAACACATCATAAATCTTACATAAAACAAATCAACAAATCAACACACAACACATAACTAATTATTATTGTTGTCAACTAAGTGGCATTTTACAATTTCTCCTTTCAGCTATTCAATAAAATTCTAAGTATTCATATATTGCTTTTATGTAAACAGTTCAAGGCCCGAGTGCTGCATGATGGGGTGAGCTCCCATCACTAGTCCCAGCTTCTGCCAACCTAGCAGTTCAAAAGCATGCAAAAGCAAGTAGATAAATAGATACCACTTTTCAGTGAGAAAGTAAGCAGCGTTCTGTGCAGTCACGCTGGCCATATGATCACAGAGTAGTCTCTGACAATGCTGGCTCTTCGGCTTAGTAATGGAGATGAGCATTACCCCCTACGGTTGGACATGACTTGACAACCTTGTCAACGGGGAATACCTTTACCTTTTTAATTGTATTATTCAAATTATATTTTCACTTAGAAATTAAAGCAATAAAAAGAGATACGCCACTTAGATTACCCATATACAAGATAATACAATAACATCCAAACAATGATACCTTTATTGGGCCAACCAAAATGCACAATTGTATGTTGCAAGCTTTCAAAGTCACACTGGCTTCTTCATCAGGCAAACAGGAGAAAAAAATTGAAGATGTTAGTCTTGGGCCTGCATTTTCTGTTTCTGATCTCAGTTCAGATGTTAGGGGAGGGCTATCTGCAGGCTGGCTCCTCTCCCTTTGGCAATGCGGATGCTGGAAAATTTTGCAAGCCAAGGAAATTTAATGTCCATTTGCAATCCAAAGAAGATGTTTCCTTGGAATCCAACATGTCTCTTTCTTTTGTGAAGCCTCAGGCTCCTATGCAGATAGAGAACGCTGAATTTCTCAAGAAGTCTTCATGTTTTGCATCAGGAAAACTTTAGGTGATGTAGGGGTAAAGCATATACAAGATAAATTAACTTCCTTACCTAACTATATACTCCTTTATTCTTGATTACCATATTCTTGATTTCTTCATCTTTATAATAGTAAATTACTTTCCTGTATTATCAAATTGTTCACCTTTTATATCTCTTATTCCAAAAAGAGGGGGGGGGGAACCTATATTATGTCCTTCCTTAACAAAACTTCATTATAGTCATTATTTATCAATTAATCCATCATAAACTTTCAAGACTTGGCCATTTTCTGATCCAATGATTTCTTATTAATTTCCAGTCTTCTTCAACTTTGTTACTTTCTTGATCTCTTAGCAAGGAGGTTAATATATCTAAATGCATCATTTCTTTCAGCTTTATTAACCATTCTTTAGTCTCTGGAATTGTTACTTTTTTCCACTGGGCTGCATAAAATATTCTTGCCGCAGTTACCATGTATAATATTATTTTCTCATGTTTTCTTCCCATGGCATTATTAATAACACGAGTCATATTAAGAAGATATAATTCAGGACATAATGGGATTTGTGTTTGGAGAATTTCTTCAATTTGCTCATGTATCTCCTTCCAATAATTCCTAGCAAATTTACACTCCCACCACATATGAAAAAAGGACCCTTGTTTAGTTGTACATTTTCAACATTTAATATTACCCATAATATACATTGCATTCAATCTTATTGGTGTTAAATACAATCAGTGGAACAGTTTTTTAAAAATTCCTTCAGGTTTTGACATAACGAGAAATTATTGGATATTTTCCATGTTCTCTTCCAAATTTCTAAATAAATATTTTTATCTGCTTTTATCTGCTTTTTTCACTGTCCAGCTCTCACATCCATAAAGATATATTATTGGATATTAAAGTTAGGACTGTCCATGCCATCATATTTCCCATATCTTTGTATGGTTGTGAAAGCTGGATAGTGAAAAAAGCTGAAAGGAAGAAAATACACTCATTTGAGTTCTACAAATCCCATGGACAAATGAGTGGAGCAGAGAGCAAATCAGGTCTGAACTTTCTCTAGAATCCAAGATGTCATATTGAGATTGTTGTACTTTGGTCATATCATGAGAAGACATGACTCACTAGAAAATAATTCTTGGCAAGGGAGAAGACAGTAGGAAAAGAGGAAGAGCATATTACAGATGGATAGACTTAATCAAGGAAGACACAGTCCTGAGTGCAAGACCTGAGCAGGGCTATTGATGATAGGATGACTTGGGGGTCTCTCATTCATTAGGGTTGCCATTAGTTGAAGTTGACTGGATGGCAGTTAACAACAAATCACTGCTGCAGTGGTGGCTGGTGGCTTCTACATCAGTGGGGCAGTGAATCCATTCAAAGCCTTAATCCAGTTGTTATCAAAGTTGCTGAACATGTCCCATAATTGGTTCAGAACCTTGGATAGCACATTCAAACCTATCCAAAACCTACAATAGATTCAGTGGGCCTTTGCAGACTGCCAGAAATAATGCAGATTGAGGTCACTTTAACTATCCTGGCTCAGTGCTAAGGAATCATGGGAACTGTAGTTTATTGTGGCACCAGAGCTCTCTGACAGAAAAGGCTCAATGTCCCACAAAAAAATACAATTCCCATGATTCCTTAGCACTGAGCCAGGACAGTTAAAATGATCTCAATCTGCATTATTTCTGGCAGTCTGCAAAGACCCAGTGTCTCACTAGCATGGGAGTCATCAGTCTACCAATAATCCAGAAAAATGAATCTAAAACTCATCTAAGGAGAGTATGGTTTTATTACAACTTCAGTTTTATTTTTTAATTTCTTAATTAATATATAGATTCACATTATACCTAAAATATACTAACATATAAAAACAAAATATCTAAACAAACATTTAGACATCCACAAGACAGTACTTTATATTTCCTTACACCATGTACATTGAACATTATACCATAAAAAAGCCTTCTTCTTTTCTACATTGGAAATGTTTCTTCTTACTTTATTCACTTCTACTTCATATTCAGTTTCTTGAATTACTACTTCTGTTCACCCCCTCCCCAAACTGGGGGTTATCACCTCCAAACAAGAGTCTTCATTTTCAGAATCTATGGGGTGAAACAGACCGCCTCGAAGGAGTGGCTTGTTGCCTCCCCTTTGAGTGATGGATTGGTGCCACAGCAACCACATGTTGCGGCCCCGATCTGGCTATTTGCAGCTCAAAAAGAAGCAGCAGAAAGCCGCTCCTTTTTGAGCCGCCAAAAAGCCAGCTTTTCTGCCACTGCAGCCATTTTTCCACATTTCTTCAATGTGGCGCATGTAAACGCCACACCACAGAAATGCTGTGATTCTACCAGTTGTGTAGTCAGCAGGGCAGTGGGACATCAGCTTGACGTTGGCGTTGGGGCATGTGGCATGCGTACGCCATGCCCCCTCACCACCCCGAAGCTGGTGTTTTTTGTCAGTCTGCTTTGCCCCTAAGTTAACTTATTTAAGATTATATAATCTAAAATTCTTGACTATTCTTCATTAAATCTTTCTATCAATTTATTCTTAATCAGGCATGTTATTACAACTTCAGTTTTAAACAGATGTTTAAACGGAGGCTTATGATCTAGTTTATGTAGGAAGAGTGAATGTGTTGAGTCCTAAATAAAAATCTGGGTCAGAACTGTTCCAGATTCTATAAAGTGGACTTGTAAATGTTACAACAGGATACAATGATTAAAAAAAAATGGTCTGAGGAAGTAAAGGGACTAGGGAAGGAACAGGATGCTGGGAGATAAATGGGAAAGCAATGAGTTGGAAGCACCTGGGTGGGAAAGACAGGTTAAGTCATGGGTAGACAACCTTTTTGAGCCGGGGGCTGGGTTGCTGTCCCTCAGACAATTGGGGGACCGAAGCACCATAAATAAATAAATAAATAAATAAAATAATTTTTAAAAAAATTAAAAAATGCATGCACACTCTCTTGGCCCCAGAAAAGCCATGGCAAAACCCCTGTGGAGATTTTGCCAAGAAAACCCCAAGATCAAGTAATAACAACAATAATCAATATCATCATGGCGGGTCTTAGGTTGCCTATCCCTGGGTTAAGTAGTAGACAGAATTATGCTTTATGTAAATAGTCTTGAGAATAAGTCTAGCCTATAGGAGTCTGGGGCCCAAAACAGATGGGCCGAAAAAACCGTGGTGCAGCTAAGCCAGTGCCGTTTGGGCTGGAGCCGTAGTGACTGCACATGTCTGGCCCCAATCTGGGCCACCAAAAAGGAGCTGATTTTTCAACTTCTTTTTGGCCCACTTCTTTTCTGAAGATGGGGCATCAATGCGGTTTCCTGCCAGATTTGGGGCATGCGTCATCTAAATGCTACAACCCAAATGCAGTGGGAAACCACATCATTTGACTCTTCTGTTTCGGGCCTGGAAGAACAGGAGCAGATATTTTAATATCTGTGCTGTGCACAAAGGTGAGGAACTTTTCCTTATGGTCTGCATAGCTTTCATGCTGGATGCAAGGAAAAGATAGAGCGCTTTATATAGCTTCCACCAACCCACTTATTCACCTTCTGTGCAGATGTTTCATGCTGTTCCTGGCCACCTGCCTGGCAGTTCTTTATGTCTATCAGGCTAATGGAAAAACTTTCTGACATTAGGAAGACCTTCATGACACTAAGAGCTGTTTGACAGTGGAATGTGCTGCCTTGGTGTGTGGTATAGTCTCCTTCTTTGGAAGTTTTTAAAGAGAGGCAGGATGGCCATCTGTCAGGAGTACTTTGTGTATTCTTGCATGGCAGAGGTTGGACTGGGTGGCCCCTGTAGTCTCTTCCAAGTGTGTAATTCTATGATTCTAGTGCATAAATACAAGTGTGCTTTAGGATTCCTGGCATTAGCCTCAGATCCATTTTTCATCTTTCCTCCTCCAGCACAGAGGCTTTTGATTTGGTTTACAAAATTTCTTGTTATGCTCAACAGTTTGTTTTAACTATTGCTTATTAAAAAAAAGCCATTTCCAAACTATAGTTGCCAATCCTGGTTTGTTTCTATAAGCCACAGTAACTACTAACCACAGTTCTTGACTTGGACATAACAAAGAAGTGCCATTCACCGAAGAGGGAGTCAAATCAAAACCCAAGAATAATGTATATAATGCTAAACTATAGCATAGTGTTACATGAAACCAGGCCAGTAAGGAATTGCATACTTTGCCCTTCAGGGTTAGAGGTTGAGTGGTTACTTAGATACAGAGGTGCATATCTTTGAAAGACCTCCTGAGATTTACTTGCTTTCCACTGTTCGTGCTTCTATGGAAGAATTTTTTTACAGTGAGTGTTGGGTTTTATCTCCAGAGTTATATCCCAGATGTAGTTTAAGGGAGAGAAAAGGGAATTTCAAATGTCACTTTGAAGTTAGCTTCATGGACAATTTACAAAGACAAAAGTCCAGAGATTTAAATGTTAACTAAATATTTAGCATAAGGGATGATGTATGATTCATGGCTGTTGTTGTTGTTATTTTTACCTACATGTGAATCAATCTGTGAACAATATGGTTAGGTATTCAGGCTTGTCCTCCAGGGCTTTAGTCATTCAATATTCTTTTGAAATTCTTATTGGTAACTCTACCTTTGTTATACATGCACATATAAGATCATTGTGTGTTCACAATATTTCAAAAGGCTAGAAAATGCAGCTTTTATATAAAAATTGCACCCAAGGAAATAATGTGTATGGAATAGTGAAAGGTTATTCCAGAGTATGAAAATGTATCCCAAGGTATAACATAATCCATTATGTAGAAGAAAAGGGGGGAAAACTCCAGTATCTAAAACATACTGCAGAAATAATCCAGCTTGAGACTGCTTTAAATACCCTAGCTCAGGGGTAGGCAACCTTTTTGAGCTGGGGGCCGGGTTGCTGTCCCTCAGACAATTGGGGGGCCGAAGCACCATAAATAAATAAATAAATAAATATAAAAATAATTTTAAAAAAATAAAAATATATATTTTTAAAAATATATATGCATGCACACTCTCTCAGTCCCAGAAAAGCCATGGCAAAACCCCTGTGGAGATTTTGCCAAGAAAAACCCAAGAACAAGTAATAACAACAATAATCAATATCATCATGGTGGGCGACGGCGGTGGCGGCGGTGGCAGGACCGGCCTGGGGCCGGTCCAAAGGCTTCAGGGGGCTGCATCTGGCCCCCAGGCCTTAGGTTGCCTACCCCTGCCCTAGCTGGATGCTAGGGAATTCTCAGAATAGTAGTTTTGTAAGACATTTAGCCTTCTCTGTGAGAGAGCTCTGGTGCCACAATAAACTACAATTCCTTAGCACTGAACCAGGGCAGTTAGAGTGGTTTCAAACTGGATTATTTCTGCATTGTGTTTTGGACCTTAGACTAATTAATAATGATTTCTGCTTCTAGCTAGGTTGGTGTTCTCTGTCCTTTTGGCATATAGAATAGCTGTCTCAAGCTTCAACCTTAGAGGGGGGCACGTATTAGCCACTTTTGGCGTGCCCTTACTGCTGATCCCATAGAAAGGCCACCTTGGTCATTTCAGCTGATTGTAAACTGATAGTATTACTGGATACCAGAGGAGGCTCATTCGATCAATGGACCTGATATAGGACTGCCCTGGCTTGATCCCCCATCCCAAAAAAAGGAAGGAAGGGAGGACACAGATCTGTATAATATTTGCATGTGCTGATTTATAATAGTAAATTTACAATTGGCTCTAATGTCTATAATTTAAAGAGAAATACTTTGCACAATAGCAAGACAGGCTGTGGCTTGGTGGGCTATGAACCTAGTGAATCTGCCGTATAGGTATTAACTGTTGACAAGCAACTTCAGGTTTCCTTTTAAAGTTTATCTTGAAACTGGACACAAAAGAGAGGATGGCTTCAAAGAGAGTACTGCCCTCTAACAGTACTACAGACAGAGGAATGTCTTTTCTAAATTAGAACACATAGCTACCTTATCACTGAACAGAGGAAACTATAGACTAAAAGTAAAATGAGATGTATTTAACTCTTATCATATACAATATGAATCTTCCAGTAGTTATGATCATTTAAGTGGGCCTCCTACATCTTTTTATACAAAAGCTAGTCTTACTGAATGGTCTTACTCATCTAGTTACAACAAATATATAATGTGTGCAAAAGTGCAACTTACTTCATTTTATACTGAAGACAAGGTAAATACTGTATATGCTCATGTATAAGTCTAGACATATTAGTCAAAAAAATTGACCCAAAAACCTAAGTCAACTTATCCATGGGTCAATGTAAGTATTGTACTTTAATTCTTGTTTTAAAAAGGAACCATTCTCTGGTGAAAGACAAGAGTATAATCTGCCTTGGATACATTGACACACACCCCTCATCCATCCAGCCTTTAGTGGGAGCATAAACAGATATGCCTGCAAGAATTTTTACTATTCTTTGGCATTGTTTTCCTTTGCTGCATCCTTTACATCATTTGTTACATGTCCCTAGGTTTTACTCTCAACATATCTATAAGTCATATCAAAATCCATAATTTTGGCCCCAATGCTGCCCTCAACTTATACATGAGGTTGACTTAGTGTCGCGTATATACAGTATGTCAAAGTATTAAATAATAATGACAATGCCTGGATTCTGCAATTTGCAACTGTGATGTTATAAAAGATTTGTAATAATGTGATAGTTGTTTTCATCAAACTATCAACATAGGTTTTTGCCATAGCTGTTACAGAAGAAATTGAAACTCAATATATAGACAAACATTCTGATGAGGAAAATGCACTAATTTTAGCTTCTCCCTATTACAAGCATCAGCACCTGTGCATTTTACAGTAACACACAGAGACAGTTGGTCTCTTGGAGCCATATGCACCGTGGAGGAAGCTATGTTTATGTATAAAACATGACTTCATCATTCTGCTGGAAAACAGAATTCTTCATGGTCATAAACAATCAAGGATGATGACAGAAAGAAGGAAAAATATTCAGTAGAGCTAAATTTTAACAGCAATTTGCCTGGCAAAATAAAAGTCCCTGTGAAATGGTGACCCCATTTAGAGACTGAATCCAATGTACCATATAATGACAGTCAAAACTGACTAAATAATGAGATAACCAAATCATGGACTAATCTGAGAATGTTTTCTTTTGTGTTCTTAATCTGTCAAGAGCCATCATAAGAAGACTTCCACTGCTTATGTAAAATGTGATAAAAGTATATTTGATGGATTTTGAATGGATTTTGGAATGGATTCCAAATCCCACAAGCCTACAACATTTTTGCTTTCATTTTGATCATATCCTCCAGTTGTCTAGCTGGGGTTTATAATTTTTTTGGTGTTAAAATAATAACCCCTTTTCTATCAAATAATTGTTATGCCTCCCTCTCTCAAATCTGTAGAGAATTAGATAATTTTACCCAACTGTGAATGAGCCTTATAGGAGAAAAATCTCTGGTTAATTCTGGTTGATTGAAAATTAAGGAAGAAAATAATATGTGTTTACTTTCTCTAAATATGATTTCCAGAAAAAATAGTCTTTTGTCGATTGATGGAACAAATTTGTACTTTAATAGACGAAAATGCTGGATGGTATAATTTTAATTGGAGCAAAATGCACTTTATGCACATTTTAAATAAAGCAAAATGTACATTATGATAAACAAATGTATTTTTCTTCCAGTAAACTTCTACCATTTCTTCAGCAAGTTCAAAACTACACGTTCAACAATTTCTGTATGTTAATGCAAACTCATTTTCCTTATATTATCTTGTTTTCTGCATTCTAAATGAACCATATGGTTGCAAAAGTATTTCAATAATAATTAGTCTTTTTATACACTGCTACAAACCTCAAATGTAAGCAATGTTAATTTCATGCTCTGAAGGAAATCAAATGACAGACTTCTCTGCTCCATTAATAATTTCCTGTCTGTATTCAAATGTTCCTTGTACTTTGAATCAAAATCTTTGTTAATCTGAAGGAACTTTCTGTTCTCCTTTCCTATATGATATATTCCATGTGAATTTTATGTCTGAGGTTATATCCTTTTAACAATGGAAACTTATTTCACACTTTTCTATGCTTTATGAAAAGAGAATTAGCAAAATTAAAACAAGAGAGACATAATTTTCATACAATTAAATCACAAAATCAACAGGAACCAGAACCTACATAAATATGGAACAGCAATTATGAGAGATTAAAAGCTTGCTGGAAGAAACATTCTTAGGGGGGTTGCAGACTGCCAGAAATAATGCAAACTGAGTCCACTTTTAGGGTTAGGGAATCATGGGAACTGTATTTTATTGTGGCACCAGAGTTCTCTGACAGAGAAGGCTCAGTGTCTCAGAAAAAACAACAATAATTCCCATGATTCCCTAGCACTAACCCTAACCCTAAAAGTGGACTCAATTTGCACTATTTCTGGCAGTCTGCAACCCCCCTTAGTTGCATGATCGGTTGTGAGCAGAAAATGAATTTCTGAAGACAGTGTTCTACAAACTGTACTATTGACTCTGGCCCAAAATGCACAGGCCAAATAAGGTGGCTTCCGGACACTTTGGGGGCATGGCGTTTAGATGACGCATGCCCCCAAAGTGGCTGGAAGCTGTGCAGAGGCTGTTCTAGGGGGCTAAAAGGCAGCCCCAAAAGGAGCAGAGATATTCTGCTCCTGGTGGTTCTGGCTTGGGACCTGTGGCAGTGACCCGCTTTGGGCCATGTGCTTTGGCCCAATAGAATGTATCAATGGGATGCAGTGATTTATTTTGTTTTAATACATACCATTTGTATCTAGAAAACAAGGGGAAGTTATACTCTTCCTTTCTCTTTCAAATGGTGTGCAACATGTTGTACAGAAATGAGAAACATGAATCTAGGTTTAGCTTTATTTTTGTTGCAATTCCAAGCTTGTTTACTTGAAAGTAAACAAGCTCAGTGTGTTTGGGACTTTTAAAAAATGGAGTTAAAAATTGAACTGTGCAAGTATGTGAAAAAGGTTTCAAAGCATTCTCCGAGACCAATCTGATATTTGTTGGGTCAGCACATTCAAACACATACTCAGTACGATGATAAATCAGTGTGCAATCTATTTAACTAGTGGGCGTTGTGCCTTCCATTAACGTGGGTGGTAGATTTGTGAAGGTATTTAATCATTTCTGTTTGCTCCTTGAGAGTGTTCTCTAACAGAATTCTCAGAGCTTGAAAGAGTTACAATATTGAGGACATTTTTGTGTCAACACTTTTTCTTGTATGTCAGGCAGAAATTCAATCTACAGTTAATAATAATCAGGGTAGGCAATTTTTTTATTTTAGTTGAAGGCCACCACAATATTGTCTGTGGGATCCTTGGGGGAAGAACATTGATAGATGACGCAATGGTGTGTGAGGCAGAGACACCGGCATCTATACTGTTCCACACTGATACATGCTTGACACATGGAGGATAACCCCAGCTTCATGTTATCCACAATGTACCCACTGTGCTATAGGGACTTCACTGGGACTACTCAAAGGGATTACTTCTGACTTCAACCATACTGAACAAATTTTGCCAGGGAAACCCTATGACAAGATATGCACAAGATTATAATTTTAATTGTTGTTATTTTCCTGGCATGGACGTGCAATAATGGTAAAGTTCAGCTTATTAGTTCTGCAGGTTTCATTCTGCCTAGAGTTTGTGTGTTTATTTCATTGTACTATCCCACATACTGGGATTGTCCCTTCCAGGCAATTAATATTATGAAAATAAGATGTAACAATTAAAAATGATTTAAGAAAACTAAACAGATGGATTGCCAATTTGACTAGAGGAGTAGAAATGGCCCACCTCACTGCTGGACATGTATCCAACAGAGAAATGATCTAAAGATGTCAGTAGGTCAAGTGTTTCGAGGCATGGAATAAATATTGTCATCAGCCATTTGCTGGAGATCTAACCATTGTTAAATTGACAGTAACTGGGATTGTTTCAAAATTTAGCAATCCTACTTGTGACAAGAGGAAGTGTTAGTCACAACCATTGAATATAATAATAATAATAATAATAATAAGTGTATGAGGCGGATTATACGGGAGAAGGTAATCCCGTATGTAACCTGGATCGCAACAATGTAGGGATTAAAGTTAGTAACTGTTAGATATCTTGTGGAAAATAAACAGGAAGGATATTTTCACATGAAACAAAAAAGAAAAATAATTTTCCCATTTGAAATTTGCTTGTTTACCTTGCAATGGAAAGAAATATATCTTACAACTGTTTTATGCATCATTGACTTCTAGCTACAACTTGCACTGTGGGATCCACTTAATTTTTTATTATTTTTGCATCTTTCTCCCCTTACTTCTTTGCATTTTCTCCCGTCTCTATGCTTTTCCCTTCTGTTCTTTTCTAACTCCAAAAGATAATAATAATAATAATAATAATAATAATAAAAGTTTTTATTTATAGCCCGCCCCTCTGCAGAGCAATCGGGGCGGGTTACAACATATTAAAACAGTCAAGTTAAAACATGACCACAATGATGCCAGTGCTGTTACAAACCCTAACAAATTCTTGATGTAGTTATGTCTACCCAACTGTTGAAGACCAATGAAAAATGTACATTTGACTCCTTTCCCCCCTTCCTTCTGTTTTCTATTCCGTGTTAACAACCATAGTTATCAAAAATTGTTTTGATTTTATATTTAAATTTTCATGTTTCTTTACTTTAAGACACCCTGAGAATCATATGAGTCAGCATATATAATAAATAAAAAGACTATCTCATACACACTTAACATGGGGAGTCCACTCCGTTAAATTCAGTAGGACTTATTTCCAAGTATCTGTTAGGTTGCAAACTTCAGATGTGAAAACACCCAGAGATTGCAGAATGTGAGCTTGTATGCAATTTTAGACTTAGGGTACATCTCCCCCATAAAAATAATGCAGTTTGACACCACTTTAACTGCCATGGCTCCATCCTACAGAATCCTGGGATTTGTAGTTTTGTGAGGCACCAGCATTCTTTGGTAGAGAAGACTAAAGACTTGTAAAACTACAAATCCCAAGATTCCTTTGGGTGGAGCTACAGCATTTAAAATGGTGTCAATCTGTGTTATTGCTAATGTAGATGCACCATTAGGAAGCTGCTTGGAAAAAATTTAAAAGAATGTAAAACACAGCCTTCTTGCATTTTAAGAATGATTGTGTTTATTACATCAACAGTTTGAGGGGATTAAAGTCCATTTCATTTGATGCATTGTTACCCTTACTTGGCAGTCAACAGCTGAAAATAACATTTAATGCACATGGCATCTGGTGATTCCAAAATTGACGAGGGGGGGCAATGAATCGGCTGTGGACCTTGTTGCTGTTGTGTGTCTTGCAAGTTGTTTCTGACTTATGGTGACCCTAAGGCAACTCCATCACAGGGTGTTCTGAGGACTGTTCTGAGAGAGTGTGACTTGTCCAAGGTCACCCAGGGGTTTTTCATGGCTGAGCAAGGATTCGAACCTTGTCGCGAATCCTAGTCCAGCATTCATACAGCAGCAACAGCAATAACATTAATTTTTTTATCCACCTCTCCCTATAGATTGAGAAGGGGAACAACAACAGATCTACTAATACAGTTGCCCCTCTCAATTTGCAGGAGATCCTTTCTGGACCCCCTTGTGAAAATGGTGACTTGCACATATTCGA
Source organism: Phrynosoma blainvillii (assembly GCA_026167975.1). Taxonomy (NCBI): domain Eukaryota; kingdom Metazoa; phylum Chordata; class Lepidosauria; order Squamata; family Phrynosomatidae; genus Phrynosoma; species Phrynosoma blainvillii. The sequence goes on from JANUYF010000003.1 coordinate 118,393,806, forward strand.
GTCCCATAGAAAATAATGGCGCGTGCGTGCAGTGGTGCACAGGTGCGCACCATCATTCTGTTAACTGCCGCTTCTCCTTCCCGTGAAGAGCAAGAACGCAGATTCCAAGTCCATGAAAATGGAGGGACAACTGTATACATCAGTTAAGAACATAACATCATCTAAAATACATATTAGTTTAAAAGAACAAGTAAGACACATACACTTAAAATTTATCGTTTAAAATGTACAGTCTTATGAAATCATCTGGATAGGCCTGCTGGAAGAAATCAGTCTTTAGTGCTATTTTAAATTTGGACCATATATCCAGCTGTCAAATCATAGAATCATGGAATCATAGAGTTGGAAGAGACCACAAGGGCCAGTCCAAACCCCTGCCATGCAGGAACTCAAAATCAAAGCATCCCCCACAGATGGCCATCCAGCGTCTGTTTCAAAACCTCCAAAGAAGGAAATCTCTTCTGGCAGGTTGTTCCTCAGTCTAGGGGCAGCTGAAGAAAAAGTCCTCTGGCTGACAGTCACCATCTCAAACCATTCGTCCATACTAGATTTTAGTCGGAACTTTTAAAAGATGCTATCCATGGTGCTGAACCCTATCCCCAAAGAAGGTCTGGAGAATCCTTTAATGTTCAGCTCCTTGAATGTTCAAACTAAAACCCTGACCAGATTCAGTACCCTACCTAAAAGGGGGCCACCAGCCTGGACCCTCTAGCCCATGCATGGTTATACACTATGATGCATTTCATAGCTTTCAATGCATCTTGCACCCAAGTCTCTGGTTGCATCCATACTGTAAAATTAATGCAGTTTGACAGCGCTTTAATTGCCAAGGCTCCATTTTATGGAATCCTGGGATTTGTAGTTCTGTGAGCCTTCTCTATCAGAGAGCTCTGATGCCACAACAAACTACAGACCCCAGGATTCTATAGGATGGAGCCATGGCAGTTACAGCAGTATCAAACTGCGTTAGTTCTGCAGAGCACAACTGTTAGTGAATCAGGCCAGTTTTCACAGGGTTTTCTGGGGCTGAGAATAGTGTGTAGCACTGTAAAAATAAAAATAAAGGAGGAGAAGAGAACATAGGCTGTATCTACAGTGTAGAATTAATGCAATTTCACACCTCTCTATGCTATGATATTTGGGATTTGCAATTCTGTGAGCCTTCTCTGTCAGAGAGCTATGGTGCCACAATGAACTACAAACCCCAGGATTCCATTGGATGGAGCCATGGCCATCCTATGGAATCCATGGTGTCAAACTACATTAATTCTACAGCGGGGCTGCAGTCTGGACTGTAACAGGCCAAAAGGACCAGTCCTCTATACAGTCGTCGCTCCATATTTGCAGTTTTGACTTTTGCAGATTTGATTAAATAGCAATAGGATTTGGCAGGTTGGCAGTTCAAGGCCCAGGTGCTGCATGATGGGGTGAGCTCCTGTCCTAGTCCCAGCTTCTGCCAACCTAGCAGTTCGGAAGCATGCAAATGCAAGTAGATAAATAGGTACCATTTTTCAGTGGGAAGGTAAACAGCATTCTGTGTAATCATGCTGGCCCTATGATCACAGAGTAGTCTCTTACAATGCTGGCTCTTAGGCTTAGTAATGGAGATGAGCACCGACCCCTACAGTCGGACATGACTTGACAACCTTGTCAACGGGGAATACCTTTACCTTTAGCAATAGCATTTACATTTCCACAACACATCATACTGCACTAAGTCTCTAAGTGTTTTACAATATGTAAGCCAATTGCTCCCAAGAAGCTGGGTACTCATTTTGCTGACATACGAAAGGATGGAAGGCTGAGTTGACCCTTGACCCCTGCCTGGGATCAAACTCACAACCTTGTTGTGGCTGCAGTACTGGCATTTAACCACTGCCCCATCAGGGCTCCTTTGCTCTTTTTAGGAATCTCTAACCAGGGGTAGGCAACCTTTCCCCTTTAAGGGCCGAGGGACTTCAGCTCCCAGAAGCCTCAGCCATGTTGGCCAATTGTCCCATGTTGGCCAATAGCCCCTGGGATTCTGGGAGCTGAAGTCCCTCGGCCCTTAAAGGGGAAAGGTTGACTACCCCTGCTCTAACCCCTCCCCATCCAGTGCAACTCTGCCAGTTCACTGGAGGGCCTAGAAATTACTAGAGAATACACTTCTCTAGGCATTTGTAGGTCCTCCATCATTGGACTGGATGGCTCTTGTGGTCTCTTCCAACTCTATGATTCTATGGTCAACTTCTGGCAGATATTGATCACAGAGTTGCACTGGAGGACTTAGCGAGGTGTTCTCTCAGGTAACATTTTTTTTATTTGAGGTTTTTAAATTTTATTTCAGGTTTTGTTTTTATTTGTTTTATTTTCCACTTTCACGGGGGACCCCCATCGAATGCACACGGAAGGCCCACTGTACATCCCTTAAAAAAAGGGCAGTGCCCCAGCCGGTCTCCATGGAAACCAGGCGAGGAGGGAGAAGGTTTCCTGGGGCGGCGCCCTGGTGACGCCATCACGCTGCGTCGGCTGGGGAGCAGGAGGCCGAACTGACTGAGGGAGAGAAAGAGGAGGTGGGGAGAGGAGGTTGAGGTGGGCGGAGTCAAGGGGGCCTGGCGGTTGGCCGTTGAGTTTCTGAGGCGAAGTGGAGGAGCGTTTCTTCGTCGCCTCGATTGGAGCCGAAGAGGTTACTCTCGAGATCCAGCGTCCCGCTTTAGGTAAGGCTCCGGTGGGAGGAAATCTCCCCCAAAAGGCAGACCGACAGCCGTGGACGGATTCACAGGCTGGTCCTGAAGGGGTTTCAGCCTCCATTTTGGGCTGGGGGTCCCGCCTAGAAACCCCTCCTAGGTGTGTGGGGGGCTGCCATGAGGAAAAGGCACTCTGCACATGGACAGAGGCGCTCCCCTTCCTCTCCGAGGGATTGAGAGACAAGCCTGGAAGATGAGCTTCCCGAACCCACTCCTGGCCCGTATCAAGCCTCCAATACGCACTTTTTTTTTTTTTTTTTGCCTTCACGAATGTAGTCTTTTTATCCTTGTAACCCTCTTTACATCTGAATTAAGGACATCTTGCTTTGTTGTTGTTGTTGCCTGCTTTGAATTCGTTTCCCATGTATGGCGATCGTCAAGTGAACCTGTCATGGGGTTTTCCTAGCAAGTTTCTCCATTCTCTGAGGCTGTGAGAGTGTGACTTGCCCAAGGTCACCCAGGGGGTTTATAAGGCCGAGGCAGGAGTTGGATCCTGGTTTCCAGTGTCCTAGTTCAACGCTCAAACCATTGTGTATATATTACACACACACAGAGTTACTAATGATATAGTTAACCAAATTAGTAGTTATTAATAGAAGAAAAAAGGGATCAACCAGACAATTGTTATTTGTTGTTGTTGGGTGCCTTCAAGTTGTTTCTGATTTATGGAGACCCTAAAGTGAACCTATCACGGGATTTTCTTGGCATGTTTTTTCATTATTATTATTTTTTTTTTTTGCCATGGCCATTCTCTGAGGCTGAGAGAGTATGATTTGCCCAAGGTCACCCATTGGGTTTATGTGGCTGAGTCAGGATTCAAACCCTGATCTCCAGAGTCCTGGTCCAACACTCAAAGCACTACACCACGTTGGAGATCCATTTAGCAGGTCAGACCCCCCAATATCCTTTTTGGTCAACCGCCCCCCCCCCCGCGTAGTATATGAACAAAAATATTTTGTTTGTTTGGTGTATGTATTTTCATTTTGACCTTCATGTATATTCATGTTTTAACATTTTATAGGGAAATCTGTCTTAATTTGAACAATAGCATTGTTCAAATTAGGACAGATTTATTTACATTCAATATTTAACTCAATACAGTGGGCCCTTGTTATCGATTGGGATTTGGTTCAAGGACCCCCGCCCCACCCCCAGATACCAAAATCCATAGATGCTCAAGTTCCATTAAATGCAATGGCATAGTAAAATTGTATCCTTTATATAAAACGGCAAAGGGCCAACTTGTACATGTGTAAATTTTACAGGTAAAAAAGAAAAAAATTACAGGTAAGAGGAGGAGGAGGGATCCGGCGTCCAAGTCTGGCATCCCCCATAAGCAACTCTTGCACACATACACACACCAGAGGTCTCATCCCACCATTTGAGTACTACTGCTCTAGTGCAAAGCTTTCCTGGGCTTTTCCTTTCCATATTGCTGTCCCTCCCCCTTCAGAGTGATTATTTTAATGTGTTAAGAAGTTGGTCACCAAGCCTGTCACCTGTCAAAAGGCTTTCAGCAACAACGCTTACACTCTTCAGGGTGTCTCATTCTTCCCCCTTTTAGTCCTGTGTCCAACTCTTCTTGAGCGACAAATTTGCTTTCTGGGTCACACCCACTCCTTTTGCAGGTGACATACTTTTATGGATGGGCACTAATACTTCGGTGAGAAATAAGTAGCTAATCTGGACCAAAGATTAAGAGTAGAGGTGTGAATTAATGTGTGTATCCTAAGTGCTAGAGCCATGCTTACTTAATAATGATTGTGGCATTAGAGCATCTTTAATGTATTGGTGACATTCTCTGCCTTCTTTGTAATGTTCCTATCCTGTTCCTTTAGTCATTATATTCTGTAAGTGTAAAGTTAGCATAACTGAGGAGCAGGGGTGCCACATGGTAGCTTGTATTTTTTTATCTTGATACTGCCTCCATTTAGTTTTATTAAAAAATGTGAAACCTGAGATTATTTCATTGTGGTGGGTCACGTGAGGGTGCTCACCTGACTTAGGATGCAGCTCAGCCCAGGATGCAACTCTACCTAGGAGATAGTGGCTGCTTGCTTCCTAAGGGAGAGACTGGATGATCTACATGGATGAATAACCTCTTAAAGGGGCTCCTAACGGCATTTCACACAGAGCACAGTAGAAACCTTGCTTAAGCCAATCATCTGTTCTTACTGTAGAAAAAGAAATGCTTTCAGTTACAAGCTTATTCCTGTTTACTTGAAAGCAAGCTCCAGTGGATTTCGTGGGACTTTTCTTCCCTTCAATTACTGTTAGAACTGTAGCTTTAATTGTTCACAACTTCCTTTTTAATAAGTCATCTGTGAAATATATGATCTTCTGCTAATGAGAGGCTTTTGAGCCTCTGACAGAGGTTTGTAGTGCCTTCCTGTTTTGAAAACACTATCTTGACCACAGCAAACCTAGTGGATAGTCTGGCACCTCTTTTTTTCTGTCATTATAACTGTGCTGTGGTACAGCACTGGCTAAGGTCCAAAACAAACTGCAGAAATAATCCAGTTTGAGACCGCTTTAACTGCCCTGGTTCAATGTGAGAGAATTCTGGGAACTGTAGTTTTGTGAGACATTTAGCCTCTGTCAGAGACCTCTGGTGACACAATAAACTACAATTCCCAGTATTCCCTAGCACTGAGCCAGGGCAGTTAAAGTAGTCTCAAACTGAATTATTTCTGCAGCAGGTTTTGGACCTAAGTCATCTTTGTTGTGGGAGGTGGTGGCATCTAGTGACCCCCCATGCCAATGGGAAGGTGACTTCATCCTGGTTTTAAAGGGATTTTCCACAGTGCTGAACTCTTATCTTCACAATAGGTTCAGCACCTTGGACAGTTCCGTTAACACCTGGATTAAAACATGGAATGAATTCTCATCCCCACTGATTTGGGAGCCACCAGCTGCCACTGGTAGAGGGAGACTGCTTTGCAGCTAGCATTTGTGATAAACAATCAGGAGAGCAAATTTAGTAGAGTACTGAACTACCATGGATGACAGATAAAACCCTACAAGCAGTAAAGGAAAGAAGAGAAACAAAACAAAAGGGAGGCAGGAACAAATTCAGAACTGTGACTGCAACAGTAAAAAGATTAGTGTCGAAAGACAAAGACAACCATTACTATGATTACTATGACCAGTGCAGAGAAAAGACAATAACAAAAAGGGAAGAACGAGGGACCTGTTCCACAAGATCCAAGAAATCAAAGGGAAATTCAAACCAAGGGCCGGAATGCTCTATGACAATAAAAATAACATAATTCAGGATCAAGAAGGAATAAAAAGATGTTTGATGCAATACACAGAAGAGCTATATAAAACAGATGAAAAAATGAAAGACACATGGAATGAAGAGCCATATGAACATGAACCTTGCATTCTAAAAAGGGAGGTGAAAGCTGTAATAAGAGAAGTGGGGGACACACACACACACAAATTGCTAGGAACAGATGATATTCGAATTGAACTGCTTCAGTCCATACTGACAGAATCAACTCTAGTGTTAACAGATGGCAACAGATATGGAAGACACAGTGATGGCCAGCAGATTGGAAATGACCAATGTACATTCCTATCCACAAAAAAGGAGAAACAAAAGACTGCAGCAACTATAGGACCATAGTGCTAATCTCACATGCAAGCAAAATTATGCTCAAAATTATGCAACATAGACTCCAACCATATATGAAGAGAGAAATCCCAGAGGTTCAAGTGGGGTTCAGGAAAGGAAGAGGCACTTGGGACTACATTGCAAAAATACAATGGCTACTGGAGCGCTACAAGGAATTCCAAAAGAAAATCTGCATGTGTTTCATAGAGTGTAGCAAAGCCTTTGACAACACAGAATAGATCACAAAAAGCTATGGAATATCTTTAAAGACATGGGAGTGCCAATATATCTGATAGGCCTGATGAGGAATCTGTACTCAGGACAAGAGGCTACTGTCAGAAGAGAACGTGAAGAAACAGAATGGTTCCCAGGTGGCAAAGGGGTGAGACAAGGCTGCATCTTATCACCCCACCTATTCAACTTATAAGCAGAACGTTTTGTAAGAAAAGCAGGCTTGGACACAATAGAAGAAGAAGTTAAAATAGGAGGAAAGAGTATGAATAATTAAGATATTCAGATGGCACCATACTACTAGCAGAGAACCTCCCTGACCTAAAACAACTACTATAATAATAATAAATAATAATAAAATTTATTTTTACCCCGCCCAATGGTAGTCCAATCCGGGCGGCTTACAAATTAAAATACAGAGAATACAATATAAAATTCCAAAAAACAGTAGATACAACATACCCCCCTCCCCCTTAAAATAGTATTAAATAGTGGTATTTTAAACAATTCAAATTAAAACTGTTCAAATTAAAAAACCCAATACAAGATAAATTAAAAAGCCTGACACCGCAATCCTCACCATCCAATCGATGGGGCCACGAGAGGATCGCCATTGGTGCGGCTGTTTGTGTCCGAGGTGGGGATCACTAGTCCGGAAAGGCCTGCCGGAAGAGATCCATCTTGACAGCCTTTTTAAAGCTGTCCAAAGATGTTAAAAGACGGATCTCGTCCGGCAGGTCGTTCCAGAGTTTGGGGGCGACAACTGAAAAAGCCCTCCGGGAGGTAGCCGCAAGCCTTGATTTCTGAGGCTGCAGCAAGTTCCTCCCGGAGGACCGAACAGTGCGGGGAGGATTATACGGGAGAAGGCGGTCCCTGAGATAGTTTGGACCCAAGCCATTTAGGGCTTTAAAGGTAATAACCAACACCTTGTACTGGATCTGGAAACTAATAGGCAGCCAGTGGAGGGACCGCAGAACCGGAGTAATGTGGTCCCTCCGAGATGTTCCTGATACAAGCCTGGCCGCCATATTCTGTACCAGTTGAAGTTTCCGAACCAAGCACAAGGGTAGCCCCATGTAGAGTCCATTGCAAAAGTCGAGGCGTGAGGTTACCAACGCGTGCACCACAGTCTCGAGATCCCTTACTTCCAGAAAAGGGCGCAGCTGGCGTATCAGCCGAAGCTGATACCAGGCGCTCCTGACCGTCGCATTTACCTGATTTGTCATCAGGAGCGACGAGTCAAGGAGCACCCCCAAACTGTGAACACAGTCACTGGAGGAGAGTGTGACCCCATCCAGGACTGGAGGTTGCAGCCCAATTCTTGGTTTCGGGGCCGCTACCGTGAGCACCTCCGTCTTGTCTGGATTCAGTTTCAATCTGTTTTTCCTCATCCAGCCCATTACCGCCTGAAGACATTCATAGAGAGAAGAGATGCTATTGGAATTCGAGGCCGACGAACGAGACACGGAGAAATAGATTTGAGTGTCATCAGCGTACTGATAACACCCAGCACCATAACTCCGTATTATCTCACCCAGCGGCTTCATGTAGATGTTAAATAATATCGGGGACAAAATAGCTCCCTGAGGGACCCCACAAGTGAGGTCCCTCTTACCGGAGCTACATTCCCCAAGCAGCACCCTCTGGGACCTGCCCGAGAGGAAGGACCGGAACCACTGCAAAGCAGTGCCCCCGATACCTAACCCCTTCAGGCGGCCCAAGAGGATGCCGTGATCTATTGTATCGAAAGCCGCTGAGAGGTCTAGGAGCACCAACAGGGTCACACTACCCCTGTCGATGCTCAGACGCAGATCGTCGGTCAAGGCAACCATGGCAGTCTCAACCCCGAAGCCTGTCATAAAGCCGGTTTGAAATGGGTCTAGATAATCGGTTTCATCCAAGACTGCCTGGAGTTGAAGAGCAACCGCCCTCTCGATCACCTTGCTCAAAAATGGCAACAATGACACAGGCCTATAATTCTTCATATCCAGGGGGTCCAGGGAAGGCTTTTTCAGGAGCGGCCTAACTGCTGCTTCCTTTAAACAAGATGGGACATGTCCTTCCTTGAAGGACGCATTGATGATATCCGTGAGGAGTCTCATCAATGCATCCCCCCCCCGGACGGCCAGCCATGATGGGCAAGGGTCGAGAGGGCAAGTCGTCTTCCTCGCCTTACCAAGCAGCTTGTCCACGTCCTCGGTGCTCACAGATTGCCACTGATCCAGTAAAATTACATCGGTGGAGTTGTTAGACGCCTCACCTATAGACTCTGTCCCAATAGTGGCGTCTAATTCGGCTCTTATTTGAGAGATTTTATCTGCAAAAAAGTTATTAAATGCGTCACAGCAGACTGTCGTCGGGTTAAGAAGGGATTTGGCGCAGGGGGCACCTGCGTCAACTCCCTTACCACCTTAAACAGCTCTGCAGGACGAGACTCTGCAGACGCAATACGTGCAGAGGAGAAAGCTTTCTTCGCTGCACGTATTGCCTCCCGATAGGAACCAAGAAAGTTCCTATGGCGAGTTCTGTCAGATAAGAGTCGAGTTTTTCGCCACTTGCACTCTAGCCGTTGTCCATACTGCTTCATCCTCCTAAGCTCAGGTGTATACCATGGCCTACGATTAAGAGCGGGATGGCAAGGGCGCTTGGGAGCGACCGTGTCGATGGCCCTGGTGAGATCACTATTCCAAGTGTCAACCAGAGCTTCGACAGGGTCACCGGCATTCCCAACCATTAATCCCTCTAAGGCTTTCCGGAATCCAATTGGCTCCATTAGCATTTGAGGGTGGACCATTCTAATAGGTCCACCACCCCCGGCAGGGCAGGTGTTGGCTCTAAGTTCCATCTTGACCAGGAAATGATCCGTCCATGACAATGCGGAGGTATTTACAACCTCTGCCCACGGATGTTCCTGTTCCGTACTAAAGACTGCATCAAGTGTATGACCCACACAATGTGTGGGCCCGTTGACCAATTGGGATAGGCCCATGTTTGTCATGGAATCCATGAACTCCCGAGCCGCACCTGTTAGGCTGGTCTCGAGCGGAATGTTGAAGTCCCCCAAGATTAGAAGTCTGGGAGACTCCAGCAAAAGCTCAGAGACCAGCTATGTCAGCTCGGTCAGGGAGTCTGCTAGAGAATGGGGTGGTCGGTAGACTAGCAAAATCCCCAAACTATCCCTGGTCTTCAGGCTGAGGTACATACACTTGATGTGGACTGTGTTCCGGACTAAGAAAGGTCAAGGAAGAAAGTGCAACGGCAGGCTTACTGTTGAACACAATGAAAACAAAAATAATGACCATAGAGAATCTACATAAATTCAACCTAGACAGTGAGGAAATAGAAATAGTAAAAGTGTTCTTATATCTGGGATGAAACATTGACCAGAACAGGGACTGCAGTCAAGAAATCAGAAGAAGATTAAGAATGGAGAGGGCAACTGTGAAAGAACTACAAAAGATCATAAAGAGAAAAGATATCCAACTGATCACAAAAGTTAGAATTGTACAAGCTATTGTATTCCCTATTACCATGTATGGATGCAAGAGCTGGGCGGTTAAGAAAGCAGATAAGAAGATCAATTCATTTGAGATGTGGTGTTGGAGAAGAGTGCTGAGGATCCTGTGGATGGCCAAAAAGACCAAGTCATCGTGACATCAACAGCCCTGCTCAGTTCTTGCAGACTCAGGGCTGTGGCTTCCTTGATTGAGTCTCTCCATCTCTAATGCCATGTTACTCTTTTCCTACTGTCTTACAAACTTTATTGTCTATTCTACTAGACCAGGGGTAGGCAACCTTTCCCCTTTAAGGGCCGAGGGACTTCAGCTCCCAGAAGCCTCAGCCATGTTGGCCAATAGTCCCATGTTGGCCAGTAGCTCCTGGGATTCTGGGAGCTGAAGTCCATCGGCCCTTAAAGGGGCCAGGTTGCCTACCCCCTGGACTATGCAGTAATCCCAAATGCAAATAGCTAGGAACATTTCCCATTCAACTCATGGGCTTTACTTCTCACTACAAAGAGTTGTGCTATCAAGCTGACACTTAACAATACTTTACTTTTACTGAGTGATGCAGTTACACTGTGCCCATCCTTGAGGAAGTGAAGTTTTGGAAACAAGGAACCAGACCTTTTCAGTTAGGACTTCATACATAATAGAAATGATGACTGCTTTGATTTGATAGGTATGGTTTTGCTGCAAAGAATAGCTAAGGATGTCTACTATCATCCAGTTACAACCTAGTAATGATTGCATGGGTCTTCAACTGAAGAATTATTCCAAATTCACTCACACAGCTCTGGAGTTTTGTGAAATATTTCCTTTCAACTTAATGATAGCACTTCTTTTTAAGGAAAACAAGCAATGGTACCTAAATCATGTTAATTTTGGCTGCTTCAAGGATATATCCATAATGGCTTTTTAATCCCAGGATTAATCCCTCGGCCCTTAAAGAGGAAAGGTTGCCTACCCCTGATTTGGAGGGTCATGTTTTTATAGCTAATTTTAAACTGTTATAAATTAACAAATATGTATGATTCTTCAGCATAGGTTTCCAATATTATGGTGGTTGTCATCAGTATCATCATCTTTTTTTTTTGTTGTTAACTGCCATCAAGTGGACTTCAACTTATGGTGCCCCAATGAATGACAGATCCCCAAGTCATCGTGACTAATAATAATAATAATAATAATAATAATAATATAGTTTATTTATATACCGCCCCAGTGGGAAGCCAATCTAGGCGGTGAACAACAATAATAAAATACATCAAGCAAAACAATATCCCTCCCTCCTCCCCCCCTTAAAAATTAACATCAGCAGCCCTGCTCAGTTCTTGCAGACTCAGGGCTGTGGCTTCCTTGATTGAGTCTCTCCATCTCTAATGCCATGTTACTCTTTTCCTACTGCCTTACAAACTTTATTGTCTGTTCTACTAAACCGGGGTAGGCAACCTTTCCCTTTTAAGGGCTGAGGGACTTCAGCTCCCAGAAGCCTCAGCCATGTTGGCCAATGGTCCCATGTTGGCCAGTAGCTCCTGGGATTCTGGGAGCTGAAGTCCCTCAGCCCTTAAAGGGGGAAGATTGCCTACCCCTGTACTAAACCATGTCATCTTGTTTGTCCAAAGTATGTCTCAGTTTAGTCATCTAGGGAGAGTTCAGGCTTTATTTGCTCTGGTGTCCATTTATTTGTCTTTAGCACCATGTTTTAAATGAGTTGATTTTCTTCCTATCAGCATTTTTCACTGTCCAGCTTTCACAACCATACATAGCAAGAAATACAGTAGCATGGACAATCCTAACTTTAGTATTCTAAGATGAATTTTTACACTTCCGTCTCCTTTCTGATTAATGCCTGAACCAAGTTATTGAAAATCTTGAATTATTTCAGTGTCTTCATCATCTGTTTTAAAGTTATGAACTGTGGTCATCACTTTTGTTTTCTTAATATTGAACTGTAAACCTGTCTTTGCCCTTTCTTGCTTGACTTTATTGAGTAATTGTTCTTTATTATTACACATTATTAATATTAATAATGTTTGATTTTTTAATTTTTGTACTTCTTTTTAAATAATTGTGACTCGCCTTGAATTCCATTGTGGGAGAAAGGCAGGATATAAATTTTTGAAATAAATAAAAATAATAAAATTGTTCTAAATCTTTGCTGTTTTCTGCTAAGAGTATGGTGTCATCTACGTATCTTAAATTGTGTCTGTTCCTTTGAAATTCCTGAGTACATTCCATTATCCAGCATATGCTTACTGTATGCTTACTATATGATCTCTTTGGGAAAGGGATCTAGGAGTCCTAGTAGACCACGTTGAACATGAGTCAGCAGTGTGATGTTGCAGCTAAAAAGACCAATAAAGTATAGTGTCAAAGGCAGTAATAGTGCTACTCTATTCTGCTTTGGTCAGGCCTCATCTGGAATACTGTGTCCAGTTCTGGACACTACAATTCAAAAAGGATGTTGACATATTGGAGTGTGTCCAAAGGAGGGCAACCAAAATGTTGAAGGGTCTGGAAACCATGTCTTATGAGGAAAGACTTAGGAAGCTGGGTATGTTTAGCCTGGAGAAGAAACAGTTAAGGGATGACATGATAGCCCTGTTTAAATATTTGAAGGGGCGTTACATTGAGGATGGAGCAAGCTTGTTTTCTGCTGCTCGAGAGACTAAAACACGGAACAATGGATGCAAGCTGCAGGAAAAGAGATTCCCCCTCAATATTAGGAGGAACTTCCTGATAGTAAAGTCTGCTTGACAGTGGAACACACTCCCTTGTAGAGTGGTGGAGTATCCTTTCTTGGAGGTCTTTTAACAGAGGCTGGATGGGCATCTGTTGGGAATGCTTTGATTGTGATTTCCTGCATGGCAGGGGGGTTGGACTGGATGGCCCTTGTGGTCTCTTCCAACGCTATGATTCTCTAGTGTCTCTTCCTTTCCTAAATCTAGCTTGGACATCTATTGTAGAATTTTGAGCATCACTTTGCTTGCATGGGAGATTAATGCAATGGTCCTGTGGTTACTGTAATCCCTGGTGTCCCCTTTCTTGCAAATTGGAATATGTGTATTGAGTATTTCCAATCTATGGGCCATTGTTTTGTTTTCCATTTTTCTTGACAGATTATAGTTAGAAAGAGCAGATTTGTCTCTGTAGCTTGAAGCAACTCATCTGTGCGTGGTGATTTATTTGTCTTAAGTGCTCTGAATGCATCTTCCACTTTACTTTCTAAAATTGTAGGTTCATCATCTAATGCAGGGGTAGGCAACCTTTCCCCTTTAAGGGCCGAGGGACTTCAGCTCCCAAAATCCCAGGAACTATTGGCCAACATGGGGGCTATTGGCCAACATGGCTGAGGCTTCTGGGAGCTGAAGTCCCTTGGCCCTTAAAGGGGAAAGGTTGCCTACCCCTGATCTAATGGTTCTTCCTTGAATGAAGCTATCATCCTTTCATCTCATTTATATAATCCTTCAGTGTATTCTTTCTATCATATATTTATTTGTACTTGGTCATGCAATGTGTTCACCTGCTGATTGTATAGCATTCCCACTCGTGGTTTAAATTTCTCTTTGATTTCTTGGATGTTGTACAGGAGGGCTCTTGTTTCTCCTTTTTTGTTATCTTCTGTTTTTCTGCATTGATTATTATAGTAGTTCCCTTTGTCCCTGTTCACAAGTTACTGAACAGTTGCATTCAAAGTTCTGACTTGGTTTCTGTCAGCTTTAACTTTGCTTCTCATCTCTCCTTAACTACTTGTAGAGTTTTAGCTGCCATCCACTGATGCCTCTCTTTCTTTTTGGCTACTGATAGTATCATTTTGCGTTCCTCCCAGACAACTTTCCTGGCTTCAGTCCAAAGTTGTTCTGGCTTCCGGTCATTTAGGTTTAATAGTGCAAGTCTATTACTTAATAGTTCAAATCATTATCTTTAAATTCTATGAGGATGTTCTTCAGGTTGTATTTTGGCATGATGGTTGGTTTAGTATTCTTTTTTTGCTTTACTCCGATTTTTGATAATATCATTTCATGGTCTGTGGCACAATTTGCTTTCAGCCCCCTTTTTTTTTTAAAAAAAAAGAGAATTGAGCTTTTCCATCTTTTGCTTCTACTTATGTAGACTTTTTGATTTCTGTATTGGCCATTAGGTGATCCCCATGTATACAGTTGCCTAGTTGTTTGAAGAATGTGTTTCCCGTAAACTGTTGGCCTTGCAGAATTCATTTAGTTACTCTCCAGCTTCATTTCTTTATCCTAGGTCAAATTTCTGGATCCTAGGTCAAAGATCCTACTTTTGTATTCCAATCATATATGATTAATGAGAAGTTTTGTTTTAGTGTGTGGTCAATTTTCTTCTGGACGCCAACACAGAAACGTTCAATTTCTTCTTCTGCCTCTTTAGTTGGAGCATAAACATGGATTATGGTTCTATTGATAGGTTTTCCCTGAAATCTTACTGATATTATTTTGTCAGACTTTGCATTTTATCCTGTAACTAATTTTGCTACGTCTCCTCACTATGGGGATTATCACATGTCATTGTTCCATCCTTCCTGCTCGATCGCGGCAAGGGCTTTCACATGTCATTCGCACTTATCCTGTCTGGGATGAGCCATTGATGGCAATAGCGCGAAAGGCTTTCAGATGAAATCACGCCGATCCTGTCTGTTCCCTCTGGATTAAGCTTCAGTTTGTTTGCCCTCATTCAGGAGATTACCACACTACACTCTTATTCAGTGAGGCCTAAGAGCTCTCTGGATGAGAAGTCTAAATGCCCCTCCTTAAACTGCAAATCCCAGAATAGAGCAGGAGGCATCCAGAGCAGTTAAAGTGGAATAGCAGCACTGTAAGTGTGTAGTGCAGTCTATTAATGACAGCAGACATTGGCTTAGTACAGGGACAGCTTCCTTGGAATTGGATGGAAAGGAGAGCTACATCAGTGTACACTCAACTCCAGAGCTTCAGATGACCTTTCCTAGTGGTTTCATGTAGATGTTAAATAGTATAAAGGACAAAACTGAACCCTGAGGGACCCTGCAGGCCAGTGCTCAGGGGGTCAAACAAGAATCTTCTAAGTGTGCTTCTACAAGAAGGACTGGAACCACTGCATAACAGTGCCCCCAAGTCCCATCCCAGAGAGGTTGTTCAAAAGGATGTCATGTACAGTGGCATTGAAAGCTGCCAAAAAGTCGATCCTGTATGTCATCCGCAGCGCGACTTGTCTATGCAAAATACTGGAAAAAGCAATATGAACACCTATTTGAAGAATGGACAACCAAAGTAAATGACTTAATGTTAATGGATAAATTAACAATGGCACTTAAAGGGAAATCTGAACAACGATATCAAAGGAAATGGGAAAAAATTAAGAATCTCTGGAGTGAAGAAATGAAATGAGGTTTTGTTAATGTAGTTGTTCGCAGCTCCTCTTCTGGGATAAGGGATGTGTATTACGAATGTTAAATTATACAAACAATATATGTAATATAAAAATATAGGAAGTTTAAGTTTTGAGAAAAGGAGGTATTTTAAGTTTGAAATTTTTCTATACATATATATATGTAGGTGGAAGAATAAGTATGTATGTATATTTATTTTTATGGCTAATAAAAAAGAAGAAGAAAAAGAAAGCTGCCAAAAAGTCCAGGAGAACCAACAGGAACACACACTCTCTGCACAGTTCCCTTTGTAGGCCACCCACTATAGCAACCAAAGCAGTCCTGAAGACAGATTGAAATAAATCTAGATGAGCTGTTTAATCCACATATTTCAGAACCCTGTGCAGAAAAGGGCTATTGGAAACTGGCTGATAGTAGCTGCTTCTATGAACTAGGAAGAGCAAAGATCCAGTACACACGTAGTGGCTCTCATCTTCTCAGGCATCCTGTCCACAGCCTCAGGCTGCTCAAGTGGAACATATCCAATAACACAGGACAAGGAGAAGCCAAGATTTCATCCACTGGGCCTATATCAGCCATTCTGTATCTTAATTACTGATTCAAAGCTGGCATGAATTGAGTGATTTTATCTGTAAAGTATTGTGAAAATTCATAGCAGGCTGCCAAGTGATCTACATGCTGCCCCTGAGGGGCAGAATGTAAAAGGCCCCAATTAGTTACAGTTTAATAGCCACCCAGCACATAACAGTAGTTGAGAACAAAGATGGCTGCTCCTGCAGCAATTTTGCCTGGTGCTTTTCGTAACAGTTCTGAGCTGGTTATTGCAGCTGTGAGAATTATGTTATGAATGAGTAGATTTATGGGTGGATGTTGAATCTATTACTTGCTGAGCTTAGTCAGAAAATGGAATATAGATTCTGTACATTAATTACTTGGATTATGTACATTAATTACTTTTTATTCCTGATCAGTAATAGGATTTCTGGCATACTCACTTGGTCTGCCTGCATGAAATTATAAATAAATGCTTTAAGCAATGGGAAGAGAGGAAAGTGAATAAGGTGTAAAAATGCACCATTGTTTTTAAAGGTATAAACATAAAAATGTTCAGTTAGAAGAAATGATGCACTTGTTAAATATGGAAATAAGCACATATAAAGACTTCACTGGTTCATTTACTCTTCTATTCTCACTATAGTTTTATCAGTATCATTTTGTACTTGTACTAATTGTCAGTGCCAAATGGCTCAATTTAATAGTAAATTAGTTTCTTAAACATTATGATAGAATTTACTGAGTGACTCTGTAGTTCAGTAATTATAATGAATTGATTTCCTTAAATACGAAAAGTTAGTAGTGCAGAAGACATCTGTTTCTTATGTAATGGAAGACTAATCTTGTCTCATGGCTGGGGGTGAATGGGCTCTGTGGTCATTTGTGAAATGGAGCAGTGGGTTATGGGACACAAAGTAATAACACCAGGTGATACATTTCAGGTACATATTGTAAAATATAGTTTAGAA
Source organism: Phrynosoma blainvillii (assembly GCA_026167975.1). Taxonomy (NCBI): domain Eukaryota; kingdom Metazoa; phylum Chordata; class Lepidosauria; order Squamata; family Phrynosomatidae; genus Phrynosoma; species Phrynosoma blainvillii. Next base: position 118,410,797 of record JANUYF010000003.1, read on the forward strand.
TTAATTGATGCAATAAGTACAGTTGGCTCTCTGTATCCACAAATTCAACGATTTATGGCTTGAAAATTATATATGGATTTTGGTATCCAAGGGGTGGCTGTCCTGGAACGCCAGCGGATACCAAGAGCCCACTGTAAGTAGTAATAGAGGTTACTTATACCTAATGTGGGAATTGTATGGCCTCTAAGCCATATGTGGTCCTCTGAAAAGTCCAGTGTGGCCCTTTGGACTTCTATGATCCTTAAAAGTCTTTAGCACCTCCCCCCAGATTGGCCCAATCCCATGTTTTTCGGCCAACCCCCTCCTCACCATGCCAAAATCCTTAAAAATACTGTGCCCTACAAAATCAAGAATTGGCACTGAAAAATGCCAACAAGGAAATCAGGAATGACACAGTGTCACTTCTGTCACCCAGAATGGCAGCCATGACAGCATACTTTGGACCTCTGGAACACTGGAATTGTTTGATAAATGCTGGTGTAGCCCTTAAGTCTCTAGAGTGCGTCTACCTCTGACCCACACAATAACTTAATGAGTGACTCTCTTGCTGGTGCTGTGTCCATGTTCCTGTGACTTAAACTCTGTAGCTCCCAGAATGTGTCAAAAGAGAACAGTAAAAAGATATGCTCACACCAATAAACCCAAAGATTTGTTGGATGGTTAGTGCAATATTTCACTGTGTTGTGTTGAAACCACACCATAGTCTTCTTGTCTTTTGTAATTTTAACTTTAATTTTATAAGTCATCGGTCTTCAGTGTGAATATGTGTTGGGAAAGTTGTCCACTCAAGGCCATCGCAAACTCCATTCAGCCAAGGGAGCTAATAAGCCGTCCTGGGAGGAAAAACAAATAAAATTTTGGCTTCTGCCATTCATGTTTTGAGCCTGGGGCTAGGTATATTAGGTGGCAAGGCACACAATAACTAGAAAATATTCCCTGTTCATAGGTTTCTGATGGGCTTCGAGCCAAATAGTGGATGAAGTAGGGGCTTTCAGGCAAGAACGACTTGAATTTTACTCTCAAACAAATGGAATTTCCCATTTGGTTGAAATTAATATGATGAAATATTAGCCTGAGTTTTGCTGACAAAATTACCGTATTTTTCGGCATATAAGACGCACTTTTTCTTCCCCAAAACGTGGGCGGGGAAGTTGCTGCGCCTTATAAAGCGAAGGAGGCCGCGGCCGCGGCCTCAGTTGTTCAATCGGCTGCTGCTGGGATCGATCCCAGCAGCAGCCCATTGAACTGAAGCCGCGGCTGGAACGATGCCTCGTTCCAGCCGTGGCTTCAGTTTTTAAATGGGCTGGTGTTGGGATCGGAGTGATCCCAGCACCGGCCCATTTAAAAACTGAGGCCGCGGCCGGGAGGAGGCCTCGTTCCGGCCGTGGCCTCAGTTTTTAAATGGGCTGGTGCTGGGATCGATCCCAGCACCGGCCCATTTAAAAACTGAGGCCGCAGCCGAGAGGAGGCCTCGTTCCGGCCGTGGCCTCAGTTTTTAAATGGGCTGGTGCTGGGATCGATCCCAGCACCGGCCGATTTAAAAACTGAGGCCGCAGCCGAGAGGAGGCCTCGTTCCGGCCGTGGCCTCAGTTTTTAAATGGTCTGGTGCTGGGATCGATCCCAGCACCGGCCCATTTAAAAACTGAGGCCGCTGCCTCAATTGTTCAATGGGCTGCTGTTGGGATCGATCCCAGCAGCAGCCCATTGAATTGAAGCCGCGGCCGGAACGATGCCTCGTTCCAGCCGTGGCTTCAGTTTTTAAATAGCCTGTTGTTGGGATCGGAGCGATCCCAGCACCGGCCCATTTAAAAACTGAGGCCGCAGCCGAGAGGAGGCCTCGTTCGGGCTGCGGCCTCAATTTTTAAATGGGCTTCGGCTGGGATCGATCCCAGCACCGGCCCATGTAAAAACTGAGGCCGCAGCCGAGAGGAGGCCTCCTTCCAGCCGCGGCCTCAGTTTTTAAATGGGCTGGTGTTGGGATCGGAGCGATCCCAGCACTAGCCCATTTAAAAACTGAGGCCGCGGCCGGGAGGAGGCCCCGTTCCGGCCGTGGCCTTAGTTTTTAAATGGGCTGCTGCTGGGATCGATCCCAGCACCGGCCCATTTAAAAACTGAGGCCGCGGCCTCAGTTGTTCAATGGGCTGCTGCCGGGATCGATCCCAGCAGCAGCCCATTGAATTGAAGCCACGGCCGGAACGAGGCCTCTTTCCAGCCGTGGCCTCAGTTTTTAAATGGGCTGGTGTTGGGATTGGAGCGATCCCAGCATGGCCCATTAAACAACTGAGGCCGTGGCTGGGAGGAGGCCTCCTCCCAGCCGCGGCCTCAGTTGTTCAATGGGCTGCTGCTGGGATCGATCCCAGCAGCAGCCCACTGAACTGAAGCTGTGGCCTCAGTTGTTCAGTGGGCTGGTGCTGGGATCGGAGAAGTCCTCCGATCCCAGTAGCAGCCCATTGAACAACCAGCTGCTGCTAATGGGAGGAATCTTTTTTCCTTGATTTTCCTCCTTTAAAATTGGTTGCGTCTTATATGTCGGAGCGTCTTATATGCCGAAAAATACGGTACTTGCATGTAAAATTTCATCTTCATCCAGAAATCTAAATCAGATTAATAATACAAGTACTGTGGGTAATCTTTTATCTGAGATACTGAAAAAGTGTCGATTTGAGTGAAAGTGGCAGTAAGGGAGTCTCAAGAAATACAGCTTTGGTGACTTAACAAGCAGCAAGAACAAAGGAACCACTTGGATACATTCATAGAAATTGCTGTGCCAGATGTGAGATGTGTAAATGGCAAGCACTGTGTATCTATACTGTTTAAATAGTTCACTTGCACTTTGTTTCATAGAATCACAGAGTTGGAAGAGTCCTCAAGGGCCATCTAGTCCAACCCCTGGCCTGCAGGAACTCACAATCAAAGCACCCCTGACAAATGGCCATCCTGCCTCTGTTTAAAAACCTCCAAAGAAGGAGACTCCCCCAATCCCAGAGGCAGCATATTCAACTGACCAACATCTCTTACCATCAGAAAGCTCTTCCTAATATTTAGGCAGAATCTCTTTTCCAGTAGTGTTGCATTCTGCAAATATTATACTAAAGTTTTTTCTGTGCTCAGCCTTTGTTTCTCTCAATGTTTTGGACTTCAGCTTCTGTAATTCCTGACTGTTGGCCAAGTTGGCTGGGGCTTCTGGGATCTGAAGTCCAAAAGAAGTGGAGGACCAAAGGTTGGAAGCCACTCATTGCTCAGGAATGTCAGTTTCATGTGAATTTTATAGCCCTTACATGGATGTTCTTTGTCTTGTAATGACCTTTTCCACAAAGTGCTATCCTGTTTTTCCATTTTGCTTCAACCATAAGGACTAGAACCTTCTTAAATCTACCTTTCAAGAAGGAACTTGATTATGGCTATAAAACAGAAGTGGGGAACCTGAGGCCTTGGAGTCATAATCTGCCCATCTGGATTTTCCAAGAGGCTCATATTTCCTTCCCCATGACTCCATCATTTTGTGGTTTCTCTGGTATCTATTTATTTATTTATTTATTTGATATTTGCATCCTGACTCCATACAAGTGAAATGCCTCTCTTAGGGCTTAGTTACTGTTAGTAAGACTTGTAAGTTCAAATATACCAGTATTTTTGGTCCCATTGTTTTGCCAGAAAGCAGCCCCCAAGAACTCAGACTGAAAGAGATTCTTTACTCTTGCTGTAAAACATTTAAAATTATACCAAAATGTGGAATGTTTTAAATTTTCTGGTATATAAAAAAGGAAGCATAGTCCTTTTAAGATGGCTGCATGTGCTCTGTTCATCTGCTAAAGGTAATTGGCTGATGAATTCAAATTGAGATGCAGATGTGTCTTTTCAAAACAGTATTGCACTCTTCATTTAGCGTAGGGAAGCACTAATGGTGATTAGCTCCCATGGGTGCTGCAGTAGTACAGTTATCATCTTTGCTAACCTGTCACTGGTTATGAGCTGAAAAAGGAGAGGGCTGTTTTCTAAAGCATTTGATGCCATACTAAATGAAGTGGGTAAATTGAAGTCATGCTTTGCCTTAAAAAAAAAAGGATTGAAAGAGTGTAGCTTGGAGTGGCTATGTTACTAAATAGTGATGCTGGAAGGGGGAAAAATCCCTACCTACTACCTTGCAAAAAACACTCTCAAATAGATTAGATAATCCTAGGCTAGACTGACAATCAGATGCAACAGAAAGCAAAACACTGTATGACCTACAATTAGATATGAATTTTGGTGTGGGATACTTAATATTTAATTCTTCTTCCCAATCCTCCATCCCTGTTGCTGCCCCTCTATATCCATGCATTACTTTCAAAATGCCTAAATATTTAAACTAAATGTATAATCTAATTATATTATTTGGGAGCCAATATGGTGTAGTGGTTATGGGTGTTGGACTAGGACTTTGGGGACCAGGCTTTGAATCCTTGCTAGGTCAGGAAACCTACAAAGTGGGGGGGAGCAGCCACGAGCGATGGTGTGAGAAGCTAAGATTGTTTTCTCTTCAAAGTTAAAGCAAAACAAGCTAAAGAATCTCTTCTAAATGGAATAAAGACGGTGAGTAATTGCAAATAAATAAATCGGAATGGGAGGAGAATAAAATGGAACTGTTTAACTAAAGCTCTAAAGAGAAGAAAGATAAATAAACAGTATTTTCTTATTTGGCACTGCCAGCCAGATGGTTGTTATACCAAGTGGATGTTAATATTTATAAAATAAAAGCAAACTAAAACAGTATAAATATATGGGACAATGATTTTGAAGAACTGAAATACAGAAATATTAATTGAAGTACAAATAAAGAGAGGAAAATATAAAATTGTGTGTCATAATGGAGACACAGTACTGATTAGAAGCTGGCAGATGTCCAAGAGCCAAAAAAAGGGACTTAAACAGTTTTAAAGTGGAAAAGAGAACCTAAACAACTCCCTTCAGATAAAGCTTATTTTTGCTTACAAAAAGTAAACTCACAAGAGAATTCTGAAAATCATAATATAGAAATGAAAAAAATAATCCTTGGAGACAATGGAGAAAACCGGAACGGGAGCTAGACCTAAAGAACAACATGGAGCAGTTCCGGAAACAAAGCCAGATTCTGATGAAGGAATGAAAACACTAGCTGAAAATCAAAACAAAAGTTATGAGATTTTAAAAGACACCATTACAAAAAATAATGTCACATTATCAGAAACTATTACTAAGAAAGTCATGGATGAAATGAATAAATCATTTCAGATTATTAAAAAAGAGATTGAGCAAGTGGATAAAAAAGTACAATCAATACAAATTGAACAGAAAGCTCAGCAAAAGATAACCTTGGAACATTCAACAAGATTGGATCAACTTGAAAGAAAAATCGTTGACCTGCAGGATCATAATAGAAGGAATAACCTTTGTATTTGGGGCTTTCCTGAGATGTCACATGAAACACCAAATGCCCTGAAGACAGAGATTTTGAAATTGTTACAAACCATTGTTCCTCAAATTACCTGGGATGGAAAGGAAGTGGAAAATCTACATAGAACATCAACTTTTAAGAGTGGCCTGGTTCCCAGAGATGTAATCATGAGAGTAACAAGTTTCTACAAGAAAGATCTTCTAATGAAAAAAATCAGGAAACTCTCAAGATCACTAAAATATGGAGACAACACAATTGAAATCTATAATTATTTTTGCCCAGAGACTATCAGCTGGAGAAGAGGAATTAAGCCTTGCATTGCAGTTTTGCAAAAGAATATGATACAGCTGGGGTTAACCCATTTTTCTGAAATTTCAATGGAAAGGGAAACAACACAAGATTTATTCCCTGGAACAAGGACTGGATTTGTTGAAGCAATTAGATCTGGGCCAACAAGAAGAAGATAGCGACAAGGGTGCAACTGGAGGAACCAAGGGACCATAAAAAACAAGGACAAAGAAGTTAAAAGTAAAAAAAGAAAAGAAAGACATAACAGGAGAGACAATATAAACCAGGGGTAGGCAACCTTTTTGAGCCAGGGGCCGGGTTGCTGTCCCTCAGACAATTGGGGGGGCCGAAGCACCAAAAATAAATAAATAAATAAAATTTTTTAAAAAAATAATAAAATATATATATGCATGCACACTCTCTCAGCCCCAGAAAAGCCATGGCAAAACCCCTGTGGAGATTTTGCCAAGAAAACTCCAAGAACAAGTAATAACAACAATAATCAATATCATCATGGTGGGCGGCGGCGGCAGCGGCGGCAGGACTGGCCTGGGGCCGGTCCAAAGGCCTCAGGGGGCCGCATCCGGCTCCCAAGCCTTAGGTTGCCTACCCCTGATATAAACAATCAGAAGGAGAAATTTGATCACATGTTGGGAGGGTTGGCTTCTTCTTCCTCCCCCCCCCCCCAGGAGGGCTGGCAAAAGCCATGGGCAAGGTTTGATACCTTGTGGAAGGAGGGGGATAAAAATGCATATGTGGGTGGGAGGGACAGGGAGGGAGGGGGAGGGAAGGTGGGTGTAGAGGCAGCCTGAAGAGACTAGGTAGAAGACTTAGGGGCTATGCAGACTGGTCCAAAGGGCTGGCCTGGGGGTGGAGTTGGGGCTGAGCAGCTGCACGCCAGCCGTCCCAACCCCAGCCCGATGCCGTCCTGACGCTGCACGCCCTTACACACAGCACGCAGCATCAGGATGCCCTCTTGGTGCAGCGTGCAGACACGCTGTGCTGAAAGGGCGCGGAAGAACCTCAACGCCGGCTCTTAGGGCAGCCTTTTGCCGCCCCTAAAAGGAGCGGAATTTTGCCGCTCTTTTAGGGACAGCAAAAGGATGGATCGGGGCTACAGTGTGCAGTTGCCGTGGCCCTGATCCGCAGCTAGCAGGGGCGGCCCAGAGCTGCCCATTTTCATAGCCCCTTAGAAAAGTAACGTGGTTAATAAATTAAGGATAGCAACATTAAATGTGAAAAGATTAGGGTCTGTAATTAAAAGGAAAAGTATAGAAGTATTGTTGAAGAATGAGAAAGCAGATTTTTTTCTTATTCAGGAAATGCATGAAGCAAAACCAGGAATGAATGAGCTTAAGATGAACTGGGTTGCCGCTTATGAAAAAAGCATATGGTACTTCAAAAGCAAGAGCGTTTTAATGTGTTAAAAATGAAGATAGATGAAAAGGGAAGATTTGTTCTTATACAAGGAATTATGGGGGGAGAAAAGTATTTGATGGTCAATGTGTATGCTCCAAATGAAAACCAGAAATAATTGTATGAAAAAATATTTAAGGAAATTGAAGACATGCAGAGAGACTATATAATTATAGCAGGAGACTTCAGTATGGTTATGGATAAATGTAAAGATAAATCAGACCAAACAACAAAGGATAGACTTAGTAATATTACACCCCTGAATAAGATAATGAATGGAAAAGAATTAAAAGACTTATGGAGACTGATTAAAGGGGATGAAAAGAATTATAGTTACTGTTCAGCTGTTCATAAAAACTTCTAGAATCGATTTCATTTTTGTATCTAAAAATATGGTTTGAAAGGTATTAAATACAGAAATAGAAAGGGTAAAAGTTACAGACCATGCAATAGTAAATATGGATTTTATAGTTAAAAAGGATTATAGAGAAGCAAAAAGATGGAGGTTAGACACCAGAATACTTAATAATAAAGATATAGTGGGTAAAATTGAAAAGGAATGGCAAAATATTTGGGATGTTTTCTCAAGCTCTATTATGTTTCTCAAGCTCTATTATGTTTCTCAAGCTCTATTATGGGATACTATGAAAGCGGTTGCAAGAGGAATTTGTATTAAGGAAACATGTAATGTAAAGAGACGACAGGAAAAGAGGAAGATAAAATTAGAAATGGAAATTAAAAAATTATGATTATATGAAGGATAGGAGTAAAAGCATATATATAGAATTACAGACAAAAAGAAAGGAACTAGAGAAATTAGAGAGAGAACATGTCCAGAAAAATTTAATATATTTATGGAGGGAGTTTTTTGAATATAGTAATAAAAACTCTAAAATGTTGGCAAGATCAACACAAAAGAAGAAAGAGAAAAATATGATTGCTGTTATAAAGGATAAAACAGGGAGAATGTGTATGATTATGAAAGAAAAGATAAAGATATTTGAAGAATATTATAAAGAATTATACTCAGCAGGGAATAACTTAATGGAAAAAAGTTGAGGAATATATTGAAAAACATTTGAAAATAAAAATAGAAGACAAGAACAAAGAAATAATGGAGCAACCAGTTTCAAATAAAGAAATAGAAGAAGTGATAGATAAATTAAAAGGAGGGAAATCACCAGGAATGGATGGGTTGGGACCACAATATTATAAAACTTTCAAAAAGATGTTAATACCTACATTGGAGGTATTATATAATAAAATTTTAAATGGAGAAAGGATCCCACCATCATGGGATCACTCATTGATAATATTGATTCCGAAACCAGATAAAGATTTAACAGATCCAGGATCATATACACCTATATTCCTTATATATCAAGAGGCTAAAATATTAACAGCAATAATGACAAAAAGAATGAATACGTTTATATATAAATATTTGCAAAATGATCAATGTGGATTTGTGCAAGGAAGACAAATGTCAAATTTAATAGGAAGAGTATTTAATTAAATAAATATAATAGAGAAGAGTAAACAAAAGGCAGGAATAATGGCACTACATATATATAAAGCTTTTGATTGTGTGGAATAGCCAGCATTAAAAATAACATTAAAGAAATTAGATATGGGGAAAAAGTTTAGAGAATTAATAAATCAGTTATATTCAAACAACACAGCAGTAAGTAACAGTAAACGATGAACTAACGGATCTAATTCCAATTCCTAGAGGTACAAGGCAAGGTTGCCCTTTCTCCCTGATTTTATTTGCAATAATTATTGAAATTTTAGAAATGCTGTTAGGGAAGATGAAAATCTGGAAGGAATTTGGATTAGAAAATTGAATAAGATAAGCTTATTTGCAGATGATACCCTATTGACAATTAAAGAGCTACTTTAAAAAATTGATAAATAAAATGTCACTTAAAGGAGTTTGAGGAAATGTCAGGCCTACAAGTAAACTGGAATAAATCAGAGTTAATACGGTTTAATTATACAAAAACAGAAGAACAAGATTTCTTAAAGGATTAAATGATAGATATTAAATTAAAAGATACAGTTAGATATTTAGTAATAAATATTACAAAAAAACTTACAAAAATTAGGGGAACAAAATTATAATAAATTAAGGATAGAAATTAAAAGGAAACTAGAAGAATATAAAAATATTAAATTATCATGGTTTAGTAGAATAGCATTAGTAAAAATGAAAATTTTACCTAAGAATTTTTTTGTTTAGAATGTTACCAATAAAAATATCAGATGCAGAAATAAAAAATAGGCAGATATTAGTGAATAATTTTTGTAGCAGGAATAAAAAAGTGAAGATTAATAAAATATACTGGTATAAACCCCAAAAAGATGGAGGCTTGGGCCTACCAAATTTAAAATGGTATTATAACACAAATCAATTAAGATATATTATAGATGGAATTATAGAGAAAGGGGAACTAGATTGGTTAGAGATGGAAACAGCAGAAATAGAGAAAAAAGTGGAAAATATATTTTTAAGGATTTTACCATGAAAGAAATGAAAGAAATAGAAAACACTTTTTTAAAAAGAATATACTAGAGATTTGGAAAAAAATATTTAAAAAAATTAATGCCAGCTATCTGACCATTAACACCAGTTGTAATGATAAAAAATTTCCATTAAATTTAAAGGAAGAAATAGGGAAGGAGTTAAGGAAACAAGAAATATATAGGATAAAAGAATGGATAAAAATAATGAAGGATAAAAGTAAGATAAAGGAGAAATTACAAAGTCTAAAATTAACCAGTTGGAACAATGGACAAAAAATTGGAACAGGAAAATTATAGATTTTAGAGAATACATGAAATTTGAACAAATGATTAGGCAAAGATATAGTAAATGAAACTTTAAAAGGTGTTACAAATGAACTATACAAATTATTATTAAAATATGATGAGAAAGAAGAATATCTCAGGACAATATGGGAGGAGGATTTAACACAAACAATAAATGTTCAAGAATGGGGAAAAATTTGGAATCAATGCCATTTTAAAAAATTATAAGGATAAAGGAGAACTACCATAAATTAATATGGAGATGGTATTTAACGGCAGTAAGGTTAAAATAATATAAATAAGAACCACTCAAGGTTGTGTTGGAGGGGATGCCAAGAAATCAGCACATACATTCATATGTGATGGGGCTGTAGATCTGTAAAGAAATTTTGGCAATTAGTATTTAAAGAGATAAAAGAAATAACAGAAATCGATCTAGAATTTTGTCCAAAGATAGCATTATTATTTATATATGATAAGATTTATTGCACCCAAGCTAGAAAGGACTTAATTACAAATTTATTAACAGTGGCGATATTAATCATAGCATTAAAGAGGAAAGATCAGGGAGATCTACAAATACAAGATTGTTACAAAGAGATATGGCAAATAGCAATTAATCATAAGTTAACTTGTGGAATTATGTAAAAAAAGGAATAATGAAGAGAAATGATTTTGAAGCAATATGGAAAATATTTGTACAAAAGGCTTTAGTAAAGGAGGGAGGTGTTTTACCTCCACAGGAAGAGTTATAATTTTGGAGGGGAGAGTAATATGAAGATATTAGGCTCTGGTGATGGGGAGCACTTGGGGAAGGTGGAAAAACTAAAGAAGAGAGAGAGAGAGAGAAAAAAGAAAAGAGGAAAAATGAATTAGTGATAAATTAACAGTATTATACCTTTGTGGAAGGGTGAAAAGTATATGGTAAAAAGAAGACAATAAGAAGACTGAAGGTATTAACAATTTTATGGTTTTTTTTTAATTTACTGGTTTAATCAATATTAAATGGTTTGATATGAATTAGATTTAGATAAGGCAGTAAAGAATGAATACTTAACATGATCTACCATATATATGTAGAATATTATGTAAAAGTTTTTCTTAAATATTATTTTATGTAGGGTGTAAAACTAATAAAGAATTTTATACTCAGAAAAAAAAGGGAAACCCACAAAGTGACTTTGGGCATGTCTCACTCTCAGACTCAGAGGAAGGGAAAGGCAAATCTCCTCTGAACAAATCTTGCCAAGGAAACTCCATGATAGGTTCTTTTTAAAAAGGTAAAGATAAAAGTTTCCCCTTGACACAAATGTCTAGTCGTAAACAACTGTAGGGTGTGTGTGCTCATCTCTGTTACTAAGCTGAAGAGCCAGCATTGTCCAAAGACGACTTCAGTGATCATGTGGCCAGCATGACTGCACCGAATGCTGTTACCTTCCCACCGAAGTGGTACCTATTTATCTACTTGCATTTGCAAACTCTCGAACTGCTAGATTGGCAGAAGCTGGAACTAGTGATAGGAGCTCACCCCCTCATGCAGCACTCGGGCCTCAAACTGCCAAGCTTCTGGCCTTACGACCATTGAAGGCACACAACAATGAACAACAAAAACTTGATTTAGTCTTAGTGACTGAATGAACATTTGTGGCCATCAGTCTCTTAAATCCATAATTTTGCTTACCACACTTGCCCTAGACAAATCTTGGCTTATCTCACAGCCTTCTCTCTGTCCCATCACAATCACAGGTACATTTGATGGGAACACAGGCGAGGGACTTCTCAGTGAATGATCCCAGGCTCTGGAACTCCCTTTCCAGGAAAGCTAGACTGGAAGCTCTCCAATCTCCTCCCCCTTCTTATTTTATTTACTTATATCCCACTTTTCTCCCAACAGAGGGACTCAACATGGCTAACAGCAAAATATATTTATTTTTAAAATTTGTATGCTGCTTTTCTCCCAACATGAACCTAAAAAGTCCACAAAAGCTTAAAAACAATAAAACAATGCAATTTTAAAACACAGGTAAAACATCATATTAATATAACAAATAAAAATGTAAACTCCTTTAAAAAATACTAAATTAAAAATATAAAAATACAAAATCATTATAAAAATATAAAACCATACCAAGCAACACCCCAAATTTAAAACAGTACAATTAAAAAATACAAAAGTATTTAAAAACTATAACAATAAAATTAAAAAAACAAGTAATTTAAAAAGTTAATCCAGCACCATCGGGCCTAGATTAAGAAGAAGAGCCCTCCCTCCATTCCATCCGATGTCATCTGGGGGAGAGACAACAGGCTCAGCACCACTGGGCCTAGATTAAGAAGAAGAGTCCTCCATTCCATCCGATTTCGTCTGGGGGAGAGACAACAGGCCCAGCACCATCGGGCCTAGACTAAGAAGAAGAGCCCTCCCTCCATTCCATGCAATGTCATCTGGGGGAGAGACAACAGGCCCAGCACCATTGGGCCTAGATTAAGAAGAAGAGTCCTCCCTCCATTCCATCCAATGTCATCTGGGGGAGAGACAACAGGCCCAGCACCACCGGGCCTAGACTAAGAAGAAGAGCCCTCCCTCCATTCCATCGGATGTCATCTGGGGGAGAGACAACAGGCTCAGCACCATTGGGCCTAGGCTAAGAAGAAGAACCCTCCCTCCATTCCATCGGATGTCATCTGGGGGAGAGACAACAGGCCCAGCACCATCGGGCCTAGATTAAGAAGAAGAGTCTTCCATTCCATCCGATGTCATCTGGGGGAGAGACAACAGGCCCAGCACCATCGGGCCTAGACTAAGAAGAAGAGCCCTCCCTCCATTCCATCGGATGTCATCTGGGGGAGAGACAACAGGCTCAGCACCATCGGGCCTAGACTAAGAAGAAGAGCCCTCCCTCCATTCCATGCAATGTCATCTGGGGGAGAGACAACAGGCCCAGCACCATTGGGCCTAGATTAAGAAGAAGAGTCCTCCCTCCATTCCATCCAATGTCATCTGGAGGAGAGACAACAGGCCCAGCACCATCGGGCCTAGACTAAGAAGAAGAGCCCTCCCTCCATTCCATCGGATGTCATCTGGGGGAGAGACAACAGGCTCAGCACCATTGGGCCTAGACTAAGAAGAAGAGCCCTCCCTCCATTCCATCCAATGTCATCTGGGGGAGAGACAACAGGACCAGCACCATTGGGTCTAGATTAAGAAGAAGAGTCCTCCCTCCATTCCATCCAATGTCATCTGGGGGAGAGACAACAGGCCCAGCACCATTGGGCCTAGACTAAGAAGAAGAGCCCTCCTTCCATCACATCCGATGTCATCTGGGGGAGAGACAACAGGCCCAGCACCATCGGGCCTAGACTAAGAAGAAGAGCCCTTACCTTTTAAGGGGCGGGTGGGTTTTGGAATTTTTAGGTTCTGTCTACATTGTATTAACACATCTTTATGTAAATTTTAATGTTGTAAGCTGCCCCGATTGCTCTGCAGAGGGGTGGGATGATAATAATAATAATAATAATAATAATAATAATAATAATAATAATAAATAATTATGCATTAAAATATTAAGTGTCCTAAAAACTATATACAAACATGATATCTGACTTGCATAGCATTTGAAAGCCCAGCCTTCATCAGTTTAAAAAGCCCGACAGCATACAAATGTTTTTCCTGCTGCTGAAAGGAGAGTAAAGATGGAGACATCCTGGCCTCTTTAGGGAGGGAGTTCCAGAGGCTCTCTAGCTTGTTTCCATTAAACAAACTTGAGAGGGCCATGAACAGCAACAACAGCCTCTCTGGATGATCTTGTGGGCTCATAAAGGGAGATATGGTCCTTCAAACAACCTGGGCCCAAGCTATATAGGACTTATAGGTCAAAACCAGAACTTTGCATTATGCTTGAAAACGGACTGACAGCCATGGAATTATTGCAAAAAGGGAGTTGTATGATCTCTGTAGCCAGCTCCAGTTAACAACCTGGCTGCAGCTCTTTGGGCAAACTGAAGTTTCTGATAACTTTTCAAAGGCAGCCACACATAGAGTGCATTACAGTAATCCAAATGTAACCAAGGGATTTAACCAAGGGATGTACCACTGTGGCCAGATCTGACTTCTCCAGGAACTGGTACAGTTGGTGCACTGGCTTTATATGTATTCTTTGAATTTTTAAGTATGGGCCTTTGCATAAGGCAGGGCAGCTGCACACTGGCCACCCCAACCCCACGCCAATGCCATCTTGACGCTGTGCGCCATTACGCATGGCACACAGTGTCAGGACGCCCTTCCAGTGCAGCATTCAAACACACTGAAAAGGGTGCTGAAGAGCTGCACGCCGGCTCTTAGGACAACCTTTTGCAATCCCTAAAAGGAGCAGCATTTTGTTCTTTTTGGGATGGCAAAAAGGAGGATCGGGGCCGCGATGTGGGGTTGCCACTGCCCCAATCCGCCGCTTCCTGGGGAGGCCCAGAGCTGCCCAACTGCAGTCCCCCTATGTTTGTTTTAACTGTTGTAGCTCATCTTGAGTCCCAAATCAGTAAAAAACCAGAATATTAATCATTGTCGTCATGATTACTGGGGGCCATCGTGTCATTCCATCCCCGGTTACTCTGTACACATCCACTTGGGTCTCATGAGATTAGTTTTCACTGATGTCTTAAGGAGAGAAATCCACCCACATCAGATCACCACCATGTATGGTGCCTTGACTTCTTGGTTGAAAGATTGTAATACAAATGGTAAAATGAGCACCAGACATAAGCCTACACCAGTGTGGCTTAGTGCCAGGGTGAGTTATTAGTGGCAAGCCTTTGCTTTAGAAAATGAGAAGTAAAACTAGAAAGGTCTTTTGGGATGTCAAAGCCTTTTTCTTTGCCACTGAGCAACCACAACTGGCCTCCTTATGTCAGACCCAGAAATGGGTGGATCTATCATAACAAGAAATATGAGGGGATAATGTAATATAGTAGTATTTTGATATGGGGAAATAGAAAAATAATGATGTGGTGGAATAGCCATATAAAGAAATGAAGAGAAATCGAAGGGAGGATGGTAATTCAAATGAAATGCAAACTGAGGATCAGATGAGGCTATAGCAGGGTCAATTGGCAACTTTATGACTTTGTTACTTCCTAAGACAAGGCTTTGATGGCAAGTAAGATAACACCTGTCTCTCCTGGGACAGATGCAGAAGATGGGGGAGCTGGGGAAACACAGAGTCTTTAAAGAACCTTTTGATGTAGCTCAAAGAGCGCTGACCATGAGCCGGGAAGGGAGGGGCTAGAAGGAAAAATTTTAAAGGGTGAACTGTGTTTGGGGAAAATCGGATTTGACGCTAACACGTCTGTGGTGTGTATCTATCCGAGGAATCCAAAATAAAGCTGTACTATTTTTATCACTACCATGCTATCCTGATTCTTGAGGTTTGGATCCGCCAAACATGACACCTTACATGTAATGTTAAGGGAAGGATTTGAGGTTCAGTTGACATGACTTGAGCTTTGCAGCCCTGCATTTTAAAATAAATAAATAAGAAATTACAGTAAGCCCAATGCAGAAAATTTTATCTCCCCCATTTCTTGATAGGGAGCAGCTTTGCTGGTACCTGTGCCCACTAGCCTTTACTTTTGAATAAGCTGTTGCTGTCTATAGGAATGCTTTGCTTCTTATTTTCTGTATAGATTCCCTGTCCTTAAGGGAAACCATGGAAAAGTTGCTTTAATCTAGTCCTTTGCAATTCATTTTTGATTCTGATGCAGATAAGTCTCTCTGCAAAATAGTTTAACAGCTGAAAAATGGCTCCCTTTCATGGTATGCCTCCTTGGATAATGGTACACCAACTGCTCCTAGAAGGAATTGTATTCAAAAAGACCTATAGCAGTAATGGGCTTAATGCAGCATATTTAGGGGCTGTTCATTTCATAAACTCTTCGCTCTCTCAAATGTTTGCCCCTTCTGTTATTGTGCTCATTCTTCCCTTGCTTGCTTGCTTATTTTTTTCATGGTCTCCTTAAGGGTACATCTACTTGTGATAAGTTTCATCAGTTCACTTCCTAGGAGTTAATTGCTGTTACTTCCTATTGTTATTTGCAATAAACTGTCTGGGAACACTGCAGCTGCAGTGTTTCTGCTTACTTAAACATGGTCAAAGAACTGGGAGCAGATTACATGACTTTTCCAACTGTAGTACAAATTTAGCTGTTGCATGCCATGGATGAAAACTGTAGTTTGTTAATCAAAGTACTGTTGCACCCATAATCCCAAACTTCAGTTGGCTTCAGATCTTAGTCCAAGCGGAAGTTCTTGTTAGCAGTAGTCCTGGTAACACCATGTAGGAGAAAATTAGTTCTTTTGAAGGGAACTTAGAGAAGGATCAAATAAACCTGCAGCTCACTCCTGATTAATATCAATTAATAACCATAGTTAAGTGGATTGGTTGTCTTGTGTTGTGTTATTTACTCAGTTTAGCACATGCATATTCCATCTTTCTTCCAACATAGAGTTCAAGCAATCACTTACGGGATTCCCAGATGGTTTCCCATCCAGGCAGTGATAAGATCTAGGCCTCCTTAGCATCAACAGAGTGGCTGCATCATGTGTCTGGGCATGATCTTGGGTTCAAAAGGCCATTTGGGCCCACTTTCCTGGTCAACCAAATGTGACATTCTGCTATTCTGGTCACTTTCAATGTATATGTGGAGCTTTTCCCTTGCTAGCTGTACCCCCCCCCCCCCAAACAAACAAACAGAATTATAAAGTGGAATTTGACCCAGAGATTTTGACCCAGGGACTATTTTTGGCCAGATTTTTTGGAGACAAATGGTAGGGGCCCAGCAGCTTCCCTAGACACCCAAAAGATTGTATGCCGCTCCCAGGCCATACGTCCTCCTCACTGCTCCAAAAAATGGTGTACTTTTCTGATAAATCACAACAATCTCTGTTCTGTTGTTCTTTTGGGTAGGTGTGTGTGTTTGTGTACGAGTACATGCATACAAACACATTGCAGGTACATTTTCAAAGGTAGGCTATAGATCTGAAACTGTCAGATAAAAAGCACATGCAGGAAACTTTTATCTGGATTGGTGACAATCTTGTATTTTTCAAGCTTCTGTTGACATAACTTGCCAGTGTTGACTTCAAAGGCAATATAGGCTTGGGTATTATTGGAAGTCTTAAGAAGTAATCTTATAAAGTGCAGAGCTGCCTGCCAAGTAGCTGTGCTAAAGAGGCCAAGAGTGCATAATGTATTGTCAGACCTATGTTGGAGAACGAGCAAATTGGAAAGGAACAGAGGCCTACTGAAAAATGCTGCATGTGAATAAACTCTTGTGCGTAAAACTGCTTTTAAAAATAGCATGTTGCTAAGTACATTGGCTGCTTATGATAATATTTTTTTAAAAAAATATCGGTCCTTCCTTTACTGTATCTCCAATTTTGTCTCTTGCTAGCACAAATTAAAATTTATTAGCCATTGGCTTCTTTCAGTGCCATAATTTGTTCTTCATAGCGTTATTGATTTCCAGCCCTTCAGACATAAAAGGTAGGGGAATAATGGGTTTAAGGGAACAAGAGGGAGTGTGTGTTTCAGTGCCAGTGTGGAGGACAAAAACGCTGGTATTCCAGATGTCAATGTGAAGACGTTTGAAAGCTGTGAGCTTCTTGTTTAATTTTCATCTCCCTCCCTCATCTTATACCTTGTTTTCTTCTGCCACTTAGCCATCTTTTTCCTGCTGCTAAGGGCGTGTTTACACAGGCCAAATAAAACGGTCTCACCTAGTTTTCATAGTGAACTGTCTAAATGATAATTGGGATGATTGCAGTTGAATCGGGGCCTTTTCATTGCTTCAAGGCTTTAATCTGGAGGGAAGAAGTGGGGATTTATCTCAGTTTTGAGCAGAAAATTGAGATATTTCAGTGTGCGTGTGGATTGTGTTCCACGGCAACATTAGTGTGAGACCAGGGGGACAAGTTCAGAAATATGTACATTCACATGCATGGATGCTCAAGTCCCATTAAATACGGTGGTGTAGTAAAATGATATCTCTTATATAAAATGGCAAAATCAAGGTTTGTTTTAGGAATTTATATATATATATATTTAATATTTTCAAACCATAGATGGCTGAATCTGTGCATAAGAATCCACGGATACAGAGGGCCACCTGTATAGATATTTGTTGTTCTGTGCTATCAAGTCAATTCCAACCTAGAGAAAACCTATCGTAGAGTTTTCTCTGCAAGATTTTTTCAGAGGAGGTTTGGCATGAATGAAGAGTGTGACTTGTCCAAGTTAGGGGGGGTTCCATGGCTGAACAAGGATTCAAGCTATGCTGTCCTGGAGATCTAGTGCAAGACTCAGATCACTATATGATGTATATGAAATGTTAATATAATGTCCCTCTAACTAAAATAAGGGCGGCATCCTGAGAAAGCCGGGCCTCAGCACCTGCATGCCGTGGCCCTTCTGGCTTTTTTCCGGTGCAAACAAAAAGTGGCAAATCACAGCTCCTTTTTGTGCTGGAAAAAAGCTGGCATTTCCTGGCAATCAGTGGTTTCCTGCTCCAGCACCAGAAAGCTGGCCCACGTGCAGTCAGCCACGCAGCTCTCCGACGCTCCGGCAGGCATGCCATCTAGACAGCGCACACTGCCGGACTGCTGGGAAACCAGCCATCTGTTTCGGCTCTTAGAATTTGGAAATGCCCTGCTTTCATTTTTCCTAGCGATTCCTTACCCTATTTTGGCCTTAAGCACGGTAGCACCAATGTTAATAGAGCCTGTGGTTAGTTTTAAAACTGAAGTTTGGACCGCGAGGTTAGTTTGCTAACATGGTTTGTAGTTGCTTGAGGGTAATGCTTATTGGGGGTTAATAATGGAAAGGGGGAAATGGAATTTGGGCAAGAGGAGGATGTGCAAGTTGAAAGGCTGCTTCTGGTTGCCTGACCAAGGCTGAGAGATTAAGAACCAAAATATTTATTACACAGGTTGAGTATTCCTTATCCACAATTCTGAAATCTGAAATACTCCAAAATTGTCCACATGAGTGGCTGAGATAGTGACACCTTTGCTTTCTGATGTATATAAACTCTGTTTTGTGCACAAAATTATTTTAAAAATTATGTTTAAAATTACCTTCAGGCTATGTTTATAAGCTATATACGAAACATAAAGGAACTCTGTGTTTAGACTTGGGTCCCATCTCCAAGATATCTCATTACGCATATGCAAATATTCCAAAATATGAAAAAAATCCAAAATCCAAAACTCTTCTAGTCCTAAGCATTTTGGATAAGGGTGACTCAACTTGTTCCAATGTACAGTAGTGGTTTCATTTTTTTTCTCTGTGACATACTGCATTTTTTCTGTTTGGTAAACAAGACACTTCCTTCCAAAAGCTTATAAACTTTCCCAGCTATTTCAATGTAAAGTAAGCTTTATTTTGTGGTTCTGCCAAGCTTGAGGGTCTATGTGAGGTAGGCAAAGTCCTGTTTGCTCCCTAACATTAAGGTGTTTTCCTCCTTCACTTTCTTTGGGAGCCACCTTGGGTTCTGCTCTGGGAGATAGGTGGCATGTAAGTTAAATAAATGAACAGCCTCATCACCATTTGTTTCCCTTGTAAGCTATATTAGGAAAGACAGTAGTGCTTGGTAAGGTAGAAGGCAGTAGGAAAAGAGCAATTACAAATGGATAGACTCAATTAAGGAAGCCACGGTCCTGAGTGCAAGACCTGAGCAGGGATGTTAATGATAGGATACTTGGAGGTCTCTAGTCCATGGGGTTGCCATAGGTTGAAGTTGACTCAATAATAGTTAACAACAACATTTGTGGGGCAGAAAACAAGTTTTGCCCCACCCCCAAACTGCTGCTGCTGGCTGGCACATTGGAAAACAGAGTCTTGTTTTGGATCATTCTGAGGTTGCAGTTGCAAACCATCACTATGTAAATCATTTCCTCCCAATGAGAGTGGTGGATAGCTCAGCCAATCAGATGCCATCTTTGGAGGCATGCAACCACTGAGAGTGCCAAAATGATGAGGATGTCAGTGAAGCTCTCAGTGGAGCCTGATTGGTTGAATTTGTTGTCACAGTCACTTTAGAGAGAAATAAATTTAAATAATAATGGATAAACTATTTAATACATTTTAATATTTTAACGTATTGTTACTTATTTTAAAAAATTGATTTATTGTAAGCTGGCTGGAGATTTTGGATTTAGGGTAGGCTATAAAAAAATGAATTAAAATTTAATAAAAATAATTTGCAACTCCAGTGTCAGCCCCTAGTGCAGCACTTTCATTTCACACCATTTTCACTGCTGCCACTGCCTGAATATTGCCATCTGTTTGCTGTCTGGGGATGCACACAGGCTTTTGTGCCTAGGACCTCTTCCTGATATGCCATGACTAGTAGCGTCACTGGCTCTGCATTATTTGGTGGTTTTACTGCTTAAAAGGCTGGCACCTTTGGGTATTGTGCAAGATGGAAACACATTGTCTCACAGTAAAGGTGCTTACATACTGGAGTCATTATTATTTCAACTCTTTCCATTTTTGCAGTTCCCACAGGTACCTCTTAAATAGATTGTTGTTCGTGCTTGGGCATGAGGTTTCCACTTTAAAGCCTTTACTTTTAAATACCATTTAGATCAGTAGCCAGGTTTCCATTTTTTTTCTACAGTCATCTGGCCAGTGAAGTAAATTTTGTTTGTTGTAAAAAGTGAACTTTTATCAAAGAACACCTTAATTTCTAATAAATTCTAATACAAACTATTACCAAAATTTATTTTTTGCACTCTGTACAGATACTATCAGAACTGACAAGGATTTTTTTTCCTACCTACACTTTGTATCTCAGACAGAACTGCTTTCATGCACAGTGTATTTTTGATGCCTTTCCATCTATAATTATATAATATATAGAAGGAAAATAAAAGTATGCTTCGAGAGTCAAAAGAGATAACCAGGAAGGGGTATTGCAGAGAAGTGGGGAGCAGGAGTAGTCGCCATAAATGCTAGTGTCCATATGTGACGCTTGTTGAAATCAGCCTCCAACACTCAGGATGGGGTAGTAACACACTAGTGTCCCTGGTCTCTCCATCCTTTTAGATGGAACTGTTGAAGGAGCACATCTTCCTACTTTTCAGTAGCTTGACATATACAATTGCAATGATTAGGTTATGACATTAGTGTTGGGAATTCTAGGCTGGCATTACATTTTCTGACTTCATACCCATGCTCTAGTCTATGTCTGTGCTGTATAGATTAAAGTGTTCCTCAACCTGGTGCCTGCATTCCAGCCCCTGTTTTTTCAGGTGGAATATATGTTCCAGATCCCACCTCCAGTTCATTCTGCTTTGGATGGGGCTTCTCCTGAGAGCCTCTCTTTGTTTTTGGTGAAGGCCTGGTCTCACTACTGCTCTACCTTGGACTTTAGTTTCCATGTGCATACTTGCCTACAGCCTAGCAGTTACATGATTTTTTTAGCCCCCAAAATTAGAATGAAAACTGGCTGATTCAGCGAGATCTTAGCTTTTTCTTCTGCTTGTCTCCTTCTGCTAGCCTGTGGATTTAAAAAAGGGTGGGTGAGCAAAAGATGAAGTTCGTTTCTTCATTAAAGGTAAGAGGAATATTAGCTGCCTTCACATTCTTCCTCTTACTTTGCTCTCTGTTTTCCTTCCTAGGATGTTACGCTTTCGTCTTCTCCCTGCTGTGGCAGGTTTAGCTGCCATTTCTAGACGGCACTATGGAACAACCCAGTCTATCCGTAGCCAGCGCAGGCTGTTGATGGTGGCTTTTGTAGGAACTACAGCTGTGACAGCAAGCACTGGGCTTCTTTGGAAAAGGTAGGTGCTTCACATTGGCATTGTTGCTTTCATCAATTTTTGAAAGGTAACTTCAGACAGTGTTAATAATTAATAAATTTAGATTGCAAACCTTGAACAACCTATTTTAACTAATCTTGCTTTTTGACTATGCAAGTTAGTTGTGGTTCTGGAGATGAGTGTGTGAGAAGAAGAGACACTAGTCACTGGCTACTTTAGATATTCTCTGTGTTACACTGATTTTACAACACCTAGCCCTGCCAAGTTAGATATATGGTTGTCATTTTGATGGTATTTTTGTATTATAACCACATAAATAATTACAGTAGCTGAAGCATTACAATGTATGTGCAAATACTTCACTTTGCTATGACTAAAGAAGTCATACTGTGTACAGTTTGGCACTGATCATTAGACATATTGTCACATACAGCTAATTTTGAGGTCACTTTTTTAATGTCCGCTGGGTACTTGAAAATGAGTTATGCAAACCTAAGGAAGCTCTAATATACCAGGTGGTTTTGAAGACATTCTGCCATGTGTCATGTGGTATTTTGAAAGTGCTTGATGATTTCACCTGTCTTGGACATAGTGACTGAATACTTTTAATATTGGTTGTTTTTCACTTGAAAACAGGTCCCTCAGTAACTTGATGAGATAACAATATGCTTATTAGAGGGTTTAGCAGCTGGAGGCATTTGGACCACTAGGCCTCTTTCTTGTGAGATATTGTCTATACCCATCTTATAACCTAAAAAAACAATATGGAAGACAAAATGGCACCTCTGGCAGCAAATGTTGAAATCATAATGTAATCATAGTGAGATGGTGAAGGGGGCAACAGAAGAATTCAGGTGCTTTTCAGTTGCCACCTTACTTTCTTCCTGATAACCCTGTGACAAAATAACCTCCTGTTCATAAACCTCAATGACAGTTCTTCTAATACAACTCTTATTTTAGACAGGAAAGATAATTTCATTGAAAATACAAAAAAAGTTTATTGATCTAGCAACCATATCATTTGATGAAAATATATTCTGTCACTTCTGGAAGGCTGTCTGTGACGTTCCATGCATTTCTATTCAGAAGTAATTTTTGCTGTCTTTAGTAGTACACACTCCTAAGAAGTATGATTCAGGGTGCGTCTACTCAGACCAAATAAAACAGTCTCACCTTGTTGCCACAGTGAGCTGTCCAAATGATATATAGGATGATTGAGACAGAATCCAGGCCTTTTCATTGGCTCATGGCTTTAATCTGGAGGGGAAAAAAAGTGGGGATATTATCCCAGTTTTGAGCAGAAAATCAGGATATTTGTACATGCATGTGGACTGCACACCATAGCGATATTGGTGTAAGGCTGGGGAGGGGGGGATAATTCAGAACTACATACATTTGCATGCATGGGGTGGGGGGGGGAGAGGGGAAAAAACACAGTTGCAAAGGTTGTATGACCACTCATACTGCAATTTATCAGACTGAGGTAAGTTCAAAAGGGAGAAATGTGTTGGACAGTTTTCCCGAATTCGCCTTGGTTTGTCCCTGCAGATGAGAGTAACCCAAAGGTAAGCTGTATTTTCCTGTCAGTGTCAGACACACCTTCAGATTGCAGCCTTGGTGGCTTAAGGCTTGAGCAGCCAATAAAAATGTCTTCTGGTGTTTCCTTGTGGTCTTGACTTGACTGTTAATGTTGAAAGGGTATTTCTGGTTGATATTTGTGATTATGATAAAACACAGGTTTAGAGACACACCCAAAGCAGTGGATTTTTAAAAAATGGAATTTACAGGTTTTATTTGTTCACATGCTTGAAAGTAAAGTCATAAGCATCTCAAGGTTATGTAAATTTCCAGGGGGCTAATTGGGAACAGTTGCTAATTCAAAGTAAGGCTTTGTGTAAATATTCTGTTAAAGAACTTTACCCACTACAGAGATGATATAACACAATGCTTGTTTTTTCTCAATTAGTTAAGCAAATATACTTTCATTGGTATATGAAGCCTTGCTGTGCGGCAAAGCAGCAGCCTCCTGAGGGGTGGGAGGATAGTGTTTTCTTTCTTTTCTTCTTTCCCCCCCAAAGCTTCTCATGCAGTGCAGAAGGCCTGCTGCTTGTGATGATATGTGACACTAATGGGGAGTGCGAGGCTTCCAAGATTCTGGTGAACCTTGAATAGTCTATTTCTAGAACTTGTGGCACTTAATAAAGAGTTCAGTGAGAAGCCCCATTACAGGAATCCTCATCAGCTGCAGGGGATCCCTTCCTTTAGGTCTGACTTTTTCCAACATGGAAAAACAGAATTGAAAAAGTAAACTTGATAGCTAGCTTTAAAACAAAAGGTGATTTTGTGATTGATATCTTATTTGGGCACACTAATGCATAATTTTGTGTTCAGATGTAGTGCATACTTGTTCATCTCTGGTTTTGTACTCTCAGGTTAGAGCAAACTCCTTGTTCAGAATGTGGTTTATTAGGCTAGAATTTCTGAGTTAATGTAACATTTGGCTATGATTTTCACTTCCCTAGACACACACTCTCAGGATTAGTGTGAATGTTATTTGTCAGATGGGTGTACTGGCCTATGGTATGTTTCTTAGGGCCTCGGCAGACGACTAAAAGAGTCGTCTGCGAGACCCGGAAGAGGAGGAGCCACCGCACGAGCGGCGCTCCTTCCTCTTCCTGAGGTTGCCCTGGGAGCTGCCGGCCCTCTGCACGGCCGGCGCTTCCGGGGCAACCTCCAGCCGCAGCGTCCTCACACGCTGCGGCGGAAAAGACAGGGAAAGTGTTCCCTAAGCGTTTAGGGCGCACTTTCCCTGTCTTGTGGAAGGAGCGCTGATTTTGCGCTCCTTCCAGGGACGCCGCAGGAGCGCTGCGGTCTGGCTGCCGAGGTCCCGCGGTGCTCCGGACCAGGGCGTCCCCGACGCCCTGGTCTGCATCCCCCCTTAGTAAACAATCTTTGCAGGGTGAATGTGACCCTATTTTAAAAAATATGGCATTCAATGGGCATGCACTACCATGATGTGATTGACTATGACTCATGTACATATGGTTTTTATAGTAGGTTTTTTTTTAAATTCAAAATTTACTAGTGCCGAAAACATTTCTGATAGTTGGAGGTACTTAAGTTGGTTGCTTCAGGTATGTAAATGACCTAAGATAACTAAAAAAACAACTCTCTTCTGTCTTACTAAAGCTTCCCAACCTGGAAGGGATTGTTGATTGTGACACGTACCGGTGGCTTTTGGTTATTTACAAACCTGGTTTGTAGACACTTCCCTCCTCCCCCCAAGACTGCTGTATGAACTGGTCCTTGCAAGAAAACTCCCCTTCCTCCTTCAGAAGCATATTCCTCAACCTCTGGTAGCAACTGTATGATGCGGTTGATTATCATATGTGTGGAATTTTTAAAATGTTCTCCTGCATTTGCAGAACCATGCTGTGCTCCTTATTTTACCCATATCCTGAGCTGTCAGCCTGGCAATTTCCTCAGATGCTTATGGTCATGTTACAAGGATGAACCTTAACAGCTGCTTCATTCTTGAAAGAAATAGAAAAATGGCAAGATTTTGTGTGGCAAAAATATAGCTCCTGGTTCAGGCTGTGTGCTATAGGGTATTTCCTGGAGCTAAGGGTTCAGAAAGTTTAGAAAGGCATCCTGAAAGTTAAATGTATCATTTGAAGGTGACTACTCCTCTTATTTTTGTTGAGCAAGAGACTTCAATTAGTGAGATACCATAGGAAAACAAAATCATCCCAGTGAATGATGAAACCAGTTTGAGATATTCCACTCAATAGATAGGTATGCCAGGCAGAGGAATTCTGTTAGGTGCATTGTTATATTTATGGCTGTGCATGTTATAGGGCCTTTGCAGACTGCCCGAAATAGTGCACATTAAATTGAGGCACTGCCCTGGCTCAGTGCTAGGGAGTCATCGGAACTGTAATTTATTGTGGCACCAGAGCTCTCTGACAGAGAAGGCTCAATGTCCCAGAAAAAAAATACAATTCCCATGACTCCCTAGTACTGAGCCAGGGCAGTGCCTCAATTTAATGTGCACTATTTCTGGCAGTCTGCAAAGGCCCTTAGTGACTCATTCTGAAATCACTAGCATAATTGGTATTTTATTATTAGAATGAGACATTCTTTGAGATGTGGTAATTGTACCATGCCAATTTTTTCACCTGAAGCAGGAAGCCACCACAAGTAATTTCCAAAATGAAAACGTTCATCCCCATGTATTAGTGACAATTGAATTTTCTTTGAACTCCTTTGCTCTTAAATGTCATGTTTAATTCTGTCTGTTGGGTTTTATAGAGCAGCACGGGCACCCTCTGGTGGATAACCTGGGTTGTATTTTCTATAGGGTGATATGTTGATAAATTCTAATAGGAAATTCCAATAATGCTGATAAACTCAATACAAAAATGGTTGTGACAAGTTGTGTCTCCAAAAGACATGGTGCTGCTTAACAAGTGCTTGGGGGATTTCTTGCTTACAAGATTCATCTTTATTTTGCTTTTTTGCCCTTACTTGTTCTGTATAATCTGTTTTGCATCTTCTAATTTCGTCTCTTCTTCTTCTTCTTCTTTTGATGTGAATAATAGGTATAATATCAGTTTGTTGCTCTCTGACCTACAGGAAATATGCCTGTCATCTGAGATTACTGTAAATATTCTCCTGTGTGGTGTGTACTTTTGCAATTCTTGTGGAAAGTACCACCTTTTCTTATTAAAAAAATACAGGTGGTATGCTCCCAGTTGCCAAGGGAAGCTAGAAACCAAGTGACTGAAAAGCTCATAAACAAAAATTCTAGAGAGATCAAACCATAACAAATTTGTAATAATGGACAGATTTTAATAATTGCGAGTAAACACTTTCTACACTCAGAGATTGCATCAAATTCAGTATATCTTGAGTGCTTATAGGAACTCTCAGAGCTTGCAGCTAATACTTCTGCATCCTTACTATTTTGCAGATGTCTAGCATTCCTTGCATCTTTGTTACCACCAACAGCTCCATACAGCTACTTAGAAACTGGCTAATTATTTTGTGTGGGTGCGGTGGTTTATTAGATGTCTGTGATATAACTGCCGCTAAGTCTACTCACTATAAGCATAAAACTACAATTTGAAAAAAATTTGCATGTTTAGGTTTTATAGGTGTTTGTTCTTGTTGTGTGCCTCCAAGTTGTTTCTAACTTATGACAGCCCTAAGGGGAAACCTATCACAGGGTTTTCTGGGGCTGAG
Source organism: Phrynosoma blainvillii (assembly GCA_026167975.1). Taxonomy (NCBI): domain Eukaryota; kingdom Metazoa; phylum Chordata; class Lepidosauria; order Squamata; family Phrynosomatidae; genus Phrynosoma; species Phrynosoma blainvillii. The sequence goes on from JANUYF010000003.1 coordinate 118,437,781, forward strand.
TGTGTGACTCGTCCAAAGTCAGCCAGTGGGTTTTCATGGCTGAGCTGCAATTGAACCCTTATCTCCAGAATCATGACTTCCGGGTTGGAACGGCACCCTGTCGAGAAGTCCTCCAGGCTGCCTCTGGCAGACTTCTCCAAGATCGTGGTCTTCGATCCGTTTACAGATCTTATTTTTGGATCGAGAAGTATTCCCCTGGCAGGGGGAATCCAGACGACCCCATTGGGACATATACTGGGACGCTGGAGGTCTCCTTACAGTGGATGGAAGACGATTGTCTCCGGTGTGTAAGAGAGATCAGGAGCAACCTAGATCCTGGGAGGACGCGACCACTTTCTTGTGATCCTCTATTTTGGAGGACTAAGGACGCCGCCAACTTTATTCTTTTACTCTTACAATCTTAAAAACTAGATGTGAGTACTGTAACTTGGGATTGTCTTGGGCACTAAACTTCTTCATTTATGGTCATTCAGAGAAGATATAAAACGTATTGACTTTAAAAATCACAAATACTGTAACAAATATTGTGGCGAGCTTGGAAAATAAAAGGAGGAACTAAAAACCAGTATCTTAAACTTCTAAGGAATTGCTAAGAAAAGGTTCTGACCCAATCGGAAAAATCTTCTATATGAATGGGGAGTCTCTACCACTAACAATCTGGATTTATACACCTTGAATCTCTTCCCTTTGGCTGTTTACCTTGGGGAATTAATCCTGGATTTATAAAAATCTTCTATTAATATATATATAAAAGAGTGTGTAATAAAAACAAATCTGTCTGACTAAAGGCAAATGGAGATTTGTTGAGAGGGATAGAGAGAAAGTTCTGTCCTTGAACACTTATCTTAGCTGATCCTTCAGAGCAAACAAAGCGGCAACTCCTCTCCTATTTTGGACCCTGGCGAGGCCTCAGTCCTTCAATCCTCTTCTTAAAGGGACACTCATCTTATTTAATCTACTTAAAAAGAGGAAAGAAGAGGACCGCCTTAAGCTACCATCGACACAGGAAGGCAGAGTGGCCAGGTGGAAGAAGCTGTAAGAGCTGCTGAATTGAAGCAACAGAATGGTGGAGAGCGAGGAAGATTTAGAAGACGTGTGGAGAAAGAGAAACAAATACAAGGAAATCCTTATTACTTCTTCTTATCACCTTATAATAGGACTGGGGGTAAATGAGCTGTTGCATTAAGTATCTAATGTTAATATATTGCAACCTGTAACTAAGTTTGGTTATAAATTCTTCTTTAGCAAATGATAATTTGGGAACAGTAGTATTAATTTGGGAAAAATCTTACCTTTAACAAACAAAACAAACAAAAGTGACAAAGTATTGGTCTTGGGAAGCTATTAGTAGTTTGCTGTGAGAAACATATATATAAGCCCTTTAAATTCTTGTTCTAAGGAATAATATAAATTAAGTGTTTATCATATAAATTATACAAAAGTGTAAAATCACATAAATTAATTGTTAGAGAATTTACTTAAATTTTGATCTCAAGCAGTCTGGTGGTCTTAGGTAGGAAAAAGAATAATTTTGGTGGAAATTGTAATTACTATAAAAATAGGCTTTTTGTATGTAAACATACATATATATATATATGTGTGTGTGTGTGTTTATATATATATAAGGTTTTGAAAGGACTCACTATCATTTGCTTTTGTTATTTGTTTGTTTTCTCTCCTTCCTTTTTCACTACTATAAATATAGAATAGTCTCAACCATCTTTAAGTATGTTATCCAGAAACCAGGCAGCTAAAGCACAAGCCCCAAATTCAAATCAGTATATGAGAAGAACTTCGATTGATCAAACTAAAAATCCAGACGCTTCACTGTTAGATGAGATTAGAAAATGCATAAAGCAAGAATTGTTTGATTTTAAATCTGAAATACGGCAGGAAATAAGAACTGAACTGCATGAGATTGGCCATTCGGTTGATAAAATTACTAGTGAACTTTCATCAATTAATCATAGAGTAGGATCCCTAGAATTTAAGGGAGACAGGTTTTCTGAAGAACTAGAAGAAGTAAGAAATCTGAGGGAAAAAGACCTAGATGAGAAAGCAAACTTGGATTTAAAACTTTGGGAAAAATGTTTTAAAATTCGCGGTTTGTCTGAAAGTAAACAAGAAAATCTGTTAGAATACTTAATTCCTAAATTGGCATCACTTCTTAACAAAGATCCAGAAATTTTTCAATTTGAGGTGGACCGAGCTTTTCGTTTGAACTCCTTGACGGCTAAAAAGAAAAAATTGCCGAGAGATGTAGTGGTTTACCTAGTCAGGAGAGAAACGCGTGATTTGATCCTTAAGGCTCATAATGACTCTCCTTTGACCTTGGAAGGTCATCAAATTCAAATTCTAAAAGATATCCCAGCTAGGATACTCTGTAGAAGGAAAGAGTACGCTTTTCTAACTGCCCATTTAAGACAGCAAGGAGTCCCGTATAGATGGGGGTCGCCAGATGGCATAATATTTTGGTGGGACAAAAGAAGAATAGTACTTAAGAATTTAAAGGAAGCGCAGAGATTTTGGGACCAGGAAGAAGGAAAAAAGAAAAGAAATAAGGATAAACAGAGAGGAGAACCAAATCAGGAAACCCCATTAAATATTTCCAATGATAGTGCAGGAAGGGAACCAAAACAAATACAGAAACAGGGCTACCATAGAGGTGAAAGTGATATAAACAGGAAAGAGGAGGAAAGATCCGGCGAGTCAGAAGATGAACTTCTAACGGATTTAGAGGAAAAGGATTTAAGTAAAGACGGGGAAGGCTCAGATGGAGAAATAACAGAAAAATAACAAGTAAGTTCTGATCCCTGCTCTTTCTTCTATCATAGATGGAGACCCTTAAACTACTAAGTTGGAACGTGAGGGGCCTAAATACCCCCCCAAAAAGGAGGAAAATATAGCATCAAATAAGTAAAACGAAGGCAGACGTCGTCTGCCTTCAAGAAACCCATATCCGGGCTAGAGAGGCAAAATTTTTAAAAAACAAAAAGTTAGGTAAAGACTATGTGGCAGCTACTCCCTATAAAAAAAAGGGGGTTGTAATTTATGTCAATGACAAATATGACTCCAAGCTTCTTAAATCAGACCCAAATGGCCATTATGTTATAATTGAAATAAATGTAAAAGGTCAGAAAATAACGGTCTTGGGAATATATGCTCCTTTATCAAACAAGAAAGATTTTTTTAAACAAATTTTAGAAGAAGTATTGGCTGTTAAGAATGATACAATTATAGCTTTGGGAGACTGGAATGGGGTAATTGACCCCAATTTAGATAGATCACCGATTAATCTAACAAAAAAAGACCGAGGGAAACTACCAAAAAGCTTTTTTAATTTTCAAGAAATATTAACTCTGAGGGATGTATGGAGAATACTATATTCAAATGTTAAAGATTACACTTATTTTTCACATGTACATTCCTCATGGTCTCGGATAGATATGTTTTTAGTCTCCCCCCAATTATGTAACTGGGTGACAAATGTAGAAATCTTACCAGCAATATGGTCGGACCACAACCCTTTATTGATGAAAATGAATATTGGACAGATGGAATATAGATGGAGATTAAATGATAATTTACTAAAAAATGAAAAGATACTAAAAGAACCACATGAACAGTTAAAATTATTTTTCCAAAATAATTTGAATCAGGATACAAAAATAAATATGGTATGGGATGCATCAAAGGCTTATATAAGAGGCTTTCTCATAAAGAAAAGCATCGAAGTGAAAAAAGACAAAGAAAAAAAGAGAAAAGAATTAGAACAAGAGTTAAAACTACAAGAAGACAAATTAAAAACTCAAAATAAATTAAAGAGAAAAGAGATAGATAAACTGAAAATTAGTGTTCAAAATCTGCGGAACCAACTCTCCTCTCTAGTCACGGAAGAAATTTATTCTAAATTAAGATATACCAAACAAAGATATTTTGAACATTCAAATAAACCAGGGAAATTATTGGCCACAATGCTAAAGAAAGAACGTGGAAAAAAAAATAATCACAAACCTGAAAGAAGGGGACAAAATGTTCACTTCGCAATTCCATCTAAAGAGAATTTTACTAAACTTTTATACAGGCCTCTACACAAATAAACAAGGAAATAAAAGCTATATTGATACTTATTTAAAAAAGCAAAATATAATTAAAATCTCAGACGATTATAGAGAGTCACTAAATAAAAAAAATAGAACTACAGGAGCTTTTAGATGCAATTTCAAATATGAAAACAGGCAAAGCCCCAGGCCCTGATGGTTTTACAACTGATTATTATAAGAAGTGTAAAGATCAACTGGCAATTCCCCTATTGGAAACCATAAACGCAATACAGGATGGTTTGTTTCCAGAATCTTGGAGACAAGCCAATATTGTATTAATCCCCAAAGAGGAAAAGGACAAATCAGACCCAAAGAATTATCGGCCAATCTCATTATTAAATAATGATTATAAAATTTTTGCCCAAATTTTAGCAAACAGATTAAAAAAATGGTTAGTTACCTGGATTCAAAAAGATCAAGCTGGTTTCCTCCCTAACAGGATGATAAAAGACAACACTAGGCACCTAATTAACTTAATTGAATTTCATAATAAAAAAATGGATCATAAATTAGCATTGATTTTTTTTGACATCGAAAAGGCTTTCGATAATTTAAATTGGTTATTTATGCAAACCCTTTTAGATAAATTAGATATAGGGCAAACCATGAAAAAATGGATTCAGGAAATCTATCAGAGACAAGAAGCTAGCTTGATAGTAAATGGAGACACAACACAAGCTTTTAAAATTCAAAAAGGTGTGAGACAAGGGTGTCCGTTGTCACCTCTATTATTTATTCTAAATTTTGAGATTTTACTAAACAATATACGAATAAATAAGGAAATTCAAGGTGTCAGAGTTAAAAAACAAGAACATAAAGTTAAAGCTTTTGCTGATGACTTGATGGTATCATTATCTGACCCTTGTTCAGATATAGACGTGCTCCTTAATGTGTTGAATGAATTTGAAAAAGCTTCAGGGTTAAAAATAAATAGGAACAAAACAAAAATATTGCTAATGAACCTTAACAAACAAGAGAAGAAGAACTTAATAAATAAATCGAAATTTCAAGAATCCAAAGTAGTAAGATACTTGGTTAAAAATTTTACAACAAAAAACGGTGACCTATTTAAAAACAATTATGATAAAAAGTGGGGAGAGATCAAAGAGGATTTATTAAGATGGTCAAAAATTAACATCTCATGGTTAGGTAAAATATCAGCGGTCAAAATGTGTGTGTTACCTAAATTAATGTATTTATTTCAAAATATTCCAATATTGTTAAATGATAAACCTTTTAAAAAATGGGATCAGATAATATCTAAATTTATTTGGAATTCAAAAAAACCGAGGATAAAATTCAAATATCTACAAGATTCCGTTGACAGAGGAGGCCTGGGGTTATGCTCACTATAAGCATAAAACTACAATTTGAAAAAAGTTTGCATGTTTAGGTTTTATAGGTGTTTGTTCTTGTTGTGTGCCTCCAAGTTGTTTCTAACTTATGACAGCCCTAAGGGGAAACCTATCACAGGGTTTTCTGGGGCTGAGTGTGTGACTCGTCCAAAGTCAGCCAGTGGGTTTTCATGGCTGAGCTGCAATTGAACCCTTATCTCCAGAATCATAGTTCAACACTCTTATTACTACAGCATGCTGGCTGCCCCCAAAAATGGCATATGGGAGTTCATGCATGACATAAGAAAATGTGAACTGCTCACAAGTTCTCAGCATTTCATCTTCCTTGCTGTAGATAAGGAGATCAGGAGTATTATATCTGTAACAGGCTAACTATGCTAAACAATTGTGATATATAGCCTACATTATAGCTTTATCATTGGCCTTGTTAGACAGTTGTTCTGTTTTCACTCTCAGCCAGGCAAGGAGAGAACCTGATTTCATGTACTGTAATCTTTCTGGGTTAAAAAAAGAGAGCCATCTGTTAGGTCTTATCACTGTGACTCTTAAAATTCTAAGGTTTGCTTGTGACAGAAGTGCAACCACAACAAAAAGTTTACAGCTAATGAGCATTGGTAATAAGTGGTCTGCTGAAACAGACCCATCATCAGTAGAGTTAAGCTAGCTATGTCATCTTTCCTTCCTTAGTGTAGTTTAGATGGGAAAGAAGGATTTCTCTGTCACTTGGAGGAGAAGCCTTTTCTCCCCACCTTCCAAAAGCCCCCCACTCCAGGTGTATGTGTTTAGTTTCCATATGGCTTGCATATCTGGTCCTAACACCCCTACTCTCAAGGATGGCATCCAAGGATAGCAGCCTCAGGCACCTAATAAGAGGAAGGGGTTCTTGCCTGGGGGTGCTGGGATTGTTGGAACTCATGCTGTAGTAAATTTTCATCTGGCGTCTGGAAGAGTCACAAGTCATTTTGCCTTTGCTGCAACAGGCTAAGCCTGCAATCTCTTTTGCGCTTGCTTGAGAGTGGGACATTTCAGATTAATTGTGTTGGGGTGGTTACATTGCAAGAGGGCTGGTTCACTTGGCCCAAAAGGCTGGTCTGAAAACTTGGTTTAATGACTGTTAGCCTAGTTGAGGCCAGTTATCTCTATTTAGTAGATTGAAGAGTGTACAGTGATACTAACCTGTGATTGGAAAGGCTAGGAGGACCTGGGGCAGTGGACGATAAGCCATTTGATTTGTTCTGGAATACAACTTGTCTTATTGCACTGAGTTTGGCTTAGCACAATAACAACATGAAGGAATTATCAAGCACATATGCTGATGTAAAAGGAGAGTGTTCAGGTATTATTAGTATTAGTATTAGTATTATTATCATCCTCATCATAATTTTAAATTTGTATGGAATCATTCCAATAAAACTATTATCAGAGTGTGTGCATTTATTTATTTTTCCCTGCTCTTGAAATTTGGAAACCTTTGATGACCAAATTTAAATAAATAAGTTTATGCACTTTAGGGATTTAAATCTTGGGTTAAGTTGGGGGGGGGGGCTAGAGCAACAAAAGTTATTTAAAAAGGGTCGCTGATGAAGAAAAGAACCACTCTTCTATATGATAAAATATGATACTCTTTGTCTTCTTTGTCCTCTGCTCCCAAAATAACCTAAGTAGTCGGAATGGAATGATTGGGATCTCTATATTAGCTTTGAAATATTATCCCTTATGTATGCAGAATCTTCACACTGTCATTGTACAGTGGTACCATGTACCATGTACTTCTGGGAGATAGTTGAGATATGTGAGGTGTCACCTAGGTAGACATATTTTCAAATAAACAAAGAGGAAATTTAAGTCAAATAGTCAAACTCAGTCAAAGAACCTTTGTAAGCTATCTGCTTGCTTATAGCATCATGAGTCACTGTACAGGTATATAAACTGGGCTCTGCAGTGCAGTTTCACAGGCCTTTTCAGACAATGTCATACCTACATAATTTAATACATTGTGTAAAATACATACTATTAAAGTTAAACACGTGTTCCAGTGATGTAATCCCACGCACCAGCCTAATGACCAATGAGATGCATGGTTCTACTGTATAGTTTGTAAGAGCTAAATTAATAGTATAAATGAAAAAAGCCCCATAGATATTGTTTCATGTTCTACTGGTTGAATGTCAAATGGGTTTCATTGTTGCTTCTTTAGTTTACTTTAGGGAGTGTTTTGCTGTTGGCAAGTGACACCCATATTTACTTTACTTCTAGCTTTTAATACAGCCTTGCAGTTAGTTGCTTACTCATGACAATTTAAGAATACTTCTGCTCAAGTAGTTTGTCAGCCTCACTGGTCAGGCTGTTTTGTGACTCATATAACTGGCTAATGGTAATTTCATGTTACATGAAGAAGCTTTGTTTCATGTGCTAAGAGAATCTCTCTGTTCTCTTACACTCAGATTTTTATATTTACTGTTTAGTGTAAGCCATAGTTTGCTGTCATATCTGGAATGCTCAACCTCAGTTTATTCTTGTCCTCCAAATGAGACCATGTTTTGGATGTGTAAAGCAGAGATGAACCTGTAGTTGCCAGGTTAGATGTAGGGTCAGACTGTGTTTTGTGCTAAATGGAGTAGGTAGGTAAAGTGGAGGAGGAAATAACCAAGCCCAAGGCTGGCTAACACTAAATCATTGTTTTGAAGTCATGTATGGACCAGGCAATGATATAAATACATGGGTAAAATCTGTCTTTGGCTGTTAAAACTTTGCCTGTCATCAAATTAAGAATCATTTTTAATTGGGGGTAAATTTAAATTCTAGGCAGCATTGACTAGATTTGCCTGCAAGAGTAAACAGGGACTCAAGATCAATAAAGACTGAGGGCCTTTGCAGGCTGCCAGAAATAGTGCACATTAAATTGAGGCACTGCCCTGGCTCAGTACTAGGGAGTCATGGGAACTGTAATTTATTGTGGCACCAGAGCTCTCTGACAGAGAAGGCTCAATGTCCCAGAAAAAAATACAATTCCCATAATTCCCTAGCACTGAGCCAGGGCAGTGCCTCAATTTAATGAATCAAAGTATTCATATGCCCCAGAAACCTCAGCCTCTTGCAGAGATTACATTTCAGATATCCATCAACAAAGAAGTTAGTATGCTAAGGGCTCACTGACAGGAGAAATCACTGAATTAATAGATCTGCTTCTGATGTAATAAAGAATAAGGTACAGCTTATGGTGTGCACCTTATGGTGGTGGCTGCCCTCTTCTGTGTCAAGTTAAAATATTGTTGCAACTCAATTGAAAATGTTCATTGCTAAAGGGGAAAAATGGCATAGGAAGTACCCCTGGGAAAGAAATCATGAAGCACAATGTGTTTATTTATTAAAACATTATCCAGTGATGGTGAATAGTCACCAGAAGGAGACGCTTTGTAGCTAGTTCTAATAATACATAGGAAACTATATACTTTCGATACTAGGAAATTGCCTCAAGAATATGCATTGGAAAGTTCCTTCCATGGTTTTCTGTGGTTTGTGTGTGTACTGAAAACCTCACTATCCTCCTACAAGGTAGATTTTTACTCTGTGTGTACATGCACTTGTAAACTTATGGCAACTCCATGCATTTCTCATAGGGTTTTCTTAGGCAAGGAATATTCAGAGATGGTTTTGCTAGTTCCTTCCTCTGAAATATAGCCCACAACACTGGTGGTCTTCTATTCAAGTACTAACAAGGGTTAACCCTGCTTAGCTTCCAAAAGGGATCTGGTGTCTTTTTTAGTCCACAGAAAACAGAACATGTGTTGAACAGCATTTCTTTATTTTATAATCCTTGACACACACACACGGTTTCCTTTATGTCTGCTTATTTGAAAGGCAATTTGGGCCCATTGTGGTTCTCCTGAAAACGGACCTGGCAAATGTATCCATGTGGAGCTCTGTGAGAATGAGCCCTACTGTTTTAGACACTCAGCTTTCATGTTTTTAAGTACTAATTGACTTTTATTACTTTGGTGCAAGGACATTTGAAAGGGAGAATTTATATCCTCTTCAGAGGCAAGCTGTGCACTGTTTTCATTTAACGTCTGGCACAGGTCCTAGGAATATCTGTGGGCATATCATCCCTTCTGTGTGTCTTTTAAATAAAATAAAAAATGACACAAATTAAAGCCTCTTTGGAAGAGTACAAATACATGGCTCATAGCTAAATGCTTTCTGATCTTGTTTCATTTTATGGGGCTGCTTATTAGTAAACTTATCCAAGTGTTGTTGGGATGTAAATACAGGTAGGTCAGGCTTGCATTCCTGGACTTGAGATGTAAATTGATGTAAATATTGAGAGAGAGTTCTAAAGGGAATCATTAGAGACTATGGGGACGTGTTCCAAAAGAGCTCAAGTTACCATAAAGTTTGCAATTATACTCAACCAACCACCAGTTTTATAGAGGTTTCAAAGCATAAGAGCATCAGTGCTCAGCTTTTCCAGGGCAGGAAAATGTGCAGAAATAGACCTGAAGAGATAGCAAATGCTGATGCCAAGAATTCTTGGCTGGGAAGAGTTGGTTTGCCATTATGCATCGTGGGCGAAATGTTATTTTTTTTATTCCTGGACAAATGCTGTAAGGGCCTTTGCAGACTACTAGAAATATTGCAAATTGAGTCCACTTTAACTGCCCTGGCTCAGTGCTAGAAAATCATGGGAATTGTATTTTTTTCTGAGACATTGAGCCTTCTCTGTCAGAGAGCTCTGGTGCCACAATAAACTACAGTTCCCACAATTCCCTAGCACTAAATCAGAGCAGTTAAAGTAGACTCAATTTCCACTATTTCTGGCAGTTTGCAAAAGCCCTTAAATTTGAAATGTGGTAAATGCAAATTGAGACTCACCTGGGAAGCTGAGTGACCACCATTGAACTTAGTAAGCACCTCCACAGTTGGCTCCTCATTTCTGCCCAGCTGAAAGGGAAAAAGATTTATCTTCAGTCAACAACTTTCTCTCAGCTAATGTCTCTGTTAATGTTGATGGGGGGCATAGTATGCCCTGTAGGCTAAATGTGGTTACAGAGCTGTTTTTGTGGCCCCCCAGAGCCCCTAGGATTTTTTCTTCGGCAAAAAAAAAAAAAAAAAAAGATCCCAAATGCCCTCTGAGGATGTGAGGGAACATTTTCTCCACATTTTTGGATGTTCCTATATCATGTTACGCTCAAGAGAAGCATATATATATATATATATATATATATATATATATATGAATTGAACAGGAAGTGACTTCTGCTTGCTTCCTGTTGTCAGATAAGTTCTTTCCTTGGTCTATAGCAGTGGCTCCCAAACTTTGGCCCTCCAGATGTTTTGTATTTCAGGTCCCAGAATTCTTTACTGTTGGCCAAGCTGCCTAGCTTCTGGGGGCTGATGACCAAAATACCTGGATGACCAAAGTTTGGGAACCAATGGTCTAAAGTGATGTTGGGGGCTGAAAACATGGCAAAAATGCTCCCCACCCCTCAGAAGGCACTTGAGGGTATGGGGGGCATTTTAAAAATATTTATTTCTGGGGTATATGGGCTTCCAAAGTCTCAGGGGGCTAATGTGGTCCTCTTGTTTTCCTCTGATATAGATATACTTCACTGGGCTGTATCATAAGAAGCACTGTGATAATGTAAGCATGAATCACTTTGAACACTATGAAGTATAAATTATTATTATTGTGTTATTGTTCACATTATTTTGTGCTATTATTGCAACCCAGTTTGGAGAGGAGACTGCCATTCAGATGGCTTTACATATGGTATCCCAACAGGCTTCACTTTTAGCTGCCTCAAAATTCATTTTCTCTCTGCTCTTGTTGTGTCTTCAAAACTACCCACTTGCTTTTCCTCTCTGCCCTCTGCTCCCTTCTTAAATTGGAGCCATATCACTTGTTGGACTTTGGAGAAAATATTTTCTTCAAAAATTCACTCAGCTTCTGGGAGAGCATCTTTTGAACATTAGCTCCCATTAGGGAAGCATTAATCAATCATAATTCTCATTATGATGTCCAGGCTTGAGCAGCAGTGTTTACACACAGCCCTACTTTCATGGCATGAAAATATTAAAATACATACATAAATTCCCAAAGCCTTGATTTTGCCATTTTATGTAAGGGACACCATTTTACTGTGCCATTGTATTTACTGGGACTTGAGCAATCCAGATTTTGGTATGCATGGTGCGTCCTGGAACCAAGCTCCAATGGATACCCAAGGCCCACTTTCGTTAAATCTGTTTAGGGAGCTTTCTGCCTGGTAACAGAGGATTTTGAAGGCACTCTGGATCAGTAGATAGCCAATTCGATTCATCTTTTCTAGGCCTTCCAAGTATCCTTGCTCAGGTCTCCCTCATCTACAACACTTTGCTGTAGGGCTCCACTTGTCATAAACTATTAACTTGCAAATTCAAACAAAAATCCATCAGTGATGCCTTTATTGGCCAACCAGAATGCACAATATACTTGTTGCAAGCTTTCAAAGCTCCATGGGCTTCTTCATTAGGCAAGATGTTACAAACCAAACAGGAGAAAAATAATTGGAGAAGTTAGTCATGCTTACATGTTGTTTCAGTCTTTAGTTAAGATGGTATATGGTGGGGAGGATATCTTTTGTAGGCAGGATCCTCCTCCTTCTGGCCATGTGGCTATAGGGAGATTTTCCAAGTCCAAGAAATTTAAAATCCATTTGCATATCAACAGGGACCCCCTCTTTTGCAACTTGTAAAACTTGCAGTATTAACTTGCAGTTGACCTAGGAATAGTTGGACTAAAGCCTTGTAAAAGTAGATTGTTTCAAACACAGAAGGTTTGTGCTTAAAACAATAAACTTAGGTGTTTGGTAGAGCTTTGTTTCAAACACAGAAAGTTTGTGATTAAAACAATAAGCTCAGGTGTTTGGTAGAGCTGAAGGGTACTGAGGTGATGATTGTGTGGCCTTCTAATGATATAAGCAACCTTCCTCAAATATTGGTGAAGAGAGGCATGGACTCTTGATCATTTCAGAATATGAATGCTAATGAATTTGTGAAGGAGAAAGATTTTTTGTGTCATAATCTTTGGATCATAAGCTTTATGACACATTAGACAAACTTTACCTTCCATTATTGCTGTTACTGATGAGCCAAACCCATAAATGAAGTAGTATTACAGAGTCTGTAAATGTTTCTGCACTCCTGTACTTACTATTGCTGTGATTGATGAATCAAGCTCTAGCATACCTGGTTAAAAACTGTACATTAAGTTTGTGTGTCATTACTAGGATTGTCCATGGGAAGGCTGGAGTCCAGACCCAAACTTGAAAGTCTGGTGCTTTGTTGGTAATTCAGTAGTATATTGTAACATGTTTATACTGGGAATTAAAATTGATTATTCACTGTATACTATTACCAGTATTTTCATTTACACTTTTTAAAAATAAATGAATAAGGATATTGAGAGTTAAGGCAGGTCCATATGTGGCAAACCTATCATATGGTTTTCTTGGCAGGTTTCTTCAGAAGAGGTTTGCCATTGCCATCCTCTGAGGCTGACAGAGTGTGACTTGCCTAAGGTCACCCAGAGGGTTTTTATGCCCGAATGAGAATTGAACCAGAGTCATAGTCTAACGCTCAAGCCAATACACCATGCTGGCTCAATGACAAATTTATAGTAGTGAATTAAAAGGTAATCCTGTCCATTATGACTGTTCAAAAGTAAGTCCAGGAAAGTGTTCACTGCCAGGAAACTGGGTAAAGGAGTGAAGTCTTACATTGCAGTTTGATGTGCACATACTTGGGACTAAGTACATCAGATTGCACTGTAAATCTGTTTTTTCTATACCGTTTTGCCAGTAGCATGTGAGCTAATAGCACTGCTGTTCAGCAGAAGCTTCACCAATTTTTATGATTTACATTAATATAGATACTTTTCTGTTTTACCATTATAACCTGGGCATACGTTAATTTGCATATTCATAATAGTGACTTTGTTCAAAGGACACTAGCAGCAGTTCTGTATGATTTAGTGTGTCCCTTGCGTCTTGCAGAGTGCTTGAATTTATTAGTACTTTCAAGTCTGTCACGTACAGTAGCTGTCAGAGCCTGATCAGGAGCTAGCAAGAAGAGAACTGGGTGTTTGGGTTCCTCCTTCCCTCGCTTTTAAAGTATTGACTCAGTTTTGGGGTTCATTATGTCCCTCTGCCTTAAATTTATTAAATACCTATTCATAGTTGGTGAATAGGTATAAAGAATAACTGTGCTTAAATCCATTGTTCCTGGGGGATCAACCTGTCCTTCCTGGCTTCCTTGTGTGATCTCTCGGACTGAGAGCATATTATTCACCTGTCCATTTTAATAACAATGCATTGTGTGTGCACACGTATTTACATGCATGGATTCATGCATGTGCAGATTGTGTGACTTTTTCTCTTCTGTGGAATAGTGATACATCCAGGCCTGAGCATATTGTAAATGTTTTAAAAATGACCTCAAAACCAAATGTGATTTTAAATCAGAGTTGAGAAGCCAGCATACTTCAAAATTTGCCTAAATAACATTTATTGCTAGCAGTCTATAGAAGACTGGCATTCCTTCCTGAATTCTTATGTGACTTTGGGCTTTTACAGACTGCCAGGAATAATGTAGCTTGAGGCTACTTTAGCTGTCCTGGCTCAGTGCAGGGGAATCATGGGAATTTTATTTTTTTCTGGGACATTGAGTCTTTTCTGTTAGAGAGTTCTGATGCCACAATAAACTACAGTTCCCATAATTTCTTAGCACTGAGCCAGGGCAGTTAAAGTGGTCTCAAGCTGGATTATTTCTGGCAGTGTAAAGGCCCTTTGTTTTTGTCTGGTATTCTGCTGGCTTTCCTCTCCTGTCCCTTATGCCTGGAGCTCCCTTTCAAAATACCAGTGTGGTGCCACCTTTTCCTCCGTGTTCAGCTCCTTCCTCAAAATGTTTATTATCTTTTCTTTGAAGCTTTAGCTTGAATTCTTTAGTCATCTCTGCCCAAAAAAACCAAACCTAGGCACATGTTGTTGCATTTGCACATACTCATGTTCTGTTACTCTTGCGGTGATTCTCTTCAAATTTATACCTAAGCTGGTTAGGGCAGGAGCCTGTCTTCTTGCTTATGTTACTCTGCAGATCACCATGTGGTGAGTTCAAGTGAGATAAACGAAGCCCCTGAATGATCACATTTTCCAAATATACGTGTTCTCCAAGTTGAACTTTGGTAGGCCTTTTTTTTGCTTTGAATTTTCAAGCAACTGGCTTCATGACTGAAATGACTAAGGCTTGGGAAAACTAACATATCAAAAAGCTGCATTTTAATTGCTTTAAAATAATAATAAAAAAACAGAAATAGTAAATAATTAAATAATAATAAAAAATAGAAATAATAAAAAAAATAGAAATAGTAAAAGAGTTCTCATATCTGGGATCAAACATTGATCGGAATGGGGACTGCAGCCAGGAAATCAGAAGAAGATTATGAATGAGGAGGGTGGCTATGAAAGAACTAGAAAAGATTCTAAAATGCAAAGATATACAACTCAGCACAAAAGTTAGAATCATACAAGCCATCGTATTCCCTATTACCATGTATGGATGTGAGAGCTGGACAGTTAAGAAAGATGATAGGAAGAAAATCAACACCTTTGCGATATGGTGCTGGATAAGAGTGCTGAGGATCCCATGGACTGCCAAAAGGACAAACAAATGGATCCTAGAGCAGATCAAGCAAGAGAGATCCGTAGAAGCCAAGATGACAAGACGTAGACTGTCGTACTTTGGACACATTGCGAGAAGACATGAATTGTTGGAAAAGACAATAATGTTAAGAAAGGTGAAGGGAAGTAGAAGGAGAGGAAGGCCACATGCCAGATGGATGGACTTTATTAAAGAAACTACAATTATGAGTTTGCAGGAGTTTGCAATGATCAGAAAGAGAGGTGCTTGTTTGGGTTTTCCCCTCATTTTCCCACTCTACTGGGAACCTTGCTATGGGCCTCTTATGGCCTGTACTTCTCTTTTCAAACTTTGTGTTTCTTTAGTCTTTCTCTTCCCCCTTTTTCCTGATTTAAAAAAAGAGGAAGGAGGAGGAGGAGAGGGAGGTTGAGTTCCTACAGGTTTGCTGTATTTCTTGTGCCCTCATTTTTTCCTCAAACTCTGTTTTACCTATGGTAGAAAAAGTTTCTCTGTTGAGAAACACTCTCACTCTCTTTTTGTCTTGGGATGGGTCACTTAACTGAATGCTGTTCCAACTGCAAAGCGTTTACACACACGTCCCAGACACAGGCCCAGAGACCAAAGGTTCATTGTTGGAAAAGTCTCTTTTGGTTGCCAACAACTTGGTAGATAAAATACCTTGGCATTCAACTATGCCAAAAGCATTCCAGCTAATTACAGGACTTAAATGGCCACTTTGCCTTACCTTTTGTGCTTCACATTTGCCAATTGTGATAGCGACACAATGTTAACAGCTTTACTACATGAACAGAGCCTATCTGAGGCTTGTTGGGCAGTTTGCTTCTTAACAATTTCCGACTGAATACCGGATTTAAATGGCCACTATGCTTCGCCTTTTGTGCTTGGCACATGCTGACTGTGATACTGAGGCAAGGTTAACAGCTCTGCTGTATGAACTAAGCCTATCTGAGACTTTTCAGGCAGTAGGAGAATGGTCTAACCTGACAGATCATCACCCTCTTGTTCCCTGCCCTACCTTGATCCTCTTCAGTTCCAACCCCAGGGACTTGTTGGACCGATTGGCCCCCAGCGGTCTTACATGGCACCTGTTCCTACCCTGACTAACACATGTAGGGTGGTAACCATACTGGCATTACCACTGGCCTCAGACTGTCCTGACACTCCTCTTGGAGTAGATTATTAAGGGCCTATCATTAGTACCATTACCTCACTCTGTACCATTACCTCACTCTGTACCATTACCTCACTCTGTACTGAACGAATTTGGTGAAGTTGGCCCTTCAGTATTGGGGGTTTACCACTGGCACCATCTTCAAGGCATCTGCACCTCTCAGTACTAAGACCTTTCAGTACTGAGGTCTCTCGATACCACACAAGCTTCGAGACCTCAATACTGACACCATTACCAATGAAGATACTGACAGCAATATTGACAGCTATGATACCGACAATGTAACAACAGCGATATCAACAGCGATGATACCGACAGCGACGATACTGACAGTGATGATACCGATAATGATACAGACGTCAGTACTGACAGCGGTACTTTGATGTTGACATCAATATCGACACTGATGTTGGCACTGATGTCGGCGCTGATACTGATACCAGTGATGATACCGAGGGTGATACTGACGTTGATGTTGACATTGATATCAATGCTGATGTCAATGTCGATACCGACATCAGTACCGACATCACTGGTGCCTATTCAGCCTCTGGTCTGTTTGTTTCTACCTCGGCAGTACATCCCACTTCTAGAATAAATAGAACATGTAGGCTCTCTGTCTCCACCAGAGGGTGTTCTACTCCGAAGTAGTAGTACACATGGTCAGGGCTCTAGCTTTGAACATTCAATCTCCTCCTGCACCTGTTACAGATCCTTTCTTCCAAATTGTGGCCTTGACACCTACCACACTTTCCCTGTTGCCTTTACTGCCTGCCCTCAACAAGGTGATGAAACACTCATGGGCAAAGCCAGCTTCTCTGCCTCCTGCTCATGCAGCCTGACACTGCTCCTTGCCGTGTCTCTCATCCATCTCCGAATTCTCTACTGGTTCAATTATCCCAGTCCAGGGCCTCTGGCACGTCCCATTCTGCTCCTCTTAATGGGGCAGGTGGGAGACTTGATATCACTGGAGGGTGATGCTACTCTTTTGCATCTCTAGCAGTCAGGGTTGGAAACATGCAGGCCTACATGTCTCCTTACCAGAGGTTTCTGCTGCCCTGTCTTTCTGTAATGACAGATTCATTTTTCCAGAGACACAGTGCACTGTGCTTCTAGTGTCTTCTCTGGTGCTGTGACATTGCATAGGTTGTGTGTCTTCACTCAATAGAATTGTCTGGCATCTCCCATAGGAGGATTGGAGATCTGCCCTTTAGAAGTGGAGGTCTCTTCCAAGACCTACATGTCCTTCGTCCACTTGTGTAAGGCTCATTTGACAGCCAGGAAGGTTGGCTTCTCTGGAGAGAGACGATCTAAAGGGGCCCTTTTGCCTTCAGTGATGCCTGATATCTACTTCATCATCCTCAGTATCTGGACCGTCCCTCTCAGTCCCACCTAGGAGCTCATCTCTGGCTTGTAGTTCTTTTCCAGGTGTCCATTTGGACAACACCAACAAGGCACCAGCAATCTTCTTGTAGGAGGTTGTCCTCCGGAAAGTCTTGCTTTGATCCCTTGCAAGGGGTGACATTATCTATGAGGCCACGCTTCTACATTCCGGGTCCATTTTATGCTCCCAGGCTCTCCTACCATTACAAACACCTGGTGGAACATCACCTCGGAAGCCTGTCTCCTCACCATACTACGCCTTGGCTATCTTGACTCTAGTGCTTCCCCTACTGCCGTTTTTGTTGGGATCACTTCTCAAGAAGAGAGTCATCGGACCATTCCAGACGAGAGCAAACTGGATGGCTCTTTCTCAGGATACTTTGCAGTCCTGATGAAAGATGGTGGCCTCAAAATAATAATAATAATAATAATAATAATAATAATAATAATAATAATAATAATAATTTATATACCGCCCAATGGTTACCCAATCCGGGCGGTTTACAACATAAAACGATTACAGTAAAAACATATCCCTCCCCACCCCCCAAAAAACATTATGCTATGATCTCAGGGGAATCAATCATTCCATCTTTCCATGCACTTCATTGTGGTGATTCTGCACTTCATCCTCCCCTTTCTTTGCTGGGGGGGGGGGGGACTGCTTCCCATCTATGGACCTGAAGGACACTTTCTTTCACATTGCAATCCTTGATGCACATGGGTCTTTCAGGGTCCATCCTGGAAACAGTTCAGAAAATAAACTATATAAGGGCAACGTTTGACCCTTGCGCTGGCTGTGCCTATTCCCTTTGGTCTCAGATAGACCTGTGTCTGTGACACAGATGCTTTCCTTCCAAAGATGCCCTAAGGCTTGGATCTCCTGGCCTCAGCCTCGGCTGTACTTGATGCGCCTCAAGTTCTGGTCCTTCTGGCATTCGATTCCCTCAACAATCATCACTCCCTGATGCTGGCACTCTCTCCCTATATACGGATATCCCTACCTTGATGGAGGGATCCTTGCAATGTGCTGATTGCAGTGCCCTTCCAATTCCCACAACCTTCACGCATGGTGACCACAGTAACTCCTCTGATGGGGTAGGGTATTCAAACTGACAAACCTCTATTTGACAGTATCGACATCAAGGCTGATGGTCACCAACCAAGTCATCACTCCACTTTAATGTTTTGGAGATACTGGCAGTGATCAAGGCATTTTGGGCCTTCAAAACAATCTGACACATGGAGTGGTCCAAGTCATAACAGACAACATTACAACCGTCTGTTATGTAAACAAATGAGAGGTACACACTTACAGACTCTCCTCTCCCCCTCTGTAGACCTCTGGCAGTGCCTGTTCAGCTGCTGGGACAAGACATCTTAGCGGACTCTTTGAATCATGCCTAAGTCCTCCAACTTGAGTGGGCTCTGTCCAAGGAAGCATTCTCCCTCATAACATCTCCTTGGGATAACCCACATGTAGATCTCTTCCTTCTCTGGAGAAGGTGAAGTGTCACCTGTTTCTGCTGCGGTTCAGGGAATAGCAGAAATTTCTTAGGGAAAGCCTTCCCATGCGTCAGGACAGCTCACCTTCTTATGCTTTCCCTCCCTCTCCACTAATACTTTAGGTGATGTCAAGATGTCGGAAGCCATATCCAACATGGCCCTCATTAAAGCCATATTGGCCGAGACAATCTTGGCTCGCCCTTCTCCTTCAGCTCTCAAGGAGCTGCTACCTCCACCAGCCAAAATCGCCGGACCTTTTATCCCACTCCAACAGAGCAGTTCTTCATTCTGATCTACACAGCCTCCATCTAACGGCTTGGAAGATTCAACCTTGACCGCTTCAGAACTTTTGAAAGTCCTCTCGGCCTCCAGGATGGACTCTACCAAGCGATCTTACTCTTACTAATGGAAAGGCAGAGTCTTCCTCACCTGTACAGCTTTCTATGGCTCTACACTTTCTTCTACACCTACAGGGTGAAGGATTGGCCTTTTCCTCTCTAAAAGTCTGTTTGTCAGCTATAGTGGCTAACCAGCCTCCTGGTTTGCCCTCTGCTAAACTCTTCACTTCACCTACATTGAAGGATTCTTCAGGGGTCTTAACTATCTGTACCCTCCGGTTCCTCCACTGGGACCTGCCTGGTTGCTTTCCCTAGTGCTCACACAGCTCATGTGACCTCCCCATGAGCCTCTAGGGTCAACTTCATTGAGGCTATTGACCAAGACTCTGTTTCGTATTGCCATCATCTCTGCCAGGAGGTCTTCTGAATTAATCGCCTCACACTTGGCTGAGCCTATCTCATTTTCCACAGAGATAAGGCAGTCCTGAGGTCTGATATCTCCTTTCTTCTCAAGGTGGTGTCCTCTTTCCACCTTTCTCAGGACATCATTATGCCTACCTTTTACCCAGAACCATCCACCTCTCTGGAAAAGACTATGCACACCCTGGATGTTCACCGTGCTTTGGCCATTTATGTTCACTATTCTGCTGAGTTCAGGTTGCCCAACAAATTGTTTATTTGTTACGGTGGACACAGGAAGAGCCACCTGTTGGTGTGTGCCCACACTCTACCAAGGCTGTCTCCTCATCTGCTGCCTTCCTCAGAGGTGTTTTGTTGCCTGACGTCTGCAAAGCTGCTATGTGGTCCCAACCTTCCACATTTGTCGTACAGACTTGATTTCAGGTCTCATTGTGATGCCAATTTTGGCTGTGCTTTTCTATCTTCTATTCTACAGTGATATTCCCACCTTCCTTGGTTAAGCTTTTTAGTCACCCTATTGTGTGAGGCACAGAGAACCAGAAGAAGAAGAAGAAGAAGTTGCTTATTGTAACTGTGGTTCTTCAAGTAGTCATCTGTGCCCTCACATAAACCCGCCCTATCTCCCCTCTGTCAGGTCCCTGTATTTTAGTGGCAGACTTGAACTGAAGGTGGAGCTAGATTGGCTGGGTTGGGCATGCTCAGTACATGGGAGTCGATGGGTCTACCCGCCAATCTGCTCAGCTTTAGATCTTCCGAATGGAGTCTCTGCACAGGCGCAAAACCCTATTGTGTGAGGGCACAGATGACCACTCAAAGAACCACAGTTACAGATAAGCAACCTGTTCATCTCTTTTGGAATTTCTAGGTTGTTTGTATTTTATTTTTCAGTGTCCTTTTTTAAGCATCCACCTTCAACATGTCTTTCCTTCACATTCCTATTGTATTTAGAGATAATCATATGCTACTGGCTGTCTTGATTCTGCTTGCTTTCTGTCATGCTTGTTGTATCTTTAAAGCCTGTAGCATTTCCTAAATCTGTGGCTTTCCTGTTTTGCCTCTTTAACTGGCTTCCCTGTCATGCCACACATTCAGTTCCTTTTCTTGTCATATCCACATTTGGACAATTTGAAACATTTTCATGCTTATTCAGAATTCTAAGAGGATTTATCCTCAGATCTCACTGTTTTCTCCCAGGGTTTGGTTTAAAAGCTGCTCTACTCTTTTGATTTTAAGCACAAGATACCGTATATAGTTCCATTTTGGTTCAAGTGGAATCTCCTTTTGTTTATGTCTGAAAATGTGCATCACATTGGATGCCTAACAAGTTCATGTTCCTTCTGATACTGCCATCTTTCCCACAGTTTGAGAGTCCCAGCTCTGTACATTTGGCCCTCAAAGAATGGGTTCCATCAGATGGATCATTTTCCTCATCCTTGGAAAGATGCCTTCATTCCATAGCTCCCTAATTGTTCCAGATTGCAATTGCTTGATAATTGGAACATCATAGTGCTGCTGTGCCTTCAGATACTTTCATTATACATCAGTCTTTCTTATCCAAAATGATAATCTTTTTTAAAAAAAATAGAACTCAGAAGAAGAGATATGCAAGTATTGTAGTGTGTTTATTTTTTGCATTTAGAATTTTGTTTTGAACCTGGCCAATGGACTGTAATTCCAATTACAATAAAAACAGGTGTACAAGTTCATTGTAAAGAATTATCTGTGAGCACAAGTACTTAAACTTTGTCCTCCATCAGGAATTGTGTTAGCACAACAAAGACAACCCCCCCCCCCAAAATAACATGCATCTTTCTTCTGATCTAATGGCTTATGGGCAAACAACCAGTTAGTATTATCATCATTCCTTTTCACTACACTTTTTTTCTGGATTGAGAATGGAAAGGCAAGCAGGCCAGTCGATTGGTTCATGGGGATCAAAAATAAATCAAAAGAGCAGAGCCCAGAAGGCTTGACTGTTATGAACACTGCAATTTTGACAGCAAAACAATTTTTACAGTTTTATAGTTTTATAGTTCACCCTTTATTGCTTGAACTGCTTGTTTTATTTCAGGGGTTGAGAAAGTTTAAAGAATGTTCAGCCTTATAGGAGAAGCTTTTTATGTCAATAAGACATGACTCACTAGAAAAAACACTAATGCTTGGTAAGGTAGAAACAGTAGGAAAAGAGGAAGACTGCATTCCACATGGATAGACTCAATTAAAGAAGCCACAGCCCTTACAAGACCTGAGCAGGGCTGTTGAGGATGGGGTATCTTGGAGGTCTCTCATTCATAAGGTCGCCATAAGTCGAAATAGATTTGAAGGAAGCTAACAACAAAAATATTTTTTCTGGAGGGGCGGGATTTCTGATGCCCTCTTCTTTCATTTTTCAGGAAAAAGGAAGATACAATGCAGTAACTAGTCCAGATTGGGTGTAATATATACACTTTTAATCTAGTTCATTCACTTGTGCTAGGTTAGTTCTGGAAGGGGGCAGAGGAAATCTGCATTTCTCTAAAAATATTGATTTTCTCTTGACATGTGCAAGATATATATGGCAGTATGGGGTGTAAGAGGTAAGAGGGAGTTGATTTCTTCTGACAACTTAAATCCTGCCATTGCTGTGGAAATTTCAGCTAGGAAGGCGTACACTGCTGTTACCTGGAAAAGACAACTTCAGCGAAATAAAAAATCTGCTTTGTTTATTTATTTATTTATTTATTTTGCCACTTTATTTCATGAGAATTTTAATGTCCATGGGAATATACATCAGTGGAATAGTTACCCCGTACCCATGGACTTAGATTTTCTTGATCTTTGATTTTTGGATTAATGTGTTCAGGTGGCTACCACTGTTTGGGGCCAAATCTTTACACCTAAATTCTAGTCCCATTTGAGATTGCTAATTCCAGTTAGAGCACACTCATTGATGAATTTTACATGTTTTCATTTACCATGCGAGATTTAATCCAGTAGGTCTACTCTGCTGGGGTTGACCATTGGCTTTAGACCTTAGGTTGCATGTCAGAGATCTTTATTTAATAGCTGCTTTTGGATATTGATCCACAGCTTCATAATCAATGGATTATTAGACCCTGGCACCATGCTCCTTCCTTACCCTTTCTGAACTCTTATCTACTGGTTTTGATACAGTGATCCTGATTTGAATTAAGTTAGAATTCCCTTTTGTATCTAAACTTGTGAATTCTGTCTTAATGTCAGTTAACAAACCAGGATAGTAAACTGTGATGAGATTAATTTGCATATAATGGTTGATTGTTTCTGACGGACATCACAATTTGTTCTTAGCACCTTTTTTTAAAAAATCTAGGCTTGTGTCAGCACTAGAGTATTTCATCATATGCCTTTCATAATCAAAGATGATCCCTAGAATAAAATGTAGCTGCTCCTCACTATTAATTTTGAAGGGGAGAAGCTGAACCTTATCCTCACTTGCACTTGAGACAAACCCTATATCAGAGGTAGGCAACCTTTCCCCTTTAAGGGCCGAGCGACTTCAGCTCCCAGAAGCCTCAGCCATGTTGGCCAATAGTCCCATGTCGGCCAATAGCTCCTGGGATTCTGGGAGCTGAAGTCCCTCGGCCCTTAAAGGGGAAAGGTTGCCTACCCCTGCCCTATATCTTTTGATAGAACCCTGCCCCAGTTCTATCAAAAGCTCTGTACAAAATATATTATAGTAAAGAACTGTTCATGGTGTAGGATGAGCTAAGCTAAATAAAGACAGCCAGCATGTTATAGCGGTTTGGATGTTGATCTAGGACAATGGAAGACCCATGGCTTGAATCCTCCTAGGCCATGGAAATCTTGAGTGATCTTAGGCAAGTCAGACTACCTCAGCCTCAAAAAGAGACAAAGGGCAATCCTCCTCTGAACAAATTCTGCCAAGAAAACCTTGTGTTTGTCTTAGGATCTCCATAAGTTGGAAGAAAACCTTGAAGGCACACAACTAAAAGTTAAATAAAATGGAGCATTAATGGAAAACTGTAAGAAAAAAAGTCAGAAATCAGATGTAAGTTAAAATAAACACAATTTGGATGAAATAAGAATCTTATTACAGTTTATAATAATAATAATAAAATTTATTTCTATCCCGCGCCTCTGAAACCAATCGGGGCGGCTCACAATATTAAAATACAGTATATCCAAACCCTATTCCCTCCCACCCCTTAAAACAATATTAAATCACATAAGAATTTAAACCAACAGATCAAAACATACAGTATATGCCGATACGGCCACGTGTATCTGCAACAATAAACTAGAAATACTGCAGGGATTCTTTAAGCAAGGAGGAGTCTGGAGGACTCTCATAAGAGGATCCTGAGGCCGGGTGGTCTATTCTGGAAAGGCCTGCCGGAAGAGATCCGTCTCGACAGCCTTTTTAAAGCTGCCTAATGATGTCAATTGATGGATTTCATCCGGCAGGCCGGTCCAAAGTCTGGGGGCGACAACCGAAAAAGCCCTCTGGGAGGTAGCCGTAAGCCTAGCTTTTTGTGGCTGCAGTAGATTCCTCCCAGAGGACCGGAGTGCATGGGGAGGATTATAGTTTGGACCCAAGCCATTTAGGGCTTTAAAGGTAATAACCAACACCTTGTACTGGGCCCGGAAACTTATGGGCAGCCAGTGGAGAGACCCTAAAAACAGAGTAATATGGTCCCTCCTAGATGTTCCAGACACTAATCTGGCCGCCATGTTCTGTACTAGCTGTAGTTTCCGAATCAAGCACAAGGGTAGCCCCATGTAAAGTGCATTGCAGAAATCAAGACGTGAGGTTACCAGCGCATGCACAACAGTCTCGAGATCCCTTACTTCCAGAAAAGGGCGCAGCTGGCGTATCAGCCGGAGCTGATAACAGGCGCTCCTGACTGTCGCATTTACCTGATTTGTCATCAGGAGCGACAAGTCGAGCACCCCCAGACTGCGAACACAGTCACTGGAGGAGAGTGTGGCCCCATCCAGGACTGGAGGTTGTAGCCCAATTCTTGGTTTCGGGGCCGCTACCGTGAGCACCTCTGTCTAGTCCGGATTCAGCTTCAATCTATTTTTTCTCATCCAGCCCATTACTGCCCGAAGACATTCATTGAGAGAGGAGACGCCATCGGAATTCGAGGCCGACGAACGAGACACAAAGAAATAGATCTGTGTGTCATCAGCATACTGATAGCACCCAACTCCATAACTCCATAAAATCTCACCCAGCGGCTTCGTATAGATGTTAAATAACATCGGGGACAGAATAGCACCCTGTGGGACCCTACAGGTGAGCTCCCTTTTACTGGAGCTACTGTCCCCGAGCAGCACCCTCTGAGACCTGCCTGAGAGGAAGGACCGGAACCACTGCAATGCAGTGCCTCCAATACCTAATCCCCTCAGGCGGTCTAAGAGGATGCCGTGATCTATTGTGTCAAAAGCCACTGAGAGGTCTAGGAGCACCAACAGGGTCACACTACTCCTGTCGATGCTCAGACGCAGATCGTTGGTCAAGGCAACCATGGCAGTCTCAACCCCAAAGCCTGTCCTGAAGCCAGTTTGAAATGGGTCTAGATAATCGGTTTCATCCAAGACAGCTTGGAGCTGAAGAACAACCGCCCTCTCGATCACCTTGCTCAAGAATGGTAGCAAAGAGACTGGCCTATAGTTCTTCATATCCAGGGGGTCCAGGGAAGGTTTTTTCAGAAGCGGCCTAACAGCCACTTCCTTCAAACAGAGTGGAATATATCCCTCCCTGAAGGACACATTGATGATGTCCACAAGGAACTTCCTCAATGCACCCCCCGGACGGCCAGCCATGATGGGCAAGGGTCGAGAGGGCAAGTTGTCTTCCTCACCTTACCAAGCAGCTTGTCCATGTCATCGGTACTCACAGTTTCAAGACTAACATATTTTATTTTATTCGTTTTAGACTCCTCCCTCCACATTCACTGAGGTTAGGGGTATGGGACCCCTGTGAATGTGTAAAAACTGCAAATAACAAAAACACTATATTTTTACCTGACAGAATGGGGCCAAGTTTGAATCTGACAAAGTTTCTGCCTTATTGCAAACAACCAAATTGCTATTGTTCAGACACACGTATTTATACCCAGAAATGGGTCCTAAGGCCGGTATTTCAGGATTTATATTGCATTTCCAAGAGTTAAATGACTTTCTCATTACATCCCGTTTGGACTACTGTAATGCACTCTACATGGGGCTGCCTTTGGAAACTGTTCGGAAACTTCAGTGGGTCCAGAATTCTGCGGCTAGAATAGGGAGCATATAATTCCCTTGTTGGAACAGCTATACAGGCTACTGTTCTGTTTCTGGTCACAAATCAAAGTGCTGGTCATGATCTATAAAACCCTATACAGCTTAGGTCTAGATTATTTGAAGAACCATATCTACCTATATGAACCTGCCAGAACACTAAGATCATGCACTGGAGGCTTCCTTTCAGTCCCACCACCATCCCAGGCTTGCTTGATGAGGACATGGGAGAGAGCCTTCTTGGTGGCTGCTCCTGTCCTGTGGAACTCCCTTCTGTGGGAGGCTAGACTAGCTCCCTCCCTGCTTGCCTTTCGATGGCAGGCTAAGATGTTTTTATTTAAACAAGTGTTCAAAACATAAGCATGCCATGGTGGCTTTCATATTGAGCATGTGTATTGCCTTTTAACTTCAGTTATATTTTAATGTATTTTTATATTGTTTTTAGATTATTTTAACTTTTAAATTTTATTGTTATATTTTTTTAAATCTGTGAGCCACCTTGGGTCCCTTTGGGGAGAAATAAATTAAATAAATAAATAAATATCTCAGGGGAGAAAATGGAATGAGATACGCAAAAATGACTGGACAATAGGTGTGAATGTCCTCAGACAAAAAGATTTTATTCCCAGAAGGAAACTCCCTTTGTCTGTCATATGCAAACAATCTCCCAACCCAGCTGACTACCACCCTTCCCATAGTGTAGGGATTATGCTAATTTCCATCTTGAGAGATCCCATTATGGTTAAGTGCCTTGGGCTTCTCCCAGGCTGAGCCATCTGGATCAATATGGTATATAGCTGGGGAGCCCTCTTTGGGACTGTTTGCCTAAAACATCCCCTTTGATATAGAATTGATATCAAAGGTCATAGAGGATGACTGAGAGCTGGATCTTGGGCTACACACTTCATCAGATACAGTCATGCCATACTAAATCTGCTTACTCTATAATTAAATGTGCTAAAAAATATTTCTCTTTTGAGTTTCTGTTTTTCTGATGAAAATCAGATAAGATTTTGCTGTGAAGCATAGTTTGTGAATGACCATTTGGGTTTGTGATTACTTGGAATATAAGTTTTAATTCTTTACAGAAGGCTCCAGGTAGTACTGGTTTTGTGATTTTCTTGTGGAATATATAGGTTAAGGATTTTCTAATATAAATTTTAAATGGCTAAAAGAACTCATCACTTCATTTTTTCCTCTTTCTCTTATGTTAGAGCCAATGCAGAAGCACCATCATCTGTGAAACATGATATAAGGGCAGAATCTGGTGAGAAAGTGAAGGATGGAGAAGAAGCTGTGAATGAAGACTGTGATGACAGGAAAGCTGTAGAGTCAAGTGATGAGGATGTCCCAACAGAAGGGAAGAAGAAGAAGCGTTCTGGATTTCGAGACCGTAAGGTATGTAATACTTGTTGTGCTGGAATGCTCTGTATTAAACTGCAGTCGTGTAAACTAAGGATATGAAGCAACCTATATGCTTCATTATTTAAACATGTGTAACTTTGATTATATTTCCATGTACAAACTAGCGTTTTGTACATACCTTCTCATAACACTCTAAAAACAGGACTTAATAAGAAATTTCACATCCATTCATCCCAGTGGTAATCTGTAGGATCTATCAGTACCATGTTGGACCAGTAGAAAACAACAGGAGGGGGATCCAGAGAGCTACTTTAAGGCATCATTTGCCACATTAATCTGTGTTTTCATATTGGTTGAAGGAGAGGAAGAAAGGCTTTCCTCTATCTGCTTTCTCCACACTGTGAATAACTTTATAACTTTATCTCTGTCAAGTCCCTCCTTGTTCATCTTGCTGTATATACTCATGTATAAGTCTAGAAATTTTAGTCAAAAATTGACCCAAAAAGTCTGAGTCCCCTTATCCACAGGTCAATGTAAATACTGTACTTTAATTCTTACCAAAAAGAAAAGGGAACTATCTCCTGGTGAAGGTAAGAGTGTAATTTGTCCTGGAATCACTGACTCCTCGTCTATTCTCTCATCCATCCAGCCTTTAGTATAAACACAAATACTTATGCCTGCTGAAATTTTGTAAGTTCTTTGGTATTGTTTTCTTTTGCTTTTCTGTTGGAAACTTTGCTTTGTTACCCTTACATCCCCCAAAGTTTTACCTTTGACTTATCCATGGGCCATATCAAAACCCATAATTTGGCTTTAAAACCTGCCCTTGACTGACACATGAGGTTGACTTATAGTTGAGTATATGTGGTATTTCTAAGCAGCCTAAATATTGTGGGTTTTCCAGTAGGACAGTTGCTCTAATCCCTTGATTACTATGGATGTCCTTGTTTGCACTTT
The DNA here is from genome assembly GCA_026167975.1 of Phrynosoma blainvillii. Lineage (NCBI taxonomy): Eukaryota > Metazoa > Chordata > Lepidosauria > Squamata > Phrynosomatidae > Phrynosoma > Phrynosoma blainvillii. Next base: position 118,466,342 of record JANUYF010000003.1, read on the forward strand.
TTCAGTCTCTGCAATTATTCTTTGTTAGGCAGATGATCAAAATTAGTATTCCAGATGTGATTGCTTTTCTGTAAGAGCAATATAATATTGGTAGTTTTATTTCCAGTTCACTTTCTAGTTATGCCCAACATGGAACTGGCTTTGTTTATAGGAACCATATGCTGGTTTGATATTTTCATTGAATTATCAACCACTACCCAAGGATTTCTTTCTTTGCCATGTTCTGCCAGCTCAGATCCCATCAGTCTATATGTGAAGGTGGATATTTTTGTACCAGTATGCTCCACTTAACACTTGTTTACATTCAATCTCATTTGCTATTTTACTTCCCATTGTCCCAGTTTTGTTCTCACCTATTGAAGTAATTTACTGGCCATCAGTGAATGTGGCCACCTCATTACTCACTCTTCTTTAGCACTCCTTTGTGGTATCTGTGAGGTGAGAACTGGTATGATATAGTGGTTTGGACATTGAACTAAAACTCTGGAGACTAGGGTTTGAATCTCTGTTGAGCCATAGAAACCCGCTTGGTGACCTTGGGCAAATCATACTCTCTCAGCCTCTGAGGAAGGTAATAGCAAACCTCTTCTAAACAAATTTTGCCAAGAAAACCCTGTGGTAGATTCACCTTAGTCACCATAAGTTGGAAATGACTTGAAGACACACAACAACAACAAATCTGTGAGGGAGACCATGCAACTCACAACCTATCCTATACACACAGGTCTCACAACAAATACTACTTTGTCCTCCCTGCCACATAAATGCCTTTTGGAAGCAGCTGCACCTATGTTTTCTGAATGAAGTTATCTCCTGTTCTTCCACGCAAATTAGGCATTTGAAGCTCAGATATAGCTAGGTTTCAAAACATGGTTCTCTTCCCTAGACAGAAATGTTCTGTCCCTGGACAGTTCATGGTGGCTTCAGTGGAGGAAGGAAAGGAATGGTGAATTGTGCAAACCCAAGACTTGTCCATTAAAAGGCAAAGCACAGCTTAATGCTAGTGTTCTACTGGACAAGAACGAATATTTGACTTTTCACTTTTGAATTACAACCCTTATGCCATAGGTTGCCCCAGAATATGTCTCTGTAGGTTGTTCCCTCCCCCAAGAAGCATGAGTCAAAGGCCTTTTGACAATTTTTTTTGTTCCTAGACAAGATATGTGTACTAATCTATGGAGAAGAGCTTCTAGAGTATCTAATACTTTATATACAGAGCAGTCTGCTGCAAGCAGTTTTAATGCTTGTGTCTGTGTATGTTTTTGTAGATTATATAAAACAGGTGCAAGGAGATAGGTTTTCTTTAAGCATTAGAGTTTGAAAGCTGTTCATGTTTTGATACCATTAAGGCAATTAACCATGCCTTAGTAAATCAAAGATACCTGGAATACTGGGTATGTGTCATGCTGAGGGTGAAACGTGAATATGCTTCACTATCTCTGCCAGGACCACGAGATACTCTTGAAATCAAGAAGAGGAACTGGACAGCTCAAGGTGAAGGATTTATTTATAGAGGATATCACTACAGTTGACCCTCTACTTTCACGGGGAATCCGTTCTGGACCTCCCATCACAAAAAAGGAGATTCGGGAATATTCAAGCCCCATAGGCTTGAATGGGGCGTGCCCCCGGGGGCGCACCCCATTGATTTTCACAGAGGCCGCCCCTCCGTGAATATGCAAATCCACAGACTTTTAAGTCCACGAGAAAGGAGGGGTGACTGTATTTATAGAGTTCCAGGATGGAAGCAAACAACATAGACCAGGGGTAGGCAACCTTTCCCCTTTAAGGGCCGAGGGACTTCAGCTCCCAGAAGCCTCAGCCATGTTGGCCAATAGTCCCATGTTGGCCAATAGCTCCTGGGATTCTGGTAGCTGAAGTCCCTCGGCCCTTAAAGGGGACAGGTTGCCTACCCCTGACATAGACTTTCCTCCTTATCAGCTCAAAGCAACACAGAGCTATACAATAACTCTTCAGAATACTCTCTAACATACACCAACTCATTGTACTGACTCTCCATGACTCCACAACTACTCAGTGACCCACACATGCTTACATCCAGTTGAGCCTTATATACCTTAGGCTGATGCAACCTCATCCAGGGTTGCTAATGGATTACAGCATTTCACATTACATCATTCTGCATAGTCATACATCCACAGGTGCAGAACAATACACAATCAGTGGTCTTGCTCCTTCAAGGACATTAATCACCAGATGTCTTGGCCTTGTCACACAATGCACACTCACCATGACTCTGCAGACATTACACAATCACATCATGACTCTGAAGTTCTTCAGATTTAATAATCAGGCACCAAATAAAAGTAGGATAACTTGTAACTTGTTCATATACTAATAACTAAGGACAGCCAACGTGTTCTGTATCTAATCAAGCTTGAGTACTTGGAAGAGCAAAAGAAATAAATGGTGATTGCAGAAGTACAGTTGTGGCTAAGTATGAACAATCAATTAAAAATATGATTTGATTATCTTTATTCATTTGAATAAGTAGTTTACTATAGTAGGACTTCTCTGTAATGTCTGGAAAAAGCTAAAAAGGCATAAAGAAATTAAACCAATTGGTAAGAATTTTCTACCAGAAATTAGACTGAGCTTCCACTATTGAGTCCTGCAGGTTTTTCTGTACTGTAACTATTAATAGCTGGGACTTGATTCCTTTAGTGATCTGCCTTATTGAATACACTTATAAACATGTTACTTGTCACTGAATAATATCTAAATTATGTTGTGCTTTGACAACTGCTGGGACTTCTGTTTTCCATTTCATTGAAATGTTGTCCTAAAAATGGCTGGAGTTTCAGTCCTGTTTAGCACAGTACTTCTTTTGATACAGCAAAATTTTTCTATTAGTCTATGAGAGTAAACGTCTCAACCAGTAAATCAGAGTTGCCAGATTTAATCTCTGGAACCCACATTAAGATGTAATAGTTTTCCTTGATTTGACTGCATATTAATTGAAAGGTTCATGTGTGAGTGAATCTTAAGCTATGCTTGCTTGGCAAGAGCTTCAATATGTTTATGAAAAAAATTGATCAGATCCCCAGTACTAGCAGGACATATTGCTCAGTGGAATTGTCTCTCTTTCATCTGGACTGTAATAAGGAGAGGTGGAGTTCACCTTCACCTGAGTGTCTATGGCAGGGGTAGGCAACCTTTTTCATGCGTGGGCCGGTCCCCCAAAGTCCTCACGTCCGCTGGGCTGGGGGGGAGAATGGCGGCGTGTGCGCACACCCCGCTGCAGCGCATGACCGCGCACGCACACGCTGCCGTTGCCACTGGTCTATGGAATTATTTACAGCATGGTATTGAAAGCCTTCCCCAGGCTACAAGCTAGTAGCACTTACTGTTGGAAGCGAAACAGGAGCATAACTATGAAAATAATTGATCTTCAACTGTTTGATCAAAATGACATGTCCTATGTAATGTAATTTAATGGAAGATGTAACGTTACAGATGGGTAGTGCCATCACTACATACTCTTTCTTTGGTGGATTTTTTCCACTAAGAGAATGAGCACTATGGGGAGTTGGAGGAGAAAAGAGGAGGAAAAACACTAATACAAAGAGCTGCATGTGTATGGAGGAGTGTGTAGAGTTATTCCATTTCTATTCCATGTTAGTCTTGCATGTGTTAACTCGTATGTCAGCTCCATCCCATTTCATCATCAAAGTGAATATTTTTAAAGAACACATGAACATTTATATTAGTCTGTTGTTTTTAGACTGTGCAAATTGCTGGTATGTCATGGAGCTTGCTCTGTGAATATGGGTGATTCTGTACCCCCCAGTCTAACTGTACCCCATAGACTGTTTATTAGGTCTTACTTCTTTTGTGAGATGAAAACGGTGAATGCTTCATGTATGCTGTTCTGATTTTGGTGAAGCAGGGGTGGAATGGAAAGACAATCAATGATTAGAAGATGCTCCAGGAACTCTGTGTATTATTCATATTTTAGAATATCTGGCATATAATAGCACAGACTATAGAGATCTTCAGAAATGGCATTTGGTCATGAAATTGCTTTATAAGAATTTTCCTATTTTATCAAAATTTAACCATGCATAGTCCATACTAAAGTAAGATAAACAGTTAGGTGAGTATTTTAGAATTTGCTTCCTTTTGCATTTGATTTGTTTGATCTTAAACTATTAAGAATGCAAAGACAAGGAAGATGACATAAGCTGAACTTTCAGGTTGTTTTTGCTCTATGTGCTTGAATTGAATTCCTTTGAAACATAGTACTGATCGGAGGAAGGCTTCTGGTGATCTGTTAAATTTTGTCACCTCCCCATCAAACATTCAAGCACTACCACACTATCCCTAATCAGCATTCTGAAATGGAAATTTTAAAGTGAAGATAATAGACTTTCATTTGAAGATATTTTATTTAGAGGTGAGGTGATCTATGAGGCTTATAGTAAATGCTTAAGTGTCACATCTAATTTAGGAAAAAAGCTGGGTGCTTTAGGGAAATAATTTTGACTCAGCCTACCTGCTGCAGTATGGGGATAGCAATATCTGAAGAAAGCAGGTCCTGTCTTATCTCGGAAGCCAAGCAGGGTCAGGCTTGGTTAGTACGTGGATGGGGGACCACTAAGTTAGTACGTGGATGGGGGACCACTAAGAAGCACCACTAAGCTATATTTCAGAGGAAGGTCATGGCAAGCCACCTCTGAGTCTTCCTTGCCTAAAGAAACCCTATGAAATTCATTAGGTTGCCATAAATTGACAGAAGACTTTAAGGCTCATATACACAGAGTAAAAAAATCTACCTTGTACGAGGATGAGGATCTCAGTATTTTAATATTTTAATACAGTATTTAATGTTCTAAATACCAAGGTTATAACTCTATTTTTTAAGAACTAGCATCGAACATTAATTGCAGAACGCTTTCTAACCTGCACAAGAAACATGTGCTAGGATGTGACAGAGGAGAGGGTCTTTTTCATGCCTTCCTCAAATGTAGACTCATGAAGTGTAAGAGGCCAGTTCTCTCGCTGCCTTTTGCTCTTTTGTTGTTATTGTGACCCTGAGGTGAGGGATGACATTTTCATTCTGACAGGCTCTTGCCTTCTGGATGCTTGATGTAATGTGTTTTATTTATGATCTCTCCCTACACTGTATTCTTTTTAACTGAAATTTAGTGGAAATATGTTGTTTCTATGAGTTTACATTGTTGTAACTTATGTTGCACAAAGGCTCTGATAGGGGAAGATATAAATATCTACATAAATAGAATTTTGGATACAGTTGAAAAGTCTCATCGTCCCTTGCTCCAGGCCCTGGGAACCATCATGAGTATAGCTGCAAACTCAGGAGTGTCCTTGTGAGCCCCTGTTGACTTTCTCCCATATAAGTGGTGATGGCTATTTGCTACTATGGAGGAAAGTTAATCAGTTGGAAATGTTGCAATGAGGGGAAAACCAATGTTCCATTAAGTGGCTTAGCATCCTTACTGATATAGGTCATTCGTGTATGAGAGTGTATGTGTGCCATGAGACCCTTTGTGTGTGCCATGTGTGTATGTGTGCCATCAGACCCTTTGATCCCAAGGGTCTTGCAGTGTATAATCGCTCCTTTTACAGACCCTGCCACCATAGTGACAACCGTTTTGCTAATTATTGTTAAATTGATCACCTTATTAGCTCATGGATGAAGTTCTTTTGATATTTTCAACTGATGCATGTTATCCTAGCTTCTTGGAATTATTATCTTATTGGAGCATAAGAGACTGCCAGTGGTAAAGAATGAAAACAACAACAACCCTGAATTATGGAAGTCTCAATACAACAAAAAGATGGTATTTAATAATAGTTCTTCCCCTTTCTACACAATTTCTTTTTCTCCAGTCAACAAGTTACTTTATTGGCTAATACTTTGCAAGGGCTGCATATGAAATTATATGTACATGTCAAAGCAACACTTATATGACCTCCAAATGTCTACAGTTTAGAGATGGGAAGATTTCATCTTCTGTGTTTCTTCTCAGGTGATGGAGTATGAAAACAGGATCCGAGCATACTCTACTCCAGATAAAATCTTTCGATATTTTGCTACCTTGAAAGTAATCAGTGAGCACGGGGAGTCAGAAGTGTTTATGACGCCACAAGATTTTGTGCGATCTATAACACCAAATGAAAAACAACCAGAACGTAAGTGACTTTATTTACAATGATAGTGAATGCATGTGATTTTGAAAGAGGGAAGTTTTAGTTATTAATTATATGTATCTAAAAAGTAAATCAGTTTTGCCAAAACATTTAAATTGGGCAAATTTGGGCAAGTCAGCATCTCTCAGTTTCAGCCTCCTTTGCCCTCATATTTGCAGTGAATTAGCATATAGAGGTGTTTTAAGAATTACTTGTATCAGGTGTATGGGGTACTCCCAAACACCGATATAAATGCAATTTTATTAGTTCTGGATCTGTCCATCACTGTAGTGAGAAGCATTGGGTTGCTGAGCATTGCTATTTTGGGTCATAAAGCCAATGAAATTGCTGTCCCTGCTTCTTTGTGGGGCATCAGAGGTTGCTCCTTTGCTGTTATTTTTTAAGGAAGTCTTTTGAGGTTGTGGACTTTGATACTATTTTCCTTCCGTCCTAAAACAACTCTTGGGAGATCCTGACAGTCTTCAGGTTCTTTGACTTTATATATAATACCCTAATAGTTGTCAGTTGTTGTCAAGTGTTCAGTTGTCAACTGAATTTACTAAGCAGATTCAAATAGGTTTAATTCTGTCTGGCAGATGAAGTATAAATATTTGTATTTGAACATTATTAAGTTTCTTTTTATTATTTACATAAAATACTCTAACTCAGTGTATCTGGCTGAAGTAATGAGTTGATGTAGATCAGGGACAGGCAACCTTTTGGAGACCTGGGCCGGTCTCCCGTAGCCACAGCGCATGTCGCGGCCGCCATTTTGGTAGTCCAAATCGCGGCCGCAACGCGTTTGCGCATGCGGAAGAGTACTGTGCATGCGCAAATGTGTCGCGGCCGCCATTTTGCCTTCCAAAATGGTGGCCACAGCGAGCGCGGCCGAAAACGCGCCCCGACCGCGGTGGCGGTGGCAACCTTCCACTTGGGCCGGTAAGTCCGGGCCCGGGGCCTTAACCGGCCCCTGGGCCGTAGGTTGCTGGTCCCTGCTGTAGATCATTCTAGGAGTACCATATTTATATGGAGATTTTAATATTCACCTAGTAATTATTGAAGACAAACAAATGTTTTGAAATCCAATTTAAATTTTAAAATTAAATTTAAATTAAAAATTAATTTTTTTTTAAAAATTGTTTTTATCTACCCAGCTTAAATAGTTAAATAAGTAAGGCTTCGTGCCTTTCCTATTTTCTACATGAATGTCTTGTCCTTGGCTTCAGTTAAACCTTTCCATGCCTCTTCTTACCCCATGCCATCTCTATGACTTTTAATTTTTGCATGAAGTAGAGTGAAGTCTACGAAAGCTCATGCTGCCAATTTATTTCAGTTAGGGCCTTTATAGACTGCCAAAAATAATGCAGCTTGAGGCCACTTTAACTGTCCTGGCTCAGTGCTAGGGAATCATGGGAATTGTATTTTTTTTTTCTGAGACATGGTGCCTTCTCTGTCAGAGAGCTCTGCTGCCACAATAAACTACAGTTCCCATGATTCCTTAGCACTGAGCCAGGGCAGTTAAAGTGGCCTCAAGCTGCATTATTTCTGGCAGTCTGTAAAGGCCCTTAGGGGGGTTGCAGACTGCCAGAAATAGTGCAAATTGAGTCCACTTTTAGGGTTAGGGTTAGTGCTAGAGAATCATGGGAATTGTTTTTTTTCTGAGACATTGAGCCTTCTCTGTCAGAGAGCTCTGGTGCCACAGTAAAATAATAATAATAATAAAATTTATTTATACCCCGTTTAAATGAAAACAATCTAAGCGGCTTACATCAGTTAAAACCCCATACAACAAAACTCATACCCCAACCCACCCTCTTAAACCAATATTAAATGGCAAGATAATTAAAACAGGAATATAAACATTCCAGCACAAATAAAACAAACATGAAAGTATAAAAATGTAAAAATATAAAAATATAAAAATGCCCTGATTAGACTCAACTGCGCTCCCCATCCATCAGCAATTGATGGGGCCACGGGGGGAGCGCAGGAATCAAAGAGCCCAAGGCCAGGAGAATTAATCTGGAAAGGCCTGCCAGAAGAGATCCGTCTTGACAGCTTTCTTGAAGCTGTCTAAAGATTTCAGCTGATGGATCTCGTCCAGCAGGTCGTTCCAGAGTTTGGGGGCGACGATAGAAAAGGCCCTCTGGGAGGTCAGCGCCAGCCTAGATTTTTGAAGATGCAGCAAATTCCTCCCAGAAGACCGGAGAGCGCGGGGAGGATTATATGGAAGGAGGCGTTCCCTGAGATAGCTTGGACCCAAGCCATTTAGGGCTTTAAAGGTAATAACCGACACCTTGTACTGGGCCCGGAAGCTGATAGGCAGCCAGTGGAGGGACCTCAAAACAGGAGTAATGTGGTCCCTCCTAGATGTTCCAGAGATAAATCTGGCTGCCATGTTTTGGAATAACTGAAGCTTCCAAACCAAGTACAGGGGTAGCCCCATGTAGAGCGCATTACAGAAGTCAAGGCGTGAGGTTACCAGTGCGTGCACAACAGTCTCGAGATCCCTTACTTCCAGAAAAGGGCGCAGCTGGCGTATCAGCCGAAGCTGATAGCAGGCGCTCTTGACCGTCGCATTAACCTGATTCGTCATCAGGAGCGACGAGTCAAGAAGCACCCCCAGGCTGCGAACACAGTCACTGGAGGAGAGTGTGACCCCATCCAGGACTGGAGGTTGCAACCCAATTCTTGGTTTCGGGGCTGCTACCGTGAGCACCTTCGTCTTGTCCGGATTCAGTTTCAATCTGTTTTTCCTCATCCAGCCCATTAGCGCTCGAAGACATTCATTGAGAGAGGAGATGCCATTGGAATTCGAGGCCGACGAACGAGACACGGAGAAATAGATTTGAGTGTCATCAATGTACTGATAACACCCAGCACCATAACTCCGTATTATCTCACCCAGCGGCTTCATATAGATGTTGAATAACATCGGGGACAAAATAGCTCCCTGAGGGACCCCACAAGTGAGGTCCCTCTTATTGGAGCTACAGTCCCCGGGCAGCACCCTCTGAGACCTACCCGAGAGGAAGGACCGGAACCATTGCAGAGCAGTGCCCCCGATACCTAACTCCCTCAGGTGGTCCAAGAGGATGCTGTGGTCTATTGTATCAAAAGCCGCTGAAAGGTCTAGGAGCACCAACAGGGTCACACTACCCCTGTCGATGCTCAGACGCAGATCGTCGGTCAAGGCAACCATGGCAGTCTCAACCCCAAAGCCTGTCCTGAAGCCAATACAGTTCCCATGATTCCCTAACCCTAACCCTAAAAGTGGACTCAATTTGCACTATTTCTGGCAGACTGTAAAGGCCCTTAGTCTCAGAGGTGCTACAAAATCTCTCCAAGTACTGATTCCACAGACTAACACAGCTATATCTTTGAATTCTACCCTCAAAAGACTTTACTTTCTCCTTTGCTACTTTTTATGTCTGGACCTGTCAGCTTCTTCTGATTCATAGAAGTCCACTTCTTCATGAAGTGTTGGAAATAACCCTGTTTGTCCTAATACTTTGTTGTGTAACTAAATCTAAGCATGTGTAACCAAAATAAGAGTTTCACTGTAAATTCTTTGGGCTATGTACCTGTCCTAATACTTTGTAGAGTACCATGTACATAGAGAATGGGTTTATTGATGACAATGATGGTTAGAGCTGTTCATTAATTCAAGTAAATTTTATAGAATGGTGCCAAGCCAGAGTTAAGTACTTTCAAGTCCCATTACCTTCAGGAGAAGGATAAGTATGTGCTTAAATTTGTCCCATTGGCTGTAAAGGGGCTTAAAAGTCTCATGTCAAGCTTCCTCCCCCAAAACCCCACTGAGGTGATAGCTCTTTTATATAAATTCACAAATCTAGTATGCTGTTTGACAAATTTATAACTTTCCTCTCAGATTTTAAAATTGATGACTGTGGAATTATATTGCCTTGGCTTAGGGGAGTCTAAAAGATATTCTAGACTGATTAATAACTCCATTTTCGGCACCATGACCATTATGAACCTCTGAATAAATGTGAAGCATTTTATCACTTTTACTCATAAACAGGTGGTGGTGATATATTCTCTGCCTTGCTGATCAAAAAGGCTGTTTCCCTACCCCCATTCCTCGCATCTTTTCAGTATGAATAATAAGATGACATGGCAGTTATTTAAAATCTCACCCAGTAAGGCCCGGGGGGGGGGGGATGCGGCCCCCCGAGGCCTTCGGACCGGCCCCAGGCCGGTCCTGCCGCCGCTGCCCCCAGCCGCCCGCCATGTTGATATTGATTATTGTTGTTATTACTTGTTCTTGGGGTTTTCTTGGCAAAATCTGCACAGGGGGTTTGCCATGGCTTTTCTGGGGCTGAGAGAGTGTGCATGCATTTTTTTATTTTATTTTTTTGGTGATTCGGCCCCCCAATTGTCTGAGGGACAGCAACCCAGCCCCCGGCTCAAAAAGGTTGCCTACCCCTGCTATAAACAATACAACACAACACTTTTGTTAAAAGGAAGTACCACTTTTCCCTGACCTCTTTCCACACTGTCAGCTCCAATCCAACCAAAGTTCCTGTTTGGTCCTCACCATTCTTCTCTCTAATTCTGACTGGCCTTGTCTACTACTGTTCCTCTCAAGGTTTAATCCATTCCTATCTTTCCCCATCCTGGTCTCTTAACTCTTGATTGGCCCTATCTGACAGTTTAACAGACAAGCTTGTAGTTTTTTATTCTTTCCCCCATAGACTTCCCTACAGCATACCAAAGGCTGTGTTTGGCAGGCTTTACTCGAACCATGAAGGCTTCAGTCTAATTGTTAGTCCCAGCTGGAGTAGACCCACTAAACTAATGGCATGCTTATCAAGTTCCCATTGATTCATTCTGTCTGCTCTAGCTGAGACTCACAATTGGATTTAGGTTGCTTTCTTTTGGTCAAATGGTCATTAAGTTCATTTGCCATTTGCAATGACTTGAGCAAGCAGATGACCACAGAAGAGTGTTATCTGGTCATCTGCTTGCTCACGTCATTGCATAGCTTCTAGCAGAAGCATGAAAAATGCTTTAGAGCCTTCCTCATTATAACACTGTTCGAACTCTTGGGCTAGTTTTGTAGAACAGTGGTTCCTTCCTTGTGTAGTACTCAGATCCAGTCCATTGTAATGTCGAGTGTTGAAAAAGTATCATTTACAGGTGACTATAGATGGAACAGAGGTGTCATAGAAACTTCAGAGTTGTAAATAGTGAAAACTGTATATGCAATCTTGGTGATATCTTTTTGGTTAGCTTTATTTCATAGTACCAAATGACATACTGTTAGGAAATCTCTAGTGTCATTATCTACAGCCATGCCTACTCTGCAGTTTCATCTACTCAGGCAAGAACTGTCATTGATTAAAGTTTATTCCTTTCAGCATACTGCAAATTTACTATTTCTAGCTCCTTAGTTTGGAGTCTGTGAAACAACTGTGCTTTTACTCTGCATAAGATGAATGTTACTTAAAGATTGAAAGCAATGAAAGATTTTGAAATCTATTAATGTGGTTTGAAGTAAGATGGCTAATAAATGGTTACTCTACAATGTGGCATGGAAGGTTAGAGGCAATTAGTTTATCAAGGTGTTAATGAAACATAACTAGTGCAATGTGTATTATTACTCTGAAATAATACACACACACACACACACACACGCACACACACCCCTAGATAGATAGATAGATAGACAGACAGACAGATAAGGCTTCATTACCCAGAACTGTAAATATATTGTTTCCTATTTAAAAAGTTAATGTTACATAACTTGCCCTTTCTTGCATTTTCTTCTGTTTGGTTGATTGGAGTTTAAAATGGATTGATAAAATTTATTTTTAGAGATCTTAGAAACATATGGGCTGTATGTTGGACATACATTGGACATCTACTGGGTTCAACTGGAATCCAGTAGAAATGAGGGAGGACATGCATTATCCCTCTTGATGAAGACTCCCAAGCACCTCAGAAACATGCCCTGGCGGGTGGGAAATCATCGAGAATGTGTTTGGAGGTATCTTAGAATGGAGAGTATAAGAAAGTTCTGTGATGTGTACCTGAATCATGTTAATGTGCACTAGTATCATTTAACTCAGTTTCATAATACCTAAGCAATACTTTGTTGTTGTTAACTGCCCTCAAGTCAATCTCAACCCATGGTGACCCTGTGGATGAGACATCTCCCAGACTCCCTGTCCCCCACTGCTCTGCTTAGGTCCAGTAAACTCATACCCATGTTCTCCTTAATAGAGTCCATCCATTTAGCATGCAGCCTTCCTCTCTTTTTACTTTCCTCCACCTTTCCTAGCATTATTGTCTTTTCCAGTGAGTTCTCCCTTCTCATGATGTGCCTGAAGTATGACAGCCTCAGTTTTGTCATCTTGGCTTCCTGGGAGATCTCTGGCATGATCTGCTCTAGGACCCATTCGTTTGGCTTTTTGGCTGTCCATGGGATCATCAGCACTCTTCCCCAGCACCACGTCTAAAATGCATTGATTTTCTTCCTATCCGCTTTCTTCACTCTCCAGCTCTCGTATCCATACATGGTAATAGGGAATAGGGAAGGCAGCAGGGGGCTTGGCCAGGAGTGGCTGGCTTTAAAAGTCACTCCCCCACCCCTCAGAAACACCAGCCAGCTGGGCCAGAGGATGCTGAGAGAGCCGGAAGTAGCCTTTCTCTTCCCCCAGTCCACCGAGGCTGCAGAAGCAGGGCAGCAGTGAGAAGGGGCATGGCCTGGAGTGGCTGGCTTTAAAGTCACTCCTCCACTCCTTCAAGAATTCTTGGGCTATTTTTAATTAGCTGGCTTCTAAGGCCCTCCTAGACTGCTGGAGGTTACTTCTGTGCAGCAGTAATTTGAGGCTACTTGGAAGGCTTTGCAAATAAGGGACAGGCAAGTGTGGCCGGTTGTGATCTGGGAGCAAAAATTCAGGTTGTGTGGGGGAAAGGAAAGTATGGTGGGAACAGGAAGAAAGCTTGTTACAAAGGTAGGCACGATCGATGTTTGAAAGCTCTCCCGCCTTCTGTTCTCTCTGTTTCCCGGAATGGATTGGAGAGCACACCAACCATACCACAGAACCTTACCTTGCTCCTTTGCAATGCCAAGTCGGTCAAAAACAAAACCCAGATCATTTATGATCTTCTCTTAGATGAAGATGCTGACCTGGCTTGCCTTACAGAGACCTGGCTGGGAGCGGACAGCGCTATAACTTGGGCACAGGCCCTCCCAGCCAGGTACTCTGTAAGTGAGCAGGTAAAGGAAAGTGGGCGAGGGGGCAGAGTAGCTCTGGTTCATAAGAATAATCTTACCTTGATTAGGATACCTGTCCAGAAAACAGCCCACTTCGAGGGTATGTACCTGAGCCTCAGGACCAAGGATAGTTTGGGGATTCTGTTAGTATACCATCTACCCAGTTGTCTAACAGACTCCCTAACCGAGTTGACATAACTGGTCTCAGAGTTGCTGTTGGAGTCGCCTTAGGCGACTTCAACATTCAACTCGAGACCAGTTTGTCAAATCTAACAGGTAAGGCTCGGGAGTTGTTGTTATTTTCATTTTCTTTATTTTCAGCAATAGGTCTTCCTTTGCACTTTCTTCCTTGATTTTTCTTAGTACAGTAATTGTTCCAGGTCTGGGAGGTTTTCTGCTAGTATTCCAATCTAATTTCTTCTTTTTTTCTTCCTTTCAGATCTAGGCCTTGATCAGTTTGTGGTAAAACGCTATGATGGAAAGGTGAGATTCTTAAAAAATTTATTGCATGCTAATTGTAATTTTAGCTACTTGAGGGAAGTTTATTCTCTCTTTTTTAAAACAATGTAGTAGTAAACAAAGCTGGATTAGTTTTAGAGCAGACCTTATCAGGTTTTAATTGTTTTTATGACTCCTGTGATGAATACAAGAAAAGCTAAGATTCTAAACAACCTCTCATATATATTTTTTTAAAAAGAACAGTTCTCTCTCTCTGTTCTCCCATCCTCCAATTCTACTCAGCTTAAGCTTTTGAATATGTAATTGCAGCAAATTTACTCTTGACATCTCATTTAAGAAAAAGCTCGTGTGTAGTCTTTCTTGGATGTTTTCCCTGTTTCAGAAAAATACAGTGTGTAAAATAACCCTGATTTCTTTCTCAAAGGATGAAATGGGAAGATCCTCACCTCACCCCACCCCACCCTACCCCCAAATCATTATAACTGTTTTCTCACTGGGTATCAGGAACTAAAATCGCATTGCTCCTTCATTCAGGCGTTTGACAGACATTTGCTTCTACTAGAAAGTTGAAACTACATATAAGAAGGAGATGCAGATTTCTAAGTTGGATTTACCTCTTTGATCACTTTTATATCTCATAAAGTAATGTCCTCAGGCAAAAACAAATTTTCTTACTGCCTTATTTGCTTCCTTTGTCTTATTCCTGACTGACCTCTTATTTTAATGAGCTACAATAATGCTAATGTATTTTAAAGAGCTCATATAGAAAGTTGCTTCTGTCATTCCCTCCCTTTTTCCTCCCTCTGAAGTAGGCTCAGTCTGGTGCCTAGTCAAACTATTCAGCATTGTGGACTGCAGTGGACCTTTTTTTTTTTTTTTGCCATTTTCACTCCATTCTGCTCATTGCCCAAATGGGATCTCATTGTCCTCCAATCCAGCTGGCTGGGAGGATGGGCTCTTTGGCAAAAGTAAATTAGATGGTGCCAGTGTTGGAGGTTGAATTGAAGCTACTGCCAACTTTCTCTCTCATGAGAGGCTGTAGTTGGAGAACTGGCTATGAAACCTTTCTGCATGGCCATGTAACCTGACTTGCAGAATCTCATTTTGTTTCTTGGCCATCTTGGAATGTCAGAAGGGGTTTCAGATGCTTGTTGCTAATATTTGGGTAATAAAGCTAAGTGCAGTTGAGCAGGCAGTATAGATGTACAGTATCACTAGAAAAGATTTGCCTCTGGAGCATAAGGGTCTAGTTTAACATTATGTTACTATGCGAGAAATGAACTTTCTTAAATCGTTACTACAATTTTATCTATGACTGGTTATCTCAAAATGTAAATCATGGTGCAGATCTTATTTTTTAATTGTACATTTTACATATAGCCTAGCTTCACATGGGAGGCCTGCCAGAATCTGTTCTGATAATATGAACCCATATTGCAAAGTAATTTCAAAACTTTTCTATTACCTTTTCATTACAATGATACTGTGTAGAGTGATTCTTTCCATATTTTTCTGTACTGCTGTTGACTAACAGAAAACTAAAACTATTAAGGACTTAATCTGAAAGAGAATTCAGATGAAATGAACAATTTTTTCATAACGATACAGTGAGTTTTCTGTATTTCCTTGTGCACAGTCCCTCCATCAAAATGTCTCCTTATTTCTTTTCTTTTGTTCTTGAGTAAATTGTTCTGATTTACTGGGATAGTTTATCATGCTTTATTTTGTAAGGTGTGGAAAACCCAAACCCAGAATATAAGTTTACTGTATTAATTGTGAATTCATGTATGCATAAATTACTGCTTTCCCCATTAAAATATATAGCAGCTTGAAGAGGTTTGCCATGTAAGAGTGTTCATACTTTACATTCAACATAGGTACACTCTTTGTCATCTGTACATCGGTTGTTGATGTGTAAACAAGTAGAGTTTTTCACATGTAACATTTAAAACATTCACACTGTACCCAGATTGCTGATGTGTACTATGATACAGTTATGCACAATATGATACAATTATATTGAGTTAACAGTGTGATGCAGTTGTTGAAAAAGCCAATGCAATTCTGAGCTGCACCATCAGGAGCATAGTCTCTGGATCGGGGGAAGTAGCAGTGACACTCAAATCTCTGTGGTCAGACCTCACCTGGGCACCACAATTCACTTGTGCCCTTTACAGCACACTTCAAGATCAAACATTAGCACAGGTTTCCAATAGAACAATTTAGGGAGCTGGCTATGCTTAGCTTCTTAAATTAAAACCACAGAATAAAGGAGCTTTATTTATTTATTTATTTATGAGGAATCTGTACTCAGGGCAAGAGGCAACTGTCAGAATAGAACATGGAGAAACAGAATGGTTCCCAATTGACAAAGGAGTCAGACAGGGCTGTATCCTTTCACCCTATCTGTTCAATTTGTATGCAGAACATATTATAGGAAAAGCAGGCTTAGACACAGAAGCAGGAGGAGTGAAAATAGAAGGAAGGAATATCAACAATCTAAGATACACAGATGACACCATAGTACTAGCAGAAAACCTCACAGACCTGGAACACCTACTAAGGAAGATCAAAGAAGAAAGTACTAAGGCAGGCTTAATAATGATCATAAAGAAAACAAAAATAATGACCACTTGAGGACCTTCACAAGTTCAACCTTCAGGAAATCAGAAGAAGACTAAGAACAGGGAGGGTGGCTATGAAAGAACTAGAAAAGATTCTAAAATGCAAAGAGATACAACTCAGCACGAAAGTCAGAATCATACAAGCCATTGTATTCCCTATTACCATGTATGGATGTGAGAGCTGGATAGTTAAGAAAGATGATAGGAAGAAAATCAGCTCCTTTGAGATGTGGTGCTGGAGAAGAGTGCTGAGGATCCCATGGACAGCCAAAAGGACAAACAACGGGTCCTAGAGCAGATCAAGCTGGAAACCTCCCTGGAAGCCAAGATGACCAAACTGAGGCTGTTGTACTTCAGGTACATCATGAGAAGGGAGGACTCATTGGAAAAGGCAGTAATACCTGGAAAAGTGGAGGGAAGAAGGATGAGAGGAAGGCCGCATGCTAGATGAATGGACTCTATTAAGGAGGTTACGGGTATGGGGTTGCAGGAATTAAGCTGAACAGTGGAGAACTCATCCTGTTGCTCTTTCACTTTAGAGGTGCTGCTAAGTGAAGGCTATTTAGAGAGTATTAGCTGCAGTTGTCTCCTCTGATTGAGTGCTGTTCAAAGTGGTGATCGGTGGACCAATACCAGTCAGCAAGTCATCAGCTGTCTGTTACTCAGGAGTAAGTTTCTAGGAAGCTGTGCAAATATGATGACAGTACAGCATAGATGTGAAACTGGTCTTTGGCACATCATGGTGAGGGTAACTGCTGTTCCCCCACATCAGCTAGCTTGAGATGAACTATTCTAGTTGTTGCTTTTTATTTACTCATTCTCCTTGTACACTCTTCAGTCTTTTTCCTCTTTTATATCTTTCACACATTCTCAAAATTTGCTCACATCTTCACAAGTTATCCTTCTCAGAATTTCCTGTGGTAGCTCAGTAGAGACAAAAAAGTTTGGGCTCCATTCAAAGGAGCTAAATTTTACAAACTTAAATCTAAATGGATGTATTCATCAGTTAGTGCAAATATACATTCTATCCAGGTACATCTATATATTTAATCTCTTCTCTGCATGTATTTAATTATTTATTGTGCCTGATGCAAATCAGGGATGAGGTCATGGATGTACTTTAGAGTTGCCATATGAACTAAGGGATAGTGCTCCTGTACCTATTACAGTTATGTAGAAGAGGGAATTTCAGAAGGTGATGCTTCTTCCACAAGGTATAGGAGCACTGTCCCTTAGTTCATCTGGCAACTCTAATGTGTGTACATGTAATGTGAATGCATGTAACAAATCAACACTTCCATGTCTCACTGGGTTTCAGTGTATCTTAACAGGGAAAGTAGCTAATTGTACAGCACACTTTAAGATCAAACATTATTACAGGTTTACAATAGTCTTTTTCTACAGGAGAATTCAGATGGCAGGCTGTGTTATATATCAATCTCAGATTTTAACCCGGGGCTAACCATTAATCTTTGATTGCATTGATTAATTTTGTTATGCTTTAGTCATGGTATAGGTGTTACCCATCATGGAAAACATCCATTTAAATATAATAAAATCAATTGTTAAGTGGGATATGGGATATGACAGTCCCTCCTGATATGTGTTGCACTGTAGCTCCCATCATTGGCAGCCAAAATAAAATTGACTGTGCTAGCTGTGGATGCTGGAGTTACAGTCCAGCCAGTGCTTGGAAATGTTATGGCTGTGGTCTCAGGAATTCTGGGAGCTGTATTCGATAACAATAACTTTTCCCAAGTGGGTCCTTTGCATTTGGAGGGCACCAGGTTGGGCAAGGCTGGGATATGGGGATACTATGTGGAAATTGCTTTTTTTTCTTTCTGTGAACAAATGGCTATTGGCCTCCACCCTTCCCTTGTAAAATCTTTGTAACATATTGTGTTTGCTGGCATGGATTAGAAACATTTTATTAGTCTTTCTATTTCTTTTCTTTTCTTTTCTATTAGTAACGATTAATCTCAATTCATTACATTTTAGCAAATAACTCCCAGATGTTACTGAAATGTCTCTGATTTCCTTAATTTTTGGTTTTGAGGTGTGGAACCTTCCTGTACCTGAAACATTGATTGGTTTTTGTTACTTTGTTGTGTAGTTCCTCCTGTTATAATGTATTCTTTGTAATTTGTTCATTTTTATTTTTGTTCTTGTAACTAGAACTTTTGCTCACTTTCTTCCCTTTCTTCCTAACCTTTTCCCCTCCTATCAGGATTTTTGGCAGGTACTGACTTGTCAGCATGTGCTTCAACCCGTTTGTGCTTCAGATCTCATGTGCACCTCCTTTTAAAAGGGACAGTATATATTTACCCTCCTTCCCCATTGCTTTTTTAAAAAAATTAGTCTATTTGAAGTGTGAACAGCTTTATTTTCTACAATATGGCAACTCAGAATGTGATAGCAAGAATTAAATGTTAGGCTATTTCATATATAGAATTAGTTTTTGGTAAATCATTTTGATACTCTAACATTCCCCTTTCCCTTTCTTCTTGTCATTACTCTTAACTGAGTGACAGTGATTGATTTCTGCTGTGTGATAAAGTGAAGCAATAACCTTTATAAAATTCACTTCCCCAAGTCTATTTATTATTTTTATATTCTGAAAGAATGTAAAAGTTGGCTTATGGGCCCAACTTACATTCAAATTCCTAATTTTATGTGTAGATGGATTCTTTTTCAGGCCTAGAGTCTGGCTATATATCTGTTATTAAGGCTGTTCTGTATTTCTGTCTCTACGATTAACTTGTCAAGGAACAAACAAATATATTTTTCACAGAACTGAGTGACCTACAATCAGTTTATCCTTGAGATTGTTACTTCTGATTTGCATTCATACTTGAACAATTGTGTTTATAGTGCAACCTCATAAGTTTCTACTCAAAAGTAAGGTCCTTTACATTTAGTGGGATTTACTTTGAAGGAGACATATATAGAATTGCACTATTAAGACACTTTAAAACTACCTTTCATGGTACATTATTGTCTCATAATGATTAATCAATGAATTGTGAAGGAATCATCCATTGCTTTCAAAGAAGCTAACAAGCTAGTGAAAAGCTTTGCATTGTGTATATTAACACACTTCTTAACAGGCACCAATGTGGGATTTCTTCCCAATGTGAATACCATCTTCAGAAGAAGTACAGTCACCCCTCCGTTCTTGCGGACTTGAGATCTGCGGTATTGAATATTCACAGAGGGGCAACCTCCATTAAGATCAATAGGGCTTGAATATCGACAAGTCTCTGTTTTTGCGGGGTGGTCGTGGCATCCAGAACAGATCCCCCACGAAAATAGAGGGCTGACTATATTTAGCATAGAACTATAGCACTGTGATGAAAGGATAAAAGTTCCCCTTCCTGCCTGTTGTGGCCTCTTTAGTTATAAGGACTCCACCAGTTGATGCTATATGCATTAAAAAAAAAAAACACTTAGGAAAACAAATGCAAAGTTGCATTTCACTCAAAATCTGATTCAGTTTCTCTGTCATCCCAGCATAGTGTTACCAGGATGAATACAAAACAAGGCATTTGTAGCTTTAATCATTAATGCATCCTAGACCAAGAAGAGGTATTATGAGATTTGTCAGGTCAACACATCTCTTTCCTCACCTCCTAGAACTCACATTTTAGTTGCTTCATCCTCGCCTATAGCTGTTTATTGGCTGATGGAGAAGTTGGGGAGTATAGCCAGAGGGAAGTCAAATGGAAAAGCTGTTAGCCCTTTCCATGTGATTCTGGCTTTCAAAAAGTACCCACATGCAGACAGTTGTCATAAGGTAACATTGAAAGTAACCATTTGATAACTTAGATTCAGATCTGTAGTGATAAAGATTTCAAGACATGAAAGTAGCCTAGTGATAATTTCGACTAGGCCATAAAAGGTTTCTAGTTATACAGAGGAAAAAAATTCAGAGGGTCTTCTGAACCCCAAAGGCATACATTGATGTTTAACCTGAAAGCAGGCACACTAAAACAATCCAGTCAAATACATTCAATACCAACTGTATTGTAGGAGCCCTGGTGGCGCAGTGGTTAAATGCCTGTACTGCAGCCACTCACTCATAGACCACAAGGTTGCGAGTTCAATACTAGCCAGGGCTCAGGCTAGACTCAGGCCTGCATCCTTCCGAGGTCGCTAAAATGAGTACCCAACTGTTGGGGGGCAATGAGCTTACAGTTGTTAACCGCTTAGATACTCCATAGCGCAGATGAAGTGGTAGCTGCAAAGTTAATGCCTAGCTTATTAACATGCTTTCCTTCTGTCTGTCACCTCATGATTTTAACTGAAAGGTACTGAGGGAATTCAGGGGAAAAGCAGGATAATGATAAAAATATGTTTCTAATTAAATGCAGTGATCTTTTTATAAAGCTCTCTAGCACTTCTATTTGCTGATGTTTGTGTCTAGCGTACTCTTCTAATGCCTTGGGGTATTTTCAAGAGAGAGAAGTCTTGCACACTGAGCAGTTCTTTTAAATAAGGTTGCATAAATTCAGATTGCAGTAGTACTGTGTTGAGTTGTCTCATTGACAAATGCGTATATTTGTGGAAGAAGTAATGACAGAACACTCCCTTGAGGAACACCCTTTTAATATGACAGATTATATTCTAAGTAAATAGGGCATTACTTGAGAATCATTTGAACATTTTAAGAGGCTTTTTATGAAGGGTTTGTCAGTTTTCTGACATCTGAATATCTGTACTGACAGGCACAGAATTGCAATTATACTTTTAAGATATTAGGAAAGAATTTGCCCTAAAGCAGTTTTAGTCCTTGTGCTCATAAACCATTTGTGAAACAGTTTTGGAAACTGCTTCCCAAAATCTGTCTCTTTGAGAGAAAGGTCACCACTCCAAAAAACTTTTTAGGATTTACTGCCTTGCATTTCACAACTTGTAATTCATCTAATGTGGATTTTGGTGAAAAGTTCAATCAGTAAAATTTCCATGTAGCTACCCCCCATTTCCATAAGCACAACCCCCTCCCCAGTGTTGTTTTTTTTCAAAAAGATTTCTCAAGATTATCCCACCATAAGAATATTTGATAAAATCTGTTAAAGATGAAATTGAGGCAGAGTCTACTCACTTTGGGCCTTTGCAGACTGCCAGAAATAGTGCAAATTGAGTCCACTTTAAATTGAGGCACTGCCCTGGCTCAGTGCTAGGGAATCATGGGAATTGTATTTTTTTCTAAAACATTGAGCCTTCTCTGTCAGAGCGCTCTGGTGCCACAATAAATTACAATTCCCATGATTCCCTAGCACTGAGCCAGGGCAGTGCCTCAATTTAAAGTGGACTCAATTTGCACTATTTCTGGCAGTCTGCAAAGGCCCTTTGTCAGCATTTACACTGATTTCACTGAAGCTTGCTCCTGGGTAACTGTGTATACTTTTGACTTAAAAATACTGTATAGCATTATAGAGGGCCTCTGCAGGGAAAGGGAGGGGCAGCCACATGCCAGCCGCCTCAACCCCTCCCCAAAGACATCATCAGGGCACGTGCCGTTAGACATGGCGAGCACCCTGATGATGTCCTCCCGACGCAGCGTCTTCACGTGCTGCGTCAGAAAAGACACAGAAGAGCTGTGTGTCGGCTCTTCCAGCACCCTTTCCGCAGCTTGAGAAAGGAGCGCTATTTTGGCGCTCCTTTCCCAGTCGCCAAAAGGGTGGATTGGGGCCGAGGCGTGGGGCGGCCTCGGCCCCAAACCTCCCCTTCCTAGGGCAGCCCATGGTCACCCTTCTGCATCCCCCCTTAGTTATTTTTAAAAATCCTTCCCAGTTGCATGCAGATAGATGAAAGAAACAGAGGTGCTCTTCCTTAATCACCATAAATGCTTCCAGCCATTGGCCTCTGTTAGCTGGCAATCTGATCATACTGCTTCAAATGTGACAGACTCATGGACTAATGCAGTGTATATTGCAGAACAATTGCATACTCTCCAGCTGTCCCCATTTGAAAGGTACAGTCCTGATTAATCTTCTGTCATCCCACTTTTTCAGCTGCTTTTAAAATGTCCCAGAGTCTTTCTGCTTGACCCACTTTCTACTCAGCTTACTTCAGTTGTTTCAAACTGAGTTCGGAGTGCCAGTGTAGTCTACACTCAGTTAACTTAGCAGGAGGAAGAGAAGGGGACATACAAACTGCATTTTTGCCCTTCTCAGTAAGTTCAGGGAAAAGCAAGCTGCCACAGTCTTCCTAGTTTGTCTGTTGTTTCTCCTTAACAACTTTGGCCATCTTAACCCCACTCTGATGTTGTTTGGCTTCACATGTCCTGGTTTTCATCTGTAAAATCCTGGAAGGTATGAAACTGTATAGAACAAACTGTGATGTATGGTGTATGTCCTAGTGTGCCAAGTTGCTTTGCTCAGCGAGTGAGCTACAGCTGTAGGAATCTGATCATAAATCTGGTAGCATCTCTACTAAAATAAAGGATGGCCTTCTTCCATGCTGGCACAGAGCACTAGAGGCAGTTTACTAATCTTTTACCAATAAATCCTTGCCTCTCTCAGGTACATAAATACCTCATTCTTTTTACTAAGATGTTTAGAACTCAATAACAATTCTTTCATTGACCTTCTAATTCTATTCTAATGCGTGAAATTACATTGATTTTAGAAGAGACCATATGTGCAGTGTTTTCTATATTGCGGATGCCTATATTGCACATCCCTCCCTCTTTTAAATGAGATTTTAATTAGATTTAAAGTAACTCTATCTGGCCTTTGAACAAATGAAAACGAATCATATAACAAAAGAATAAACTGGTGATATGATGACATAAGTTGCTCCTTGGGTAAAATAATTTCTTTGAACAGATTTGCAGAACCATTTGTCGGTGGAAAACATCAGTAATGGGGAATGCAAAATATATTCTGTCCCTTTTCAAGAGGCATCTCCTTCTTGCTTTTGTTGCAAGGGGTCATCCCTTGCATGATCAATTCTTGCTGGCTGTGAAGGGTCTTGGGACATTGGTGTCTTGTTTTCTTCCTGACTGTAGAATGCTAGCCTTGCATTTCAGGTGCAGCTTTTGGAAATGGTGATGGATACTTGTTCTTATGCTGTAAAGGGGTACATGTACATTTCTCTTTCTAGCCTCTGAAGACCACAGTAGTACAATAACTTGTCCCTTTTCCATATGGGAGGGTATGCCTCATCCCAGAATTTTAGACTATACCCCACCCCATTCCTACAACTTCTGCTTAAACCCTTTTGTAAACCTAGCATATAGAGCAAAAGATAGTATAAAGATGTGGAGGCAGGGAGTACAAAATATCTCTAGAAATAGTTTAGTAAGTATAAACAAATTGCTCTGGTTTAAAAGAATAGTTTTCACTATTTAGTTTCTTTGTAGGATTGTTCAGATTTCTTAGTTTACACTGGGAAGAAATTTTGCTACAAAGTATATTACTGAAGGAAAGGCCTTAAACAGCTGTATATTGCAATCTTACATCCAGAAACTTATTCAATATATTTTGTATGCTGTTTTTAGAGGGAAAAGCTCTGTCCCATAATTAAAATGTAAAATTACACCATAAAAAGAGTAACACAACCACAGCACAATCTGATAAAACTCCAGCAGAGGAATATCTTCTAAGAACCAGTAAAGGAGCAAGAATGCATCACTTTAACTCAGTAATATCTACCAGAGCAGTTTCAGTGTTTTTCTAAAATAAATAAATACATGTAATTCACTTGGGTGATTGGTTTAAGGGCCTGAAGATCAGGATTAAAAGACCCTGTTTTTCTCTCTCTCTCTGGCAATATTTATCCTCTTTCATGAAGGAACTTTAAATAGATGCTGATCAGTGTTCATAGGTGTGTATTTGCACTGGCAAGGTCTAGACCAGAAAGACAGGTGATATTATGCTGAAATATTTAGCTAGCACAGTTTAAATTAACAGCAATTAAAATGGGCTGAGGAATCAAAGGAGCTTTTAAAGGTGTCTATTATCTCTCTGTAGGAACTAAGAGCTATCAGTTTAAAGAGTGTTATGTAGCACTTTAGAAAAGATCACCCCTTTTACTTGAATTAGGTTATATGTTATATTTTCTAATACTTAATTCTCTAATAGACAGTAGAGATGGACAGTGGTCTTTCCAGTAAAGCAAATGAGGATACACACTTTCCTCAAATGCCCGTTTGGCAACTGGGATACTTTTTGCATGGTAATGGTTGCCAGTCTTGAACCAGTCAGATCTTTACTTCTTAAGGGATATTGTTTTGTCTCTAGGAATTCCTACAGTTTGGCCTATGCATTATGCATATTTCTTTAGAAGCAATTCATTGAGCTGAATCAGCAAGAATCTGTTTACTCCCAACTTCAGCTTTAGGGGTAAATAATAATTTAGGACTCCAGGCTTAGCTGCCAAGTAAAATGAGGTAATTGAATTCTGTGCACATTGTGCAATTAACAAAATTGAAGTGGTCAATGGGGACTGAAAGAGAATGGCATTACAGCACTCAAATACACACAATCTTAAGCATTCATGCCCCACCCCAAATAGGTATTCAGGTTCTGTAATCTGAAGTAATGTACAGAATATAAAAAAGTAATACTATTCTAAATCTAAATAATTGAGGCAGGAGGGAAATTTTTTTATCTGCATTACAACTTTTTCTACTCATGATGTTGTACATATTTCGATTTGGGGAAGGAAACTATGTAATGATTGCTTAAGATTATCACACCCTTGTTAAGGGGTCAAATGACTGAAGCATTAGCATTAGTGGCATGGACAATTTCACTGAACATTCACCTCTTTTTCTCATGGTACAATACAAACAGTCAATTTTCCATGAATTTCCTGAAACACAATTTTCTGACTCAGGTGCACAGATGTTGCTCATCAAGTTGGCTGATTCATATATAAAATAATATTGAAGTAGGTTTCACTGAGCTCTTCAAAATGTATGCTACCATAATGAACTGGGATTGCCACCTCTTTGTAGTTTTTAATGTACTTATATTTAGGAAACTCTGTCCATAATGGGTCAAAAACAGATTGGATTGGATCCAAACTTGGATTCAGCAAAGTTCTGCTGACAATGGTGGAAGTGGGTAGAAGCATGTTTTTCTCTTTGATTCTCCCAACACCATTCCCATGCTGTTGTGGAGGATTCAGAGACCACCCTCCAGAGTTACAGGATGTATGTGTTCTTGTTTTTTTGTTTTTTTGAGGGGATATAGAGTTGTGGGGTAGGGGGAGAGAGAATTGAAGAAAACTACACCATCCTCTTCCTTGGATTGTTGGAATCTGTTTCCTTCTGAATTGAAGAGGTTCTTCCATTTGCAGAAGACCATATCCCACCAATCAAAAGGGGATTTGTTCTGGTATTTTCTCTGGATGCAGAATTGTATGTCCAGACTAATATTGTTCAAACCTTCCATTAAATAATAAACAATATTAAAAAAAAAAGATGCAAATGTATGAGAGCATAGTGTTAAAAGGGCAAGACTGTGATAATTCATTTTTGTTTGTATTGTATTGTATTTTTGCTACCCATACTGAAAATAAAAGTATCTATGCTGGAAAGTACAGGGCTGTTACCATTATTAGATGTTGATGATCTGTTTTCTTTTAGTCAGTATTCAATTGTTAACGCAAAATTGAAACCATATGACTTATCACTATTTTTGCTGTAGGACCTTAGGAGTCCTACTAGTTTTACTTTCTTTATGTCGGAAAAAGTGTGACTGTTCATAATTTGTCAAGTCAAAAGGTGGCAATCCTACTTTGAACTAATACCAGTTTTGAAACCTTCAAACATTTTCTTCCTTAATACAGAGGACAACTATCCAGCTATATCTATAAATTATATTTCTTTATTCAAGCATAGATACATCTTGCCTTATAACAGCCAGATGAATAAAATAATTGTGTATTTCTGCAAATAACTGTTTGGCTTGTAAATATGTGAGGGATGAAACCCCAGTGAGCCATTGCCATTCTACAGAGTTTATACAGGGGTCAACACATTTGGTAGATCCGGGGGCCAATTGTTTCCTTGTGAGACTTTGTGTTGACCATGTAGACTTCCAAAATGCTCCAAAACAAAGATCACAATTAACCTGAAGTGGCCTGAAATCCATTACAGTATTTCAAAATGTTTTCTTTTAAGATAAATAGTTCAAGGGATGCCCTGCAATCTGTTTAAGAGTGAATCATCTGCTCCCCCCACCACCACCACCACACACACTGGTTCAGGACTAGAAAAACAGCTTTGGAGGATCACACTTTGCCCACTGCAGTCTGGAGATTACAGACAATATTGTAAGCAGTATTGATGGGCCAATATTAAATGAACCAGGTGGATCATTCTGAACAAAGAGACATTATCTTTTTTGAACAACAAATCCCAGAATTTCTCAAGCAGTGGCTGTGCTGGCTGGGGGGAGGGAGGAATTTTAATCCCAAGAAGTACCCCCCCCCCCCCCGAAACTGGTCTGGCTGTACACAACAGCTTCTCATATTAGTATTGGAATTAGAAGTGAGGCACAACATTGAAAATATTTGGGGGCAAGTAGGTGTTTGAAAACATTTTATTTTTGTCAATGTAGGGGCTACAGTCTTAACTTGAATAACCTGACCAGTAAGCCTTGTGCCACTTACTCCATTCCTGTGGTATACCTAGAGTCCAGTTGTTGAGAAAACATTTGCTCTCTTTTCCCCCCCACCATCTCAAGAAGCTGGCTCAGGATTCCTGTACCTCAAGTACTTGGGAATGTGTTGGGAAAAAAATGTTTCTTTGCCACACTTCTCAAAAAGAGCTTTGTCCTGACACAGCTTCCCCCTGCCCCCTGTCCTCCTGGCTTTCTGAAATTTCAAGGGTTATATGTGTATCCACCCCCCCCCCCTTGTGTTACAACATGGCTGGTGTTACATTACTATCTTACTCGGAAAGTGAACACTTTGAAGCATTGCCTTCACTGATTCTATTTAGTGTGTTGGACAAAATGGGTATTTGCAAGCATATTTGCTGTCATTTTGACAGATGGACTGTTTTTGTTATATCTTAAAGTAGCTGTTCACTTTTCCTGCATGATCCATGTACAGCAGCATCTGCAAGAAGCATTGCTTTGATTGTTCTCTGAGCTGGCGATCTAAATCCATTTGGTAGAAAGTAATTTGTTAATTTCTTCTGCTGTATATGCATATTCTTGCTTGTGTCCATATTTATAATGAAAGACTATTCAACTGATACATATGTATGTCTGTATGCTTGTCTTGTATGCTTGAGTCTAACAAAATTGTATTATTCTAGGAATATTATTTTAAATAAGCTTTTTCCTAACAGATTGATCATTTTTGCGTACTTAGCTGTAAGGTGAACTTCAGACAACACTCTGAACATACCCTGATGATTGATTTGGAAAATCCTTCATTTGCTCATTTTAATTTTTTTTTATTTTGTATTTTTGATAAAAGGAAATTCTCTTTTGAAAGGGGGAGTTTTATATAATTTGACAAACAAACTTAAATTAGCATTGGACCTGGAAAATCATAGCATCCTGCCAGTCTGGAGAGTTGTACTGAAGCCAATTTACTATTAATTGTACTGATTTGTACTAACTTTCATGTGTTATGAGAAGCAACCTAGTGCATTCAATACTAACATGATACAGTTTACTGCTTTTTTTCTATCATCATTTGCATGCTGATTTTACTTCTTAATAACCTGCCTTAGATTTCAAGAGTTAATAATGCATTGTGCAGCAAGATTTAAAAAAAAAAAGCAAGCAGGAAGGATAATTAGAAGAATATGGTGTTGAGATTTACAGAGCTCAGTTTTATACACAAGAGAGAATAGTATTTAATAGAGAGTACTTCAGCAATTGATTTTATGCCTGTAGAATTAATACTCTTTACAGATCAGTTGCTGTTGCATCAGTCCAAGGAAAAAATACAGAACAAATTCCAGTAAAAGTATGATATAGTAAATTTCTAATCATTTTGAGCGAACACTATTCTGTTCCTGGTCTAATGGTTTCCTAAGAATTATGTTACCTGGAAAAACAAAAAGGGGATGGGGGCAGCTGGATGATTGTTAATGGGTTTCCCTTCATTTCATTTCAAAAATACAGCTCATAACCATGCCCAACAATATGGCTAATCAAGGAGAACCTTCACTGGGGGAAAAATCCCCTTGGAATTAAGACTTGTTACTTAACCTTGTTAAGGACTGAAATTGGAGAAACAGTCTAATTTTTTGTATTGAGAGATATTAAAAGAGAATGGTGAGAGAATGGGAAGAGAATAGCATTGCAGAAATCTATCTAGTGCATGACCAAGGAAGACAAGAGGCTGATTACATGTGGTTAAGGCTTACAGAGCCTCCAGCAGGCACAGCCTGGCTTATCAACTCATCTCATCTATGATCATTCTTTAATGTTAATTGCAGTTTTTAAAACAGAAAAGATCTTAAAAGCCAGGATTCATGACCTGGACCCAAGGCACTATGTGGCTAGTTCTGTGTGCCCTTTAACGTTTGGTTCCAGGACCCCCTGTAGATACCAAAATACATTGATGCTCAAGTCCCATTATACATAACGGCATACTAAAATGGTACCCCTTATATAAAATAGCAAAATCAATATTTCCTGTTTGGAATTTAAAAAAAAACAAAAAACACCATGGATGTAGAATCCCAAAATGGACTAAGTAGTGAGCAAACTGAAAAAGCATTTAATCCCATTTATCATTAGGATACCTTCTGGACTTCTCTAAAATTGTTTACACTGATAACTTGTTCTGATACTTGCTGCAGTTTCTCACTTGACGATTTGACAATCTTGTTTTCTCAAAAGAATTGTGTGTCCCTTTGTGTAAGGCTGATAGATTATGGATTTGATTAGAACTTGTAATTATGATCAGTGTGATTACTCTTTCCCATTGTCAGTTTGGGAACTAGATAATTCCTGGTTTTTATCTAATACTTAAAATACCCGACAATGGCTGGCTTTAATCTAATTTTAAAAAAAATTCTTCAGTTTAAGTTCAGTGACTTCTATGAGACAGAAATTATATAATAACCTTGATAGGCATCTGAATGTATGAGAAAATCAACTTCTGCTGAAATTCTTGTCCATATTTCTTAATGAAGGACATAAAGTAATCAGGATAGTTAATTGCTCCAGATTTTCTTTGTTCTTCAGATGTAACACACCAGCAGATAGTGTGATGATTTTAATGTGCTTTAAGTGTCATTGCTTAACAAATTGTCTTTCCTTTATCTTGTATATGATGGGATCCTCGCTAGACAGAGGTAACAGATAGGGGACAGTTGTATAACTGGACCCTGGTGTGCTGTTGGTGATGTCCTTTGTTCCCTAAACTGTTCCTAAACTTCAGCTTGCTATTTCTGTGCGTCTCTGCCTGCATGTTTTCAAACACATTAACCACAGCTCCACTTTAATATTTTTCTTTCCCTTCTCTCTGTGAGGTGTGTGTGTGTGATATGTCTTCTAATTTTACTGAAATAGTTTGTTACTTTGAAAACTTAGAACCCAACCTCTAACCCACTTAGTGCATCCTTTCTGGCCTTTAAAACTTCAGAAGACATTTTTACTGTCTTTCAGTTCGACAGTGATATTAGGAAAGCTATGTGCTCATCACAGGGATTCTGTCTCTTAACCATGGTCTTAACATGGCCATAGATTTATGCTTCTATCACATTCTTTCCTCCTGTTGAAGCAAATGTCTTTTCTTCAATTTTTCCATTCCTGATGTTGAATTTTTTGTTGGTTTGTTTTATATGTGTTAAACCTGATTAAGAGTAACCTTTGAAACCATGATCTGCAAACATACTTCAAACCACAGTTAGAATTTCTCATTTTAGGGTCTAGCATCAACCATCTGCTGTCAACACAAAATCATGGTTAAACCTTGGTGAAAACCAGATCCTTGACTTTTTTCCAATATCTTAAAGAGTATTTAAGAAGTAGATACCATTGCTTCTGTACCTGTCCTTCATTTCAACAGGTGTAATTCCTTCACTGAATAATGAGGAAATGGTCGCTGTTTAGTTTATTCAGAACAGAGATGCTCATTCCTAGATACTAATACATTGTTTTTAAAGAAATGTAGATTTGCAAAACTGTTAGTAAAATGCCTTCCTGACAGTGTATAAAAATGTCAACAGAGAACTTTTGGAATGCCTTCTTTTTCAGGCTGTTAAATTGACAAGAAACAGCAAGCCCTGTCTTGACTTGACAATTATGGTTTGAAAGTATTAACAATACAGTCCTATGCATATTTACTCAGTAGTAAGCCCCAATGTGTTTAATGGAGCTTTCTCTCAGGTTTGTATGTATAGGATTGCAATGTGTTGCACATTATAGAATACGTTTTGATTCTTGGCTTTTAATCTTCAAAAAACATCTGACAGATTTAAAGACCAGAAAGGTGTCTGGAAAGATAGCAAGAGGGATATATCTGGGAACATGGATGTTTAGAGGTAACATTTAAAGTGAAAATCTGAGATACTATATTTACTGACTTTATTTTTCTTTTCTTGGGGTCATGGTACTGTTGATTTCTTAAAATAGAGAATCTCCCAGGAACGTGAGAAGTTTGCCGATGAAGACAGCATCTTTTATGCACTTGGAGAATGTGGTCTGATCTCCTTTTCTGACTACATCTTTCTCACAACAGTTCTCTCTAGTAAGTGCATGTTTTTGTTGCATACTGTTTCCTTCATATAATTGAGTTTTTTTAAAAAAACAAATCCTTAAATTTACATTTAGCCTAACATTTACTGGTGCTTTAATTTCTGTACTGTATATACTCATGTACAAGTCAACCTCATGTATAAGTCGAGGGAAGGTTTCAGGGTCAAAATCATGGATTTTGATATGACCTGTTGATAAGTCGAGGATAAAACCTAGGGGGCTATAAAGAAGGATTGAAAGGGAGAAATACCACTTTTGTCCCTCTTTCTCCTTCTCTGGACCTCTCCCAGTCACCTAACACTGATTCCCAGGTGCTGGCGGAGAGGTTTTAGCATTGGATTAAGGGATGAAAGTGGGGTTAAAAGGGGTGTTTGTTTGATGGGAAGAGAAGGCTTGCAACTTGGATTAGGAAGGGAAGAAAGTGGTGGTTAATGAAGTGTTTCTTCCAGGGGAAGAGAAGCCTTGCAGATCAGACTGGGGAGGGAAGGAAGTGATGTTCAATGAAGTGTTCTTTTCATGGGAAGAGAAGCCTTGGAAATTGGATTGGGAACCTGTCACACACCTACAGAGAGAGAGAGAGAGAGAGAGAAACAAATGCCTCGAGGCACCAAGAGTGGGGCATCAGCCCTGGTGGCGCAGTGGTTAAATGCCTGTACTGCAGCCACTCACTCATAAACCACAAGGTTGCGAGTTCAATACCAGCCAGGGCTGAGGCTCGACTCAGGCCTGCATCCTTCCGAGGTCGCTAAAATGAGTACCCAGCTTGTTGGGGGGCAATCAGCTCACAGTTGTAAGCCGCTTAGACATCCCATAGAGTGATATGAAGCGGTATATAAATGAAGCTGCTTTTGCTTTGCATCAGGCTTGTTTGTTTCAGGACCTTTCTAAGTAGTATTAGTGTATTGAACTGTATATAAATCGACCCAAGATTTTTGGGTCAATTTTAGGGCATAAATTTCTCAACTTACAGTTGAGTATATACGGTAAGTCATTTGCAGTTCTTCAGAGTCTCTGTAATTCACTCAAATAGATCATTCTGTACTTTATTCTCAGAAACATCTAAAGCTAAGCTTTTCTTTTGGTGAGTCAACCCATACTCCATTACCTATAATCTGTGCTCTGTCTACCTAATTATTGCTTTTTCTCGACCACAGTAGCAGCACTATCAGGAATTTTATCTTCAAAGAATAAGCTAATCTGTGAACAAAAACTTTTAATCCTTTGGGCTTTCTTCTGTTTCTTTCTTTTTTTCCCTTTTCCCTTTTCTTTGTTCATTCTACATTACATTTTTTATTTCTCAAGTTTTTCTCCCTTCACTGTCTACTATATGACGTAGAAAAAGTACATTTCCCACCCAGTCATGGGTTTAAGCCTCAAAAGTTTTTTTTTTAGAAAAGTCTCTTTGGTGTGGCCAGAAAAATCATCAGACCAACAGCCACTTCCATTGGCTCAGTTAAATGCTTATTGCAGGTGTTTGCCAGCACTGTAGCCTTTACACAGTAGACTTAGAGCAGCGGTTGGCAAACTACGGCCCGCGAGCCAAACCCAGCCCGTTGAGGCCGTGTAACCAGCCCGTGGCCGGTCCTGCTGCCGTTGTTGCCGCCGCATGCACGCTGCCACTGTTGCCGCTGCCATGCGTGACGTGGGGCGACAGTTTGCGTTCCAAAATGGCACCTGTGCTCGCACATGCATGCGCACGATGGCAGGCGCCATTTTGGAATGCAAAATGGCGTCGT
This sequence comes from Phrynosoma blainvillii, assembly GCA_026167975.1. Lineage (NCBI taxonomy): Eukaryota > Metazoa > Chordata > Lepidosauria > Squamata > Phrynosomatidae > Phrynosoma > Phrynosoma blainvillii. The sequence continues at coordinate 118,499,265 of JANUYF010000003.1, forward strand.
GTGCATGCGCTCGTGGCATTGTTTTGCCTTCCAAAATGGCGCCTGCTGTCATGGAATGCAAAATGGTGCCCCCCATCATGCACATGACGGCAGGAGTAGCACACGCGCACCTCCAGAGCCATTTTTTCCCGCCTTCAGCCCACTGACGATCGGGGGACAGCGGAACCGGCCCCACCCCCAAAAGGTATGCCACCCCTGGCTTAGAGGAACACAACTTCGCATCTGAAACCACTTCTCTGGGAGAGCATCATTAAATCCTCAGATCTCATAGCCAAAAAATAAACTAAACTTTTGCTTGTAGTGAGCATTTGTTCCCAGTCATTACTGTGCATTACATTACTGTCATTTGGAGATATCAAAGTCCACTCTGCCAACCTCAACTACTTCAGTTTAGGTGCTATTGATACTGCTTATTCTTCATTTCTTAGATTTGGCATCAATATTAAGAGAGGTACAGGGCATATCTTTGGAGTTATTGTCCAAAAAGGCAATGAAGAAAAATAAAACAAACATGATGAGGTACCAATGTCAAACAAGCAGAAGATAAAATCTGGGAAAATTCCAGAGACTACATCTTCTGTATCTACCTAAGTTCTCCTGAAACCAATGGTAGTAAAATGGACACCTACTACCTTCTGGAGATCCTGAAACCCCACACATCTCTGTACTAGCATCTCGGATTTCTATCATGGAGAGGGTGCAGGACCAATTGTTAGCAAATTAATCAGCCCCTGTTGAGATGTACTACATAGGCTTCATTCTAGAAGGTGAAATTATGGATATACACCCATGCTTCCTCATATTGTTGAAACCAGAGAAGTCATAGGCCACTTGTTTCAGAGTCTGGGTCACCTCTAACACAAACTCGGTCAAGAGCCTCAGTTTCTGTATGGCGACACTTTTCAAATCTACACTTCATCAACATCAAAGGGAAGAGATATGGCTCAAGTTACCTGTATGTTCACATACATTGTTATTCCTGTTCTGGAAGAGACTGGGAATATCACTCAAACCCATTTCTCTAGATTTCCTGTGAACCCTTGTAACGACTATTAAGAAGAGTGGGACCTGTACCACTACCACTCTCCTAGAGTTCATATGTATGAATTATGAAGACCAGTGCCTCCCTTGAGATAGAGAGATTTTCCCTCAGCTGGAACAAATATCAAAGCCACCAATATCTGCTCCAAGAGAGGAGTGTTCTGCCACATAGCCTACTATATCATTGCAACAAACAGCACCTAACCTACCAACAGTGATGCCTCAACAATTTTGATTCCAGCAACTACTAATTTGATTATCTTTTCTACAGTACAATTTCCAGTGTTGCCTTCTGCACATTTGTTAAGACAGACCATCAAGGTGCTGAAACATTATTGGTCAGGTCATCCTTTCAGCCATGACAGAACCTGCCATGAGATCTCAGCCACAGGATGAGCTAAGACTTTTGTCTTCAGAGGATAGTAATGACAATAGAAGGTCAGCTTCCACAGATTCATCAATCCAGATTTCTACCTCATCCTCTGAACATGGGAGATCAAAATCCACTATCACCGTCTGATGAAATCTAATCAGATTTTTCAAGTGGTCAGAATAGTCAAAATGTTTGAATTGGAACTCAGGTTTTGTTTTGGACCCAGTCTTTAAAAGAATCCCAATCACTATCATCAGCAGCTATTTCCTTGCTTCTATTACTAATTCAGGTGGCTAGGGAGTCTTGGAAATCTCTTTCATGGATCCCACTGATTCTCATAGAGTCAAACATTTATATAGGTACAAGAGGAAAATTGAGCAGTATTATTCATACACCCTCATCCTAACTCTATAGTTGTTGAGGCATCAGAAGTTGAATCATTGAAGGACAGCTTTTGGTCCAAGCAGACAGTAAAGAATGAAAATAGGATGCAGTAGCCAGGAATGCATATTCTGTTACTGCTTTGTCTCTGAGAATTGTTTGCTGTGTGAGGCACATATGGAGGACCCACCTGTGTTCCTTTGGGATATGTTAGCTTACATTATTGCTCACCTCTCAGAGGAAGACAGAAAGGTAGCCTATATATTCCACTCTTAGATTCATTGCTTGGCAGCACAACAAATCAAGACAGCTCACCATGCAGTGGATTGTGCTGCCAAGTCATTTTTGAACGGTTTTAAGAATTTGTATCCTTCTCCTCAGTACTGACATGGATGTTATCACTAGTATTTTTCCAATTCATGAAAAATTAATTTCAGCTGCTAGCCACATGTGATTTTGGGTTACTCTCCTGGAAGGTAAGCTTCTTTGTTGCAATAATTTCTGCAGGGAGGGCTAATGAAATGGAATAATCACCCCTTTCTCCAATTTCACATTGACAGTTAGGTTGATGCCAAATATCTTTCCTTCCCAAAATGTTCTCCAGCTTTCATCTATCTCAGATAATGCAGTTGTTGGCCTTTTACCCCAGCCCTACTACTGATGAGGGTTGGGCCTTACATTCTCTAAATGGCAGGACAGTTTTGGCTGTCTTCATTGATTACACATGTCCATTTAGAAAATCTACAGAATTGTTTGTGTGTTATAGAAGAAAAAGAAAAAGACTTCCAGGCTCAGTTCAGATTCTTGAAATGGGTGTTGTATACTATCATTTTGGTTAACAAATACACATTACTTCAATTTTTCTAGTGGACATCTGTCAGTTCACACAATCTACCCTCCTCCCCTGTCTGATCTTGCCTTTCGGGTTTGCCACTGTGGTAGACTGGAGTTGAATTACAACAAGAATAATGGCACATGCACAAGGGAGGGGCTGGGACTCCTGCCAGCTTAGCTTTAAAAGTTTCCAAGGGTGTGAGTGCTCAGGCACAGAATGACCCATTTGTGTGAATTTACAGATGGTCAGTCAGAGAACCACAATTACAGTTAAATCACCTCTTCATCACTTTTGACAAATGTTAATATGCCTGGATTTAAAGAAAAATTGTAATGTCTTTAGGGATGTTCAGTCTACATTTACAGTTCTCTAACCTAGCTCTGTCAGTTAGTTCTTTAAGCTCTGTTGCTGATATAGAAATTGCCCTAAATTGTATTAACTTGCTGCCACTTTGCCTTGTGGACCAAGGAAAAAAAAATCTTGTCACTACAAGAGCGGGTTACTTTCTTCACCAAAGAGGCCACTGCTTACCTGTAGCCTGGATAGAAGAAGCATGCCTTTGCCTTCTAATACTCTACTCCAGCAAGTCTTAACCTGTTATCCGCAGACCTCTGGGGACTGTGATTTTCTCACAGGGGATCTGCAGTGGCCAACTCTCCTTCTTTTGCCTTCTCAAGGCCTGTTGAGCTCAACCCGATACTGAAAAGTAGGGAGTGAAATAGAGAGGGAGGAGGAAGAGGAGGAGGAGACAGAGAGTTCCATCCCTACTGCCAGCCCAAACAGCAACAGCATTGCTCTACCTTCCTGCTCTCTCTCCCTGTTTGGCCGTTGCCTTCCCAGCCCTCCCTGCCTTGGCCGTTTCCATTCTAGTTCCTCCAGGAATTCCAGAAGAAAAGGGCAAGAAGATGCCTTGGCCAAACAAGTTCCTGCAGTTCCTCCTCTCTCTCTCTCTGGCTCCCTCCCTTCCTGCCAAGTCTCCTTTCTCTGGAGCAAAAAAACTGTTGTGCCTTTGAGGCTGCAGAATTGGAGACAAAGGGAAAATGCCCTCCCCAGTGAAATTTTCCTTCAGAGTACCAAACAACAATATAACAGTTGCACTTGAAGTTTCCATTCTTTTAACACAAGTTTCATTTGGCATCTTGATGTGACTTCTGTGATACTGTTGAATTCTCATCAGAATTTGAAAACTGTTGCATTGCCATCCTGCCTTCCTAACTGTCTTTTCTGTTGCTGCTGTTGGTTTGCAGTGATTTCTGCAGTGCTTCTGGCACAATCATGATGGTGTCTTTAAGCTTCCTTGACCATAGTTATGGCCTGTAATGAAATAATTAGTCATTCCTTGTAATGAAATTAACCATTAAGAATAAAGCCAATTGAATATTGATACATTACTAAGTAATGGAATGCTAATGAACTACTTACGTGTAGTAACAATTTCACATTACAGTCAAACTTTAACTTTCATGGGTTTAACTTTCATGAATTTGATTATTTTGAGTTTGCCATCAGTAATTAAATAGGATTTTTTTTGCAGTTTTGCAGCCTACTGCAGAAAATCGTAGGTGACACGCAGACTTGAAAATGTAAAAAAAAAAAAAAACTTTAAAAAAGTTTAGTAAGTCATAAATACATAAAATAACACCAATTACCCCTGCTTTCCCTTTCCACCCCTGGAGCCTCAACCAGCGCTTGTCATTCAGCCACCACCACTTTCCTCCTCTGGCCATGTTTGCGACCACAAGGCCCAGCATGCCCTGTGACAGGAAGATGGAAGTGATGCTCTGTTTGGATTTCTTAGCCCATAGAGATAGATAGGAATTTACACTGAGTTAAGGTTTGGGGGACTTAGGGGGGAAGCAGACGACTGCTTCTGGGATGCCGCCAGATGGAGCGCCAGCGGGCGGAGCCTCTGCACCATGGCGCTCCTGCAGCGTCCCTAAAGGGAGCTCCAAATTGGCGCTCCTTTTAGATGTCAGGGAAAGTACGCCCTAAAAGCGGCGGGCGCACTTTCCCTGACTCTTCCACCGCAGCGCGTCCCAGGGCGACCTCAGGAAGAGGAAGGAGCGCCGCTCGTGCGGTGGCTCCTCTTCTTCCGGGCCTCCAAGACGGCTCAATAAGCCGTCTGCCGAGGCCCCAAGAAATACTTACAGTTTTCCCACTTTTGTTGGGGTCCTGCGTCCCTAACCCCCACAAATGTGGAGGGTCAACTGTAATTATTTTTTAATCATTTTTATGTCTTAGCTTTTACCGAGCTCAGGTTTACTTAAAAACGAATAAGGTTTAATTTGCAAAGGATGCAGCCCTGGGAAGAAGAACTGTTGACTCAGGGTGTATCTTCCACTGTAGAAATAATGAAGTTTGACACCACTTTGTAAGTGCTGTAGTTCCATTCTGTGGAATCCTGGAATTTGTAGTTTTGCAAGATCTTCAGCTTTCTCTGCCAAAGAGCGCTGGTGCCTCACAACTACAGATCCCAGAATTCTGTAGGATGGAGCCACTACAGTTAAAGTGTCAGACTGCATTATTTCTACAGTGTAGATGCATCCTTAGTGGCTTACTTTTGAGTAGACATATATATGGACCGTTTTGATATTTATTTGAACTTATTGAATAGAATCTGTTCTTTTGATTGGATCTATGTAATCATAAGCAGGGGAAGAGCAACTTGAAATACTTCTGTAAATGGCGTGGAAAATGGGGTGTGTCGCAGTTATGTTTAAATTCAGATTTAATCAGTTAAGTTGTTTTGATTCTTGGCACCACTCAGCACAGCTGTGTGAGTTTTTGAAAACTAATTACAACCAAGGAAGATTAAGTGTCAAAATTAAGATATTTGATGTTATCTGAAGTCTTCAGTCTGCTACCTCCATACTCTTCTGTTACAGAATATTAACCTGACTCCTTTCGTTGTTGCTCTGTTGCGATGATTTTTCTAAAAATTATATAGGTCTGTTCTAAGTGAATATTTTATGTAATCCCAAGGGTAGGGTTATGAGGCATTAGTTCAATAAGGCAAAGAAAATGGGCTGAAGTTATTCTTTTTGTTATTACTGCAGTGCTCATCAGCTGGCCAGGACTTAAATAAAACTCATTTGCATTTTACAAGCAGGGAGCTGTTACCATACTGCATAGAAAATGAAGTCTGTCACCATATTTTATTTATAAGTAATTTACGGCTCCCATGCAGTCTGTTTTCTTAGTCTGTCCTGTGTTTCTATTATTCTTCTCCCCCCAAAGAGATAATAAAATAACATTTTAGAATGTGTCAATACTTCTAGCCTTCTGTTAAAGGATGCTATAGCAAAATAGCTTGGAGGACACTGCGCCAGTTTCATGGCATTGGCTGCTCCTCAATTCGAATTTTTATCAGTGCTGTTTGAATTTCCTTAGCAATGAGGTACAAGGTTAAATGAAATGAGATGGAATTTCCTTTTTACCTTCTCAGAAATGCATTAGGAGAAATTGCATCTGGCTTGGTGGAGGATTTATTTTTTGGAAAAGGAGTTACAGGAAAATAATATAGGAAACATGACACTGACAAAATCAACAGGAGTAAAAATCCTTTGTTTATTGCTTTTGCATCACAAACCTACCCATATTTACTTGGAAGTAAGTCTCACTAATCTTAGGGTGCATCTACACTGTAGAAATAATGCAGTTTGACCACCACTTTAAGTGTTGTCGCTCCATCCTATGGAATCCTAGGACTTGTAATTTTACAAAATATTTAGCCTGCTCCACCAAAGAATTCTGGTGCCTCACAAAACTACCGATCCTAGAATTCTGTAGGATGGAGTCAGGGCAGTTAAAGTAGTGTCAAAGTGCATAATTTCTACAGTGTAGATGCACTCACAGTCAAAGTAGGTTCTGGGTAAGGATGCTTAGGTTTGCAGATCTACAACAATTGTTCATCTCATCCTGCAAGGCTAAGGTAGGTTACCAAGGAATGAGATGTGTCCTATAGTCTACTTAGATTAACAGAAGAAGAGAAGAACATAGAGACTAACGGAACAAGCTTCATCTTACCCTCTACCAGTGTGAACACAGACAAAAGAGAATAATTGCAATACAATTGTCTAAACTAGTCTATTGGAAAACATTAGTACATTCTGTTAAAAATACACTGTTTCTGGGGTTCTATGTATGAAAAGTTATATGTTTATCTTAGTGATATATGTGACCTTGTTAGTCTGAGAAGACCTGTTTTCTTTTTGTCACCCATATCAACTCCTAGAATTAAACCTTCCCTGGCCTTCAAATTTTCCTGGATGTCCTTTCATGACTATCATATATACTTGACTATAAGTCGAGAAATTTTTGCCCAAAAAGTGACCCAAAAAACCTGAGTCGACTTATATACGGGGCAGTACGGTAATAGGCTTGCCCCTCAAGCTTCTTCCTCAGTCCGGCTGTTTCCTGAAGGGATAGATGGGCTGGGGAAAGGCTGGGGGCAAATGTTTGCTCCCTTCTTTTTTCCCTGTCTCTGTGTCCTCCAGAGGCTGGAGGATGCCGGAATCGAGGAAAGTCCTGGGGGCAAATGCTTGCCTCCCTTCTTTTCCCCAGTCCCTGTGTCCTCCAGAGGCTAGAAGACACCATGATTGGGGAAAGTCCTGGAGCAAACACTTGCCTCTCTCCTTTTCCCCAGTCCCTGTGTCCTCCAGAGCTGGAGGACACCAGGATTGGGGAAAGTCCCTCCTTTTCTCCAGTCTGAGTATCCTCAGAAGGGACAACCAAGCTGCAGAGGAGGAGGGAGAGCGAGCGCTTGCCTCTGAAGCTTCCTCCCCAGCTTGGCTGTTCCCCAAAGGGACAGCAGGGCTGCAGAGGGGAAGAAAGAGTACTGAGACCCACATTTTACTCTTGACTTATCCAGGGGTCATATCAAAATCCCTGATTTTGGCCCCAAAACCTGCCCTTGACTTATATCAAATTTGTAGCCAAAAACCACTAACATCACTTGTTTTCATTTGTTTCCCCATAAATCTAATTCTTCCTCCTCCATCCGCACCCAGTTTGCCTGCAGGAAAGCTTACAGAGATTTATGTAGGGCCAGATATCAGATGTTCCTTTTTAAAATAACTAGTTCCAATTCTTGGCTGTAAAAGATAGGTGTCATTCTGTGATTAGTTTTCTAAAATTACTCTTTACATGTTTGTTATTTGGAACTGAATAAAACAGTTACTCTAGGTTACTTTTAAAAATGTACTTCAGAATGCCACAGACTTCTAGTACATTCATACAAAATACACTAGGTAGTGAGGCTACACACATCCCATGACTATAAAAATAACTGAAATCAATAGATACACTATATAAGGTGTGAGGGTATATGTTGCAGTCGTAATGTAACTTAGTTATGTCTTAAGTATTCCTTGGGGGGAAAAAGAATTAATTTAAAGTAACTTGTTATTAGAAACTAGCTACTTCTAAGTTTTGGTTAGGGGAAAATTTCTCAAGCCATAAAAACAAGGCATAGGAAACAAGCTTATGTATATCTCCCGTCACTGTTCCTATGTATTGCATGCTGCTCACCACAGAGATTAAAAGAATATTTTTTTAAAAAATCGAATAATAGTGGAAAAATGGGTTTCCTAAATGTCAGATTCTGGTGAAGAGAATCCTGGATTTAGGGTAAATAACAGGGGTAGGCAACCTTTTTTGAGCCGGGGGCCAGGTTGCTGTCCCTCAGACACTTGGGGGCCGAAGCACCATAAATAAATAAATTATGCATGCACACTCTCTCAGCCCCAGAAAATCCATGGCAAAACCCCTGTGGAGATTTTGCCAAGAAAACCCTAAGAACAAGTAATAACAACAATAATCAATATCATCATGGTGGGCGGCAGTGGTGGTGGGGGGCAGCAGTGGCAGGACCGTCCTGGGGCCGGTCCAAAGGCCTTGGGGGGTGCATCTGGCCCCCAGGCCTTAGGTTGCCTACCCCTGGTAAATAACAACTTGGAAGCAGAGCAATTTGAGGGAAATGGTGCAAGGGGAAAGAGGTAAACCCCCCCCCCCCCGGTCTCCCAATGTTATATCTGTTTTGCATCTGCTTTTGATATTTTAAAATGTTCAATGTTAAAATGGGAAATCCAAATCATATTTCATCTAACTTCAGAATGAAAAAAATAAAGAAACCTTGCTCAGACAGGGAGATCACTTCTGTAAGGAGTGTATTTCATGTAAATCAGTCATCAGCATATTGGCAGAAAGGATTCTTAAATGGAGAACAAAAACTGATCCATTTTCTTTCCCTTTATGGGGGAAAGTAACTATTCTAAACTGGAACTCTCATGTCCTTCAATATCACAAGAAGAGCTATGCTGAGGCTTTGGTAACATCTGCCATGCACTAGTTACTGGGTATCAGCAGAAGATTTTGCCATATTGTTTGCATTAAATATATTTGTTAGATTCAGGGCAGAAAATAATGATGAGTTAGTAGCAATATTACTATATAGGACTCAGCTGAAATCTTTCTAATGTGATCTCTATTATGCCATCCTGAGAGATTCTATCCTTCTAGCAATGCAAGTCTAAAGTGGCTGTTTCCATTAATTTACTGTGAAAGTTGTCCTTATGGTTGAGAATTTTTTCCCTCTAGTCCTTTGAAGGTCAGACAGTAACTGATGTAATGTTGCTAAAAGATAAGGTTTGTACTCTCATCTAAGCATTGTCTCTTATCTCTCTTTTGCAGTTTGAAAAGGTAAGTTTAACCATATTCATCATTGCTGCTTAAATCCCACTTCCATACATTTATTGTCATTTTTATATCTCTTTATAAGACGAAGACACTTTGTATTTATTCTTTTTTTTAAGGAAAAAAAAGAACTGCTACATTTTAATAAGTATGGAAAAATGTATATCTATGGTTGCCAGTATATAAAAAAGTTCGTTGTTTTTTTAACCAAACTACATAAGATAGAGTACAAGGAGAGAGACTAAATAAAGGTAGGAATCAGCTAATACTGCTTTGTGGCACAGTAGTCAAAAAGGTTGATCACTTGTATCTTGGACTGCAGATTGGTCTAATGTATGGTATTTTAGTGGATTTACTTTTTGTGCTGTGTTGCTACTAATTAATATTTCTGTGTTGTCATTTTTTAAATTTCATTTGGATTGTTCTATTTGTTCAAAGTTCATTGTTCTTCCCTTTTCCTCAAAGGACATTTCATGTATAAATCAGAAAGAGATAAATAATTCTATTCCTTTTCTATTTGCTATAATATTACTTTTGATTTTCTGAATGTGAAGGTGGGAAAGATAATATATTTAAAGTTCCCTTTAATGGAATTTTACATCTCATTGAGTTTATAAGGATGAGTTGTGAAGAAACAATTTTGCCTATTTAAATTATAATGTGGCGTTATGAATGCTTTTCACTTTGTTTAAATTATAATAAGGTATTATGCATGTCTGTAAATTGTTTGCAGATTTCAAGTTTTTAAAACCAGTGGAGTGTTGATGCCATTTTTGAGTTTCTGTGCTTTAGTAGAAAACCTTGTTTTAGCTTGCCTCTTAAATGCACTTTGAAATATATTTTTTCAAGAAAACATGTGTGGTGTTTCACTGTTAACCCAGGATATTCATCAGCCTTCGGTACCTTACGTTATGTTTTAGAGTAGGGATGAAGAATCTCTGGATACAAGATGGATCCAGGCTGCAGAAGTTCCTAATCTAGTCAGCTAGATACCATTTGTTGTTATCTCCAATTCACTGTATTTAAAGGAAAAAATATTAAGAATTATATTTAGCTGTGGTCAATTTGCCATGGCCCTGACTTTAGTTCTGCTTCCTCTTGGGATGCAATCCCACAAAATCCAAGGGTTCCCAATAGACCATTATCTGAACAGAGCAAATACTAAGAAATAGTTTATCCTCTTATATCCCAATATAGTTAAGTTTCCCATTCTCCATTTTTCCTGTTACTCTTTTTTGTTGTTGTTATTGTTGCTGTATTTCACTGCTACATTTTGAGCATTGAGGCCTCGTTGAGGCAGATTCATAGAACTTTTGGGCTGAGTGTGCAAGTTACCTTGATGGTATGGTCAGCTCCCTCTCCTATATCATATGCCCCAGGAATGGAAAACATACAGCCCCCCAAAAGTCAGAGTGGAGTGGCTCTGGTTCACAAGAACCTCACCTTGACCAGGATACCTGTCCGGAACACAGTCCACTTGGAGTGTATGTACTCCCTAACCGAGCTGACACAGCTGGTCTCAGAGTTGCTGTTGGAGTTCCCCAGACTTATAGTTTTCAGCGACTTCAACATTCCACTCAAGACCAGTTTGTCAAATGTAACAGGTGCAGCTTGGGAGTTCATGGAATCCATGACAAACATGGGCCTATCCCAGTTAGTCATTGGGCCCACTCACTGTAGTAATACCCTCAATGCAGTCTTCAGTATGGAACAGGAATATCCGTGGGCAGAGGTTACTAAAACCACCGCATTGTCATGGACGGATCATTTTCTGATCAAGGCCAAACTAAGAACCACTGTCCACCCCACTGGGGATGGTGGACCCATAAGAATGGTCCACCCTCGGAGGTTTTTGGAACCAATTGGATTCCAGAAAGCCTTAGAGGGTTTAATGGTTGGTAATGCCGGTGATTCTGTCAAAGCTTTGGTTAATACCTGGAACACCGATCTCACCAAGGCTATCGACACAATTGCTCCCAAGCATCCTTTCCAACCTACTTCAAATCATAGACCATGGTACACTGAAGATCTTAGGAAGATGAAGTGGTTTGGACAACGACTAGAGTGTATCTGGCAGAAAACTCGATTCTTATCTGATAAGACTCGTCATAGGAAATTTCTTTGTTCCTATAGAGAGGTGATACGTGCAGCACAGAAATCTTTCTCCTCTGCATGTATTGCATCTGCAGAGTCCCGTCTGGCAGAGCTGTTTAGGGTGATAAGGGAACTGACACAGGTTCCACCTGTGCAGAACCCATTATTTAGCCCTACAACGGCCTGCTGTGACGCGTTTAACAACTTCTTTGCAGATAAAATTTCTCAGATAAGAGCTGATTTAGACGCCAGTGTTGTAACAGAATCAATTGACGAGGTGTCCAGCAACGCCATTGATTAAATTATATGGATTCAGTTTCAATCCATGAGTACTGATGATGTGGACAAGCTTCTTGGTAGAGTGAGGAAAACAACCTGCCCTCTTGATCCTTGCCCTTCGTGGCTGGCCATCCAGGGGAGAGATGCCTTCAGGATGTTTCTTAGAGATATCATCAATGCATCCCTTAGGGAAGGCCATGTTCCATCATGTTTGAAGGAAGCAGCGGTTAAGCTGGACCCTCTGGACATGTACAGCTATAGGCCAGTCTCACTACTACCTTTTCTGAGCAAAGTGATCGAGAGGGCAGTTGCTCTCCAACTCCAAGCTGTTTTGGAGGAAACTGATTATCTAGATCCATTTCAAACTGGCTTTAGGACAGGATATGGAGTTGAGACTGCCATGGTCATCTTAGCTAATGACCTTCATCTGGGCATCAGCAGAGGTAGTGTGACCCTACTGGACCTCTCAGCAGCCTTTGATTTAATAGATCACAATATATTCTTGGATCGCCTGAGAAGGTTAGGAATTGGAGGAATTGCACTGCAGTGGTTCCATTCCTTCCTCTCGGGCAGATTCCAGAGAGTGATGCTTGGGGACAGTCGCTCGGCAAGGAAAGAGCTTAAATTGTGGTGACCCACAAGGCACCATCCTGTCCCCGATGCTATTAAATATATATATTAAGCCGTTGGAAGAGATCATCCGGAGACATGGGGCAAGGTGTCAGTACACTGATGACACCCAGATACATTTCTCCATGTCTCAGGGCCTTTGCAGACTACCAGAAATAGTGCACATTAAATTGAGGCACTGCCCTGGCTCAGTGCTAGGGAATCATGGGAATTGTATTTTTTTCTAAGTCATTGAGCCTTCTCTGTCAGAGAGCTCTGGTGCCACAATAAATTACAGTTCCCATGACTCCCTAGCACTGAGCCAGGGCAGTGCCTCAATTTAATGTGCACTATTTCTGGCAGTCTGCAAAGGCCCTCAGTCTTCAGCTTTGACTTCAGATGGCGTCTCTCCTCTTAATGACTGTCTTAAGGCAATAATGGACTGGATGAAGAAAAACAGATTGAGACTGAATCCAGACAAAACGAAGGTACTTACATTAATACCGAACCCAGGTATTAGGTTGCAATCTCCAGTCCTGGATGGGGTCACACTCTCCTCTAAGGACTGTGTTCGCAGTCTGAGGGTGTTCCTGGACCCGTTGCTTCAGATGATAAATCAGGTAAATGCGACAGTCAGGAGTACCAGTTATCAGCTTCAGCGATACGCCAGCAAGTTAGGGACCTTGAAACTGTGGTGCATGTGCTGGTAACCTCTTGTCTTGATTTCTGTAATGTGCTCTACATGGGTCTACCCTCGTACATGATCCGGAAACTTCGGCTAGTATAGGCTGGTCTCGGGAACAACGCGAAAAGACCATATAACATTGATCCTAAGATCACTTCACTGTCTGCTCATTAGTTTCTGGACCCAGTACAAGGTGTTGATTATGACCTTTAAAGCCCTAAATGGCTTGAGTCCAACTTATCTTCGGGACTGCCTCCTCCTGTATAATCCACCCTGTGCACTGAGGTCCTCTGGAATTTGTTGCAGCCTATAAAAACTAGACTACTGTCTGCAACCGCCCAGAGGACCTTTTCGGCTGCCGCTTCCAGGGGGTTGCAGACTGCCAGAAATAGTGCAAATTGAGTCCACTTTTAGGGTTAGGGTTAGGGAATCATGGGAGCTGTATTTTATTGTGGTACCAGAGCTCTCTGACAGAAAAGGCTCAATGTCTCAGAAAAAAAAACAACTCCCATGATTCCCTAGCACTAACCCTAACTCTAAAAGTGGACTCAATTTGCACTATTTCTGGCAGTCTGCAAACCCCCCTTAGGTAGCTTTAAAAAGGCTGTTAAGACGGATCTCTTCCGGTAGGCCTTTCCCGAATAGATATCCTGGCCATCAAAAGACAGCCATCCTGCTCATCCCTGATTCGGCTGTAGTTATTATTATTTGGTTTATTTGTGTTTTAAATGTGTTTTAAATTGTCATTATTAAATTGCATTTTAAGGGGGGGGATTGTGGGATATGAATGTATATTTTAAAGTTGTAAGCGGCGGAATAAAAATAAATTATATTATTATTATTGTTGTTGTTGTTATTATTATTATTATTATTATTATTATTAGACTACGGTACCCATCAGTCATAGCTGCATAGCCAATGGGAAAAGATGATGAGAGTTGCAGTCCAACAACATAGAATCATTAAATCATAGATTTGGAAGAGACCACAAGGGCCATCCAGTCCAATGCCCTGCCATGCAGGAACTAAAAATCAAACCATCCCCAACAGATGGCCATCCAGCCTCTGTTTAAAGACTCCACCACACTCCGAGGGAGTGTGTTCCACTGTCAAACAACTCTCACTGTCAGGAAGTTCCTCCTAATGCTGAGGTGGAATCTCTTTTCCTGTAGCTTGCATTGTTCCAAGTCCTATTCTCTAGAGCAGCAGAAAACAAGTTAGTGCCCTCCTCAATATAACATCCCTTCAGATATTTAAAGAGGGCTGTCATATCCCCTCTTAACCATCTCTTCTCCAGGCTAAACATACCCAGTTCCCTAAGTCGTTCCTCATAGGGCATGGTTTCCAGACCCTTCACCATTTTAGTCATCCTCCTCCAGTTTTTCAACATCCTTTTTGAATTGTAGTGCCCAGAACTGGATACAGTATTCCAGGTGAGGCCTGACCAAAGCAGAATACAGTGGTACTAAATCTTCCCTTGATCTAGATACTATACTTCTATTTATGCAGCCTAAAATTGCATTGGCCTTTTTAGCTGCGGCATCACACTGTTAACTCATGTTCAACTTGTGGTCCGCTAGGACTCCTAGATCCCTTTCACACGTAGTCTCATTAAGCCAGGTGCCCCCACCTTATATCTATGCATTTCATTTTTTTGCCCTACATGCAGTACCTTACATTTCTGTGTGTTGAAATTCATTTTGTTAGCTTTGGCCCAGTTTTTAATCTATTAAGGTCGTTTTAAATTTTCATCCTGTCTTCTGGGATATTTGCTATTCCTCCTAATTTGGTGTCATCTGCAAATTTGAGAAGCATGCCCCTTATTCCTTCATCCAAGACATTGATAAAGATGTTGAATAGCACTGGGCCCAGGACAGAACTCTGTGGCACCCCACTGGTCACTTCTCTCCAGGATGAAGAGGAGACATTGCTGAGCACCCTTTGGGTTCGGTCAGTCAACCAGTTACTAATCCACCTAACAGTTGTATTGTCTAGCCCACATTTTACTATCTTGTTTGCAAGAATATCATGGGGGACCTTGTCAAAAGCCTTACTGAAATCAAGATATGCTATGTCTACCGCATTCCCTTCATCTAGAAAGTTGGTAATTTTATCAAAACAAGAGATCAGATTAGTCTGGCATGACTTGTTTTTGAGAAACCCATGTTGACTTTTAATGATTATGGCATTCCCTTCTAAATGTTCACAGACTCTCTGTTTAATGAACTGTTCTAGAAACTTTCTCGGTATTGATGTCAGACTAACTGGGCAATAGTTGTTGGGATCCTCTTTTTTCCCCTTTTTGAAGATGGGGACAATGTTTACCCTCCTCCAGTCTTCTGGGACTTCTCCTGTTCTCCAGGAGTTCTCAAAGTGACTCTGAGACATATTGATGCTTACCGTGCCAACTAATAGACGTGCATGGCTCATTGAACATTGGCCACATGACCTAGACCTATACAACTCACATAATGAGGTGGTCTTTCACCTTTATCTTGAAAGTGCTGTTTCATGGAATGTTATTAATTAGTTTGAGTATACTTTATCCAGAATTCCAAAATCCAAAATATTTCAAATTTGTCCACATGAGTGCTTCAGATAGTGCCATCTTTCCTTTCTGATGAGTCAGTGTACACAAACTTTCTTTCACGCACAAAATTATAAAAAATCTTATATATAAAATTACCTTCAAGCTGTATGTATACGGTGTATATGAAACATAAATGAATTTCATGTTTAGATTTGGGTCCCATCTCCAAGATAAGTCATTATGTATATGCAAATATTCCAAAATCCAAAACATTTCTTGACTCAACCTGTAGACGCTCCCGCCTCCTCCTCCTATTTTTTTTAGAAATCTACTGTGCGTCTGGGATATTTTCAAAGCACACATTTAAAGACATACTGGAATGGTTCTGGATGCCTGGAGTTCACAATTGTTTAAAGAACTAAACAATGAGAGTAGAGTAGTGCTTCCAATGTTACCTGATGTGTGGGACTGGTAGTTACTTTTTCCCACTGTGCTAGTGACCAGCACCATATTTGTGACCATTTACTACAAATGTTCCTTTCTTTCCTGAAAGGCCGCCAGAGCACAGCAGCCAAAGCCTTGTGCACAGACACTGGTCTAGGGACCATCACTTTGAGTAGCACTGATTTAGAAGATGATAAAACTTACCTCTCTTTTCAGTCATATAAATTTTAGCTGTGACCTTGTGAGTTCTTGAGAAGAACTATTCACACATTTATTCATTTAATCTTTGTGTTATGCAAACATTTGAGAGAGGGATAAATCTTCAGTGATGTGAATTACCGCTGAAAATTGAGTGCATTCTTTTGAGCATTAACCTAGCTCTGCCATAAAGGTATGCAGCTAATCCTGTTCAAGCAAGAAATTTCATGGCTTAATGTTGTAGAGTGGTGATAGGAAATCCATACCTTTGCCTTCAATATGTATTTATAGAAAGAGACAGGAGGTGTAGGAGTATAGTACAATAATATTAACTCTGCTTTGAACTAAATCCTCTTGAGAAATTACTTGCATTGGATGTCCTGTTTCTTCCTGAGATACTCTTTGAAGTTTTGATCATGGTTCTATACATGGTTCCTTTCTTTTGTTGACAAAGTACCATTAACATGTGAATCAATATTATAACCTGTTGGAAGACTCTTCCATCATACAGACTGATTTTACCATTCTTCCATTGTTCACTATGTGTAGGAGGGACCATTCTTTTCTAAGATGCTGTGTAGTTAACACAGCATCTTAGAATTTAGGAGTGTATTGTACTTTCCTATGGCTCCCAATGAAATAAATTACAGATAACTTCTTTCCTACCTTATCACTGGAATAATAATGTTTTATCTTTCAGAAGGCAATAGCAAATCACATCCTATGAAATTAATGAGTTTGCCATGAGTTGACAGATGACTTGAAGGCACATACATATACAAACAACAAAACTTTATTTCTTAGCATTTTTATGCCCATTTAGAGCTACCAGAACACTCAACATGTCCTGTCACTTGCTCAACTATGGTCCAAAACACACTGCAGAAATAATCCAGACCACTTTAACTGACCAGGTTCAGTGCTAGGGAATCATGGGAATTGTAGTTTATTGTGGCACCAGAGAAGGCTAAATGTCTCAGAATTCCCTAGTGTTGAGCCGGGGCAATTAAAGCGGTCTCAGACCAGATTATTTCTGCAGTGTGTTTTGGACCTATGTCAGTTTTAACCTAACCCCCCCCCCTTCCCACCTGATGTTTCTGTTGCTATCAAGGAACTCTGATAGGTTTTCTCACTTGCTGCCACCATGAGCCATTCTATTCTCATCTTCTAGTCTTTGCTTCCTTATCTGATGGGCAGTGACTTCACTTTTAGAAGGACTAGAGCCACCTGGTTTCATTCTGTGATAGGTGTATGCCATCCTAGATCGCCCATCCCCACAAGAATGTGATGCACAGTGTCATTGGAAATTACTTTTGTTTATGGTGGAGGGCAGAGAAGATGGCCATACCCACCTCACAGTCCAACCATTTAAATGGTCTTGTCCAAAAGCACAGCTCATGGAGAAAGTTCACTGGTAGCAGTAGCATGCAGTGTCTCTGGGAAAGGCCCTGGGAGTGAGAGCTGCAACAGTACCAGTTGGAGGTGGGTATGTTGGTGCCACATCATACTCATCAGTGGGATTATGAAACCCTGGTACTAGCATTGCCTACTGTGCACAGATTCATCTGGATTGGTTTTCTAAACTAAGGCCTCAGAAATTAAACTACATTCTTAAGAGAGAGCAACATAATACTTATAGATAAGACTTTATTGTTCTGCTGTTTATTCCCAGTACATATAAATTAATATTTTGCTATGTTTAAAAGATATAAAGGAATATGAAAACATGTTCTGTTTCCATTCTGGCAGAGGTGTGTGTGTGTATGGCTCCTTAGCAGTAAGGCAGAAAAGGAAATGCCACAATCTGCAGTAAATTTATTTTATTTGATCACCCATTAATTGGATTTAACTTCTCCACATTTACCTTGCATTTCCATCGGCTTCAAATCAAAGAGATAATGTGAGCTATTTGCTTATGGTTTCACATAATAACAATTATTCTGAATAAATACATAATGAATGATGGCAATAATTTTTGCAAAGACATTGACTGGAAAATAATAGGAAGAATGGTATAATGGCAAATATTTAAAAAAGAACATCTTTTATTCTTCCTTGTTAAATCTGCCGTTCTTAATGCCCCAATTATATAACACAAGACAGAGTAGTGAGATTTCTGTGAAGTCATTTAAAATAAAACAGTGAACATTTTAAATTTACTTCATTTCACAATGGCATATAGTTGCCCAAATTCTATTTAAGCTTCCTCCCATTTAACACTGAAGAATTTATTTGGCCAGGAGATGACTTGTGATACTCCAGAGGATGTTGGACTACAACTACCATCATGTTGTCACCATTTGTGTATACTGTCTGGGACTGGTAGCTGATGCAGTCCATCAATATTGGGAGAGTCACACTCACCCATCTTTGCTATAGGCATAATGCATAATAGTGCTCTTGTTAGTTAGACATCTCAGGCATGTGGTTTCTTGGGAAGTGTGTTCTACTTTATCTTCTGTTGTTTGTACATTTCATTTAAAAGTAGAAATATATTTTACTGTGTCATATGGGGGCTGGAAATAGTGCTGCTTATCTGGCAGGGCCCACAGAAGAACTAAAATGAGCATGAGAAAGTGACATGAACTAGTTTTTGAGTATAATATCTTGTCACATGACTCAGTATGTATAATTTGCTTGAGAGACAAATAAACCGACTTTTGAATTCTCACAGTCATTTGTGTTGTGCCTTTACCTTCTGTAGCAAAACCAATTGTGCTAAAGGCAAACGAGGCTTGCCACTTTGTGGAAAGGGTAGCAATCCACTTCACACAAATGGATTCAGGTTGTGCAATGCCTTGTATAAATAAGAATTAGAGCTTAGTTAAAACTCCCTGATTGGTTTGGTAACCCTAAGGCAAAGTTTCTGTACTTGGGCTATGATGATGGAATAAGATCATGATTGGTTAGGGAGTACAGATAACAGTTTCCATGCAAAATTGAACAATAAGTAGAATGTCAGTGGGTACAAAACTTGCTTGCTTCAAGATATTCCCTGGCAAAGAAAATCATGGTACAGATGTTACAGAGAAATGTTTCCTTCATAGAATAGAAGTTGCCGTCTCCTATTTTAGGTGTCACTTCAGGGATACCCCCCTTTTTCCAGGATAGTTGCTTAAAATAGTAAAGTAAGAATCTTTGTATAAATTCTTCCAGTATCCATATTAGGGAAAATACTTTGTATTAAACCAGGGGTAGGCAACCTTTCTGAGACCTGGGCTGGTGTCCCGTAGCCCAGGTCTCTGCTGGGCCGAGGGGGGGGGGAATGGCGGCGCAACCCCCGCGCATACTGCTGCCACGGCCGCGGCCACTGCGCGTGCAGCCGCAGCCTCTGCGGCACATGTCACAGCCGCCATTTTGGAAATCAAAATGGCGGCCACAATGCGTTTACACATGCGCAAGAGTACTGCGCATGCGCAAACGTGTCACGACCGCCATTTTGATTTACAAAATGGCGGTCGCAGCGAGTGCGACCGTATAGTGGCAAAAACGCGCTGCAGTGGCAGCGCGCGGCGGCGGCAACCTTCGGCCTGGGCCAGTAAGTCAAGGGACTGGGGCCTAAACCGGCCCCCGGGCCATAGGTTGCTGGTCCCTGTATTAAACCAACAAGAAGTTGGTTGGTTTGATAGCTGTATTACACTAGTACAGATTTTGAAATTTTGCTTATAGCCAATATGGTAGGGATGTAGCTGAAGTGGGAGTAAAATGAAGTCATATCCCCCATAAAAATTCTGACATCCCCCCCCATGACATTTTCCTTCAGTCCCCAAATTTCTAGCATTGCAGAGAGTATGATATTGAAAACTGTTCACACCGAGAACACATTCCCTTGGTAACTTTGCCTGCCTGATTTCTTTGGATGCCTAAAATCTCTTTTTAAATGCTTAACTGGAGATTTATTTTAGAAATTTGCTAGAAATTTGGGGACTGGATGAAAATTTCACTGGGGACAGAATTCTTACTGAGGGACAATGTCCTCACTTTGTCCCCGCATAGTTATGTCCCTGCACAAAACTACCTCTGCTTTTTACTATTATGTAAACCCCTGAGGAGTTTGAAACAGGCGGTCAGTTAATGGTATTTGTGGAGGTGACATAATCCATTCTTTATCTCATCTGTTGTGTGCAGGATAAAGTTAAAATAGTTACTTGACAGTAGGTTACCATTAGTGAGAGCCATCACAGTGTAGTGGTTTCAGTGTTGGACTATGATTCTGGAAGCCAAGGTTCAAATCCCCACTTTGCTGTGAAAATTCACTGGGTGACCATGGACAAGTCACATTCTCTCAGTCTCAGAGGATGGCAGTGGCAAACTCCCTCTGGACAAATCTTGTCAAGAAAACCCTGTGATAGGTTGACCTTAGGCTCAGCTTCAAGGCACACAAGAAGAAGATACCATTGATTTGGAAGGGTTTACTTTTAAGTGGATGTAGGTATCTTGATCTTGTAAGGCCTTTGACAAGATCTGCCATTTAGACAGTGTGATCTCTAGGTAGATTTGTTAATAGTTGACCGACCAAACCCAAAGGGTATTCAACAATGGTTGCTCCTCATCCTGGACACAAGTGACTAGCCGGGTGCCACAGGGTTCTGTCCTGGGCCCAATACTGCTCAAGATCTTTATCCATAACTTGGATGATGGAATAGAGGGCATGGTTATCAGATTTGCAGACAACATTAAATTAGGAGGGGTAGCTAATACCCCAGAGGACAGGATCAGAATTCACAATGATCTTAACAGATTAGAAAGCTGGGCCAAAATTAACAAAATGAATTTCAACATGGAGAAATGTAGGATATTACATTTGGGCTGTAAAAATGAAATGCACAGATATAGGATAGGTGACACTTAGAGGCTAAACAGACGGCCCCTTTGGAGCAGCTTGCCCCCACCCCTTTGAGCACCAGATCGGGGCTGCACCAACCGTATGCTGCAGCCCCGATCTGGTGCTTTGCCGGCCCCAAAAGACGTGACAGAAAGCTGCTCCTTTTGGAGCCAGCAAAAAGCCACCCTTGCTACCGTGGCAGAACTTTTCAGTGCTCCTTTTGGCATGCAGCATCTAACCGCCGTGCCAAAAGAGCGCCATAATGCCACCCACTGTGCACTCGGTCGGTCAGTGTGACACCAGCATCGGTGGAATTTTGGTGCGTGGTTGCCACACCCCCACTCCACCCCGATGCTGGCATTTTATGCTGGCCTGTACAGCCCCTTAGTTTGATGGCAGTACATGCATAAGGGATCTAGCAGTGGATCACAGACTGAACACGAGTGAGCAACGTGATGCAGCAGCTGAGAAAGCCAATGCAATTCTAGGCTGCATCAATAGGAGTATAGTGTCTGGATCAAGGGAAGTAATAGTACCATTCTACTCTGCTTTGGTCAGACCTCACTTGGAATATTGTGTCTAATTCTGGGCAGCACAATTCAAAAAGGTTGTTGAGAAGCTGTCCAGAGGAGGGCAACAAAAATGATGATAGGTCTGGCAGCCATGCTCTATGAGGAGCAGCTTAGGGATCTGGGTATTTTTAGCCCAGGTAAGAGAAGGTTAAGGGGTGACATGGAAGCTATATTTAAATATTTGGAGAGATCACATATTGAGGATGAAGCAAGCTTATTTTCTGCTGCTTCAGATACTAGGACACAGAGCAACGGACTCAAACTTCAGGAAAAGAGATTCCATCTCAACATTAGGAAGAACTTCCTGACAGTAATAGCTATTTGGCAGTGGAACACATTGTCTTTGAGAGTGGTAGAGTCTCTGCCTTTGGAGGTTTTTAAACAGAGTCTAGATGGCCATCGATAGGGTTGCACTGGCTCAAGTGGTTAAAACGCTGACTCTGTTGATTGCAAGATCGGCAGGCTGGCAGTTCGAAGCCTGGATGCTGCAGGATGGGTTGAGCTCCTGTCACTAGTCCCAGGTTCTACCAACCTAGCAGTTTGAAAGCTTGCAAATGCAAGTAGATAAATAGGTACCACTTCAATGGAAAGGTAAACAGCGTTCTGGCAGTAATGCTGGCTAGTCTCTGACAATGCTGGCTTCTCGGCTTAGAAACAGAGATGAGCACTGCCCCCTATGGTTGGACACGACTTGACAACCTTGTCTACGGGGAATACCTTTACCTTTACCTTTTAGATGGCCATCTATTGGGAGTGCTTTGATTGTGTATTCGTGCATGGCAGGGGGAATGGACTGGTGGATGGCCCTTATGGTCTGTTCCAACTCTGATTCTTTGATTCTACATAGACTGGGATGTACAATCTGAAACCTCTAATTGCTCCATGTGTGGCCATAGGTAGCCAACAGGAACCACCCCCCTTCCAGTTTTCCTTGACTTCTGAGGTGTCTGTTTACTTGTTGCTAGTATTGGTGTGTGAACAAACTTATTAGGCTTTGCTGGGGAATGGAAGTTCACTGAGATGTGCATTCATATTTTGTGCCTGTTTCTCTGTGTGTATTCACATGCTTGTGCACACATGAGTATGCACGTCCCTCCCTCAACAATAGATAGTATGTAAAATTAGACTGTATTTTTATCCCTGAATTCACAAGCTTGCATGCTATGTAAAACTTGCTAATTTTCTTGCTTGTGATCTGAATGGAAATCTTACTCTGTCCCTTTTCTCTATTTTCTTTATTTCTTTTTTGTTATCAGAGCACTGTTCTTGTTTTGCTATACACTATTACACTGCCCACCCATTTCCCATCTTAATTATTCACCCATTTTGTTTCCTCTGTTTGGTAGGAGTATTGTGGCAAATTTTCCACATTAAATTAGAGCATTATATAAAAAGAGAGCAAAGCAGCTTCATTTATATGCCGCTTCATATCACGCTATGGGATGTCTAAGCAGTTTACAACTGTAAGCTCATTGCCCCCCAACAGTTGGGTACTCATTTTAGCAACCTCGGAAGGATGCAGGCCTGAGTCTAGCCTGAGCCCTGGCTGGTATTGAACTTGTAACCTTGTGATCTATGAGTGAGTGACTGCAGTATAGGCATTTAACCACTGCGCCACCAGGGCTCCTAGGGTCCTAGAGTCCATAACTCCAGGAGAGAGTACTACCTCCTTGTAGAACCATGCTGAAGACGCTTATATAGGTTAACAAAAAGTTCTGTTGGAACAGAATAAAGCTGCTTTTGGAAACTATTGAATTTCTTTAAGATAAACGTTTTATACTAATAATATCCTAAGATCAAATGTATGCTGCTGCCTTATTATTTTATAACATATGTTCATCTCTGTAATGTATTTCTTTCCCCTAGCTCCTCAGAGGAATTTTGAAATCGCTTTCAAGATGTTTGATCTAAATGGTGATGGAGAAGTGGATATGGAAGAGTTTGAACAGGCAAGTCTTCCTCCCCGGAGCCATATCATATAAGTAGATAATTTTTCCAGTTAGTCCAATTTCCTTTTCTTCCAGTGTTAAGAGCACGTACTTCATCTTAAAAGTCACAGCTGTTTGACTCTCTGTAAATGGGGAAAATGTGGGTGCCTGTATTGCATTTTGGTTTGAGTGTTGTATTATGACTCAGGAGACCTCAGTTTAATCCTCACCTGGAATAGCAATCCACTGGGGGACCATGAGCAAGCCACACTCTCTCAGCCTCAGAAGGAGGCAAGGCAAACCCTCTCTGAACAAATATTGCTAAGAAAACCCTATGACTTGAAGGCACACAGCAACAATAACATATTCACTATAACTGAGTTCTAATCACTTTTCCTGTATATACTTGACTATAAGTGAACATCAAGTTTAAGCCGAGTTTGGGGGCCAAAATTATGGATTTTGATATGACCCATGGATAAGTTGAGGGGAAAACTTAGGGGCATATAACAAAGGATATAAAGGATGAAGCAAATGAAAATTATGTCAAAGAATTCTAACAATTCTGGCAAGTATAACTGTTTGTGCTCACTCTAAAGACTTGATGGATGAGGAGGGAACTATGGTAAATAGTGGCAGCATGATATATGGGAGAGGCAAACAGGCAAGGGCAGGGCTAAGAAAATGCACCCATATCAAAAACGATGAAAAGGCAAAGCAAAGAAAATGGCAATTACATTAGCAGTGATATAGGGCCTTTACAGACTGCCATAAATAATGCAGCTTGAGGCCACTTTAACTGTCCTGGCTCCAGGAATCATGGAAACTGTAGTTTATTGTGGCACCAGAGCTCTCTGACAGAGAAGGTTCAATGTCACACAAAAAAATATAGTTCCCATGATTCCCTAGCACTGAGCCAGGACAGTTAAAGTGGCCTCAAGCTGCATTATTTCTGCCAGTCTAAAGGCCCATAGTCTTTAACTTCAATGTGATAATTTTGCTCTCCCAGAAATCTGACAAATAAGACACAAATGTCTTATTCAAATCCTTCAAAGCTCAGCTCCTCTTGGCAAGCCTTTCAGGGGAACCACTAAAAAGCTGCCATTGCCACCATTTTCCAACCCAGGCATTCAAAAAGGTCAGAAGTGGCAGAAAGAGTAGAAGGGGTCATTGCTTCTTTTAGGTGCTCCCAGGATGATTAAGCTCTCACTTTTTGCCATTCTACTCAGAGAAGAGGGTGGTTCCTTTTTTAGCAATTATTAAAGAACAGTGCTTACATTGACCTGGTGATAAGTTGACCCAGATGGTAGTTTGTGACTTGAAACACCAGGAAAGCATGTTAAGTATAAATTAATTATAGCTTTATTCTGGATTCTAGAACACAAAACTACTCCATACTCATGGAATCAACTCTGAATTTTCACCAATAAAACAGCACTTTAAAATCCCTTTGTCCAGCCCCTCCCCATGCTTGCAGTCAGTACCATAAACATTTCAAAGAGTGCTTTGAAATTTGACCCTCTCCATCCCAATTTCCCTTTACCTCCTGGGAAAGAGGCACCATCATCAACAGTCATAAACAATTCCCCATATTTCCTGGTTTCCCTATTTGGTTCCTCTTTGGTTCCTCATCTGCATTTTCTTTGATTTCCACCCCACCACCACTATATCCATCACACTTTGCTGTCAGATGTCAATGAGAATCATGACACTCAAAGTCCCATCTCCTTTCTTCATATCGTATCATCATACCATCACAGTCGTTGTGTCCTGTTCCCCCCCCCCCCATACACACAACACTTTGTTGGCAGGTTTCTATGGATACATAGGAACATGACAGATTTTGGGGTCAATTTTTTTGACTAAAATTTTTAGACTTATACATGAGTATATACAGTAATGACCTTGAAAGGTTGCACAGGTTTTGTGCTTTTTTGTTCAATCCAATAAAAGAAATTACCACAGTGTGAATTTTGAAATGTCCTATGATCTCATGTTTTAAAAAACAATGACATGTGCCTACTTATTTACTTGCTGTCCTGATAGCACTTAGTTTTTGTGGTATCTCAGACTCATTAGCAGTGATATAGACATTAGCAGTAAACTAGACAACACGGCAAATTCCAGGAGATTCATAAGTACAATCTGCAACAAAATCTTTCAGTATAATCTCACTGCCTAATTCAGGAGGTTCCAGGTTATAGCCAACCACACTGGTATCTGGTAGACTCTTCCATTCTTATCTGCCAATCCACATTTTTTTCTTTTCCAGCTAATATTCAACATACCATGGCTACTGAGCAGGCTGTCCTTTAACATGGTTATTTATTTTATGATTTTTATAAAAAAAAATATTTGGAAGCTCTCAATCCACTTGAGTCTGTTAGGAGATGATGCACAACAGATAAAGACATTTTTTAAAGATAATAATAAAGTTTGAGAAGGGGAAAATGGTGTTAAAAACACACACACTTTAAAATGGTCCAAAAGCTAATCCTGGTTTTAGGGACCAAAACAGTTTAAGCTCAAAAGAAATAGATTCTGACTTCCTTTGGGGAGTTCCATAATCATGATGATGCTAAAGAGAGCATCCTGTCTCTTGTACTCAAGCCACATAGGATCATGGAATATGAAATAGGGCTTCCACTGAGCATCTCAGATTCTGGGCAGATTCATATGGGAGGAAGCGTTCACATATCTTGATGCCAGTGCAGTTGAAACAAGAATAATGATATGAGGGTTCTAAAGTACACACTAAATAAACACCTGGTTGCTGTATTTTACACGAATTGTATTTTCTAATCACTAATTGTATCTTCTGGACACTTTCCAAGGGCATGTTCTAGTTGTCTAACTGAAAGGATTTTGTTGTTAACTGCCCTCGAGTCGATCTCAACTCATGGCGACCCTATGGATGAGACATCTCCAAGACCCTCTGTCCTTCACTGCTCTGCTTAATTTCTGCAAGCCCATACCTGTGACCTCCTTAAAAGAGTCCATCCATCTGGCATCTGGCCTTCTTCTCTTCCTTCTTCCCTCCACCTTTTCAAGTATTACTGTCTTTTCCAAAGAGTCCTCCCTTCTCATGATGTGTCCGAAGTATGACAGCCTCAGTTTGGTCATCTTGGCTTCCAGGGAGGCTTCCAGCTTGATCTGCTCTAGGACCCATTTGTTTGTCCTTTTGACGGTCCATGGGATCCTCAGCATTCTTCTCCAGCACCACATCTAAAAGGCGTTGATTTTCTTCCTATCGTCTTCCTTAACTATCCAGCTCTCACAGTCATACATGACAATAGAGAATACAATGGCTTGTATGATTCTAACTTTTGTGCTGAGTTGTATATCTTTGCATTTTAGCATCTTTTCTAGTTCTTTCATAGCCACTCTCCCCATTCTTAGTCGTCTTCTGATTTCCTGACTGCAGTCCCCATTTCTATCAATGTTTGATCCCAGGTATGGGAATTCATTTACTATTTCTATTTCTTCATTGTCTAGGTTGAACTCGTGAAGGTCATTATTTTTGTTTTCTTTATGTTCAACATTAAGCCTGCCCTTGCACTTTCTTCTTTGATCTTCCTTAGGTGATGTTCGAGGTGTCATCTGCTTATCTTAAATTGTTGATATTCCTTCCTCCTAGTTTCACTCCTCCTTCTTCTGTGTCCCAGAACTGAAAGGGTATTATAGTTATTAAGGTTCCCAGAGCCTGGCTGTTCTTCTGGTCTGGTCCTTGTTCAGTCCTCAGGGCATAGATTCTCAGAGTAAGAAAATTGCCTCGAGAAACATGTGCACACATACACATGAGCATGCACGTGTGTGTACATATGTTTTCCTTTGTTAGACTTTAATTAATTAATTAATTAATTGAATCATTTTTCATGATATCACCAGCAGCCTTCCCTTGGTTACCTGGAATCTGGTGGCTTGGAATGGCACTAACCAGACAGTCCTAATGGTTATGGTTTAGGGTGGAGATTGTCCTCCTTTTTCTAAAATGAAAAATGAATTCTTCAGCAAACCCTGGGTTTTCTGCAAGCAAACTGACCCTTTCCATTTAATATTTTGTTTTTGGCTTCAATCCTGTCAGCCTTCACCATTTAATTTTGTTATTACAGAAAGTGATTGTTCAAGTAGTGACACAGTACCTAGCAAACAAAAAGCTTCAATGTATTTCTGCTTTTAAATGAAATGTACAAACAACAGAAGATAAAGTAGAACACACTTCCCCAGAAACCACATGCCTGAAATGGCTGACTAACAATGTACAAATTGCCAACAAAGCCAAACCTTTGCTTTTCTTATGGGTTTGGGTAAAATGTAATTTATTTTGCTTTCAATGTAAAAACCTTTGGTTTCTCTAAAAATGCAGTTTCCAACTGAGACTGTCTAAAGTGCTCTGAAACTCATAAAATACGCTTAGTTGTGAATAGAAAAGAATCTTCAGAGTTCAGGATGCAAGGGGTGAAAAAAGAGGGGGAAACATTTATGGAGAATGGGAAGCAGTTAAGCTGGCTGCAGGTCAAAAAAGTACTACTTAAGGGAATAAATTTAAATAAAGGGCAGAAATAAAAGACTCTGCCTGCCAGTTATCTCAATTACTGCTTCAAACGTTTGCAAGGAACAATATCATATTCTATTATTTGTAATTTAGGCAGGTTTGCAATCAAGTGGACTTTTGTTTGTTTTGAAAACACAATCAATTCTCAGTATATTTAAAAGCAAAATTAATTATGCACAATTCAAGTTGAATTAATCTGACTGGCCATCATATATTCTCCCAAGATTGGGACCCAATGTTTGTATGTTTTTTAAAGCAACAAAATAATTACAGGTATTATCCCGCAGCAGCACGTTTAAGAACTCTTACATTCACCCCAAGTTGTTCTTGCTTCTCTGCACAAAGCCTGTGCAAAAAGATGGCAACCCGAGAATATACAATCGGGATTTCCTGCAATTTTGGTATCTAGGTTGAGTGTTGATTTTCTGACCCACTGGTCACATGAAATATAGATATAATGCTATGCCCTATCAGAGAAAATGCTGGGTGACTACGATAATTAATTAGTGCTCCCATTCCATTTCAGATTGCTGTTCAATTGAACAGTGTGAGGGCAATTTATAAGCAGTTGAGAAAATAAGCTGAATATACAGGTGGATCAAAGTATGAATAATAGATAAATAAATGAATGTGCCTGTAAGTCACTAGATGGGACCCCATCAATTTGGGGCTTGAGCTGGATACAGTAAGACACATTTTGTTGTTGTTAGTTGCTGTCAAGTCAGGTTCACTTACAATAACCCCACAAAAGGCACCAAGACATCCTGCTATTAACCGCCCTGCTCAGGCCTGACAAAGTCGGGACTGTGGCTTCCCTGACTGAGTCAATCCACTTGTAATGCAGTCTTTCTCATTTCTTGCTGCCTTCTACTTTGCCAAGCCTTATTATATTTTCTAGTTGTGTCATCTCATGGTATGTCCAAAGTGTCATTTTGGCTTCTAGGGGTAGTTCTCTTGGACTAATTTATTGATCATTTTGGTTGTCTGTAGAACTTTGTTCCAACATCTCATTACAAATGTGCTGATTTTCTTCCTGTCAGCTTTCTTTACTATTCAGCTTTCACACCCATACATAGAAACTGAAAGTGCTACAGCATGAACAATCCTGACTTTATATGTATTCTTCACTACAAAAGAACATGCATGCTCTCTGCTACCCAGGGCTCTTTTTGTCATTGTATGTCAGAATATATTATATTTTTAATGTATAATTCTTTACATTAAGATATTAAATTAATTTTACTTGTGTCAAAGTAAAAATAGCAGTACGGCTCCGGGAAGCCAGGGTTGAAATGCTCTCTCAGGTCTGGAAACTCATTGGGTGACCTTGGGCAATTTACTGTCTTTCAGCTAAGAAGAAGGCAGTGGTGAACCTGAATAACTGCTGCTCTAAGTCTGAATTGATTTGAAGGAACACAAAAACAGCAAAAATAAACAGAAGAATGGAATACTTTTGGGAGGGATTTTCTTTTTCAAAAAATAGTGATCAGCCTTCTAATATGTTGAGTCCCCATCCCAACATATGGAAGGATTTACTAGGTGGCCCAGTTTCATTGATTTAATGTTATGACAGCTGCTCTTTTATTGCTTTTTAAATAAATAAATTATTTTTCTAGGCCAGAGGTAATGCAGTAGTGCTGTTAAGGACAATGTTTTCAAAAAGATGATAAATGAAAATTGGATCATTTGTATCTGAAAGTACACAGACAAATCTGTGTTTTCATTGGTCCCTCCACTTCCTTTATCACAATCCTCTTGCTCAGATGATTTAGGGGGGTTGCAGACTGCCAGAAATAGTGCAAATTAAGTCCACTTTTAGGGTTAGGGTTAGTGCTAGGGAATCATGGGAATTGTGTGTTTTTTCTGAGACATTGAGCCTTCTCTGTCAGAGAGCTCTGGTGCCACAATAAAATACAGTTCCCATGTTTCCCTAACCCTAACCCTAAAATTGGACTCAATTTGCACTATTTCTGGTAGTCTGCAACCCCCTTAGGGACCTTGGATATCAAAATACACCTTTCAGGGTTATCTCATCTGCCCTGCTTTCACAAGGGGAGTGTAGCATATTGTACCTATTTAATTAATCTTAAACACCATGGTATTAATCATCTAAACCTGTCAGATCTCAGCCAAGTATGAAGGGTTGTCTTTTCCCTGGTATGAGCACACACGCTACAGTCAGTAAAACAATGGAGATGTTTCATTCTTAGCATTGTTGCCTTTCCTTTTGATACTGCATAAGAGAGCCAGCATGGCATAGTGAGGGTTGGACTATGACTCTGGAGAGCAGGGTTCAAATCCTTGCTTGGCCATGAAAACCCACTGGGCGAGCTTAGGCAAGTCACACTCTCCCAGCCTAAGAGAGGATGGCAATGGCAAACCCCTTCTGATGAAACATTTGAACCCTGCTCTCCAGAGTGATAGTCCAGTGATCAAACCAATACACCACACTTCCCAAATTAAAAGAGTTTCCCATTGAGACTGTGGGAGTTGTAGCCAAAAATATAGGGAGCAGTGCTACTCAAAATGGTTGTCCATGGACTGGTGCCAGTTTTCAAGCCATTGGCTGCTGATCCCTATCAAGTTTACAGGCAAGAAACAATTGTGCCCAATGGGCATAAGTTTAGTGCTGGTTCCTGACAAATTGGGGAGGGGAAATCAATTGATGGTCCCCCACATCAGATAGCCTGAGAAATATCCATCCAGGAGATACTGAGTTATATATTCTGCCCTGTATCACAAGGGCACAAGAAAAACATCAGTACAGTGGGCCCTTTGTATATGTGGGGGATCTGTTCTGGACCCCTCCATCTAAGGCAAAAAAATGCAGGACCTCAAGTCCTGTTTGTTTCAATGGCGGTGTGCTCTTGCATACGGTGCGGTGTGCGCACCTTGGGTGTGCATGCCATTATAACTTCTAAGTAAGCTTGAAACCACGTATTGCACACCCGCATATGGCACAGGCGCATTTTATAAACATGGGACGTTATGACACATGGGCCAGTTTTGTTGTTACAGAGATAATAAAGTGGAAATGAAGCATCCCGAAAAGAAAGCAAAAAAAGAGCCTAATTGCGCAAAAGCTATTCACATGTAATTACAGTAATAACGGAATTAAGTTAAAAGTGAAAAAAAGACGTTTTTAACTTTCATACACAAGTGAAAAGAACCCGTACATGTACTGGGAATGGGTGTGTTTCGTGACCAGACTCCTCCTTTTTCCAGGGCGGGTCCTGCATTTCCCAGGAGGAAATGTCAGACTGTCCTATATTTGAGACAGTCCTCCTGCACAGGTCCTAACCCCCTTCCGTTGGGGTTAGGACCTCTCAAGAGAGCAGAGGAGGAGGAGGCTGGAAAGGCAAAGGCAAGCCGAGGCAAGGGAGGGATTGAGATGGCTCAGCCTCCCTTTTCTCTTTCTCCTTTCTCCTTTCCTGGCATTGGAGGCTGTCAGCTGCTGGGGAGATGAGCAAGGAGGGTAGGATCACAGGCAGAGCTGGCAGGGAAGGAAGAGGAGGAGGAGGAAAGGGAAGGAAGAAAGGTCCATGTGTTCCCTGGGGAGAGCTAGAGCCTTGGATGATGCCCAGGAGAGGGGGAAACTGGAGGTAGCTCCCATGCCCCCCCCCCATAAGCCTTTCCCCTTTGTAGGACCTGCAGGGCAGAACTTCATGGTGAGATGGATTTCCAAGTTGCTCCACAAGCACACCCCACACTTGCACCCACATCCACCCACAGCTGCTGCGAGGGAAGTCTTCTTTCCCCTCCTTTCCCCTCCATCCCAAATGCCAAACTTCTCCTCCGTCCCAAACTTCCCTCTCCTTGCCTTGCCTTGCCTTGCCTTGCCTTGCCTTGCCTTGCCTTGCCTTCCCTTGCCTTCCCTTCCCTTCCCTTCCCTTCCCTGCATGGCAGGAGCCCGGGACTCTCCCTCCCTGGAGGTCCCTCCTTTTGGCCCTCCTCCAGATTTTAAAAGAGAATTGTCCGTGCGTATTTGCTTTTCACATTACAGTAAATGCGAAATTACTGTAATTTCGCAAATACATTTCCTCTCAACTCCCGAAATTAAAAAGATCACGGATAATACCAGTTTCTGTCCAGTTTCTGACCATTTTCTGTGCAACGTTGTGTGAAATCATGAGGCGCAAATTCAGTTTTTGTTTGGGATTTGTGTGGATTAACTAACAGATTTCCCCCGTGTGATAACGTCCATAATTAAACCAATTTAAAACAATACTTTAAATAGACTAAACATATTAGACATCTTAACCAGTTAAAACAGGTCAGAAAGGTTAAAACAAATTTAAAACGTGCAGAAACTTTTTAGACATCAGTTTGCCATTTTGGTCAATATTTAACTACAAGAACTAAGATTGAATCGACAGCACCCTTTTCTTTACTCCAACAAGAAACATGTGCAGAAACTCTATTCACTTATGGTACTCTGTGGTCAATATGGTACTCTATTCATCAATCTAATCAGCACATTTTGCCCAACCGCAGCTTTTGAGATAACTTCAAGGGTAGACCCACATAGAATTTGTTGTTGTTGTGTGCCTTTAAGTCATTTTTTATTTTTGGTGACCCTAAGGTAAACCTATCATGGGGTTTTCTTGGCAAGTTTCTTCACATTGGGTTTGCCATTGCCACCCTCTGAGGCTGAGAGAGTGTGATTTGCCCAAGGCCACCCAGTGGGTTTACATGGCCGAGCCGGGACTCGAACTCCGGTCTCCAGAGTCATAGCCCAACCGTCAAACCACTATACGACACTGGCTAATAACCTAATCAGGAGGTTGCCAACACATCAACTGCTGTAGCTAGATTATATCTGTCCAGAGATAATCTATAGCTGGCTCATTATGGTATGTAAATTATGGTACATTATGGTATATAATACAGTGTATCTTCCCTTTTTTGCAATCTATTAGGTTCAGAGCATCATTCGTTCCCAGACTAGCATGGGCATGCGCCATAGGGATCGTTCAACTACAGGGAACACCTTGAAGACTGGATTTAACTCTGCATTGACCACATACTTTTTTGGAGCTGATCTAAAGGGCAAACTGACTATTTCCCACTTTCTGGAATTCCAGCGCAAACTTCAACATGACATTCTCAAGCTTGAGGTTAGTATTTGATCCAAAAAGATTTCCAAATCAGTCACTTCCTATATGTTTGGAATTTGGTTGCATTAACTGATGTGTCTCCTTCTCCACATACGTTTAAAAAGTGACTCTGTGTATGTAGCCCCATTCAGATTTCCTACAGCGTCCCAGAATGATACTGGCAGCAATGACAAATGAAGCAGGGTGTAGGAAGAGTTAGAAATAAATTGAGTGGAATTGCATCATGAAACATATTTTCATTTGGTGAGATTAATGAGGCCATGAATGCAACAGTACAATGGCTAGTGCGCAAAGAAACAAAATTACTACAACGACAAGTGTTGAGAACCAGAAGACAACAACAAAAAGGGAAGAGTGAAAGACCTATTCCACAAGATTCGAGAAATCAAGCAAAAGTTCAAACCAAGGACCAGGAAACGATGAATGCAATACACAGAAGAGTTATATAAAAGAGATGACAAAATGAAGGACACAGGGAATGAAGAGCCATATGAAGATGAACCCCAAATTCTAAAAACTGAGGTGGGAGCTGCAATAAAAGAAATGGCAAAAAACAAGACTCCAGGAACGGATGATATTCCAATAGAACTGTTGCAGTCCACATTGACTGAGTCAACTCTACTGCTAATCAACATATGTCAACAGATATGGAAAAACATCAACGATGACCAACAGATTGGAAGTGATCGATATACATCCCCATCCACACAAAAGGAGACACAAGAGACTGCAGCAACTATAGAAATGTAGCCCTAATCTCCCATGCAAGCAAAATCATGCTCAAAATTCTGCAACATAGGCTCCAACCATACATGGAGAGAGAAATCCCAGAGGTCCAAGTGAGGTTCAGGAAAGGAAGAGGCACTAGGGACCACATTGCAAAGATACGATGGCTAATGGAGTGCACCAATTCCAAAAGAAAATCAGCATGTGCTTTATAGACTACAGCAAAGTCTTTGACTGCATAGATCATGAAAAGTTACAGAACGCCTTTAAAGACATGGGAGTGCCAACACATCTGATAGTTCTAATGAGAACCTGTACTCAGGACAAGAGGCTACTGTCAAGGCAGAACATACCATGTATGGATGTGAGAGTTGGACAGTCAAGAAAGAAGATAGAAGGAGATACAAAATGGCTCCCAATTGGCAAAGGAGTCAGACAAGGCTGCATCCTATCACCCTATCTATTCAACTTATATGCAGAACATATTGTAAGGAAAGCAGGCTTGGACATGGAAGAGGGAGGAGTGAAAATAGGAGGAAGAAATTATCAACAATCTGAGATATGCTGACGGTACCATAATACTAGCAGAGAACCTCCAGACGTAGAACAACTGCTAAGGAAGATCAAAGAAGAAAGGGCAAAGCCAGGCTTACTGTTGAACATAAAGGGGAAAAATAATGACCACAGAGAACTTACACACATCCAAACTAGACAATGAGGAAATAGAAATAGTAAAAGAGTTCTCATATCTGGGATCAAACATTGATCGGAATGGGGACTGCAGCCAGGAAATCAGGAGAAGATTAAGAATGGGGAGGGCGGCTATGAAAGAACTAGAAAAGATCCTAAAATACAAAGACATACAACTCAGCACAAAAGTCAGAATCATACAAGCCATCGTATTCCCTATTACCATGTATGGATGTGAGAGTTGGACAGTCAAGAAAGAAGATAGAAGGAAAATCAATGCATTTGAGATGTGGTGCTGGGGAAGAGTGCTGAGGATTTCACGGACAGCCAGAAGGGCAAACAAATGGGTCCTAGAGCAGATCAAGCCAGAAATATCCATAAAAGGCAAGATGACAAGACTTTGACTGTCGTACTTTGGACACATCATGAGAAGACATGAATAGTTGGAAAAGACAATAATGTTAAGAAAGGTAAAGGGAAGTAGAAAGGTAAAGGCCACATACTAGATGGATGGACTTTATTAAAGAGACCACAAATATGAGTTTGCAGGAGCTGGACAGAGCAGCAGAGGACATGGGGGCCTGGAGATGTCTCATCCATGGGGTTGCCATGGGTCGAGATTGACATGAAGGCAGTTAACAACAACAAAAATTAGGACTTGCTCTGATTTATTCTGGTTTTAGTTGTTCCATTTGACTTCAAATCTCAAGGGTCTCTGCAAACAATAACCCCCTTTCCCCGTTAGCTCACAAATTCGATGAACTTGTTTTTTTATCATGAGATTTTATACTTAAAGGGAATGTGTCAAGCTGAAAGTGGTTCAGCAGGTTTTTACAGAAATCTGTATTAGTTTTGTGTGGTCTGTGGTTTGTGTCTAAATCAATATTCACTTAAGGTAATTATAAGCCTCGCAGGGCCAAAAAGAGCATATGCTAATCAGATTTCAAGAAATGTATGATAGCTATAATTCAGTGCTATTTTTGTTAATTAAAATGGGCTGTCATGTACAACATAGTTCATAATTGTCTGAGATTAATCTGCTTCTTTTTGGGAGATGTAATCAAGTGTATACTAGCTCAGCTCTGGATCCTCTGT
Source organism: Phrynosoma blainvillii (assembly GCA_026167975.1). Lineage (NCBI taxonomy): Eukaryota > Metazoa > Chordata > Lepidosauria > Squamata > Phrynosomatidae > Phrynosoma > Phrynosoma blainvillii. The sequence goes on from JANUYF010000003.1 coordinate 118,534,935, forward strand.
AAAGATGATTATGTTGCCATGAATTGTATTTGTCAAAGAAAAAGATATTTCCATATGTTAGTAGAAGCTATTGAATCAAACCATCTGGATAATTGCACTGCCCTCAATAGGTCTACACTAGAGCCCTCTGTTCAATGTTTGCATCTTAGAATGAAAACCTAGGAACAGTTGTGTAATGAAATGGTGCTGGGATTTTAAAACAGGCCAAACTTTGGGAGAAAAGTGTGTGGGTCAAGGTTCTTCATAATACCTGTAGATAATCCTTTATCCTTCAGGATATGTTTCATATCCTGAAGGTTCTTTTATTGGAGTTTATAGTTTCTAGAATGACAAGCATGGTAAGATTAGGACTTTGGGGTGGAGCAGATGGCCCAGAAGTGCATGGGCCAGGACCAGCGCAGGGATAGGTGGGTGTTGCTGGCCCGCCTGCCACAGTGCCATGGATCCCTTACCTTCCTCTGCCATTGCCTTTATTGACCAGACTCCCATTGCAACCTCTGATCTGGAAACAGGGCACCTAACTACACCCATGTGTACACCCAGGCAACTTGAAGGGGTTGAACACTGTTACATTTGTATCTGAGTAAATATGCATATCTTCTGATTTGCTAAACATATTGAAGGGCAGCTTTGCTGGACATATACCAAAATAAAACAAAATCCAAAATGTACAAAAAGGCAATACCTTTATTGCCAACCAAAATGCACAAAACACATCTTTCAAGCTTTTGAAGCTCCACTAGCTTCTTCATTAGGCAAAAGATATTTAAATATCATATAGAAGGGTGAAAAAGTGACGATGTTGGGGTCACAGGCCTACATTTTGTATCAGATGTTGTCTCGGCCATATTTCAGTTGGTTTGGAGGGATCTCAATGCAAGCAAAACCCACTCCCCTCTTAGCAAACAAAGGACAGTAAAATTTGAACTCCGTTAGCAGCAGTAAAGTAATTTCTCTTGTGACACCCAGGATGTCTTTATCTTTTGTGAAGCCACAGGTCCCTTCTCTTTTGTGGATTTTGCTAAACATGGCATTGTGTTAATTGGGGGAAAAAGATAGAAAGTATTTTTGCATTGCATTGGGTGTGGCAGTCTTCCCTGTGGATAGGTAAGCAAATTGCGGACACAGCCCAGGACCCATTTCAAAGAGGTCCAAACACAATGCAGAAATAATCCAGTCTGAGACAGGTTTAACTGCCTTGACTCAGTGCTAGGGAATCCTAGGAATTGTAGTTTATTGTGGCACCAGAGCTCTCTGACATAGAAGGCTAAATGCCTCACAAAACTGCAGTTGCCAAAATTCTCTAGCACTGAGCCAGGGCATTTAAGGTGGTCTCAAACTGGATTATTTCTACAGTGTGTTTTGGACCTTAGTTTATGTATCAGTTCATATGGACTCTTCTATATAATTGACAATGTCTTTGAATTGGTTTATCTGAATTCTCTTAAAAGGCATAAAGTACAAACATTGATATCAGTCAGTTTGTTAGAGTCTCTCTCTCTCTCTCTCTCTCTCACACACACACACACACACAAACACAGACCCTGCTGGGTGAATTTACTCTGTGTTTTAACATAGGAAATATTCACTAGTATGAAACTGGATTTACCTCTATATCCAAAACATCATTCATTAGTATACATTGATGTTTGAACAAATACCAAATATACTTGACTATAAGTGGACCTCATGTATAAATTGAGGGCAGGTTATGGGAACAGAACTTTGGATTTTGATATGATCCATGGATAAGTCGAGGGTAAAACTTAGGGCATGTAACAAAGGATGTAAAGGTATGAAGCAAAGGAAAATGGTGCCGAAGGATCTACAAAATTCTGACAGCCATAACCGTTTGTGTTCACCCTAAAGAATGGATGGATAAGGAGGGAACTGCAGTGATATGTATGGGAGAGGACGAGGCAAGGGCAGGGCTAAAAAAAGCACACATGTCAAAAAGAATGAAAAGGCAAAACAAAGAAAATGGCAATTACATTAGTAGTGATTATATAGCCTTTAACTTTAATGTGATTTTTGCCTGATTTGTAACCCAGAAAAACTGACAAAAATACACAAATGTCTTATTCAAATCCTTCAGAGCCCAATTCCTCCTTTGAGGGGAAATGCCAAAGAGTTGCCGCCACCACCACCATTTTTCTACCCAGTCATTCAAAAAGGTCGGAAGCGGTGCCACCGTGAAAAGAGTAGAAGGGGGTGGTGCTTCTCTTTGATGCTCCTAGGATGGACTATGCTCTCACCTTTCATCACTTTACTCAGAGAAAGGGGTGGTTCCTTTTTTTGATGAGAGTTAAAGTACAGTACTTATACTGACCCATGGATAAGTTGACCCATATTTTTGGAACAGTTTTTTGACTAAAATTTCTAGACTTATACATGAGTATATACAGTGTTAACTGAAGTATGCAGGATATTCATACTAGAAATTTAAACATAATATTAGATTGGATACCTCTAGTATCGCTTAGTAATGCTTTAAAAATTAGTTATTTCCTTAACAAATTGCGGGGGTGGAGAAAAGAAATGAAAGAACAGTAAAATGTACATCCCAAGTTATATATTAAAAAGTGTTTATGAATATACTACATAGCTTTATTTTAAGTATAGGTTTGACTTTATTTATAACACCTCTATTAACAGGGTAAAAAAACCAACCTAGAGACCAAGATTCCTATAACTGCTTTGCAGCTATCATAGCTGTCTGATACCAACTTGTCATGGCCTCATCCTGTGGAATTCTGATGCAGAGGTGGGGGATTTAGAATTTCTTTAGTGCAGTCCCTTAAACTATAACATTATTGCTCTCTGGCAGAGAATTCCAGGATTCCCTATGAGGACGCCATGGCCCTTACAGTGGTATCAGTCTTTTATAATTGTGTTTTGCAGATGCATCCAAAGATGAAGCACCTGCAGTTGTATGATATTTTTAAACTAATGCCCATATATTTATTCTTTTCAGTTGTGAATTGAGCCATCAGACTTTTTTTGTTTTATAAAATGACAAATTCTAAACCCAGCAGTGGGTTTAATCTGCAGTCATGGGCTTAATTAGTGGTGGATTTAATTGTTGGGTGACTGTTGTTTCTCGAAGTGCCTTCATGATGTTAGTAGTGTTTTCAAGTTGGATGCTTGTAAAATGGATTGCTCACTTGAACTTCTCAGCAACATATTGTGTTTCACTGTTGTATTTTATAAAATAGCAGAATATGCAGTGAGCCAATGTTATGTAACTGATTTCCATTTTTAATAGCCTGTTTCTCATATATCACAGCAAACAGGTGTTCTGACCATCTTCTCTGGTTTTGCTGAATACATCTTACTTCTGAAAAACATGTGTGTCCCACCTTTGTGTGACATTTTCCCATTTGAGATAGTAGTTCTTAAAATCAAGTGCTCTATCTGTGTGTTAGAGTAATTTACATGCCACTTCTCCAGGGTTGCCATACTTCACTACCACCAACCAGGATAAAATGTAGGGAAAATGTAGGATAAAATTTAGGACACATGTGGGACATTCAAGAAAAATGGAGGACACAACCAACTGAATGCCAAAAACATTAATATTTTTTTTAAAAAATTAATATAAATCCATGCTTCTTAGTCATGCTCAAAATGGAAGAGATTATGACATTCTTGCTGGAAGAAGGTTGAAATCTAGCTACTCCTCTCTGGAAACAACTTGAAGACACACAACAACAAATATAATAAAATACATCTGAGGAACTAGGATTCAAAGATATAGAGATCTTGTTGCACCTCTGAGAATAAATGCATCTGAGGAAGCAGACTTTAGTCTAGGAAAGCTCATGACCAGCCAAAAGCGTGGCCAAGGTGGAAGAGGCAGCCCCAACCCCCAGCCCCAATGAGGCCTACTAGTCTCACCTGTCTTACCTGAACCCAGCACCTCCACTGTCCTCCAGTGCCTCCACCATCTTCCTTGCTGCGGAGGCCTCCCTCCATCTTCCTGGGGCTCAGCTAGTCGGCTGAGGCCTCACACGGCTCCACTGCCGCCGGGGGAGGGACCTTGCCACAGAGGCCTCCCTCCTCGGGGCTCAGCCAGACAGCTGAGGCCCTGCACTGAACTGCCTCCCCAAGCCAGCAAGGCCTAGCATGCCACCACCACCATGCTGAAAACCTCTCAGGAGGCAGAGGAGGAGGAGGGAGGCGGGACTGACTCCAAACCCAGGCCAGGACATACACAAAGGGTTAAAAATCATGAATGTCCTGACAAAAATCGGGATATGGCAACCCTACCAGACTTCTCCAATAATGGCAAATTTCCAGTGAAAAGGTAGAGGGAAAGAGTTGTAAGGATCATTATAATCTGTGGTGGATTTTAGAGGAGGAATTTGTCCCCCAGGCCCATCAAATTTGCCTACCTCTTCTGTAACATCTAAATCAGGAAATTATGATTGGTTAATTATAGATATAACATCTCCCCTTCAAGCCATAATTTTTAAAACATTTTTAATGCCCTCCTATTTGCAGAAATAAGGAATTTGAAAATGAGGCTTGGAAGGGACAGTAGTGCTTTTGAATGCCAAATCAGTTTTGTTATTTTGCCTAAATTCAGCCCGTCATTTAAAAAGCCCAACAATTTCCTTGCTGGTTCTGACCCAAAATCTGTCTGACTTAGGGATGGTCTCAGGGAAGGTATAATAGGGAAACCCATTTTCCATAGGATAGTCCAGAGAAGGGATCATGGAAGATATAATTCCTCTCAACCTTAGCTTACATATTGTAAAACGCTTACGGGGTGCTTAGTTCACTGATAAGCAGTATAGCAATGTACTTGCTATTGCTATATAACCTCACTTCAGATTTCATTCTTAATTATTGTTGCTAACACTTCTGTATTTTGGTTTCTTTTCCCTTTTGGACCGAAGATCTCAAATTTCTCCTCACGTTCACTGAATTGTAAATTGTAAATCTTATTGCTCATTTCAATAGCTAATTTCAGAGCAGTAGTGGGAAACGTGGTCTTCAGAGGTTGTTGCACTTCAGTGCTGATTAGCTAGCACAGCCAATGGTGAGGAATCCTCAGAGATGAAGTCAACAGCATCTGAAAGGTCCTACCTTTCTCAATACTTTAAGAAGCAAATAAGAATGTGGTCCAGAGACCTACCCATTAACACTATTGATGGTACCTTCCACACATTTCACTAATCTCTGGATTGGATGGAGATTAAAAGGCTACTTACGGGATCTCTAGTCACAGTGAATGAGATCAATATTATGTGTATATCATTTCATGGCAGCACACATGAAACAATCGCAAATTAGTTCTAAGCTTGAGAACTGGAGTTGTGCTGTTTTTCTTATCCTGCAAATCTGTTCCCTGCTTCTCTTTGGAACTTCATGAGAAGAGGCTTATAGATAATAATAATAATTAAAAAATGCATGACTTGGAAGCTAAAGGTGCAGTGCTTCTTTACATACCCTTTTAAATTGCTCATTAAAGTTTTGGAAACTGCTTGAGGCTGCTATTAATTCTATCATTCCATTCCAAACTGCAGTGCATTTGCAAGGTCAATGATATGTCAAAAATATCTCTCAAGCACCTGGCATCCATGAGGAGTTTGCTGTCACTAGAAGAAATACTTGTTAACCTAGTAACTGCCCCTTAATTGGTCTTGAGGAGCAGGAAGACAATGAGGAAATGCTGTTGCAGGCCAAGGGATTTATAAGTCGTTTGCTTCTCTCTTCTGAAAGCCCCTTCTTGATCAAAGCCTTCACTAGGTTTCTCCCCCAGCTTTACCATAATTGCTACCAATTAGTCATTTTTAACATTGCCCCCACACTTATTTCTAGATCAGGCTTCTAGATTGTTCTGTTTGTCTGCCTTGGCACATGTAAGTCAGGGGTGCTATAGAGCTTTCCCCATGATGATGATGATTATTATTATAAATAAATTAGTATTATGAATTATTATTTTATTATATTAATCCAGTTTTCTCCCAATGTAGGGACTCAAGGAGGCTAACAGCAAATTTAAAACAGCACATTCTCCCAGCCTCAGAGGATGACAATGTCAAACCCCCTCTGAATAAACTTGCCAAGAAAATCCTGTGATAGCCTTAGGGTCGCCATAAGTCAGAAATGACTTGAAGGCACACCACACACACACATACACATACACAAATTAAAAACAATGCAAAAGCATTAAAAAGTATGCATTAAAAGTTTAATTAGAACAAGCTATTTATAAAGTTAAAAGTATTAAACATTAAAAATATTAAAATATATTAAAAGCTATATGCAGACCTTAACATCTCAATTGCATAGTACTTAAAAGCTCATCCTTCATCAGTCTGAAAAAGCCTAATGGCACAAAAATGTTTGTAGCTGCTGTCAAAAGGAAAGTAGGGATGAGGCCATCTTGGCCTCTGTAGAGAAAGATTTCCAAAGTCTGGGAGCAGCCACTGAGAAGGTCCTCTACCTTGTTCCTACGAAACAAGCTTGAGAAGGTGGAAGGGCCGCTCTGGATAATCCTAGCACTCTCATGGGCTCATAAAGGGAAATAGGGTCCATCACATAACCTGGACCCAAGCTGTATAGAGTTTTATAGGTCAAAACCAGCACTTTGAATTGTACCTGGAAATGGACTGGCAGCCAATGGAAGTTAACAACCTGGCTGCAGCTCTTTGGACCAACTGAAGTTTCTGAGCAGTATTGTTGTATGGCTTCATTTCCAAATTATGGTGACCCTGCATCATTTCTCACTTATGGCAACCCTAAGGCAAACCTTTCACTGGGTTTTCTTGGCAAGATTTGTTCAGGGTGGGTTTGCCACTGCTTCCTCTGACACACTGAGCATGTATAACATGTCTGAGGTCACCTAATGAGTTTCTGTGGCCGAATGGGGATACGAACCCTGGTCTCCAGAGTCCTAGTTCAGCAGCCAAGCTTCAATACCATGCTGGTTTTCAGCAGTGTTTCACAAAAAATCCAGAGGGGTAACTATGTTAGTCAGTCACAGCAAAAACAACTGAGCTTTGTGACATGAAGGGGGGAAAGTGATGTATGTTTTGTGGCCCAGATTGGGTTGGACAACTGTAGCAGGTCCAAGGGCCACTTTTCTGCCCCAACACCCTCCAGGTTTGAGTGGACTACTGAAAAATAAAACAAAAATCCCACAGTGGTCAGAAATCAACTTCTAGTTTTCAAAATTTGGTATTTTTTAAAATGTGAAACAGTACAGAGATCTATTTAAACAGTAGGTTGTTGCATGTAGAGCAGCGGTTCTCAACCTGTGGGTCACGACCCCGGCGGGGGTCGAACGACCAAAACACAGGGGTCGCCTAAAGCCATCAGAAAATACATATTTTTCAGCATCTGAGTAGAGAGCCATGCTGGTGTAGTGCCTTGAGACTAGGACTCTGGAGATCAAAGTTTGAATCTCCACTGAGCCATGGAAACCCACTGGGTGACCTTAGGCAAGTCCCACTCTCTCAGCCTCAGAGGACGGCAATGGCAAACCCTCCTTTGAAGAAATTGGCCAAAAAAACCCTCTGTGATGGGGTTGCCTTAGGGTCATCCTCATTTCTCAGGACCCATCCTACACTCCAACCTTCTGTCCAGGAGAAATTCCAAAAGGTCCTCCATTCTGAGCATGACTAGGAAGCATAAATTTATATGTGTTTTTAGCTTTTGTGTGTGTGTGTGTGTGTGTGTCTCACATTTTTGCTGGCATGTCCTCCATTTGAGTTGAAGGTTTGGCTGGAAAAAGAAACCCACTCTTTTCTCTCTTTCTGTCGTCTCTCCTTTCTCTTTCTCTCCCCCTCCCTCCCTCTCTCCCTCTCTCCCTCCCTCAGTAGCTCCTCAGTGGCCCAAATCCCTTGCCATTGGGCTCCCAGTGACTTAATGCGATGCCAGCCTTAAATGTGAGCACAAGGGCTCTGGCGCTAAAAGCACTCATATATAAATGTCAATTCATGCATCTTAGTCCTGCTCCAAATGGAGGATCCTTTGTAATTCCTCCTCCTGGACAGAAGGTGCAAATGGAGGACGTGCCCTGGGAAAGGAGAACGACCTCTGGTCACCCTGACTTGGAGTCATTTCCCTTGTCTTTCTATTTAAACTATGGTGGGGGGGGGGAGACACCAACAGGTGTATGGAGGGGATGGAGCCCCAAACTTTTTAACTTGGGTCCAACTCTGTAACCAGGTCCAGCGTCCTCACCACTAAGGAGGACGAGACTCCCCCTTCAGTGGATAGGCCTCACTCTTCCTCTTCTTGAGAGCGGCTGGACAGCAGCGGTGAAGACGGAGAAGGAAGAGGAAGAGGAGGACCAAGGTCTTCTGTTGCTGCTCCTGTCACCTGCTCCTGCTTCCCTCCAAGGAGGAGGAGAGGAGCAGCATTGCCCCCTCAGAGGCACACATGAGCGCAGCGGAAACCTCCTCCCCACTGATGATGCAGTTTGATTGACAGTGGCACAAATCGAGTGAGAATGACAATAATTAAAAAAAAGACACAAATTCATGGAATAATGAAATAATCCGCTTCCATAGTGGGAACTACGCATCAGCTTCAGAGACTCAGTGTCAATGTGACTTACAAAGCGATTTAAATGCAAGTGGAAACGATCCCCTTCTTTACTCTGGTATGCTGACACTCTTTGGAATGCTTTTATGCTGGTGGAGTGTTCCTTCAGCTGTGTGCTGAGAACATGACAAGGTGGCAAGCATCTATTTAAAATGTAAATAAAGGAAAGGCTCTCTTGAGCCTTAACTGCCCACCTACTGACAGACTTTCTATGGTAGTTCTGCAGTGGAGATCAGCATAAAGTTGAATTATTTTTCAGTAGATTAGGAAGGGCATCAAATCCCCAATTGTTTAAAAACAATAGTAGAGAAAAGTCTGTGCTCAGGACAAGAGGTTATTGTCAGAACAGAACACGGAGAAACGGAATGGTTCCCAATAGGCAAAGGGGTCAGACAAGGCTGTATACTTTCACCCTATCTGTTCAATTTGTACGCAGAACATATTATAAGAAAAGCAGGCTTGGACACAGAAGAAGGAGGAGTGAATCAACAGTCTTAAGATATGCAGATGACACCATAATACTAGCAGAAAACCTCACAGACCTGGAACACTACTAAGGAAGATCAAAGAAGAAAGTGCAAAGGCAGCCTTACTGTTGAACATAAAACAAAAATAATGACCACCGAGGACATTTACAAATTCAACCTAGACAATGAAGAAATAGAAATAGTAAAAGAACTCCCATACCTAGGATCAAACATTGATAGAAATGGGGACTGCAGTCAGGAAATTAGAAGAAGATTAAGAATGGGGAGGGCTATGAAAGAACTAGAAAAGATTCTAAAATGCAAAGATATACAACTCAGCACAAAAGTTGGAATCATACAAGCCATTGTATTCTCTATTATCATGTAAGACTGTGAAAGCTAGACAGTTAAGAGAGATGATAGGAAGAAAATCAATTCATTTGAGATTACTGGATAAGAGTACTGAGGATCCCATGGACAGCCAAAAGGACAAACAAACGGGTCCTAGAGCAGATCAAGCTGGAAACCTCCCTGGAAGCCAAGATGACCAAACTGAGGCTGTCGTGCTTCGGACACATCATGAGAAGAGAGGACTGATTGGAAAAGACAATAATGCTGGGGAAGGTGGAGGGAAGTAGGAAGAGAGGAAGGCCACATGCTAGATGGATGGACTCTATTAAGGAGGTCATGGGAGGACAGAGGGTCTTGGAGATGTCTCATCCATAGGGTTGCCATGAGTCGAGATCGAATCAAGGGCAGTTAACAACAACAAAGAGAAAAGTCTCTATTCTCCTCCCAAAACTGCTAGGATCCCTAGTTATGTGGGAACTTAGATACAGATTTGCACTTCTTTTCACATCCATTCATGGGTATGGCTCACAGAATGTAATAAGCAATTAGTTCTGTATACTAACTCAGCATTTTTATTTTGACACTCTTTAGTGGACTTCAAGTGTGCTTGAAGTAAAAAAAATAATAAAGTTTCCATGGCTCCTACTGTGATCTGGCACTGTCTCCTCCAATCCACCTCCATGATGGATTGATAATTTTGTTACTCAGCTGCATTGGGTATGACTCAAGCACTTGATCCCTTCTGATTGAGAAAGGTAGTTGAATTGCTTGAAAAGGCTGCCTGTAGTATCTCTGCAGAATTTACTTCTGCATGGTTGCCTCCTGTGAAGAGGTGTGTTGAAAAAAATGACCCATTCTGAAGCCTAGGTAGTGGGCTCAGTTCTTACACTCAATAATTATGCTTTGTCTTTGTTGTTTTCCATCATGAAGACTGTGACTTACTATTACCGTATCATACAGGTTTCTTGGCAAGATTGATTCAGAAGAGGTTTGACATTGCTTTCCTGAAAGATTGAGAGAGTGTGACTTGCGCAGGGTCACCCAGTGGGTTTCCATGGCTCAGCAGGGATTCCAATATTACTCTCCAAGAGTTCTAGTCCAACATTCGAACCACTACATCTCACTGACTCAAGAGTAGTTAGTGCTTCAGTGCTATGCTTACATAAAAACAAATCTTTTATAAAAACAAATCTTTTGTCGCATAAGAGTTGAGAAGCCTTCAATTTTAATTCAGGAAAACTCTTATATTTTTGAAAGAAACTAGGCTTATGTATAAAATGAGACAATCTTGAGTTCTGGTCTGTCATCTCATTCTTTGCCCATTGTGTGACAAGTGTATGAGAAAGGACAAAAGCTACACTGAATAATACTGCTTTCCTATGTTTTTAAAATATACTAAGCAGTCTGCCTTTACTCAGTGCTGTTTTCATTGTCCAAAACTAGAAGACTGCTTGCATCATTTATTTGATAGAGGCTAGGTGACTTTCAGGGAGAAGACATTATCCTTGATCTGTTAAATTTTATTTGTTGAGGTCTCAAAGGAGGCATGATCTCAAGGCCACACTGTATGTATGATTTACAATTCTACAAGGGCAGAACCAAAAAGGGAAGAGAATATTTTCTTTATTTCAACTACCTCATGTGGAAAACAAATCAGGGATGATTATTCATAGAAGAGTGCTTTCCTTCGGGAAACTATATAACTAGCCATTTTTATTACCTATTTAAGCGCTTTTATTAAGTATTTGCATATCTCAGATTGAAGCATCATGTTTGGCTAAATTAATTTTTAACTTCAAACAATTCTACCTTTGGGCCTCGGCAGACGGCTTATTGAGCCGTCTTGGAGGCCCGGAAGAGGAGGAGCCACCGCACGAGCGGCGCTCCTTCCTCTTCCTGAGGTCGCCCTGGGAGCTGCCGGCCCTCCGCACGGCCGGCGCTTCCGGGGCAACCTCCCGCCGCAACGACCGGACGCGCTGCGGTGGAAGAGTCAGGGAAAGTGCGCCCGCCGCTTTTAGGGCGCACTTTCCCTGACATCTAAAAGGAGCACCAATTTGGAGCTCCTTTTAGGGACGCCGCAGGAGCACCGCGGTGCAGAGGCTCCGCTCCGCCGGCGCTCCGTCCGGCGGCATCCCGGAAGCAGTCGTCTGCTTCCCCCCATTGTGTGTTTTTAAAGAATGTTTGCTTGTGTAAAATAAATTGTAGTCTACTGTATCTCATTTAATGGCTGTTCTATAGCACAAATTTCTACTCTTCTGCATGTAAACTATATGCAGTGTGGCCAAAAGCATGTTTTCTCAGAGGTAAATCCCACTTATTTCTGTGATTGCACTGAGTTCTGTGGTGTAATACATGTACTTAAAATGTCCACCATCGCCTACTTCACAGAAGACACTAAGCTAGCCACAGTGTGAATCCTATATGTAGCTGCTGATCATAGAGCATACATTATCTTCTCTTCAATGTAATGGAAGTGTGATTTTTCTGAGAAAGGAAGAGAGAGAGATGTGCATTCATCATACATGGACTAGTGCCATGCATGTCAGACACATCCTTGCAGGATATGAAAGGCCCTCCCTCCATCCCAACTGCCGCTGCCCTGGCCTTGGAGGGAGAGAAGAAGCCGGCATAGTTCTACCATGTCTAGGCCCAGAGCAGATGAAAGGCCCCTCTCTCCATCCCAACTGCTTCTGCCCTGGCCTCGGAGGGAAAGAAGAACTAGCAGTATCTGCTGGACTCAATCTAATCCCTCACTGCCATCCCCTTTCCTTGTGTGTTGTAAGCCTGAAGGCAGGGAATTGAGACCCTTTATGGCTGAAGAGCTGGGTATAAATAAATAAATTTCACTTTGAAGCTGCCCTTAGATCTTTTAAATTGAGTTTCAGGTATTTGAGGCCAAGCAAGACCACGAAGGAATTCACTTCCTATCTATAGCATATGACAAATTTTATAGCAGACTAGCTTAGGTTATACCATGCTACAGCTGGTGACCACAGAGGGGGGATTGTGAGGAAAGTAGATTTGAGTACAGTTACATATTTTTGTTTTCTTTGTTGGCCTAAGTGTTCTTATTCTTTTTGTAAAAGGTAAAGGTAGTCCTTTGACATGAATGTCTAGTCATAACCGACTGTAGGGGGTGGTGCTCATCTCCATTATTAAGCTGAAGAGCCAGCATTGTCTGAGGACTAGTCTAGCGGTCATATGGCCAGCATGACTGCACTGAATGCTGTTACTTTCCCACCGATCTATCTACTTGCCTATTTATCTACATGTATTTTCATGCTTTCGAACTGCTAGGTTGGCAGATGCTGGGACTAATGACATGAGCTCACTCCATCATGCAGCACTCAGGCATATTGTCAAAGGATCTGCTTGCCTGAAGGAGCGTGGCATATGTAGCTGCATTATCCCATCCACTCCACCACCTTTCTTTCTTTCTTTCTTGCAAACTCTGAGTCCTGTTTTGTTAAGACCAACAGCAACATTTCTGCACTGGCACATTTGTATTTCAGATTGTATGGCCCCATGGGGGAAATAAAGCTTTTTCTACATTTGAATGTCTGTTGGCAGTGTGCTGATATTCCTCCAAGAGTCCAAGACTAACATGTTACAAATAATGAGTTATTTGTAATTAATGTTTTCAGTAACAAAACTGTAATTACAGAGAAGTGTAATTGACATTTAAAGATTTTGAATATATCACATGGATTTAGCCACTTGGTTTATTTTCCTTCTATGTGCAATGCAGGTTGCTGCTGGAATGTGTTTCTAACCAAATATTTTTTTGTGTTGATTTCATCCCTTAACTGGCAAAACTACCTCTGAGTTGCCTAAGAAAACCCTATGAAATTCATGAGACCACCATTGGTCAACAGGTGACTTGAAGGCACATCCACATCCACCTTTCTGCATTCTGGTTTTAGCCATTTAATTCATTTTCTCTCTTTTAATGTAGAATTAGAACAGTTTCCAAAAAAATCTGCCTGAAATGGTAGTGTTGCTCTATTGTTGTGTATAGATTAACCTGCTGATTAGTTAATCTATTCATCACCATCATCATTGCTACTGTCATCACCATCACCATTGTTACTGATACATGCAGAAGGATAGTTGTGGGATGCTCTCACAATTTGCTTCTACCAGCTCCTGAATGATTCTATATTTTTTCTGCTGAGTAGTTAATCCATTCCCTTTTCTTTTTAACAAGATACTCTTAAGGTGGACCTTTCTGCTGTGCTGTTTTCACTGTTTCTTCTGAGTACAATACACACACAAAGAGGTTGTTTGTTAGATAAGTTACTGACATTCCTTTAGTTTACTTTTGAATAAGTCAAGATTTTATAGAGTAGTTTGATTTTTTTGTGTATGTGTATGTGTTTTTATATCTCTTGTCAACCCCATTAATTTCATCTGGTTTTCTTAGATTAGAGATACTTAGACATAGTTTGCCTTGTCTTTCTCTGAAATACATTTTATTGCATCTGGTATTCCTTGTCCTCAGTCCAAGTACTGACCAGGGCTGACCCTGCTTAGCTTTCAAGGACATTTAGGCCTGGACATTTAGGCCTGGTGACTTGCTTTTTACAGTAGCAAAATACATGGGGCATCAAAAAATCCCTCTTATGATTTTTTTTAAATACAGTCCTATCTTTTTTACTTAGGGCCTTTGCAGACTGCCAGAAATAGTGCACATTAAATTGAGGCACTACCCTGGCTTAGTGCTAGGGAATCATGGGAACTGTAGTTATTGTGGCACCAGAGCTCTCTGACAGAGAAGGCTCAATGTCCCAGAAAAAAATACAATTCCCATGACTCCCTAGCACTGAGCCAGGGCAGTGCCTCAATTTAATGTGCACTATTTCTGGCAGTCTGCAAAGGCCTTTAGTCATGAAGAGTCTGAGCTGATTGATCTGGGAGAAAAAAGGGTTGTGTTTTTAAAGCCTTGAAATTCTTTACCCAGATGTTCAACTTAGCCTTCTGTATGCAAAGCATGTGCTGCGCTCCTGCTCCTAGAAGTATACTGCTTTGATCACTGGCGTTGTTGCTACCTTAGTCTGTTTATAAGATAATGTTGGAAACTGTGTGGCCTGTGGGCTGCAAGCAACACCTATGATTCCACAAGCCCCCTGCCTGGAATTTATTCTGTCTCAAAACTCAGTTTTTTAAAAGAAAAAAGTAAATAGTGCAGATTAAACCATTCCAAGCTGTTTTGGATCTTTACCCAAAACTGTCTAACTTGTTTTAAAATGCCACCTGAAAGTGATGAAATGTCACTTCCATTCTGCCAAAAGAGTGGCTACAACAAGGTGTTCTGGCCTTCCAGAAGAGCCAAAAATGGTGGTGTGTAGCCCTCTGGGCTTTAGAGAATGCTCACCTTGCTGTAAGGCAGGGATGATAAGCCTCTAATTCAGTCTGTGGACTGAATTCTTTCTTTCAGAAGATTCCTGGTGCCACATTCTAGTGGTGGATGGAGCCTAAGGTCAAAGGGTAGGATCAAAAATACAAGCATATTGTAGCTTAAATCTCTCACTGCCAGTAACTGGGCTTTAGGAGCCTAAGCCATTTCAGCATTCTAGAATGGAGGGGGGGACTATGCAAAAGTAACCCAAAGCAAGATGGCCCCATGGTGATACCAGGAGCACTAATTTGGCCCCGGAGCCTGAGGTTCATTGCCACTGTTGTAGGATCTGGACATCCAAAGCACATCATCCTGTATTATATCATTCCTGCTTTGAAGTGATGAGAAGATACTGTATATACTCATACCTCCTGCTCTTGGTCTCCAGCAGAAATTTTAGTCAAAAAATCAACCCCCCAAAAAACTGGGTCGACTTATCCACAGGTTAGTTTTAAGTAATGTATCAAAATAGCAACCATCTCTTTCTCTGAGCAGAGTGCTGAAAGGTGAGAGCTTAGTCCATCCCAGGAAAATGTAAAAGAAGCACTGATCCCTTCTATTTTCTTTATTGCAGCACCAGCTCTGACATTTTTGAATGCTTGGACAAGAAAATAATCACATTCTTTGGCATCATTTTCCTTTGCTTCACCCTTTGCATCCTTTGTTACATGCCCCTGAGTTTTACCTTCAACTTATTCACAGGTTATATCAAAATCCATAATTTTGGCCTCAAAAGCTGCTCTCAACTTATACATGAGGCCGACTTACACACAAATATATACAGTGGGAAGAGCCATGCTGAGTCAGACCAAGGATCTGTCTGTCTGGCAAACTGTTCCCACAGTGATCAACCAGCTTTCCCAATGAAATACCCATAAGCAGCACAAGAGAAGATTAACATTCTCCTGCTCTTGGTCTACAGCAGCTGGTACTGAGGAGCATAGTGACTTTGGTACTGGAGGTCATACATATATGTGTGACTCTGGTACTGGAGTATAGTAAGTCTGTATAAAGGAGCATACTGACTCTGGTACTGAAGTTCATATCGCCAAAAGGCTTTTGTAAATCTTTTACTCTCATAGAATGGAACAGCAGGAATGCAGACGGACACAACCTTAGACGAGTCTTCCACTGCTGCAGCAAAGTTCAATAAGGAGTGGGGGGGATCCCTTTATATATATTTGAAGCAACTTAAAATATGGTTTATATGCAAGAAAAGCATAGGAAAAGTCTTAAAACCCAGATTTCTGTAGGGATGTGATTTTTTTTAAAGCACCTATTTGCATATCTGGAGAATTTTAACCCATGGTAAGTCTTGAATTGTTGTTTTGCCAAATGTTGGAAGGATTTGTAGGGTTTTCTCCTAACAGATATGAAGCACATTTTTGGAAGGAGATGTCAGGGCCAGCAGCACAGGGTTTGACAGCTATGTAAGGCATAATGTTGTGCTCACTGCAGTTCTTTGTCATTTTGATGAGCACAACGCGTGCTTAGTCTAGAGCAGGGGTAGGCAACCTTTCTCCTTTAAGGGCCAAGGAACTTCAGCTCCCAGAATCCCAGGAGCTATTGGCCAACATAGCTGAGGCTTCTGGGAGATGAAGTCCTTCGGCCCTTAAAGGGGAAAGGTTGCCTACCCCTGGTCTAGAGCTTTCGGTGAACCTCTGCAAAGTTGGGAAAAACTTAAATGCTGTCTGTCAAATTGCAGATGGTTAGATGAGTTTGGGGTTATTATGCAGTCTTGTCTAAATGATACAGCAATATTCCATCAAGCTGTTAACAGTGTGAAGGAAGAATTTTTTGAAGAGCACAGCCTGTCACGTTAGCACTGGGGTATTGTATTTCTGTGGTCTTATAACTTAATTGCCAGTTTTTTCTTTCCAGTAAAGGTAGAAACTCTGTGATTCCCAAAGACAACATTTGTTATGCTTTCCATTACATTCTTTTAGTTTATCATTTACTCTAATACATGATTACTGTTTGACAGGCACTAAGGGCACATTATATAGCAGATTGCTGTGCTAAAATTAGGTGGTTGGTTGCTAAAGAACAGCAGGAATTGCTACTAAATTACTCTTCCTTTTCTAATATTTAAAATGTTATCCAGAGCACTTCCTTTTTTAATATCTTAAAATATTATTGAGGGTCATATGATAATAAGTAAAAAAATCTTAGAACATGTGAATTTCTTCAGAAGTTGGGATCTGGTTGTAATAAATGCATATATCTTCAGGTAAATGCAGTATCTTTTAGCACTGTGCTTAAACCATTAGATTGGTATGTTTAAATGGCTTTATTGCTTTCAGTAAATGTTATGGCCAAGACTGAAGTCTAGATCAAAACTGGTAAGACTGAGTGATATATCACTCTCTCAGTGTTGGTGGGAAGAAGTGAACATGCATTGCATCTGCTTTATACTATAATTTTTTGTGCAGCTTGGCTAGATTACCACCCAAAATATTTTCTCACCTGATTTATTTTGTAATTTAACAGCATTATCTTTAAAATTGTGATATTTAAAGCAAATACATTTTAGTGTTTAGCTGGTATGTGTAGAAAACTTTGAATAGGGTATTCTGTTGTTAATGGGAAATCTGGGATATTTCATATGCATGGAAAATATCAAAATAGGAGATTCCTGTTCACTTCACACAAAGTTTATTAAATTGAAAAAAATTGCAGTACATGCGTATACACTCTTCTTCACTTTAATACTGAAGCAAATATATATCCCACTCACCTCCACTCCCGTGCCTTAGCTACCTGCCATGTTCTTGTGGTAAGCAGGTAGAAAGGCAAGCCATGAGGGAGAAAGAATCAGTTAAACCTAAGACCCTGCTCATATACCATATATCAGGGTTACGCAACCTTTTTGAGCCGGGCTGGTTTGCTGTCCCTCAGACAATTGGGGGGCCGAAGCACCCAAAAATAAATAAATAAATATATACTAATTTTTTTTAAAAAAAATATGCATGTACACTCTTTCAGCCCCACAAAAGCCATGGCAAAACCCCTGTGGAGATTTTGCCAGGAAAACCCCAAGAACAAGTAATAACAACAATAATCAATATTATCATGGCGGGCGGCGGGGGGGCAGCGGCAGGACCAGCCTGGGGCCAGTCTAAAGGCCTTGGGGGGCGCATTCGGCCCCCGGGCCTTAGGTTGCCTACCCCTGCCGTATATGCTCAACTATAAGTCAATCTCTTGTATAAGTCAAGGGCAGAATTTGGAGCCAAAATGATGGATTTTGATATTACCCGTGGATAAGTTGAGGGTAAAACCTAGGGACATGTAACAAATAATCTAAACGACAAAGCAAAGAAAAACAATGCCAAAGGACTTTCAAAATTCCAGCAGGCATAACTTTTTGTGCTCACACGAAAGGCTGGATTTTTTAAAAAAAATTATAAGAGTTAAAATATAGTGCTTACATTGACCCATGGATATGTCGAAGTTTTGGGGGTCAATTATTTGACTAAAATTTCTAGACTTATACATGAAGCATTTCTCTACAACCTTACAGAGAAAGAAGACTCAAGTTAAAATACAGCTTCACTTTGCTTTCACCAAATAGGAGTTAATGTGGGATCTGGAACAATACCAGTCCAACTATGCCTGAGATTTACCCCAATTGCTATTTGGATACCACTTTTTTATGAGCCTCTTGGGTTAAGGTGGAAATGCTCTTGAACTGGAGTGCAGCTTTCTATCCTGAGAGAGTGGGGCAGGGGTGCCTTTGAGGCCAGAGCTTACTTATCTCTGCCACATGGTAGCAAAGAGCTTTTGTAGGCAGGAATTTTATCCTTTTCCCTTCAGTCCCCTCCTCACAAACATAGAAGTCTTCCCAATCCTGTGAACCATTGTGAAATTGTTTATATAAAGAATCTTACAGCATTGTTATTTTAAATGGTTTTAAATTGTCTTTAAGTGTTACATGGTTTAATATGCTTTTAGTCTTCTAAAATTCTTTTAAACTGTTCTGCGTTGATTTTATTGTATGCTACCCTGAGATCTTTGGATATTGGGTGGGATATAAATATTTTAATAAATTATAAAATAAATAACAGTGCAAATGGCTTTAACTTTATGCATGTTTTCAATTGTGACTTTGTGAATTTTTATCTGTTTTAATATTTTTAAAAGTCTTAAGTCTTAGTTTTGGAGAAAAGCTTTTTAAGCCATGCTTTTGTGGCTTCTACTAAATCAAAGGCTTGGCATTTTAATATAAAATTCACTCTGCAAAAGCTCTAACCAAAGACCAATCATTTACAGCTAGTGTTGGGATCACAACTAATAATATATTTATTTTTAAACATACAAGAATGATTATACAGTATCAATATTCATTTTAACTTTATTATCTCACTTCTCATTTTCATTTACAGACTATTTCTAGTTCTCATTAAAATTCTGAACACTTGAGGACTATGAACTAAAGGTTGTCTTTTTAAAAAATATGCACACAGATTAGAAACCTTATAGAAAAGCCTACATTAATTCCAGGTAGAAGTGATAAATCAAGATTATGGCCACAACATTAACAATTCCCAAGAAAAATAGAATGTATGAAGGGAAGATAAAATATGTCAGCTTTTTTATTATTGTTGCAAATTAATTTATAGTTATGTTGATTATGAGGTTCATTATCATTATATTTTTCTATCAAAAACTGTGTTTTATGTGCATATGCTTCTCTATATATCATTTTAAATATAACTGTTAATACCTTTCTGTGATTAAATTAATAAATGAATGCAGGGAATCTAGTTTTCTTCTTCTTTTTAATTTCCAGTTTGAAAGACATGATCCTGTAAATGGACGGATCACAGAGCGTCAGTTTGGCAGCATGCTTCTGGCATACAGTGGAGTGCAATCTAAAAAGCTCAGTCTCATGCTGAAGCAACTCAAAAAACATTTCCAGGATGGAGAGGTTAGTAGCCTTTTCTACAGTGAAATGAGGAAGAAGGCAGTAACTTTTTTGTGAGAAGTATTAGGTCTGAATCCTGTTGGTAGTCCCAGCTACAGCAGACTTGTTGAATCAAGTATTGGAGAATCAACACTTATATTAATCCCATTGTTTCTGTCTACTCTAGTTAGGGCTTCCAATAGGATTGAGGCCATAGTATTTGGCTGGATTGTAGATTGGCAGGACAAATCTGAATCAGCACCATCTGATGGGTGTGGTGTGCCAGAAGAAACTCATGGCCTTTGCAGACTGCCAGAAATAGTGCAAATTGAGTCCACTTTAAGGGTTAGGGTTAGTGCTAGGGAATCATGGGAATTGTTGTTGTTGTTTCTGAGACATTGAGCCTTATCTGTCAGAGAGCTCTGGTCCACAATAAAATACAGTTCCCATGATTCCCTAACCCTAACCCTTAAAGTGGACTCAATTTGCACTATTTCTGGCAGTCTGCAAAGGCCCTCAGAGCATATCATTGAAATGAAGATTTGTTAAAATAAAGTCCTTTAACACTACACAGTTATAATGCTATATACCATGGCTTAATAATATTGATATATATTTTAAGCTATGTCTCTTTTAACTGTTGTAAACTGCCTTGAGTTTCAGATTGGGGGGGAAAGCCTGAATATAAATAAATATAAATATAAACCCTGCATTAATTCCAGGTAGAAGTGATAAATCAAGGTTATGGCCACAACATCAACAATTGGTTAACATTATTATAATAATGATTGTAATCTGTGGAATCCTAGAGTTTATAATTGGGGAAGTATTAGAGGTCTCTGGCTGACAATTCTGAGTGCCCCTTACTAAACTGCAAATCCTAGGATTTTGTAGGATGTTACTGTGAAACTTAAAGTGGAATCGTAGTGCTATTGTTGTGTAGTGTAAAATGTTCCATAGCTTTCAAACCTCAGGCTTGTGACATTATGCCTGTATTGATTCCCCCTTTGCCTGAATTAACTAAGGAAAGATGTATAACCATCTGTTGTGACCTTGAATTAATTGTCCATTATGATGGGCTAATTTGTCATTTATATATTATGAATTTATGAATTTAAGCTCATAATTTTAAGGGGGGAAGTGGTTGAGGCCTTTGCAGAAGTTAATGCATGCTAGCCGACTTTGAATAGAAACACTTAAAAGTGAAAGGACATCTTCTGAACTGCTAATGAAAGGTGCTCAATTTTGATAGAGCAGGAATGTCATGTTAGCTCCTTGGGAGACTGATAGCACTCTTTTTCTGATTAAACAGTGTCTGTGTGCCACAATTAATCCAAAATAAGAATTAACAACCTTTGTTACTAGAATTAGTCACCATTTCTCATTGCTCAATTGCTTTAATACAACACTAGGTAGAGAACTGATTGAAGTGGAAGCCCAAATTCTGTCCAGACATTTATTTATTTTTTTGAAGTTCTTGTAAATGGCAACTGAGGCTTTCTTTTTGAGAACAATAATAAACATTCAGGAAACAATGAAAAGATAAAAATAGTATTAAATTTATGCAGCATTTTGGGGGTGTTCAAATCTCATCACATCCATTCTCAACCTTTCTATATTGAGTTTGGGTAATTGTGACTGGCAAGCAACACCTTGCCAATGGCCATATAGTGAATTTGTGGCAGAGAAGAGAGAAGTGAATAGCTTTAATTTTTCTCTCAATAAAAGTGGAGGTATGAGGCAAAAAGCAAAGAATGAGCCAACCTTAATGGATTATTCAATACAGTGAAAAGGCTCTGTGGATTATTGGAATGAGTGGGTGTAGATGTTGGCGGTGTAATGATTCCGCTTGACCAGATAGATAGCAGATGAGTTGGAAGAAAGCATGAATTTTAAATTTAGCAAAATCAGTCCAGTATTTTAATTCCCTCCAGAAATGTTCCAAAGCTCGAGACCATGCAAAGAGACAGCAAATACTGGGGTAAGCTTGGGCTGGGTGTTAGTGAGGGAACTAGTTCCCAGAACCATGCTCAAACAAGTGGAGAGCTGAGGATAGGGAGGAGTTGAAAGTGGAAACCATAAAGTCTCATAAAGAGGTAGGCCCTCCAAGATGTTGCTGGGTTGTAATTTCCATCACCCCTTATCATGGTTTATGCTGGCTAGGGCTGATGTAGAATGTAATACAACAATGTTTGAAAGGCCACAAATTGTTACCTTCTGGTGGAGAGAGGCAATTACAGGAAACAGTGTGAAGTCAAAGGCTTTCACTGCCAGCATCCATAGGGTTTTTGTGGGTTTTTCGGGCTGTGAGGCCATGTTCTAGAAGAATGTGTTCCTGATGTTTCACCTGTATCTGTGGCTGGCATCTTCAGAGAATGGTGGCATGGAGGTGTGTGAGGTATATATACTGTGTGACCCTTGGTTGAGAGGATTAGCATGTAAATCTGTGTATTGTTCTGTTGAGGCAAGGCCTTGGGGTGGAAGAATATGCAAGGAGGATTAGTGTCCATTTAATTAATGGACCGTTATCTGCTGGGAAACCCTCTGACCCTGGGTGAAGTTCATTTGCATTTGCTGAGGTCTGATTTTGGTGTTTTTGAGGACTGGTAGCCAAACTCTGTTTACTTTCATGATTTCTTTCCCGTTGAAATTGTCCAGGTGTTTGTGAATTTCAGTGGCTTCCCTGTGCATTCTGACCTGATAGTTATTGTTTATTTGTCTATTTGTATTATTATTTTAAGTGTGTTTTTAAATTATCATTGTTTAATAGTATTTTAAGGGGTGGGTGGGATTGTGGGATATGAAATGTATATTTTAATGTTGTAAGCCGCCCCGGTTGCATTACGTAGAGGGACAGGATAAAAACATTATTATGATTATGATTATGATTATGATTATTGGCATGGTCCAGAATTCCAGTGTTTTCAAATAGCATTTTGTGCCCAGGTTGGTTTACAACATGTTCTGCTACTGCTGATTTTTCAGGCTGGCCCAGTCTGCAGTGTCTCTCATGTTCCTTGATTCGCGTTTGAACACTGCGTTTTGTGGTCCATATGTAGACTTGTCCACAGCTGCATGGTATGTGGCAAACTCCTGCGGCCATGAGAGGGTCTCTCCTATCCTTCTTATGTGTGCTTGTTCCTATCTTATGTGTGTTTGCTCAGAAGTAATTTTCAGTGGGCGCAGGAGGAATGTGTGCAGTATTACAGCTGAAAAACTCAAAAGAAGGTTGGGAAATAGTGGTCCAAAATTGTAGTTTTCAACAGATTTTACTTCAAAATATCCTATTTCTACTTTTAAAGTTTATTTTTAATTACATGTGCAAGAGGAAGGAAGTGGAGGAATAAGACTGATGAAAGACTTCCATACAAAGACAGTATTTCTCCCTCTCCCCCTGCCAGAAGAGAGGAAAGCAAAAATGGCAGGTGGTGCTTCTGCATTCTCTCCTGTTGCAGAGGCTCTGCCTTTACCATTTGCCCCAGCGAGTATGAAATTCTTGCCTTTACAAAAACTGAAGGAGGTATGAACAGGTTCTTGCAAATCAAAGCAAGTAATTATTCATGCCTTCATCAGTTTTACCTGACAAAGGACGTTCTGCCTCACAGAGGGAAAAGGCAATGGCAAACTATCAAATAGATCTCTATCTGTCTTATTTCATGAAAAAATGCAGTGCTTCTATCTTTGTCATGTATTGGTCTGAGGCGTCTATTAAGATATAGGCGTACCTCCATTTTTGCAGTTTTTGAGTCCATGGTCTCGGTCCTTCATGGACCAGCAAGCAGGGAGGGTTAAAATGGTGAGTGCAGGAGCACGTGGCCATTCAAGCCAATATGGCTTGAATATTTGCGAATGTTCGTTTTTGCGGGGGTGGGGGGTGGGTCTGGAACAGATCCTCTGTGAAAATGGAGGGATGGCTGTATTTATTGCAACACTTACCATATATACTCAGTCAACCTCATGGATAAGTCAAGGGCAGGTTTGGGAGCCAAAATTATAGATTTTGATATGACCCATAGATAAGTCGAGGGTAAAATTTAGGGGCATGTAACAAAAGATCTAAAGGATGAAGCAAAGGAAAACAATGCTAAAGAACTTACAAAATTCCAGCAGATGTAACTGTTTGTGCTCACACTAAAATCTGGATGGATGAGAGAATAGAAGAGGGTCAGTGCTTCCAGGATAGATCATGCTCTTGCCTTCCACCAGGGGATGATTCCCTTTTTTATGAGTTAAAGTACAGGACTTACATTGACCCATGGATAAGTTGGTCCATGTTTTTGGAGTCAATTTTTTGACTAAAATGTCTAGACTTATACATGAGTATGTACAGTAACTGTTGGTGATTAATTATGCTAAATTGAAATCTTTAATTTTTGACATGATGACTGTAGAACCATCCCTGGCAGATCAGTGGACATCCAGATCAGTGGACATTCAGTTGAGTGTGTTAAATTTTATAAATATTTGGGAGTAATTTTTCAGTCTTCAGGCTCTTTGACAGCTCAAGTATTACACACCATAGCGAATGCACCACAGAATATTAAATCACTTCTTTTTTTAAAAAAAAAAATGTTAATGTTGATCAGCCTGTCATATCAACTATCCTGGTCTTTTAACATTATAATTTCAGCACAAATGCTATATGGAACACCCTTGTGTATATTGAACCATCTCACAGCTCTAGAATCTGTTCAGTTTAAAATTTTGAGACGTGTTCTTAGCCTCCCAAGCTGTGTGCCCAATATACTTTTACGCTTAAAGACTAGTCAGTTTCAGGTTTGGAAACATGCGATACACTTGTGTTTTAAAATGTTATTTTATAACCAAAGCACTGGCCTCCCAACTTTTACTTTCAGTCAAGATAAAAAAAGAGAGTAGATGAGAGAGTGCTTAGTTTGGTATTCTAACAAAATTCCATTCTTGCTCTGGGTTATACCAAATCCAAAAATAATATATGCCAGCATATTTGGGATAATCAGTTGCAGAATCACATAGTAACTTATGCAGCCCTTGTAGACAGGAGGAAGATTTTCTCCCTGCAGTTTGATTTGATTAATTTAACTATTCCAAAATATAACATTTACTCCGGTCAAATTTAATGTGCCATCTGCAGAACTGACTGGAAGATGTCACAGTGTGCCATTTTATGAATACAGTCGCCTCTCCATTTTCGCGGACTTGAAGTTTGCGGTCTCGATTATTCACGGAGGGACGAGTCCCATTGGCTAAAATGGCGTGTGCGAAAATGGAAGGACAACTGTATTTATGACCTTGTGATGCAGAGAAAGAGGAAGTCGTGGGACACATATTATTGTATTTTTTCCTTCTGTTGTGAAATCTGAAACCATTTTATCACTCTAGTTTTGCAAAACATACCTAGGAAATCTGAAACATACTAACTTCTAGCTCATCATTTCTCTCAGATTAAAGCAAAGGTAGCACATTTCTGCACCACAACTGCATGTCCAAATAGGCACACCGCAACAATATAGGATGCTGATATAATACAGATTGAGCCTCCCTTATCTGAAATGCTAGGGACCAGATGTGTTTTGGATTTTGGATTTTTTTGGATTTTGGAATACCTGTATTTTCATATATGTACATAATGCGATAACTTAGAGGAAAAAAGCTTTGGTTTTTGGATTTTGGAATTCCAGATAAGGGAAATTCAACAAGCAGTACGGTTTTATACTATTGCATTGTAAGTGTTTTAATAGTTCATTTGGTCTATTTCTTATCTGCCCGTTTGTTGTTGTTAACTGCCCTCAACTCGATCTCGACCCATGGCAACCCTATGGATGAGACATCTCCAAGACCCTCTGTCCTCCACTGCTATGCTTAATTCCTGCAACCCCATACCTGTGACGTTAATAGAGTCCATCCATCTGGCATGTGGCCTCCCTCTCTTCCTACTTCCCTCCACCTTCCCTAGCATTATTGTTTTTTCCAAAGAGTCCTCTCTTCTCATGATGTGTCCAAAGTATGACAGCCTCAGTTTGGTCATCTTGGCATCCAGAGAGGTTTCCAGCTTGATCTGCTCTTGTTTGTCCTTTTGGCTGTCCATGGGATCATCAGCACTCTTCTCCAGTACCACATCTCAAATGCATTGATTTTCTTCCTATCATATTTCTTAACTGTCCAGCTCTCACATCCATACATGGTAATAGGGAATACGATGGCTTGTACGATTCTAACTTTTGTGCTGAGTTGTATATCTTTGCATTTTAGAATCTTCTCTTCCCATTACCATAATATATATTCATTTATAAAAGCAGCACTTCTGTAGCAGGAGGAAGTCAAGAAACATTGTTAAGGCCATGTCTTTGCCTTTTCTTTCAATAGGAGAGCTCTATGGATGGGGAACGAGGAGGAAATAAGCATAATTTTTTCTGTGGGAAAGCAGAGATGGCCCATACGTGAAGAGGAGGTGTAGAGGGAAGAGGTTGTGTCTTAAGCCCTCAACCAACTCTTATAATGGCTTGCTGATGAAATTGGGCAGCAAGCCCCAATTATGCCACTGATTTTTAATGCCAGTTCAGGGGTGTGGTATGGGAGACCTTTGGGGGACTTCAGTAGCCATAGAAAAGGGACTCATGGGCTGAACCTATAGGCCACAATCTCTCTTCTCTATTGCCTTAAGTTAACTTTTTGCCCTATAACAGAACTTGTGTTAACACACACTAAGACTGCCACATCTCTACATTAATTCACTCCTTAAAGAGAAATCTATCTTTTCTGTTTACAGTACATCTTATAAATATAAACATTAACACTGCTTGCAGGAAAAGATGTTGTATGAAAGTGCACCAGAATTATCTTTACTACAGAAAAATGCAAAGTACACACTTAATCGGGATCTCATTAAAATATCTTGGCCTATAGCAACATTTCCTAAATGACTCTGCCAGCGCAAGCTGCATTTACTGAACTAATACAAATGTTAGCAGAGTGGTTTTGGTATTGTCCTGTAAAGTTAGGGGAAGCTAATGATGTCTGAAATATATTCCGGGCAGCTATAAGCCTCAGTAGTTTTGCAAGGAAAAAAGTGGCTCTCTAAACTATGGCTGACGAACCTGACTAGAATAGTCTCAGTGTCATTGCAGTTATTCAGAAGCTCTGTTAGGTTTATAATATAAATAAAACATTTGTCAAGTAATACTGGCACTTGACTAGACCATTGGTCCATTAACAGCTTATAAGAAACTCCTTGAACAACCAGTGCAGGAATGATAGTGGTCCTTTTTTACGCAGTTATGTAGGCATGCAAGATCTCATTCATTCTATGGGAGTCATTGTTACTATTAAATTTCTTCCTCTGTGTTAAACAGACTCTTAAAAGTTACTGAAAGCATTTCTCCTCTGCTTGCTTTGTGTTGGAAGGATTTCTCCTTTCCTTGTACATAATTGTTTGTTCTTGTTATATGCCTTTAAGTTGAGTTCAACTTATGGAAACCCACTCATAGGGTTTACTTTACAAGAATTATTCCGAGTGAGATTTGTCATTGCCTTTCCCCTTAGGCTGGGAGAGTGCAACTTGTCCAAGATCATCCAGTGGGTTTTTATGGTTGAGCAGTGATTTGAACTCTAGTGTCTCGGAGTCCTAGTCCAACAATCACACTGCTGCACCATGCTGGCTCTGTGCATCATTGTACCTCTTTCTAAAGAAACCTTTAACTATTGTGGTAATTTTGTGGTTTGTATGCAAAGACAAAAGTGCAGTTCTCAGTTCATTCTGGAGTTTTGAGATATATATATATATATATATATATATATTGATGACATGCTTGGCTGTGTTGGGGCCCTCAGAACCATTGAAGTCCTGAGGACAGTTCGGCCATTCAGTAAGTTTAAGAGAATGGAAGTCAATTCTTTCCCTTTCATATGACAAATTTCTCTGCCTCTTTGCCGTGGCTGACCAATGAATTCACGGAAGATGAAGGTGGTTACTAGTCATTATATTAACATAATGTACATTATACCACTGCCAAAGGTAGTATTCTGGGGAGCATGAGTGGGAGCTATGCTATTGCCTTCATATCTAGCTCCCAAGCTTCCCATAACCATCTGGTTGATCTCTAGGCAGATAGTGCACTAACTGGCCATTGGTGTGGTTAGACATGGATTTTCTTACATGCTTGTGGTTAGGATTTATGTTTGAGGACCAAACTACCAATTACCTTAGCACTCACAATTTTAGGTTTAAATTAATAGTAAGCTTGGAAAGTGAAAATTACTCTGATTTTCATGAGGATCATCGTGTGTGTCAAAGCTTCCTCCCACCCCAATGCGATGGGAGAAGTGTTTTTAAATAATAATAATAATAATAATAATAATAATAATAATAATAATAATATTTATTTGTATACCGCCCTGTGGCGAACCAATCCGGGCGGTTGACAACAATAAAATATGACAAGATTAAAATATAACATTAAACATTATAATCCCTCCCCCCCTTAAGAAAGTATTAAACAATATAAGAAATTTTTTACTGGGAAGCTACCATGGGTACAAAGGCTAAAACCTTTTCTTTACATATGCTATGGTTCTGAATGGAAATAAATGCCAGGTTACTCGGACTTTTAAACACATGGTTACCTCTCAATTCAATTTTAAAAAAACTGGCTAATCAAAACTAATTTGACCCTAAGTGACATTAATTGTGGCTAACCCAACTTTCTGTGTCTCTGAATTTGTATTTTGTGTTTTTGTTGGCCAGCTGTAATACTTGAACCACAAAAAAAGAGTGGGATGTGGGGGTGGAAGTTGTGTGAAGGGGAGGACCTGCGGGAGTGAGCATTTGGCTTCTGCCTCCTAATGATAATAAACAGCCAAGTTCCATTTTGATTGGCGGGGGGGGGGGGGAATAGTGGGGGAACAACTTGACTAAAAGGGGAAAAATCTTTTTTACAAGATGATGATCCTATCAATCTATGTAGTGGTTATTAGTCTTAATGCACATGTCCTCATCATGCCCCCATTGTAACCATGTTGGGCAGAGTGAGGGAATAATTCAAAGTTTGCTGTGCTCTTTATAAATTACACAGTGTCTGAAGCGAAAAAATCATTATTCTAGGTTCTGTACTAGAGAAGGGAGCTTTGGAACAAATTGTTATTGAAGATGGACTCTAGCACAGATAAAAGGGATGCAAGGGTAGCAAAATATGTTTACCATCACACAGCAAACTTTTGACAGCTTTTTGCAGAGAGCAATATAGTAACTAATTAAATTAGAAGAGGTGTCTATTCCAGACACCATCTAATGCTCATATCCAGTTGTCATTCCATCTCACTCTCAGGATTTGGCTGTCTGTGCAAAATGTATTTCTGTTATCATCTCCCTATCCCACTGGTCTGTGCCTATAAAATGGTTGTTTAGTTAACACATTTCATCTTTTGTTGAACTCCTTCATTATTAAAATAGCACAAGTAAGAAAAACTTTTTAGCTTCCTTTGATCTTGCCAAGATCATTTGTACATTGAAGCACCAGTGACATGGTATGGCATCTATGTAATGAATCAGAGAATTTACCTTCCAGCATGGTATATCCAGTGCATCCATCAGATGTTTGAGGACCCTGGGTTTTTATCAGCAATTATACAGGAATGTTTCTTACTGTGTAGGTAAGGTGCTTATTATTTAAAAGGTTCATAAAAAGTATGATTGCTGGCTGAGCCAATATTTTTCCTTGTGAGAGACCCCCTTTGGATGGAATAAAATTGTTGTTAATTGCCTTGGAGTTGACCCCAGCTCATGGTGATAATGTAGATGAGATATATCCAAGACTTCCTGTCCTCCACTGCTCCCTGTCCTCACTAATCTCTGCTTAGGTTCTGTAAATTCATACCTGTGCCCTCCCTAATAGAGTCCATCCATCTAGCATGTGGTGTTGCCCTCTTTCTGCTTCCCTCCACCTTTCCTAACATTATTGTCTTTTCTAATGAGCCATGCCTTCTCATGACATGTCCAAAGTACAACAGCATCAGTTTGATCATTTTAGATTCCAAGATTTCAGGCTTGATCTTTTCAAGGACCCATTTGTTCATGTTTTTGGCTGTCCACGTTCTCTGCGGCACTCCTCTCCAGCACCACATCTCAAATTTATTTTCTTACCCCCTTTTTTCACTGTCCAGCACTCACATGTATACATGGTGATGGGAAATACAGTGACTTGGACAATTCTAACTTTGGTGCTCAGTTGTGTATCTTTACTCTTAAGGATTTTGTCTAGTTTTTAATAGTTGCCCTCCCCATTCCTAGTCTTTTCCTGATTTCTTGACTGCAATCTGTATTCTGTTTGGTGTTTGGTCCAAGATACTGGAACTTTTTTACTGTTTCTGGTTCCTCACTGTCAATGGAACAAGATAGTTGGTGGCAAACATAAGATTCTCAATTTGGTGTTTACCTCCTATATGCAAAAGAGAAGGAGCTTCTGTAGGGGAGAAACAATGAGCAGCCAAGGCACTTAAACTTCTTACTTTCTAGCTTACCACTTTACCTTCCCCTCCTGACAAAGAGTATTACAGTTTGGTCATTGGACTTAATGGTCTCAACAGGGAGCCTTATCTTACCTCTGAATGTAACAAGCCATTTGGAAGCCCACTTGCCCACTTCACTGAGTGGTATGTCCAACCTTTGCCCCAGAATCCTGCCCTCACTGTCTTGGAAACATGTTTAGGTGTCCAGGTAAGTGCAGGGGCTGTTAGGTGTACTATATATACTCCTGAAGATCTATGTCTGTCCCTTTTCTCCTTATGTGTTGCTCCCAAATAACCATTCGGGACCTATTTCTTCTCCTGCCCCTCAGCTGTTGTGCCATCAAAATATTTTTGTTTGTTTGTTTTTGTTTTTTAGTTAGAAGTTTTTATATGTCTTAGCCTGGGACCATATCCAAAGAAAGTTTTCTTCATAATACAGTAAATTACTTTGTATCTTAATCATGCTACTATAGACTAACAGTTTTTTCAATCCCAAGTGAATTAGTGTTGGTGGCACCAGCTTCAGTAAGCTTTTATTGCTTCTATTTCTGAGACTTGTGTCTTGCAAACTACAATTTTATTTATACCTTCTATGAAAGCTTTTTATGACAGTATAAAAACAATATGAATACAGTAAGTCACTAAAATATCATTGAAACAATTGACACCATTAATAACATAATCCAAAGTATAATAAATAAGCAGTTACAAAGTAGGAGATCCATGGAACCTTCAAATAAAAGGCGTCCCTTACATACCATAATCTTAAGTGCTGTTGAGTCTAGAATAGGCTCATTGAATCAATATGAGACCAGCAGTTGGATTTAGACTGCTGCCTAAGCATTCTATGTTTCTTACAATTCTGATAACTCGGAATTTTAATTGTTGTAAGCCGCCCCAATTGTTTATTATTATTATTATTATTATTATTATTATTATTATTATTATTATTTCAATTAATATACATAGCATTTCAAGTAAGTTATCAATTGTCATAGTTTTAGGGATGATGATGATGATGATGATGATGTAGATGTAGATGTATTTATACCCCACTTTTCAGCCAAGTATGCAGTGTGCTTTAAATCTCTGGCACAAGGGTTTTCTCTCTTCATTGGTCCATAATCTTGCTGTGTGGCATCCTATTCTTTCTCTTTAACTGATCACATCCCAAGGGCAGCTGCCTCACTAACCTTTTCAGTCAAGGCTCAGGGTTATAATAGTCATTTTAAAGAAGTAAAGGTTGGCAGTACTACCTTTTGCTAATCTCCTGGGTCCCCGAAAGTCCATTCATCCATCTCATGCCATATATTGCTGTAAATTGATGTCACTGATTTTTTGTTACCAGCCAGAGGAAGTAACAGTGAAAGCATTGTGGAAGAAATGTTGAGGTCAAACCTCACTATTTTGCAGCTCAGTAGATTATTTTTATGACCGTGTCTCCTTTCAACCAAGCCATTTATTTCCTCTGATTCAGTTAGAATCAGAGGACCTAGAATCATGAGGTTGGATGATCCATGTAGCTAAAGGACCATCTTCACAGCTGCTCTCCCATAGAAAGCATGTGCCACTGAGATACCAGTTTGCCCAAAGGGCAATAGATACCGGTGAGGTAGTTCCAAAGTAATCATTCCAAGTTAGTCAATATACAGAACCAATCCATATGCCATGAAGATACATTTGAAGAGAAGCCATCAAGATTACGTTTTGTACTCTGAGGGAGTGTCATGGCTCTTCTCTGCATTGTCCCAACAGAAACTTCAGGAGGACATCCAGTTCTCTCTATCCCTACTGGATTCCCTCAGGTCAACAGAGAGAAATCGAACCTGATGCCCTCACAACACGTCAAGTTCATTGGCACCATTCTGGACTCAATACAAACCAAAGCCTTTCTCCCAGAAGACAGATTCCAGGCCCTGATCAGTGCCATCAACGCTTGCCTCAGACACAGACGCATCAGGGCCCACTATGTGCAGGTGGCAATGGGACACAGCATCAACAACCTTCTTCACACCTTGGGCAAGACTCTGCCTAAGACCAATACAATCCTGGTTCCTGTCACTAGTCAATCCTACTTGTAACTCCCCATCGAAGTGGCCCACGGTCCCGAGACCTGTAGCCATGTCACTGCGTTGGTAGCTCAAGCCAACCAATGTGTGCATCAGGATGCCCTTCCTGACACTGCAACCAGAAGTCTCCCTGACAACGGATGCATCCCAGGAAGGATGGGGAGCACACTCACAAGACTTGACCGTCAAGGGCTTGTGGTCCCTGGAAGAAAGAGCACTCCACATCAACGCTCTAGAAATGTTGGCGGTGGAAAAAGCACTCAGAGCATTCCAAACAGAACTGGCCAGCAAGGTGGTGTTCCTTCTAACAGACAACACCACCGTTATGTTTTATTTGAACAATCAGAGAGGTACCAAGTCCCCAACTCTTCTACAAATCACTATCCACATTTGGAACTAGTGCATTGACAAGATCCTTTTGCAATCGGTGTACCTGCCGGGAGAGGACAGTGACCTAGCAGACAAACTCAGCAGGTCCAGCAACCCCTCCCACGAATGGCGCCTCCATCCTGAAGTGGTTTCGCACCTCTTTTCCATCTGGGGCAGACTGGAGATCGACCTCTTCGCTACCAAGGAGAACACGCACTGTATAGCGCTTTGTTCTCGAATTCCAGCCCTGAACTCTTGAGGCGATGCCTTCCAGTTCGAGTGGTACGGGAGGATGTTCTATGCCTTTCCTCCGCTTCATCACGAAGGTCATCGGCAAGATGAGGACGGAAGGGACGGACGTCATCCTCATCGCCCCATGGTGGCTGAGACAGTTGTGATTCGCCCCCTTGTTACACCTCGCCTGGGAGGATTGTCACTGCCTCGAATCTCGGCCCTGCCTCCTCACAATGTACAACGGTTGGGTGCGACACCCGGATGTGGACTCACTCCCCTTGGTAGCGTGGAGGATTCGTCTTTAACAACATTACCAACCTCTGTACAGACTGTGATTCGGGCTGCGCTGAAGCCCTCCACCAAGAAATTCTATGCATTTAAATGGAGAAAAATCCTGGACTTTCTGTCGACGAAGGACCTGTCCCCATCTTGTGTTTCGGTACCGATGATCCTGGAGTTCCTGATGTTTCTTGTGAATTCAGGCTTATGCCTCAACTCTGTTAAGTGTTACCTATCTGCTATTTGTTCACACTACCAACTTGAAGACAAGCCTTCTTTTTTTGCGGATCCTTTGGTGAAGAGGTTCCTCAAAGGATTAAACAATCCCCACCCCCTGTCTTTGGTACCAACCTCAGCCTGGAGCCTAGATCTGGTGCTATCCTACCTCTCCACCAAACCATTTGAACCTTTGGCCACCACGGACTTAAGATTGCTGACGTGGAAAATAGCATTCTTAGTGGCCATCACCTCTGCCCGCTGGGTGGGCGAATTGTGTGCCTTGCAGATGGACCAACCATACCTGCGTTTCCACAAGGACAAGGTGGTCCTCCATACTGATATCGCCTTTCTACCCAAGGTAATGTCGGCCTTCCACATTAACCCAGGACATTGTGCTACCCACCCTGGCCCCCAACCCGACAACTGATACCAAACGTAGACTGCACACACTAGATATTCAAAGGGCACTGGCCTTTTATCTGGAAAGGACCTCAGGTTCAAGGTGCTCTGAGAGGCTGTTTGTTTGCTACTCAAGAGTCCAAGAAAGGACTGCCTGTCACACCCCAAAGACTGTCTAAGTGGGTGTCATCAGGCATTCATCTTTGTTATGAACTGGCAGGCAAAACTCCACCAGGTTGAGTGCGTGCACACTCCACCAGGGCGGTAGCTGCATCGTCCATATTTTTGACTGGGGTGCCTTTGGAGGATGTAAGGCTGCTGTCTGATCCCAGCCAAGAACTTTCATTAAGCACTATAGGCTGGATACAAGGGCCAGGCAAAAAGCCTCTTTTGGGAGGGCAGTGTTGCTATCTGGTTTGCACTGATTATTGCATTATTCTTGTGTACTTGAATCAAAAGCAACGACACTTGAATGCAATTGCAGTTTAAAGTTTACAGTTTATTGTTGTTAATAAAGATTTTCTTGTTTAAAACTTACAAGATTGGTGTCAGGACACTCCCTCCTCCACTGACCGAAGCTTGTCAGTCTAGATAACCCATTTGTGTGATTCGCAGAGACCACGAAGAAGAAGGACAGGTTGCTTAGCTGTAACAGTATTTCTTTGAGTGGTCATCTGTGAATTCACACAAATCCTGCCCATCCTCCCTTCAGTCGTGTCCTGCTCTCTATATAAAAATTCCTGCTGTCACGGCTTAGCTGCATACGTTTTGGAACTGAGGAAAGAGCAGGAACATGAGGGGCTTTATAGGGATGGGCGGAGCTGCTGCCAAAAAGTTGCAATCCAAGATTTGCCCAGTGATACTAGAACTTTCCGAGCTAGCTGCGCAGTCGCAGACATAACCCATTTGTGTGAATTCACAGATGACCACTGTAAGAAATACTGTTACAGGTAAGCAACCTGTCCATTCCCCCCCCCCCCCCCGATAGTTTAAATTTGTTTTCATTATTATCATAGCTTCCCTCTTCTTTCTTTTACTCCAGTAAATTTATTGAAACTCAGCTCTTTTCCTTATGTGAAAGCAGAACTTAAGCACTTAGTTCTTGGGTTCTAAACCAGACATGTATAATATATAAAGTGATAGCTACAAGCTACAGCAAAGAAATCTCCACTAACTTATTAAAAGAGTGAGATATGTAAGACTAAAAATGTAGGTCTTTCAAATAGGTTTTGAAATAAACCAGTTTCAGTTGAGTTGTACTGCAGACACAGGTTGATCACCTATGGAAGCTGTCTCTTTGTTTACAGTTTTACAGATGGCATAAGAATTTCAGAATGGGGTGTTGCCATTGATCACATGAAACATTCCGTAATTCATAGATGAGAAGGCGGTTCTGCTGATTTAGATGGGCCCCTTCACTCCATCTACCATTAGATCTACCTGTTGGATGCAAAGGGAAAGTTGGTGTCACCCAAACAATATTTTGTTACTGGGCTTTAGTAGATTTCCCATTTTGAAGTATTCTGTTTTGCAACAGCACCAGAGTCACTGTATTTTTGTGCTGAAGAAGAAGAGTTTTCTTTTCTTTTCTTTTCTTTTTAAAGCACTGGTGGATAAGTTAATGGTCCCCAAACTTTTTTGGGCTCCCATGCCCTTTCCTCTTGGGTGACAATCCTAGAACCCCCCTATGTGTATTTCATTATATTTGATCTACTGTTCTACTGCAAATTCAAAACAACCAATTTCGGTCGCTTCTCCCTTTGCCTGGTGCCTGGTCACCTTGGGAGTAACAACAGAGCAGCTGGCTGTGCCTATGCCAGCTTTGAAGGCTTGTAGGCAAGAGGCCTCTTGGTCACTGCTCAGCCAGCTGCTTGGATGTGGCTCCCAAGGTGACCAGGTGCAAAGGGAGAAGCTTGTCCCTGGCAAAGGACTCTTTCCAAAAATCAACCCCAAATACTCCTCCCTCTCCTTCACCAGAGACGTGCCCTCCTCACACTTCAGCTGTTTCCTCCGCACGCGCGCGCGCACGCACACACACATACATCCCAATCTTCTGTTCTTCTTCTCTCAGCCTGTCTGACAAAAGAAAGCAGGAGCAGCACCACAGCTCCAGTCTGCCCCACAAATCCCGGCAAAGATCCCAAAGTTTAAGGAAGGCCCCAACTTTGAAAGCTCCTTTTTGCCACCTCTTGTCCCCCATTGCCACGTGCTCTAACTCCTTGCTCCAGTCAGTCTATCTGTCCCAAAATGGTGTCATGCCAAGCCACATAAACAGTGCACTGCATCCAATCCTCACAAATGTTTCCCAGCTGCCACTGCTAGCAAAAGATGTGGGGAGGTGAAAAGTGGGAAACGCTACCACATGAAGCAGTCAGCAAGGCTGAGCAGTGGTTTTAAGGGGACCTGAAAAGATGTTTCATGCAATCCTTATCCCCACCATAGTCCTAAAGGCTGCTGGTTGTCTTTCCTGCACACCAATACTTTGACTGAAGCCCCCCCTGCCACCCCTTTTCCCCTTAGTGCCCCCCTGCAGCACCCCTTCTCCCTCACCGCCCCCTGGATCTTTCTACCACCCCCAGGGAGTCATACTACCCACTTTGGTTATCACTGGGATAAGAGATTTGAATGTTCATGTTTAATAATAAATATTAATGATGCCTTGTAGTTTTTAGATTGCATGCATCTAATTGTTTCCCTTGAACTTCTAAAGATATTGGATGATAATACAGTGCATGTATTGAATATAAAAACAGTTTTATTCGAAATGGCATCTTGGAGATTGGTATTAATGCTTGGCCTTTCTTTTTTTCAATTGTATAGCACATTAATTTCTAAGCAAGATATAATTAACTGGTTTTGAATGTCGAAAAATCAGTTATTTTGAATTTCTTAACCTCCTCTTTGCAGTATAAAAGATTTTTCCATCTCAGTAAAATTTATTGGCATGTTGGGGTTGTTACAAAGTTTAAAAATGTTTTTGTTTTAACGCCTTGCATCTGAAGGCAGTTCATATTACAGAAGACATTTCAGACAGTGTCATTCAATCAGATGTAACAAATAACCTCTAAATTCAGTGAGCCCCTCTATTTGGTTATGCTGTTTTCCTCAGGAGAGTGAATTAATAGTTTTCAATTAGTACTATATATCTAATACATTCTCCTTTTGAGAGGTTTCTTAGCATCTGAGCTTTGCTCTGAATGTTGATTTTGTCAGTGTGTGGATGATGGGTGTTGCAGTGATGCTCTTTAGCACCCCGCAGAATCTGCAGGACAAGCTGGCTGCTGTGATCTACAGCCACTTTGTATCTCTTACCATCAACTGGCTCAGCTTCCCTTCTTCAGGACCCTGTCTTCCTCAGTCAAGAAGACACATTGTATAGTCCAAAAGCATAGTTTATTAATGCATATATATAAAAAAAAAGATAACTACGGTAAGTAAAATCCATTGTGATGAACTTGTCCAGTTCAGCCATGAAAGATTACATCTTTAACAATCCCAAAAGCTTAGGATCCCAACTTGTTGCAGTTAAAACCACTGCCAGACAGACACGCTCACGTGCACTCACATCTTGAAACATAAACATTCTAGACAGAGGATTCTCTAGGCCCTTCCCATACTCCACCTTCTGGGTGTTAACCTTATGTTGATTGGATAATGTTTGTATGATATATATTAACTCAGCCCCTTGCTGTCCATCATCCACCACGTGACTATTTTCCCAAGCCTAACGATTGTTTTGGATACTGCTATCAAGCCTTTACCATAACAAAGTCTGTGTCCATGAGTTGGACCTTTGGGCAAGTACATGTTTATTTCTGTGTAGCCATCTGGTGTTAGATTCACTTTGTTTCTCTAGATGTTGTTCTCATGAGGAAAATTCCACACACACATCTCTACATTTCACCTTTGACTGTATAACCCATCTATATTCTAACAAATTTTACTGGAATCTATTGGCCTGGATTCACACCTAATGAATTGCAACTTTTTCTTCTGGTTTCCAGCTTACCAGGCAATGTGAATTGAAGGCCTCCATTAAAGTTTTGTTTTCTACTTTATTTTAAATAGATTTCATGCTGATAGAGATTTAAATATATACAGCAATATGATAGAGAACCAGAGTGGTGTAGTGGTTTGAGCATTGGACCAGGTCTTGATTCCCTGCTCAGCCATGAAACTCACTGGAAGACCTTGGGGGACACACTCAGTCCCAGAAAACCCCGTGATAGGTTTGTGTTAAGTGTCACCATAAGTCATAAATGATTTGAATGCATACATCAGCAACAAAAGTATGATTGAAACTAGAAAAATCCCTGTTTACTCATAGGTATGCTGAAGTGTATTTTGGAATTTGGCTTTTAGAAATAAGTGTTCAGTTCTTAACAGTCAATGGTGGCATAATGAAGAGGCGTGAAATAAAAATCAATCCACAAAATATGCAGAAGACAATCTTGGTCTGAAGATTCAGAAGATAAGAGTTTGGAACAAATCTGTCTTCCTTAGTATAATTACTTGAGCTGTGTCTCCACTAGAAATCTCAATGGTTTCTTATAATACTTTTTGTACTTTTTTGCATTTTGTCCATTTAATCTGTGGGTACTCATTGTCCTCTAACATTATTTTGAGACAAATAGTTTACACTGGTGTAATTTTATTTCAATCACTTTTCAGCCTTCTGCTTCCTTTTTTTAAAGGAGTGAGAATTTTACAAGTATGCTTTTCTGTGTAGCTTGCACACCAGTTGTACAGTGTTGTATAATATTTTTACAAAAGAAATTAATGGGAACAGATATGAGCAAAGTGTAACAAGAACAGGATTTCAACCTTACTTAAGTAGACAAGGAAGGTACTGATTTCCAGTTCCATCCAAAACTATGTGTCATAAAATAAAGACAAGAATCTTAACCTGGGATTTTTCAGCAAAATGCCATGTATGTGTTATAATTCTCATATGTTATCCCTGAAGCCACTGTTAATAACAAGAGATGTACGGTATAACTATTGCGTTGACCTGAGCGTTTCCATATAGCTTTGCTACCACACCACCATTACATGTCATAACTGGTGTTCCTGGCTCACGTTGACCTGAAGATTTGGTAAATTTTTGACCAGGTGTGAAGTTGATGTGTGCTTATTGTGAATTATAGTGAAGGGGAATATCAAGGGCTGCCAGATTGGATCCTGGATGGGGCTCCTGTAACTTTAATGTTTAGCAGATTTTGGAGCAGGATGAGGTACCATAAACCTACGTCAAGTGAGATGCAGATACCTGTCTTCTCTCACCTGGGAGGAGACAGCTGAAAGTTGGAGTTTAGAAGATGAGGGAGGAAATTTATCTTGGTGGAGCTTGATGGTACAGTAAGACCCCATTTAATGCTAGAAATACATTCTGACACTGTTCATGTAAAACAAAAACCATAGATGAACCCTATATTTCCTACCCAAAATGAATGGCGACTTGGGAGTGTTCTCTCTAGGCATTTCTAGATTCTAGGTTCTTCAGCATGATTCTGTGTAACCATGAAGGACCCACAGCAATTTGTGGGTAAGTGAAATGGTGTTAAATGAATCTACATTAAATGGAGCCTTACTGTTCAAGGTTAAAGTTACAGAAGTCCTGTCTCAGATTCAGTCTATGAGTCCTAGCTGTGCTTGGGATTCATAAGCTGTGGCAGGGGTAGGGTAGCACCCAAATTCACTAGTGCATTACCAATATGAATTTAAAACATAGCATTCCAGATACTTACTGAATATAGGCTGGATGAAATTATACTAAACACTTATTTGCTTGATTTTGCCTTAAATTTCATTGTTTAACCCTAAACACGTGGCATTTTCATTCCTACTGCAGGGGCTGACATTTGAAGAAGTAGAAAATTTCTTCACTTTCCTGAAAAATATAAATGATGTCGATACAGCTTTAAGTTTTTATCACATGGCTGGAGCATCTCTTGATAAAGGTACGAAGTATCATAGTATTCCCCCCCAATAGAAATTTAATCTTCCATGTTCCCCAGTATTAGATCTTTTGTAGATGATAAATTTTGTAATGTTTAGAGCAGGAGTGGACAACCATGGCCCTTCAGATATTTTTGGACTGCATCTCCCATGCCTCTTTACCATTAGCTATGCTATCTGAGGAGGTATAAGCTAAAAAAATCTAGAGGCCCATCACTTGCCATACTCAGGCTCCAGTCCCTTTGATGATCCTCCCCCCACCATCTTCTTCTATGGCCATATGACCTTTTCAGACCTTTATGACTAGGTCTTCTTAAGAGCCTTATTTACTCCCGCCTGTACTCCTTCTTTGTCACGGGTTATTATGTGATTTTATGATGGAATGTACCTTTTCATAATTTGTTTTAATTGTAATTGGTTTAATGTTTTTTTAAGGGGGGGGGAGGGGGAATTGTTCTTAACTGTTGTGATGATTTTTATGATGTAAGCCGCCCCGATTGCTCTCAGAGGGGCGGGGTATTAAAAAATAATAATAATAATAATAATAATAATAATAATAATATTACTTGGTGTTTTTAAAAAAAAATCTGTTGAAATAATTGTTAGATTTATAGTAAAAGAAGTGAGTAACATTAGTCATGACCCACTAATAAATACTTACACTCTCTACTTTCAGTAAACAGAACACCATGGTGTGTTCATAATCAAACTGTCTTATGCGCTTGTTTTTGTCATTCATAGCATTCTCTTTTAGTTTAGTTCATAAAAATATTTTATGCCGTATCTTGAAATGAATTGAAAAAAAGGGTTTTGTTTTTTTAAAAAAATGCAAGAAATTTTATTATAATGTTGTCATTAAAACTGTCAGTAAAATGCTGGTAAGAAATCCCCCCTCCTATCTAAGTGGCACAGTCTAAGGGACTAGCACATTCCTGAGCTGCTGCTGATGATGTTCTTCAGAACAGTATATCTGCATAGTTTTATTTCATGATCCAGGGTACCATTCACACTGCACAATTGTAATGCTATTATTCCACTTTACCTGCCATGGTTTCATTTTACAGAATTCTGGGGTTTGTAGTTTGGGGAGGCATAAGAGCTCTCAGGCAGAGAATTCTGAATGCCCCTTCCCAAACTGCAAATCTCAGCATTCCTTAGAATAGCAGTTAAAGTGGAATGATAGTACTATGATTCTGTAGTGTGAATGGGGCCCAAGTTAAGAAGGATGTTTCACAAAAAACACACATTCTAGTATGTCATCTCTTAAATATTTGTGACTAGCTTGACTCTGACTTGATCTCAGTATCACCAAACTAGGGAATAGGAATGATTGTTACCATGTTGTCTCTGGTTTTTCATAAAGTTAAGCTGTTGCACAGACCATGAATGGATACTCATGGAATCATAAGTGAGGTGAATTGTAAATAGTGTTTGAAAAACCAATATTTGCATACTTCCTGGTGATGCAAGTATTAACTTTTTACATTGTCCCAATTCTTTGTGTGAGGTCTGTGTTGCCAGCACATGTGGGTGTGACAGAGCTAGCTGAAGCTTTTGAAGATGGAAGAGAGCTGTATTTTGAGCATCCTGAGAAGGGGTTTGGATGTAGTTTTGAGAAAGGCAATCTCATGTTTTGTCATCTAACTTGGAGACAGTTACACATTTCTGATGATTATTAGCAATCTCATTATTCATGCAGTTTCTTCAAGCATAGTGCATTTATTCTAGCTTGTACAATGTGCTCTCCTAAACAGATCAACGGCTACACTAAATGAATGAAAGGCTCTGCTTGTTTTTTCTCACACAAGTACATAAGCAACAAAGGAACAGTAATCTTTCCTCCAGTAATGTGTGGTATTAAAAACAGATTGGTTGACTGTTGCAGCAGGACCTTTATTTCATCATTAAATATAAGCCATGTGCACTGTGTAAATCATTCTTAGCCTGTGGCAACATGTTCTGTTTGTAAATATATATATAATTGTATAAGTTGAAAGGAATGGGTAGAAAATAAGTCACACAAACAAGTCTCAAGAAGTGTTTGCTTTCCATTTCACATGGAAGGAGGAAGTTGTTATTGATGCCTAGTTATTTTCCAAAACAAATAGTATTACATTTAGGAATGGAATTGTACATGAGGCTATTTCTTGAGCAATCTGGTTTCTTACAATGAAATAATAGCCAATTAAAAAGGAAATCTATTAAAAGCATCTAAGCTCTTGAAGTGATCAGTGGCCTTTATTATAATCTGTGGAACTATTCTGTTATCTAACAGCTACATTCCAGCATATAAGGACCATGATTTAGATGGCTAAAACATACCTGAATTATGCTGAGAGGTTCTTTCCCGTTATTAAATCACCATATAGCTCTTCAGACTTTTCCATTCAGTCTACTTCTGTCACAGCACAAGCTATATAACAAGAAGATATTGTCCATGTATATGATACTCTCTTCTTCCATGTTGCCATTAACAGACAAACAGATTTTTCTTTTTATGGAATTTTCATAGCAAATTTCAATGTTTTTTTTTTCCTTTTAAACTCTTGTTTTTCAAAGCAGTCATGTTTTCTTTGGAAGCAGCCTTCCAGAAGAAAACAGTAAGAGGAATTCAGAAACATTTACACAATCTGAATAGTGGGTAGCATTTTTGCCATAAAAACTTTCGGCATTTCTTTCTTACTTGCAACCCAGTCTGATATAAAAGACATACATTTTTTCCATATTACCTTGCAAAATATTTCCATTTTTCTTGCATAAAGGCAGCCTTTTGAAAGGTGTCCTATTTTACTTAGAGACTCACACCAACAAGCTGGATGAATCATCATCATAAATAAATGAAATCAGACATCAGAAGTCATAGCTGTTGGTATCTATTCCATAAACTTGGATTTTTTTTTAAAAAAAATGGTTGTTTATTAGAATTGTAGTAAGAGCTACTGTTAAATCTCAAAACAAAAATATGTACAATGAACAGATGTGGATGTGAGGGAAAATGGAAAATATCTTTTACAGTTCTGTCTCTGAAATAGAATTTTTTGTATATGTCCTTTTTGTTCTCCCTGGATACACAAGGAAATTTGTGCTGTACAGTATTCGGTGGGCTATTGAAGACTGTGGAGACAGTAAAAGCACAAAATATTTCTTGCTTCTAAAGTAACATATCCAAAGCCATTCTAGGGAAAAGAACTAAAATCTGTTTAAGAAGAGTCCACATGGAATGTAACCCAGTAATCTCTATAAATACCAAGAGTGAGGCAAGAAATCTATTCTTGTTTAAGGGTGGCAAGTGCACAGATGAGTGCACTGTGATCAATGAAAAAAGCCAGAGGAAAAGCCAAGACAGCCAAGGCTCAAACACAATCAGCAAGATCAGAGCAGAAGTGTGGTTGAGGCAGTTTGGGATCAATGCATGAGAGACAGTCAGGGAGTATCCAAAGTCCTCTGCTATTCAGGCATAATCAAGAGAATAATCAGTGGAGTAAGCCAAACTCCAGAAAGTGATAAAGCAAGGAATATTAAGTAATGCCACATGGAGATTTTGGAGATGTTTGCGACAAAGGAATGGCATTGGCTGTAATAATTTATTTGTTGTTGTTAACTGCCTTCAAGTCGATCTCGACCGATGGCAACCCTATGGATGAGACATCTCCAAGACCTCCTATCCTCCACTGCTCTGCTTAATTCCTGCAATCCCTTAATACCTGTGACCACCTTGATATAGTCTATCCATCTGGCATGTGGCCTTCCTCTCTTCCTACTTCCCTCCACCTTTCTCAGCATTATTGACTTTTCTAATGAGTCTTCTCTTCTCATGATGTGTTCGAAGTAAGACAGCCTCAGTTTGGTCATCTTGGCTTCCAGAAAAGTTTCCAGCTTGATCTGCTCTAGGACTCATTTGTTTGTCTTTTTGTCTGTCCACAGGATTCTC
This sequence comes from Phrynosoma blainvillii, assembly GCA_026167975.1. Classification (NCBI taxonomy): domain Eukaryota; kingdom Metazoa; phylum Chordata; class Lepidosauria; order Squamata; family Phrynosomatidae; genus Phrynosoma; species Phrynosoma blainvillii. The sequence goes on from JANUYF010000003.1 coordinate 118,578,553, forward strand.
AACATTTTTCTCCAGCACCACATTTCAAAGAAATTGATTTTCTTCCTATCTTTTTTAACTGTTCAGCTCTAACATCGACACATGGTATTAGGGAATACAATGGCTTGTACGATTCCAACATACAAGTTCTTTCATAGCCATGCTCCCCATTCTTAGTCTTCTTCTGATTTCCTGACTGCAGCCCCCATTTCTATCAATGTTTGATCCCAGGTATAAGAATTCTTTTACTATTTCTATTTCTTCATTGTCTAGGTTGAACTTGTGAAGGTCCTCGGTGGTCATTATTTTTATTTTCTTTATGTTCAGCATTAAGCCTGCCTTAGCACATTCTTCTTTGATCTTCTTTAATAATTTATAGCTAACTATAAATCAGCTCAGCTGGAGAAATTACCTCAGTACGTTCCTTTTAAATCTGGTCAAGGCTTTTCATGCTTTTTTGTATGGTGTTTTAATCTGCAGTGCTGAGAGAGATGAAGTGACTCAGTATTTGCAGGAGCTACATAGGGATAGTCTTGCTTCTGCTTCCAATAGTTCCAGGGCTGGCTGCTGGCCTTCTCTGGCTTTTTGGAGGTTCTCTGAAGCCTGATATCTTGGCTCTCTTCTTTCCCATCCGAGAAGGCTTTCTCCAGGTAGGAAATGACAGAATCTGTGTATTGAAATCAACTGTTAAAATGCTAAAAATATGAAGAAGGCATAAATCTGACTGGTTGCCCACTCCACATCATCTTTGTGCTTTTGGTCTTTATTGAAGCAAATAATGCTATGTTGATTTGGTGCACTCATGATCCTCTGTAATTTGATATATAAATTATAGTCTCCTTCACTGGAGTCAAGAAGCAATTCGTATGGCAAAAATTACAAGTTCATGGGAGGAAAGAGGGTCCCTAGAAATCCTTTTCTTCTTCTTTTACTACTTCTCTGCTTTCAGGATGTAAGCAATTGCCTCATACTGAGTCTGGCCAGATCCATTTATCCAATAGTGGTAGTGCCACTCTAGTAGCCCTGCTGGTTCTATTTCAATTGGAGATATTAAAAATCTATGTGGAACTTTTGGCCTGTATCTCTCTGAAGTGTATATCCTGCTCTGCAGAATATAAGTAGAATAAGTTGCAAAGGGATTTCATTATTTAGGAGACACCACAATAGTCTTTAACAGTTATTAGATACAGTGATGAGACAGGTTGGAAGAATAGATGTTGAAAATCAACACTAACCAACTGGCCCAAACACTACAAAACTTTGGGCCATGAAAAGATAGGTGCATTTCAAAAGGACACTTTCAAAGTGGCAAGTATGTCATTTACTGGGGACCTGTCAAATGTCTTAGCAGAAATACATGCAAATACTGTATACTTACAGCAATCTGAGCCTTGAGAAAGATCACTTTGGTTCCGTTACATTGATGCTGTTTCTGCCCCTCCTGACCAAACATTTTAGAGTGAATGAAATTAGTATTGCATCATGTGAAGTGCATCCTTGACTTCAGCACTGTATTGTATCCATGCTGTCCTTTAAAATCCGTAATTTTCAGTTGCCATCTATTTTTTTAGCAACTGCTGTCATAATTGGCACGTGCTTTCTTGTTGAGGGAATCTTGTGGTATCTTGCAGAGGAGTATTTTTGCCATAGGTTCATCTTTTCAAGGATCTCTTCAGTCTTTAACTCTGGTGAATGTAGAATTACAGTCATGACCCATCAAGAACTGACAGGGCAATTTTTAAAATCTGCTGGAAACATTGATGCAGTGATAGTCATAAGTCATGTTTCTGCAGCTCTTTTAAAGAGAAAGGTATAAAGTTTGGATTTAAGCTTCAAGGGATACTGGAGGTGTGGAGAGAAGATTGATGGTTAAAATTCTTGGCAGTAATGCATTTAGCACACTGATCAGTGACCTTGAAGAAGCTTCTTACTAATTCATTCGCAAACTGAAAATTCTCTGTTTTGTTCCACACCACACATCTGAAGCCCTGCTCTGGACTCAATTATCAGTGAAGTTCATGGCTTAAAACATCAGGGAAGCATTTTGTTTTTAAACTAAGATTGGGTTCCTTTGAAAGTCGGCATCATACTGACAGGCTTCCCTTCCCTGGTAAAAGAGAGAAAGACCAAAGCAGTTCCTCCCCTCGGGACTTCTCAGAATATTTGCTGAAAACCTAGATACAATTACTAGTTACAGCCAAAACATCCCCATTAAATCAATGGAATTTCCAGAAATGTTGAGTTACAATTTAGCAGTTGATTATAGTAGATCTACTCTAATTATTTATTCCAAATCTTCACCCTACCCCACTCCCGTTAGTTGATGATTTATGGTAACTTCACATGATGACAATATAAACTGTTCATTATGGAATGAAGGCCAAACTACAGCAATCATTTTTGGCATAGAGGAGATATGCACCCAGCAGGGATGCTCTTATTTTTATAAAAGAAAAGTACTTTGTGTGATTTTGTGTGGGAATGGGGTTGGAAAACTTGGGTTGGCCAATTTTAACCTGTGAAAGTGTCCTGGAAAGCTGACAGCAGGGCTAATAGCCAAGGCAAGGGAAAGTCCCAAGCCAAGTTCTAGTTACCATTCCGAAGAGTCAGCCAGCAAAAGGTCAAACACAGTCCGAAGGTCGAGGGTTCCAGAGAAGCCAAGAGTCAAAGCAGCCCAAGGTCCAGTGTTTCAGAAGTCCAAGAGTAGTCAGTGGCCCGAGGGTCAAGGGTTCCAGTAGTCCACGATAAGTCAGGAGTCCAGAGTCCAGGCCAAGGAACAAGGAGAGACAAAGACAGAGGCTTTCTCCAGGAAACTCAGATAATCTCTGGCATTGAGGCAGCACTTCCACAACTGCTTAAATCCCCGAGCTGCCGGTGCTCAGCTGGGGCTGATCACTTTGGTTACCTCGGCGTTTTTCATAAAGGCTCCCTGAGCGCCAAAGGCCCGCCCTTTCTGCCCAACGCTGACTGAAGGTAGGCATAGTCCCTCGATCCTCCTCCATGTCCAACATTTCTGTCATCTGGAGGCTTGACTGTGGAGCGACCTCCTGAGACACCACAGGCTCTGCTGGAGGCTCCTTGGGAGTTGGCAAAGCAGGGCTGCTAGGGCTGGGTGCGGGCTCCTCCACTGTAGGCTCAGGACCCAGAGGAAATGGTTCTGGCTCGTCCTCCGAGTCCCTGTCCAGGCAGGGCATGACAGAAAGCCAGAATTAACAAATTGTCCCAGTGAGGAATAATAAGCACCCAGTGGTAGAACATCACAAAATATATGACCTTTGTCTATGTGACTTAGGTCTCCAATGACCTCTTCAGTTTTTATGATGTTACAACCTCCTGAGGAAGGAGGCAGCTGTTTTCAAATAGCCTAAACTGAAATGACACCAGTTACCTAAAAGCATAACCAAGTGGAAAAGGTGAGGTCTTACTTTTTGGGACTACAATTCCTAGAATCCATAAACCACCATAGCTACTAGTCTAGCTGGTTTGGAGAGTGCAACGGGATATCCACCTCCTGTGGATACCAAAATCTGTGGATATTCAAGTCCCATTATATACAGTGGCACAGTAAAATGTTTTCCTTTATATAAAATGGCAAAATCAAGGTTTGCTTTATGGAATATACATCGTATTTTCAGTGCTTGAATCTGTGGATAAAGAATCCATAGATACGAATGGCTGATTATATATTGATGCCCACTAGGGGTAGGAAACTGGATGGGGGCTGGAGGCCAATTTTCTACACATCTACAGGCCACAGACCCCTCAAGTGCATAAAAAGCCATTCTTTTTCCTACATTTCACCTCCCAAATGGTGTATGAAAGTGATGTCATATCACTTGCTGTCACCATTCTAGAGGAGGAACAGGGAGAATAAGGTATTTGTGTGTGGGAGCGGTTCTGGTAGGGCTTGAGGAAGGGAGTTTGTGCATTTACATCCATTAGGGTGTTGGGTGTGATTTTTGAAGGAGGAGTTTATTTTATTTTATTTTTAATTACAACTTTTTGGGAGCTTTGATAGGCTTTGGGGACTGATGGGGGAACTTCAGGTGCTGGAGTTACATGTGGCCCACAGGCTGCACTTTACCCATCTCTGATGTACACAGACATCAAGTTAAACCAGCTGCTTCTAAATATGACTTTTCCGTCTCAAAAATATATGGGGCTGGCCTAAAAACAAATGAAGTTTGCAAAGGGGAGGGCAGTGGGAAAGGAATTGACCAACCTTTAGACTTAGAATGAATTTCTTATATGCCAGTATACCACATTGATTCTCAGTGGGAATGCTATCATAAGTTTATACTTTTATCTGGAAATGTTAAATAGGAAGGATGAATATGTATAAACAGACTGGAAACATGAGTGCTATTGCCAAAAGATTCCCAGGATATTCAGTATTTTCTGCTGACCCTGAGAGATCAAACCCCTGCTGTGATTAGCAGCTTTCACATTTTAGTTTATGTTCTTAAAGCTTCATCATCTGGTTGGAATCATTTAAGACCTTTTGGTGTGTAGGGAACAGTTTATACAGTAGATTTGATGTGTTACCTTCAAAGATACAATAAGAATTTGAAGAAATGAAAGTGACACTTTGTATTGATTTACTGTGCCTACTGATGTAAAGTAAGGTTTTACATGTGTTGACAATCTGTCAGTGATGGAAAGTAAGTTTTAAATATACAGCCTTTAAAACAAAATGCAAATAGATTTAAGTTTCAAGTTGGCTTTGATATTAAAAGATTGATGCTGAACTAAAAAAAAACTTGAATGTTAAAATGTTTGTTTTATGAAGAGCTTTCTGTAGAGAAACCTGCTTTTGTTCCTTAAATCCTGAAAGCCTCTCTGTCTTGGGGGCTCACTTGAATTTATCTTTGCCATCAAGTCTGTGGCGTGATTTAAGAGAGTGTGCACAAAAGAAAAAAAATCAAATTGCTGTGGGAGTCATTATTGCTGTTCAGAAAAAAAAATAACAAAGCTGTCAAAAGAATGTAAATAGATGTGGAAAGAAAAGAAGCAAAAAAATTATCTTAGCACTGAATGAAACTTGGATAGGAGGGTATCTAGCAACCTGACAGCTAAGTACAGATGTGCATCTACCTGTTAATAAATATGAAAACCAAGCAAAGGAAATATGGTGCAGTTGGATTAGAGAGGTTGTTGTAATTGACATACGTAAGTGCTAATTAAAGCTATAAAAGCCATGACTGTAAAAAGAAAATAAACTCAATTTGACTAAAAGCAAGGATGAGTCAAACAAGGTGCTACATCATTTGAGGAGGGGACATTAAACTTCAGCAGAATATGTATAAATAATAATTAGTGAGATTTGTTTTTACTTAAGAATTTAATTATGCTGTCCCAACCTATTTTACAGCTTGGTTGCATTCTGCTTACCATATTGGGCTGCATGACATGAACACAAATGTGTACTAGGCACTGAAATGCCATCCTGTCCCTGACAAGAAGAATAAATAGATCTGCCCAGGGTGGTAAAATAATATCCCAGTCCTCTACAGAAGCACTGAGGCAAAAGGGATGTACCGATGTCTCTTGGGATGTGCCCATTGCTTGTTGTTCTCTGAAGTTACACTGAACTCTTAGAATAGTGGTAGAGCAGTATTTGTGGCACATGTGAACTGAGTTCAACATGTGCAGAAAACTTACACTGGAACAGATGCCAAAGATCAGTCTTCACTGTGAAATTCTATGAAGGCTGCAAACGCTGCAAGGAAAAAAACCTCCCACACAGGTAGCGATCAGCAAGACACAAAACTGCTGGACTCTCTCTTGTCTCACAAAGAGGTTTTTTATTCTTCCGTTACCGACTGTGTACAGACTAACAAAGTGCTCCACCAGTATCTCTATATATAGTCACCCACACATGAGTATCCAACTCACCCACTTATATACCCTTCTGGGATATTAGTCCAGCCTACTTGTGGGATGTCACCCAGTTTCAAGTCACCTGACTGATGTGACTCTGCAAAATTGAAGGTTTCTGATTCAACCCTCTGCCTAGTGTTGCATCAGCCCCCTGTGACTCAGGATTGTTCAAATGTTGAGTCATCATGGTGCCCAACTGTACTAAGGTAACCCTCTCTCTTTTGTCCCAGTTTCTTTGCCCCAGTCACATCTATGGCATTTTCTCTTCAGAGTGCATTTCTCATGTTGTTCTCTGAAATTACACTGAATGCTTGGAATACTGGTAAAGCAGTACTAATACTGATGCCCAAACACAGACCACAGGCATTGTTTATGGTCCAGAGTGTGGGGCTGTCATTTTAAAGATGGACATAGTGTGCACATCAGTGAGAGGTGACAAAATGCAGAATGTATTTTTCAACAAGTTGTTGTTGTTGTTATGGCAAAATACATGAAACAGGTACATCAGCTTTTTAGCCCCTGGTATTGGCTGGGTGTCCACAGGCTGTCCATGTGTGTATGTACATGCACACAGAGAGACACACAACAGGGTGTTGAGGAGTTTGTAACATTTCCTTCCCATCTACTGAGAAATGGGGATCTCTGGTAGGGGAGTAGAAAACCTCCATCCCTGAGCGAGCTCCGTGGGAATCTCAGGGTCAGGGAAGAGCATTAACCCAAAATAAACACAGCACTAAAGTAGGCATGATCCCTCCAGCTTTTAGGCTGAACAAAGACAGGATCACAGGGTGTACAGCCATGGTGAAAACTAACATATATAACAACAAGGAATCTTGTGGCACTTTAAATACTGACAGGTTTTGTATGGTATAAATGTGTTCATGGACTGTAACCATCAAGTGTCTGAATTGTACAGCAGTAACCAGTTTAGCACTGTGTAGTCTTCCAGAATACTTTGAGCTGAATTTCTGTTGAGACTGAATTTCTATTGAACTCAGTCAACAATAAGGAAACAAATTCCAGAATTTATTTATCTTCATCATGGGCTCTTTCACGCTGTGCTGTTATAGTGTCATGATTCCACTTGAACTGCCATGGCTCCATCCTATCATATCCTGGAATTTGCCATTTAGGGAAGGGTATTTAGAATTGCCAGAAAAAGAGCTCTAGACATCATCAGACGTCAAACAGGGTGCAGCCATGGCAGTTAAAGCAGAATCACAGTGCTATAATTGTGTTGTGTGAAAGAGACCCAGCTGTTAGGACAAATACCTAAGGTTAGTCTAGGATAATTTATAATGCTTCATATTATATTACACATAGTTGACAGAGATGTGTATTGTTAGTATCTGCATTTTCATTCTAATATTCGGATTGCTTGAAATGTTAATTTCATCTTAATGCAGACTTATACATATGATTTCGACCATTGCTCCACAGTTGTACGAACTGAATACATTTCTCATGTATTGTAGACAGAGATATGGGGAGGGGGTGTTTATATCTGTTCTGTATCTTGTTTCACTTGCTGAAAAAGTTCTGATGGTAGCCTTTAGTGAAATATATTAACATCCAGAGTATCTTGGCTAATCTGTTCTGTTTGTATGCATGGCATGCTTTCCAAAGTGTTTTGGGAGAGAATTTTATACCACACTGCATGTAATATAAAGTTTAATGGATTGGAATCTGCTCCACACATGTCCCTTTGACCTTTAAGATCATTTGCAGCTGTAGATTATTAATTTAAGCACCTTTAAAGCACCTTTAAAATCAACATTTAGGTTAGCAGGAATTATTTCAATGTTCTTAAGCCTCTACCTCTCTCTTCTTTTTCCCTTCTCCAGCCTTTTTTTAGTGGAAAGAAAGATGGTCCAAATTGGATCACTCTTGACAGAACTGTTTAGAAAAAGGTTTTGCATTAAGTTGGCAACACAGAAATACTCCTGGGGCTGCTGCCTCCACTGTTGATTTCAGCACTTAATTTCATTGCTGCTTTTTGTTGTTATGTATCCATCAGGGACCCTAGAATTGGTTTGTTTTTTCTGCCTGCAAAAATCCAGGTTGGCTAAAATAGTGCATCTCAAGCTATCTAAGGCAGGGGTCCCCAAACTATGGCCTGCGGGCCGGACCCAGCCCGTCGAGGCCTTCCTACTGCGCCTGCCGTCGGACGCCATTTTGTCTTCCAAAATGGCGTCCGGAATAGTGTGCGTGTGCATGGTGTCGCGCGCACATGCGGCCGCCGCTGGATGCCATTTTGTGTTCCAAAATGGTGTCCGGAGTCATGCGCATGCGCGCAGCATCGCACACGCATGAACACGACTCCAGGTGCCATTTTGGAACACAAAATGGCATCCGGAGTCATGTGCACATGCGCACTACTCGGGCACCATTTTGTGTTCCCAAATGGCATCCGCAGTTGTGCGCATGTGCGCACGCTTGCGCACGCACCTCCAGCCCCCCAGAAGATCTGGGGGCTGGCAAACCGGCCCCCGGATCAAAAAGTCCGGGGACCCCTGATCTAAGGTGACAGAGCAGCATTTATTTTATTTCAGTTTACCCAAAACTGATACCATATTTGTGCCCGTTGTCTAAAATTCTTTCTTTCCTGAAAACTTTCCAGGGACCAGCAACCAATGGATTGTGGGCCAGCACTGGTCCTTGAGCTCCCCCTTTGAGTGGCACTGGATATCTCTCTGAATAGTTTTTTCTTCAACTAAAAATATCTATGGTGTTTCCCCCCATGCCCAATATTGGAATGAAATAAATTACTGGATGACTGGATATAGCAGGGGTAGGCAACCTAAGGCCCGGGGGCCGGATGCGGCCCCCCAAGGCCTTTGGACCGGCCCCAGGCTGGTCCTGCCGCCGCCGCCGCCACTGCCGCCCCCCCCCCCCCCCGCCATGATGATATTGATTATTGTTGTTATTACTTGTTCTTGGGGTTTTCTTGGCAAAATCTCCACAGGGGGTTTGCCATGGCTTTTCTGGGGCTGAGAGAGCATGCATGCATATATATTTTTAATTTTTTATTTTTTTTAAAAAATATATATATTTTTATTTATTTATGGTGCTTTGGCCCCCAAATTGTCTGAGGGACAGCAACCCGGCCCCTGGCTCAAAAAGGTTGCCTACCCCTGGGATATAGTCTAAACTAATCTTATAGTGTGAACTTGCTTCTGCACTAATCTCCTGCCAAGGTTGTGGGAGGAGCATGCAAAATGAAGACAAAATACAGATAAAGATGATGAATTGAACTCCTGCGTTGCTGAAACCAATGAGCAAGACTGGCCTAGAAGTCTTTATGGGGCCAGTAAACCATATTTCAAGACCCTCTTTAGGCCTATTGCTGTTCAGGGGCTTTCTTCCTGAGTTGGCAGCATTCTCTGTAGCTCTCCTTCTTCAGCCAAAGCTTGCTTGGCAGTTCACAAACTGAATTTTTTTGGCCTCATGTTCAGATCTTTCACACTTGAGTTCTGACAGTAAAATACATTAGTAAGCAAGCTGTTAGCATTTCACTTGCTCAAAGGTCCCCAGTGGTTACTGTCACAGAGCAAAGGTGATGTCCCTATATTGTTGTGTATCAGAAGTTGCCTATTCCTAGATGCTCTCTGTTTTTGTCAGCTCTAACTACTGTATATACTTATGTATAAGCCTAGAAATTTTAGTAAAAAATGTGACCCAAAAAACCTGGGTCGACTGATCCACAGATCATTGTAAGTATCATACCGTAACTCTTTCACAAAAGGAACTATCCTCTTCTCTGAGTACAGTGGCAAAAGGTAAGAGCTTAATTCAGGGGTAGGCAATCTAAGGCCCGGGGGCTGGATGCGCCCCCCCCCCGAGGCCTTTGGACCGGCCCCAGGCCGGTCCTGCCACCGCCGCCGCCCGCCCACCATGATGATATTGATTATTGTTGTTATTACTTGTTCTTGGGGTTTTCTTGGCAAAATCTACACCGGGATTTTGCCATGGCTTTTCTGGGGCTGAAAGAGTGTGCATGCATATATATTTTTATTTTTTAAAAAAATATATATGTTTTTATTTATTTGTTTGTTTGTTTGTTTATTGTGCTTCGCCCCCCCAATTGTCTGAGGGACAGCAACCTGGCCCCCGGCTCAAAAAGGTTGCCTACCCCTGGCTTAATCTGTCCGAGGGGACCTAAAAGAAGCACCAACCCCCTCTACCTTCTCTGCTGTTGCAGTATTTCTAGTCTTTTTGAATGCCTGAGTGGGAAAATGTTGGAAGTGGTGGCTCTTTGGCACTTGTCAAGTGAGCACTGAGAGAGTAGACATGTACAAATTTTCTTAGCCCCACCTGTGCCTGGCCACTTCTCATACACATTGCACAGCCACTATTTACTGTAGTTCCCTCCTTATCCATTCAGCCCATAGGGTGAGCACATTATGACTGCCAGAATTTTATACATTCTTTGGCATCATTTTTTTTGTCCTTTACATCCGTTGTTGTTGTTGTTGCTGTGGGTCTTCAAGTCATTTCTGACTTATGGTGACCCTAAGGTGAACTTCTCATGGGGTTTTCTTTGTTACATACCCATACGTTTTTATTCTCACCCTTCGAAAAGGGTGAGGGGTTGCCATGAGTTGGATATGACATGAAGGCACAAAGTTTTACTCTCGACTTATCCATGGATCATATCAAAATCCATAATTTTGGCCTCAAAACCTGCCCTTGACTTATACATTAAGTCAACGTATACACAAGTATGTATGGTAGCCTAAAGAAATGCAAGGGCTCCTCAAATCACATGTGTGTTTCTACTGATAAACATTTGTTCTTCATCCCTATGATAGCACCATAGTGCCTGCACTTTAACTCTTAAATCATTTTTAGAATAGACCTTTTCTACTATGCCTTTAAATGGGTTTGACTAGCTTTCGTGTTATTCCTTAACACCACTTCATAAAGTCTTTGGCCACAAATGGTATTTTCACACTTTCAGTTTCTGTGGGACCAGTGCTTGACAGAAATACTGTCATGAACTCATTAAATTTGAGTAGGAGGCAGCATACTTTAAGCCTAATCTTCCTCCAGCTTTGAAATCTACCAGCAATATTGCATGTTACATTAAGGAAATGCTTTTAAAAGCAGTCTTACAACTGACCATTTTCTTGCTGTTAGCAAAAGTGGCCGTAGAAGAATCTGATCTGGATCAAGATTGTGACATGTGGTGAGAGAAAGTTTTCCCACTGACAATCTCTGCCCCCAAGCTCTCTCTCTCTCTCTCTCTCACACACACACACACACACACACATTTCTTTCTAATAGACTTGGGGTGATTTTCAGCAGAAAAGTCACATTAGAGGAATGTAGGATTGTTTGCCTAGTCAGTAACATCCCAGGGCCTGAAGTTTCAGGGCCTAACACAGAGACCAAAGGACAGCCCCAATGATGTGTTTAAGTATGATACATTAACCAGTACCCATAGCTGCTTCTAGCTAAATCATGTTTTCTAAAGTGTTTACTGTCAAATGTAATTAAACTCTAAGCCCCTTTATTTTATGTTTGTTCCTGACATTTTTATCTTCACATTAACTGGTAATGATTTTTCCTTAATAATATTATTGGCAGTAAATACTAGCTTAGAAGAGTACAACTTGCAAAAAACAAAACAGTTTAAGCCCTATGCAGTTTGCAACACACCTACTCAGTTGCCCTCAAGGTAATTTTGCTGAAAACTGAGCAAAGTGGAAGTTTTCCACTAACTACCGTAATACTAATTGCAGCATGATGGTAAAAAGATATTTTTACCGAGGTTGTAGCTAAGGAAGGTTGGCATTAAAAGAAGCTCCATCTGTGCTGTGATGCCAACAACTAGTTTCCCTGTCCTGTGCTATGTGTTTTATTTTAAATTATCTAGACTAGCCAAGTTAGTACCATGTCAGTCCCAGAAAATTCAAAGCCAAACCCTGATTCCAAGGGTTGGTCCCTAGTGATGTCATTAAGCATAATATGTTAAGTATCAACCATACTTGTTCAGAATATGTCATTCAAATTTTTAAAAATACTAGTATAACTAAGGAAAATGCACACATACACACACACTTTTCAAGGCAGTGCTCTTGTCCTGAGATTCCTCCCCTGAGGATTGGAGATTTAAGACCAAGCTATAAGATTTGGGAACACTTGAGTAATCACATCATTACTATTATATGTTGTCAATTCACTGGGCACATGTTTATTAAACCTGCCCATTTTGCCTACAAAAGTTTGGTGGTAATATTTATTTTTTATGATAATATGTATGTTTTGGGGAAGAGAGTGATAGGCCTGTCTCCACTATTGTACCTTTTCATGCCATGAGATTTTCCGCAGCATCAGTTGTTCCTCTTGGCCTGGGGATAGCCTTGCTCTTGTTGAATACCATCTACCTGCCCACTGCCCCAATAATTTGGACTCACATCATAATGATGACACAGTCATTTCCCCTGCAAATGTGAAAGCAGATTGTGCACTAGTTGCTGGAGATGTTGTGAAAGGTTGGGAAAAAATATACCAGTGTCCTGAAAACTGGGTCACCATATTCTCTGAGTGTACTTGTTGGTCTGCCTCTGGAAAAGCTATTAAGCTTTTGTTCACAGGATGACTTTTATAATTAATTGAAAATAACATGTTTTCAACCAACCTACACTAATGAGCTTTCTTTCAAGCATTCAGGCTGAAGCTTTCCTTCCAGGTGAGCCAAACTGGGGCATGTCTTCAGATGCATTAACAATCAGGGAGTACACTGTACTCCTTACTAAGTACTAGTATAGTATAATATTAGTGGTTTGTAACTTTCCTTTATTTACAGCAAAGCAAGTATAAGATTTGCAGGATCACTGACTGCAGAACATTTTCAGACTGACTGACTTCAGTGTCCAAATATACCTATTTCTTTACATATTGGGAGCATGAAAGACAATTAGATTCTAAAGAGACAATGGCATAATTGTATAAGAAACAGCAAGATTCTTTCCACTGTAGTTCTTCCTTGATGTAGGATGCAAATTGATTAGTATGTATGTGTTAGGCAGACAGGAAAAGGGATTGTGATGGTTTGTAAAAAAAATTCATGCAGCTCATGGAGCAATTTGAAAATGTCATCACTTCACTGCATAGTATATAGATCATGCCTATGGTGCCAAATAGGACAGGCCACAAACTTTTTAATTTATAGGCCTATCTCTAGTTGTTAAAACAGCCAGCATGGTGTATTGGTTTGAGTGTTGGACTACAACTCTGGACATCAGGGTTTGGATCCCTGCTTAGCCATAGAAATCCACTGGGTAACCTCGGGTAAATCACACTCGTTGAGCCTCAGAGGAGGACACAGGCAAACCCCCTCTGAGCAAATCTTGCCAGGAAAGCCTCATACTGGATTTGCCCTAGAGTCACCATAAGTTGGAAATGACTTGAAGGCATACAACAGGTAGGCAGAGTTTGGGAAGGTTACATTTTTGGACTACAGCTTCCAGAATTCTCCAACCACTATGGCCATACTGTCTGAGGGATTCTGGGAATTGCCTTTTTTCTTTTAAAGGAACCTTTTCAAACTCTGGTGTAGGTTATTTTGGTAGCGGGGGGGTTATGTGCCTTCCAGTTGCATGTTGGCTTATGGCAATCCCATAAATTGCATAGGGTTATCTTAGGCAAGGAGTACTCAGAGGTGGCTTTGCCAGTTCCTTCCTCCGAAAGATAGTCTTATTGTATTTGGTGATGGCAGCCAGACTCAACTATGCACAAAAGTGCAAACAGACTACAATACCATCTCATGAAGATTGGCTTCTTAAGATGTACAACCTGGCTGAAATGGGCAAGCTGACCTGTCTGATCAGAGAAGGATCCCTGGCAAGTTTCATGTAGGACTGGAACCCTTTGATAGGTTATTTGAATCAGAACTGGGAAAATGTATATACAAAGGGCTTTGAAGAATAAAAATATGTGTATAATGATTTAAAAGTATAAAAATAAAGATTGACAGCGATTTAAAGTTACAGTATAAAGAATAGGAAAATAAGTGTGGAAAGATGAAACTCATTTAACAGCAGAGGATCAAGAAATCAATAATGAAGTGAAAGTCAGGAAGGATCAAGTAGAACAGTATACAGAGGGTAGGCAGAGCTATTTAAAGAAATCTATAAATAGTTGACAGTTCAAATTGTAATTTAATGTAATTTTATAAACATACTAAGCAAAAAAGAAATATGGTCCATAGCACCTGGTCAGTGTTTTCCCATCCAAGTGATCAGTAATTCTTGTCCTGAGTATCACTAGATGCTACAGCAGATATTTACAAAATGCAGGGTTTGAAATCCATCCCAAGAGGGGTGGTAACAAGTCTGTGCCAAGTGATTAGCTGTGAAGAAAGGATCATCAACAACATTATGCAGAGGTGTGCTTGTCTCATCTGTTTTGTGTCAGCTTGGGCACAAGATTCATTAGGCTTCAGAACAGCAACAGATTGTTTTTGCTCATGTACTCTAGAGGCACTTTGGAAGGAAGATCAGAGCACACAGAACACTTCCTTTCTTTTGCCTTTGGTTGTTGGGCATGTCCTTACCAAGGTAAATAGGAATGTAAGCCCTGACTAATGCTGAGTATTGTGTGGAGATAAATGGAAGAACATTGGGATTAATTGGCTCTGACTGCCTGATAAAACTTAACAGGTGGGAAGTTGCAGTGGGGAGAGAAAAAGATACTGCGCTGCTCTAATTTAATTATGATTCATGGGTGTCTGAGGCATATTCGAATAGGTTAGTTCACAAAAGGCCTTAACTGAGCCTTTTTTGTAGGACTGTTTGCCTTCATCTGGAGCATCCATTAGCATGAATTACAGTTCCTTATCAAGTCAAACGGCTTGCATTTACCCTAGTGTAATTTGCACTCCAACCATACATGGAAAGAGAAATCCCAGAGGTTCTAGCAGGGTTCAGGAAAGGAAGAGGCACTAGGGACCACATTGCAAACATATGATGGCTAATGGAGCGCACTAGGGAATTCCAAAAGAAAATCAGCATGTGCTTTATAAACTATAGCAAAGTCTTTGACTGAATAGATCATGAAAGGCTATGGAATGCCCTTAAAAACAGGGGAGTGCCAACATATCTGATAGTCCTGATGAGGAATCTGTACTCAGAACAAGAGGCTACTGTCAGAATAGAACATGGAGAAACAGAATGGTTCCCAACGGGCAAAGGGGTCAGACACGGCTGTATCCTAACACTCTATCTATTCAACTTGTATGCAGAACATATTATAAGAGAAGCAGGCTTGGACATAGAAGAAGGAAGAGTGAAAATAGAAGGAAGGATTAATAACAATCTAAGATAGGCAGATGACACCATAGTACTAGCAGAAAACCTCACAGACCTGGAACACGTACTAAGGAAGCTCAAAGAAGAAAGTGCAAAGGCAGCCTTACTGTTGAACATAAAGAAAACAAAAATAATGACCACGGAGGACCTTCAAAAATTCAAGCTAGACAATGAAGAAATAGAAATAGTAAAAGAACTCCCATACCTGGGATCAAACATTGATAGAAATGGGGACTGCAGTCAGGAAATCAGAAGAAGATTAAGAATGAGGAGGGTGGCTATGAAAGAACTAGAAAAGATTCTAAAATGCAAAGATATACAACTCAGTGCAAAAGTTAGAATCATACAAACCATTGTATTCCCTATTACTTGTATGGGTGTGAGAGCTGGACAGTTAAGAAAGATGATAGGAAGAAAATCAACTCCTTTGAGATGTGGTGCTAGAGAAGAGTGCTGAAGATCCCATGGACAGCCAAAAGGACAAACAAATGGGTCCTAGAGCAGATCAAGCCGAAAACCTCACTGGAAGCCAAGATGACCAAACTGAGGCTGTTGTACTTCAGGCACATCATGAGAAGGGAGGACTCATTGGAAAAGACAATAATGCTAGGAAATGTGGAGGGAAGTAGAACGAGAGGAAGGCCACATACCAGATGGATGGACTCTATTAAGGAGGTCACGGATAAAGAGTTGCAGGAATACAGTGGAGGACAGAGGGTCTTGGAGATGTCTCCTCCATAGGGTGCCATGAGTAAAGATCGAATCAAGGGCAGCTAACAGCAAATTTGCAATTTGTTCCTGGGGACCTTTGGAATGAAAGGCATGTTTTCAGATACATCATATGCTTAATAATTTTTAATAGCTTAAAGCACTCTGAAGCTGTAAGTGGCCATGGCAGTTTCCCTGCAATGTATCTATACTTGTTTTCCCCTTAAAACCTTGAGGGATGCAACGTAATTTACCATTTTGCTCCATGTGTGTTTTGGTTACACATAATGAGGTTCCCCTGCTGTTCACTTGGCAAAAAACTGATTCAGAATTGTTGAGCCCAGTCAAGCCAGATTTGTACAGAAATTGCTTGGGAATTAACTATCCCTGCTCCCACACCACCAGAGTAATTTTTGACACACTGCCTACTTGGAAGCATTCATAAATGTACCATCATGTACAGAAAGTGCCTGTAAAATGGAGTGTATGAGCTTTTTCTGTGACCCTATAGAGGGGACCATTGGCTAGATTTTTGGGGAAGCAGTAAAATTATACAGTATTGTCCTGAAGGTTAAAAACAAATGGATCAAATTATAGTAAGTGAAGCTCGACCATGAGCTTGCAGGGGGAATTCAGCAACACTAAGGATAAGCAGAGAGCCAGTGTGGTGCAGTGTTTGATCTTTGGACTACGACTCTGGAGTTCAAATTTCATTTCCCTGCTCAGCCATGGGCAAGTCACACATTCTCAGCCCCAGAAAACCACATGATAGGTTTGCTTTAGGGTCCCCATAAGTGAGAAGCAATTTGAAGGCACACAACAACAACAAAGAGTAAGCAACCTGGAGCCTCCCCGGATGTTTTGGACTATAACCATAATCCATTGCAGTCTGAGCTAGAGAATAAAAACATAAGCAGCTGTTTATACCAGGTCATGCTAATTGTCCATAGAAACCAATATTAACTCCTTGAAGCCACAGTTGCTTTTCAGAGCCTCAGGCAGAAGTCCTTCCTATCAGCTCGTCCTTGATCCTTTTTATAAGTGGAGATACCAGGAACTGAACTTGAGTTCTTCTACAAGCAGAGCAGGTGGTGAACTACCTAGTTACTTCATTGTGTGTTTTCACAGCTGTCAAAAGGACTTCCTGTTTCTTCAGCTATGCTGGAGACAGGGTGAGGTTGCAATTCAAGGAATTCAGTCTACAAGGATTGGTACATTTAGAAGGAGGCTCTTTCTGTATGCTGAAATCACCCAGATCTGTGCTTAGTTGACTGTGGACCTATAGTTGTATATAAACTACCTGACTGTGAACCACTTTGTGGACTGCTTTGAGTACAGTGCATTGTGAAAATGTGATTGATAAATAAATAGTCTATTACTGTGTTTACCATGTATCTCACCCAGTGGGTTAATGAGATTCCAGAGACTGAATTTCTATCAGGCTCAAATGATAAATGCAGATAAAAGAGGTAGAGCAGAAGCATGAATGAGTTCCTCATCTACTCTGAAAACAGAAGTGAGGATAAAAAGCACCAATGCAGCTATGGCGATTTGTGCTTTTCCAGTAGCTGCACTTTTAAATGTCAGTGTTGGTGCTCTTGACAGATCAGAGGTTTCCATTACATTGAAAAGCAAGTTACCTCTTTTCCTTTCCAACCCAGGGAACCATTCTTCAGGTCATTAAGCTCAAAGACATTGGCCTGCTTTGCACCATTGAATAAGGAGAAGTTAAGGGGATTATGTCTTTGCTGCCTCTGCAAGGCTTTGCCTTTCATTGGCATGAAATCTGTTGAAGAACAATATGTGTGCTGCCTTAGTGTCCTTCTTTCATGCAGGTGTGAGTGGGAGGATAAACTAATGAGGACAATCATAAGAAAGCAAAAGGAGAACATAAGTATAAAAGTTCCTGAATAGGCATTTTTGAAGCAATTGTATAACAGTAGTTCTCTTGTTATTTTATGTAACAGTAGTTCTCTTGTTATTTTATGTAACAATTAATTATGTAATTTTATGTAACAATTATGTAATTAATCTTTCATTTTGTTTTCTTTGCTCTTCATAACAGCAATTGGCCAGTTACAATTCTTAGAAAATATATTTTGCTGTGTGAGAATTGGTAGTCTTGCTTGGGATACAAGCAAGACTACCAATTATTGTTTACCTCTGGAATTCTGTCTGAAGAGACCATGACCACATTCAAACATTTTTCCAAATGGTTTATTCACTGATCCAGAATAAGCAGCAGCAAGTTTTGGAGTTCATACATGCCCCCTCCTTCCCTTTCACTCTTTGTATCCAAGAAGAAGAGACTGGAAGCTTCTATTTCTAGGTACATCTTCTTAAGTTTTATATTCAGTCTTTCTCCCAGGACTGGGACTCTCAAAGTGGTTGAAAACATGAAAAGATTTTAAAAAAACAGATGCAACTAAAATACAATAAATCATAATATTAAAACACACGGTGATAATTGCATTTACATGACTACTGAAAAGTACAGTGGGCCCTCCATATTCACTGGGGCTAAGAACCCAGGAACCCATGAAAATGGAAAAAGTGCAAATAAAAAAAACATTATTTTTTACCTAAGTGAACACCTTTTTAGGAATCTCTTTCTCCTCCAGCGCAACTCTATGGTTAACATCCACCAGAAGTTGACCTTAGATTTGTACTGGAGGACCTACAAATGCCAAGAGAAGTGTTCTTTCCAGGAATCTCTAGGTCCTCCTCCAGCACAGTGTTGGGTGAAAGTTGAGCATAGAGTAATGTGGAGAACCTAGAGAGAGCATATTAATCAAATTTGCAAATAATCAAATCTGCCAAAGTCAAAGCCACAAATGTGGAAGGCCACCTGTACAGCAAACTGCTCCTGGTTCAACATCTGTCCACAACAGTCTTTTCATTGCCAAAACCCTACCTGAACAGAAAGATATTTTGCCTGCAAGCAGAGAGATAACAGGAGAGGAGCCAGTAGCCTGCCTTGGAATTAGTTTGCAGCAATCCACAGTTTGTCCTCTTGCCCTCAAGTCAGGCTACTACAGTTGGATTCTTGGATTGGGATCTTGTGGTGTAAGTGAGGAGTTAGGACTTCTCATTTTCCTTTCACCCAACCAGAGCCTATTCTTATGTTCGGTCATTCAAACTGGACCTCAGACTTCCATATTTCCTCACATAGGCCTTCTGTGATGTCTAGATAAAGCTGCTTAAGCAGCACATACTGTTTAAGACCATCCCTGATAGGTAACCCCTGTGTGGTCACTGTCTATTTACATGATCAACATCAGGGAGAAAGCAGGGCTACATTCACTGCTGTCCATGTGCTGTCCAGGAGGTCTGAGGAGAAGTATCTACTCCACTTGCTTAACTTCTTCCCCTTGATTTGAAATTAGAGTTGCATAGGGTTCTAAAAAGAGTTTGGACATGCTAACTTATTTGGTCTGCAACTCCCAGAATCCCCTCACCAACATGATCAGTGGTTGGAGGATTCTGGGCCAGAGTTTAGAACCAAAGCTTCTAAATCATGGGCTGAGGGGAGCTTACAAAGTGTAGAGCAGTGTCCCTCCTTCAGACCTTCCTCAACATGTGGATGACCAGAGGAGGACAGAGACACAATATCAGACGCAGCCCTGCCATGCCCCTCACACAATATTAATTACATGAGGCATAAAACCCCAATATAGAACTGTAACTATGAGTACTGTATCCACTCAGCTATAAGTCAACCTTATGAATAAGTCGAGGGCAGGCTTTAGGGCCAAAATTATGGATATTGATATGACCCGTGGATAAGTCGAGGGTAAAACTTAGGGGCATGTAACAAAGGATCTAAAGGATGAAGCAAAGGAAAAGAATGCCAAAGAACTTACAGAATTTCAGCAGGGATGCTTGTTTGTGCTCTCACTAAAGGCTGGGTGGATGAGAGAGTTGAGGGTCAGGTCAGTGCTTCCAGGGCAGATTATACTCTTGGCTTTCACCAGGGGATCCTTTTTAAAATAAGAGGTAAAGTACAGTTCTTACATTGACCTGTCTTGCCTAAAACTTCTAGACTTATACATGAATATATACAGTATGTCTGTGGATTTGAAACAATATAGGTGGTAAGTCGTTGAAGAATGGTGATGAAGGTCATCTTTCATTTGTTTTCTAAGAGATATAGAGAATTTTGTTTTATGGATCCCTTTAATGAAGAAAAAACACTTATGAAATCTTGACATTAAGCATATTTCATTTATTACACCGCAATTAACCCAGGCAAATTTGTTTATAAAGGTACTTAGTCATCTTTGGACATTTTAGATTTCCACTTACAACTAATCCTTGAAATTGCAAAAATGATTATGAAGGCTCTTCATTGCTTTAGGGATTACTTCTATTCCTTCTTTGTAGGGTCCAGTAAAAACAGAATGGGTTTTAATTATAATTTCTCATTTCCTTCATTACATCTTGGGTGTTTGGGGTGAAATTCTCTCAGCCATGAGAAGGAAGCAAAGGGTGGGGTGCAGATTTTTCTTCAGATGGATTTGTATGTTTATGCATAATAAATAACATTTATTGTACATAAAAACTCAATAGAATTGATTTATTATCTTTATTATTATGTAGGGTTTTTTTTCTTTTGGACTAAAATGTTTGGATTTGTCTGTGGGAAGCACATACTGAAACAGTTATTTAGGATCATACTCTCAGATATACGTATGTCAACAAAGGCCACAGTCCATTGAGCAAAATCAATTCAAGCAGATTGGAGTTGCTTAAGCAGCATAGATCAGAGCTTTGACAAGGTACTGGCCATACTGACTGAGGGAGTCTGAGAGTTCTAGTTCTAAAAAGCAACATGTCCAAGCTCTGGGTATATTTCCCCCTCTTTTTCATTCAGGCTAACACCACAGGAAAGGTTCCTGACAAGCTTGTCCTTTAGATCCAGTCTGTCTGTCCCCTGCTGAACATTCCAATGCAGCCTTTTGCTTGCAGATTCTGAAGCTTTCTTAAATGGCATTGCTTTTGCCAGACCCACCCATCTCTCTCCACATTTCTCCGCTGCCATGTCAAATGGACTGTAATGAAATGCCCATCAGCAGAACGACAGGTTGCATTTGGTATGATTGGCTTCAGCAGTGCCGTTAGATGAGAAATTACATGCTGGTTTCAGCACCTTTTACCCTTCCAACTACCAGGTGCATTTAGTATTAAAAGTGCTTGTCACTTCAAGACAAAAGGGGTGGGGATGAGTGACTTGGGGAACAGAATTCCTGCTGCCGTTGTGTTTATGACCAGCGGTAGTGTGAATATGATCAATGTTGGTCCTTTAATCTCCTCTACTGAAACATTATCTGACTTAACAGTATGTTCTCCTTTTTCTTTCAGATACTATGCAGCAGGTAGCCAAGACCGTAGCAAAAGTGGAGCTGTCAGACCATGTCTGTGATGTGGTGTTTGCTCTTTTTGACTGTGATGGTGAGTATTGCCCATTGTCATATTGTAGTGGATATTGTGTCTTTGATCAGAGAGAGCCAGATTCAATTCCTCATATAGCCATAAAGTTCACTGAATGGCTTTTGGACAATGTCCATCTTTCATCCTAGTCTATTTCACAGGGTGGATGTGCTAAGATTACATTGAGCAGATAAAAACCACATATGTCATCTAGACCTCTCTAGAGGAAAACCATGACATTAATGCTATTAAGTATAATAGCTAGTATCAAATCCACAGCTACCCCGAAGTTCCCTGTGCAACCTCCCCCATCCCCAAATTTGCTGCAGGGAGTTGACAGCCCCTTCAGAGATGTGGACAGAAATTACTTGCATAGTGTTGAGATTTAGCCCAGAATTTTCAACATACTAGGATGTATGTGGGTTTTGTTTGGAAAAGATAATAAACAGTTTCAATGACAATCAGTGCTCTTCATAGTAAGCATTCAAAAGTGTTCTTCGTATCTCCCGTCTCTTGAAGGTAGTCTACCCCTTGTATCAGACTAGTAAGTTGCTCTGTCCTTTGATGCTCTGAAATGTCACTTAGGGGAGACATTACAGGCAGTGGTCCAAATCCCCTGTATTCCAGACTGCTAGCAGAATTTTCAGGCTTTCATTCTGTTTTTTCCGGGTACCCTTCAACTCATTCCACAATCCGTTCCTTTCTTGGCTTTCTATTTCTCAGTCACAATGAAAACTGTGTTCTCTTTCTATTTCTCAATCAGAGAGAAAACTTGAGTTCTGTAAGAACGCACAAATGACGTTGTTATTGTAGATGTCAGAAGAGAAATAAGTAGAAAATCATTGGTTCCATGCCGAGCTTGGACCAGTTACCTTTTATTGGACTACAACTCCCAGGATCCCCCCACAAGCCTTTCCACTGGCCATACCAGCTGGGGCTGGTGGAGCTGAAGGCCAGGAGCATTGGGGGTCCTGCATTCCCTGCCTCTGTTCTAGAAGGTTCAGAGGATGCTCTACACAGGCAGCAAACACAGTTATGGTTTTTGTTTGAGAAAGACAATAAACAGGATGACCAGATGCCATAACCACAAAGAAGGACAAGGCACCGTGAAATGTGAGACATTACAGAAAAATGTAGGACATGTCAAAATAAAAGCTAAAAATACTGATATAGATATAAATTCATGCTTCTTACACATGCTCAAACTGGAGGACATTTTCAATTCCTCCTGACCAGAAGGTTGAAGTGTAAGACATGTCCTGGAAAAGAAAGACATCTGGTCACCCTGGACAATAAAGAGCTTTCCCTTACCCTTCTGTTGAGTGATCAAAAAGTCCCTTCATCTTGGCTCCTTCTTGTACTCACCTCACCTTTTATATTGACATAATCTGAGTTTCTTACTCATATTGGAGAAACACGTTATGGTTACTGCAACCTTAGACTTTCAATCTCTGAATCTGCCCGAGATTACTTAATGGCGAATTGGTGACTCTTGAACTCTCTTCTCTGTCCTCCTGCTGTTGTAAGCAAATGATCTGCACTTGCACCATTTGTCAATATTTTTATTCTCCTGTGGATGTGTTTAATTACATGAAAAGAGAAGCAGAGATCAGCTGAATAATTAGATGCAACTAATTGCATATTTCTCTTCTAATATTATGACTTTTCTTGAACTGCTGGAGTCTTCATTTCTTTACCTGTTGGTCTCAGTCCATTATTCCACATAGGCATCCCATCATAGGTATAATTTCCATGTAAGAAGCATGCCATCTGTAAAGAATCCTAGCAACTGCTGATCTGTCTTAGTTCTTGTCTGGATATTGTCACTTCCTTTAGTTCTTTGAAATATGCCCCCCACCTCCTTTTTGATTACAGTCTCTAATGCTGCTTTACCAGAGGGCTTCCCTGGTGTTCTTTTTAGGTCATCAGATATCCAGCTTAGTAATGCTTATTTTAGGTTTCTGAGGATAATTTTCTACTGTGCTATTTTCTACTTCAGATACTGAAGTGACACAATTACTAAAGGAATATCAAGAGCCAGGGATATTATTCTTGAATCTTTTGATATGTATTGGACCAGTTATGAAACCTCTGTAATTTGTTTTCAGAAAGAGAGGACAAAAAATCAATTTTCAAGTTTTTCTTTTACCACCTCCATATGTGTCTATTTTAAAAAAATCCACTTACCCTATATTGGTTTCTTCAAGATCATAAATATTCGTGAACATCTGCCAAATATCTTCAACTGTGGTTTTGAGCCCTAAGTGAATCCTGAAGATTGTCAAGAGTGAAAAAACACACACACATACAAACCCTATTGCTTTATGCATTGTGTCAGAAAAGGCCCAGTGTCTGCACAAGCTTAATGGAAGGATCAACACTTATCTTCTTTCCAAGCACTACCACCTAAAGAAAAAGATGCATACTGACATCTTGTTACAATGCATGTAAACTGTGTAATCATTATTCATAGCATCCCTTGAAAGGCTTCTAAATGCAGATACAGCTGTTTTTCGGTATGGAGGGTCAGAGGCCACGGCACAACTACTTCAAAATTCTGGAGTAAATTATGTGTGCCATTAGAGTCATGTTGGAGTGTTTATTCTGTAGACCAGAGTTTTCACTGACAAATCATTCTGGCTTATCCACCGACAAATAATACCCTCATTGCTGAAAGGAATAACCTGGGTTTTTGAAAAGTGATAGCAGATCCTAAAAGAATAACTGCATGGATATTTTGAAAATGTACATCAATAGAGCAGCAATTGCTTTTATTCATAGCAGCAGAGTCATTTAAAAGCAGATTAGATTATCTCAAGGCATTTGTAAACATGGTAGCCTGCCTTCAAGGGATGCATCCACACTACATAATTATAGCAGTTTTGTATTGCTTTAACTGTCATGGTTCCATTATTATAGGACCCTATGATTTGTAGTTGTATGAGGTACTTAGAATTCTCTGCCAGATAACTCAATGCTGTAGTTCAGGTGTTGTAGTTCAGCACCTTACCAAACTACAAATTCCAGGACTTCAGAAGACAGTCATGGCGGTTAAAGTGGGATCAAGTAGCTATAACTGTATTGTGTTTAATAATAATAATAATAATAATAATAATAATAATAATCCCTCAGATTACTTGTTTCACTTCCTCATCCCTGTCCTCACTACTTATAAAACTTTCCTTTCCCTCTCTTTCCTGTCAGCTCTTTCTCTCTGCCTTTCCTAAGGCCTGTTGTCTTCTTTCTTTCCTGTAATAGTTGTGTCCTCACTGCTCCTTGGACTCCTGTTTCTTCCTTTGCTGCCATCTCCATTCCTGCTGTTTACTAGTCCTCCTGACTCTATGTTTCCTGTCCTTGATGCATCGTCTGTCAGTGACATCAGCACAGTAGAAGAGGAGGGGTCAGAATATGCTCCCAGAAACAAAAACCCATTTCTGTAAAGATTCTTTTATGCATGTTCCCTGAACTTCATGCTTGCCCTTGTATCTGTCACGAAACAAGGCTTAGTCATTTCTGTCTCCAGTAGCTCAAACATTGTTTGTTTAGTGTAAATAGAAGTCTCTTCACTTTGCCAACTCTGATGTTTTTGGGCTGCAAAGAAATTGCTTTTATTTTAATATCGTATGAGGCACCAATAGTTTTGTTCAATTTCATTTATCTATATATGCTTTGAGAAAGAGAAGAAAGAACTAAGATGGTGCCAGTCACTTAATGCTCAGCTCTCCCACATAGAATTTGCATCTAAAAGCACTGGAGGTCCATTCAACTCAACTAGGCTTCTGAGATTTGCTAAGAAGTTTGAGGAAATTTCTTTGCTTTTTTTTGGGGGGGGGGGGAGAGATACTGTCATGTCAGTAGAACTTCCATTTTAAGGAGCAGAATATCATAAATAAGGGTGTAGGAACGAATCTATATCCAGTCTATGTTCATTCCATGGGTATTCACTCAAAAGCTCATTCAGTCCATCAGTCTGCAAATGTGTTTTCTAAAAATGCATGAACATTCACATTTATATTAATATTAAACTTGCTTTAATACACATCTTGGAGGTATTTCTTAATTCTGTTTTGTTTGTGTGCTAGTATAATGGTACTGTGGACAAAGAGAGAGAAGACTGTTGTGTGAGGATCATCCTTTGAGAGATATATACCAATAGGTGACCTATAACAGAAGCTGCAATAGCTAGGTTTCCTGTGCAAATAGAATAAAATAGATTATGTTAAACTGCCTTGAAAGAAGAGCAGAGTTCAGAGCAAAGATTTAATAAGGTGCTGTAGAGGGCCTTCTTGCTATTTGAAAGTCACTGATGAAGGGCTCAGTATTGGCTGAGCTTCTTTGAATTGCCTTTGAATTCCTCTTTTCCATCATGTCTCCCTTGGAATGCTTGCCACAAAGAAATAATTCGAAAGAGACAGGCTGCCTCTTAATCGAAGCTCCCTGTGATGAGCAAAAATGTGTTGGGATTAGGTTGGCACAAATTGCCTCTTCTTTCACTGTCAAGAGGTCTGGGAAAAACAAAACAGGCCTAGAAAATTAATAGTAAATTGGACTGGGATTTCAAAGACCTGTTTCCAGATCAGTCCACTGGATGACAAAGTCAATGCATAATTTTATCTGTCTTGTTGGCAACCTTCCCCTTTGCTTATCAGTATTTCAAGTTCTTTTCCCCCATTTAAATCATCTGGCAAGTAAAACTTAACCAAGTAACAATTCTCATCCTTGGAGATCATTGAAATTAATGCACGGTATGGCTTGTGCTTTGAGCTAAATTACTTTGGTGCCAGTCACATCTTTCCTACAGAGGTTGGTGCCCTTGCTCTTTCCCAGATTCCAGTTAAATAAACTGTCACCATTGTGATACTTTTTTCCACTTGAAATCTCTCCTGTAGATTCTGTTTTTCAGCTTATTAATTCTTGCATGTCCAGGAGGCAGGGGCTTGCATAGGATACATTTACACAGGTTCAATAGGATGGAAAAGATTATAGTTTAAGAAAGAACCCAAGGTTTCATTGTGAGTCTTGCCTTTCATTCAAACTTCCAGTAACAGCTTTGTACATTCTCAATTCATCAGCATTCCCAAAGGCCGCATGCTGAAAGACAAAGCGTTATCAAAGTGCAGAAAGTATAACTCTGTCGGGCTGTACATTGACCAGGTTGTTTTAGGAAGTAATGGCAAAATGAATATCTGCCTTGTATATTGAAAAGTTTTCCTCCCTTCAAAATAATCTTGTATATTGCTCTTGCTCTGTTCAGGCAGCATCCTTGTTAGGCACAAAGACTAGGAGATAATATAGTCAGCCCTCCACATTTGCAGCTTTGACCATTGTGGATTTGATTATTCGTTGATTTGATTACAGTCGTCCCTCCATTTTCACGGGGATCTGTTCTGGACCAACCCACCCTTGCAAAAATGAAAAAAGCAAATGTTCAAGCCCCATAGGCTTGAATGGGGGGGCTCCCCATTTTGTCCCCCTCCATTTGCCACCTGCGAACAGGCAAGGGACGCAGACTTCAAGTCTGCAAAAATGGAGGGGCAACTGTAATATGTTCTCTCTAGGAATCTCTAGGTCCTCCAGTTCAACTCTGTGGGCAATATCTGCAGAAATCACCTTGGAAGACCTAGCTATTCCTAGAACAAACACTTCTTTAGGCATTTGTAGGTCATCCAGTGCAATTCTGTGGATAGCTTCTGGCAAATGTTGATCATAGAGTTGCACTGGAGAACTTACAAATTCCTAGAGAACTGTTTTCTCAGGTGAAAAAAATAGTGGGTTTTTTAAATTTATGTTTGTTTGTTTTTCACTTTCACAGGGATCTTGTGTCCCTAACCCCAGCAAATGTGGAGGGCCCACTGTATAGCCTGAAGTAATGAGTCTTAAGAAAGAAAGACATTGCCTAGTCAACTCTGTTCATGACAAGAATTCCTCCCTCATTCAGAAAGTTTGCATGCAATATCCATATATGATTATATTTCCGACTTAAGGAAAGCCTAAGAATTTTGTTTGTTCAACATTTTGAAGCAACCCACCTGATTTGCACCTCCTTGATAAATGTGTGGATTGTAAAGCATTTATCATTCTGATTTCCCATGTCTCCCATTTGGTTTTAATGTAACCCCATTTGCTGTAGAAAAGAAAAGAAAAGAAAACCATATCAAAATAGTTATTACAATGCTCATTGTATGCTACAATACATACAGATATTTTGTTCATTCCACATATTAAAGTAGCCATGTAATTTGCACCTCTTGAATTAATGTGTGGATTGGAATGCATTTATAATTCTGATTTTCCACTGATTCCATCTGCAGTGCACCATTTGTTGTTGTTTTTTTTATAAAAAATCAAAATACATATAATTTTATGCTAAAATGCATAGAGAAATGTGTACTTTTATGATAAGTACATATTTAAATTTGTACTTTACAATAATATGCATAGAAAGGGCATATTAATTGGGGATGGGGAAAGTGTAGCACACAAGGCCATTTTCTCCCTTCCCCCTCAAATTAACCAGAAAAATATTTTCACCAAAAATAGTTAATAATGCTCCCTGAAGCCTTGGAGGGAAGGGGCATAATGGGCAATTTCATATAATTTTAAGGTTCCAGTGTTATTTTCAGACCATAGTGGTGAAAGGAAGGCTACATTCTTTGAAATGGTTCCTATTTTATGGGCTTTGATTATATTTAAGAGAATCATAGAGTTGGAAGAGACCACAAGGGCCATCCAGTCCAACCCCTTACCATGCAGGAACTCACAATCAAAGCATCCTCGACAGATGGCCATCCAGCCTCTGTTTAAAGACCTCCAAAGAAGGAGACTCCACTACTCTCCGAGGGAGTGTGTTCCACTTTCGAACAGCTCTTACTGTCAGGAAGTTCCTCCTAATGTTCAGGTGGAATCTCTTTTCCTGTAGTTTGCATCCATCGCTCCATATCCTAGTCTTTGGTGCAGCAGAAAACAAACTTGTCCTCAATATGACACCCTTTCACATGTTTAAACTATGGCTATGATTTGGAGCATTTGGGGTTTATGGCTCTCTAGGATCCCATGGTGGATCAATGTGGCTCCCCAATCTCTAGAGGTAGATGTGGATAGTGTTGTAATTAATAGAGAGGTAAGATAAAAGTGACATATGAAATGAATACATGCCAAATGGACATTGACCACCATTGGAATGAACTATAGAATGAATCACTTGGATTGTAAATCATATAGGTTACTATACATTCCTGTGCTTAGTATTCCTGCACCTGGTTGAGTCACCTTCAAAACTTTTCCTTAGTTTAAACAAACATCCATTGCATCATTACTTGTGGAATGGTGAAGAACTCAAGGAGCACTTTCCCCTCTTCACCACACTTGGGCAGTCTGCTCCCTTCATTTCCCTTTTTGAGATTTCTTCCCAGTTCTGCATGGTCCAAATCAGGGGGGAAATTAAAAAAGAATTTCAGGGAGGAAAATCTGTCTAACATTGGTTATATGGAAATATATCTTGCCCTGTTACAGAAGAAAAAGTTGTTTTGCTCCTGAATTGCACCAACAATAAAAACACATTTCATATTTTCTTTCTGATGTGAATCCACAGACTCTGGGGATGCTGATTGGGACGTGTCTTGATGGTCTTGGTATTAGGACTTATAGGTAGTTAATCATTTTGGTCCCAGCACTCAAGATGACTAGAATAGATTCATTACTCTATTACTCGTTTAGAATAGATTAATTACTCTACATTACTTTACTCTATACTTGATCTATATTTCTGGTTGTTTTGTGATCCTACAACCACTTAAAGAATGCAGAAGCTGCTCTGAAATGTATCATTGGAAAACCTACCTGCAAAACATGTTAATTCACCCTAGTTTAATTCTGGCTAAGATAGCAAAACACTGCTGAATCTACAATCTTGGTATTCTGAGTAACCATCTAAAACGAATATGGGAGTTTTCTGATCATGGTGCAGAAAATATAATTTGGGGAAAGTGACATATGGTGGAGAAAATGTAATTTGGGAAAAGTAACAAATGCTTAAAAACAAGAAATGTGTCATTGTTTTACTAAATATACTGTCTTTAAAAAAAACCTTGTACTCTCCTCATACATATATGAGAGAACCTTGTACTCTCCTCATACATATATGAGAGAACCTGCTTTGAAAATCCAAATTTCTAGGTATAGTGCTAGAATAAAAGATATACTGAATGCCTGCTGTCAACAGGTCATCAAACTTCTAATTTAATAGACTTTTTGGTACACAATTTTCTGTTGCGAAAAAAGCAGTCTTCCTCGTCTTTCCATCAGAAGGATCAGGCTGGGTATGAATTACAGAATTGCTAGTTATAAATTGTGTAGTAATGGTTTGTTATATTTGCTATTCGGAGGCTTGGAGGAATGGACAGTCAAGATGAAGATGCAAGTTCAGTTATGGGTGAGCTCAGTCCAGTTAGAAACTATCTGCTTTGAAGTATTTTGAAAGTGAGGAAAGGGAAAATAAATCCAACATGGCCGTCAGTACATTCATGGTCTGCTTAATTATCCATGATGGGGGCTGTGGGCTGTAGTTTTTCAAGAATTTTGTTGCAGTTACTTTTGAGAATAGCATTGTTTCCAATGTATATAGGACATTCTTTTGATTGGAGAACTTGCCTACATCTCAGTTCTTAAAATCATAGCATTTTATAGTATATAAAGAGCCTGGGGCTCCTTGAACTTTCTTGTAATAACTGTGTCTCATATATTTGTTTGTTTTCCCAGTGGCTACATGAGGGTTACTAGATTGTGGTTCAGTGGTATTTTCTCCTTTCACTCTTCTAAGGAGATCCCCCTTCTAACAGGATTGTAGCTATGGAAATGAGCAAAATGAGAGCATTGTCACTCCAAAAAAGGAATTCTGCCCATACTGTTTGTCACTGTCATTTTGTAACTATTTGCCATTTTGGGCAAAACCTATCATGTCCTCCCCCTGTTGTCCTTCATTCACTAGCCACTCATTTCATGATGTACACTCCAAAAGACAGTCTGTGGTTTTTTAAATTCTTCAGTATTATGCAATTGTGTTGTTGTTCACAGTGAGAAGTTGGAAAGGTACAGCTATAGGGAGAACAAATGAAAATTTCTTTCAAAATTCTAGCATTGCTTTAAGTTTAAACCTCAGGTGAGCATTTAGAGGTGCAGTCAAGGCATCCAAAGAAAAGTTGCCAGCAGAGTTAGCAAGGGAATGGGAACAAGACAAATATAAGAGTGCTGCATATGAATAATTTTCAGTGTCTCAGCCGCCACAATGCTAAAAATTTGAAGGAAAATGTCATTTGTATACAGTTGCCCCTTCGTTTTCGCGGGGGATCCATTCCGGACACACACACACACACCCCACAAAAACAAAAACTCACACATATTCAAGGCCCATTGGCTTGAATGGGTGCACGCTCCTGTGTGCAGCCCTGTGCATGGGCCATTTTAGCCAATGGGGATCACCCCTCCATGAGTAATCAAGACCACTGATTTCAAGTCCGCTAAAATGGAGGGTTAACTGTATTTCAGAGGAAGGAACTGGCAAAACCATCTCTGAGTATTCCTTGCCTAAGATGAAATTCATGGGGCCGCCATAAGTCAACAGGCAACTTGAAGGCGCGTGTGCGAGCACACACATACACAGTTATACTCCTGCTTCTCTACCTTCTCACTGTGAACAACAACACTGGAGAATTTTTAAACCCACAGACTGGCTTTTTGGAGTGTACATAATTTCAATGAAAATGAGTGGCTAGTGAATGAAGGACAACTGAGGGAGGACATGATAGGTTCTGCCCCAAATGACAAACAGTGCAAATTCCCAGGGTCACAATGAGATTTCTGTCAGACTTCCTTATTTTCCCTGAACAATCCCCCCCCCCCACATTTTTTTTCCAATGCAAAAAGATTTTAGGTAGTTCAGGGCTACCCTAGACTTAGCTTTAGCATCATAAGTGACCTGTGTATTAAAAGAATGTTAAAGGGTGACATTTGCCCATGGTGGTGACAGTGTGGGTAAGCCCTAAAATAATTTGACTTGAGCTGCTGCCTTTTCAAAGTTTTGGACCATTTTGTTTTTGTTTTTTAAGAACCATCTTAAATGTTTTTCCTTTTCTTCCATCAGGCAATGGTGAACTGAGCAACAAGGAGTTTGTCGCCATTATGAAGCAGAGGCTTATGAGGGGTTTGGAAAAACCCAAAGACATGGGGTTTACGCGACTCATGAGGGCCATGTGGAAATGTGCACAGGAGACTGCTTGGGACTTTGCCATGCCCAAACAATAACCCTAAGCAGAAAGAGAAGACCGGGCTGCAACATCAGATGGAAGATTGTGAATTCTGCTGTGCTCGCATCACCTGATAAATAGCCATCTTGTTAGATACTCCAGGAATGAAGGCCTTCTCTGACAGAATGACCACATTCCATTGCTGCACTGAAAAACCAATCCCGGAAGGCAAAGACTGTTAAAGACTGCAATTTTTTCCTTCAAGAATACCTAAGCATAAAGTTGGACGCACTCTCAAATTGCCTTTTATCTTAATAATTGCCTTCCTTATACATATACACAAAGCATTTCCATGTTTTCTCCTTAGTTTTTATTTTATATCTCACAGGAAGAAAACCCAGCAAATCACCAGAATAATTAGCTTTAAATTTTGCAGCTGCTGCTTCCCTCTTCAGAGAAAAATGACTGAGCACAGATATACAAAAAAGAACAATACTGCTTGCATCAGTGATAGCTGACATTTTGAATATTGTGAGGCTGCTAATGCTTGAGATTGACTCAGCACTTCCTCCTGCACTGTCCCTGAAGTTTCCTGAAAGTTTTTTAAAAGGAGGGATGGAGAAAACAAAAACCAGCGCTGATTTTTCTATGTTAAATGTCAGAAAGTTAAAACATCTACTATTCTTTAAGCTACCCATGAGTTTCAAGGCAAAATATACTCAAATAAGTGTAGAAGAATGTGCAGTACCACAAACCTGTTTCTTTTGGGACTTTTGACTTGTTCCTTCAACCCAATGTATGTGCTCTCACCTGTATCTTTTCCCCATAATGAGCCTATCATGATTTATTCTTCCATATATTCCTAAAGCTGATCTTTACAGAGCACTTGAATGCTTGTAAAATACTATTTCAATTATAATGGTTCCCAACCAAATACCTGTAGTGCTATGTCATTTCTCATTTCTGGATAACCTCAAGAATTTAACCAGTTGTCACTTTCTACAGGCATCAGGTCCCTAGAATTCTGTTGTCCTGCTGCCAGATATTAAAAGGGAAGAAGGAA
This sequence comes from Phrynosoma blainvillii, assembly GCA_026167975.1. Lineage (NCBI taxonomy): Eukaryota > Metazoa > Chordata > Lepidosauria > Squamata > Phrynosomatidae > Phrynosoma > Phrynosoma blainvillii. Next base: position 118,611,168 of record JANUYF010000003.1, read on the forward strand.
CAGCTTGAGACAGCTGATAGCTTTCTTGGTTTGTCAACAAAGATTTCCACTTTCTACAATAGAAAGAAAGACAGGATACAGTGAGGTTGCTTTTATATGTGAGGATCCCTGAAATACCAACACTCCAGCTCTTATTTCATCCTGTAGTCTTTGGGTCATCCCTTATCAAAAACTGGCACAAGTAAGCATCTGGTCAGAATTGTTATTTGAATTTGGATTTGTAGCAGGGGTGGGCAACCTGCTGTCTTTGACCTGAAGCCTTTGCCTTGATGTCAGATGCCTTTTTCAGCTAACAAGTTCAGGCCCTAGCCCACCAGGTATGTATGAGGGAGAGGAAGAAGATGTAGGTGAGAGAGAGAGAGAAGGTGGATTCGCCTGTGTATGGCTCTGGCCTCACTCCCCACAGGCTTTGTCATGCCACTGTTGGCATGCAGCCCCCAGCCAATTACCCTTGAGGGGTAGGAGCCCTTGACTGAAAAAAGATTTTCTACTGTTTGCTTAGAACAGCACTGGGCAACTGCATAGTGGATCAGGACCAATTTTCAACCCTCCAATTCCTGAGGGCCACATCTTACCATCCAGGCTAGAAGTAATCACTCTTTGGCTATATATATTGGGCAAAGCAACCAAAAGAGATTAAACATCTCTTCCATTTGACATTTTGGCCAATATGCAGCTGAAAAAGAAGTATTTGGGGGGTTCTGGAGGAGGGATGGCTTAGTGCAGGGGTAGGCAACCTTTCCCCTTTAAGGGCCGAGGGACTTCAGCTCCCAGAATCCCAGGAGCTATTGGCCAACATAGGACTATTGGCCAACATGGCTGAGGCTTCTGGGAATTGAAGTCCCTCGGCCCTTAAAGGGGAAAAGTTGCCTACCCCTGGCTTAGTGGTTAAGATGCCAGTTCTGATAATTGGAAGGTTGGCAGTTCGAGGCCCAAGTGCTATACGATGGGGTGAGCTCCTGTCTCTAGTCCCAACCTAGCAGTTCAAAAGCATGCAAATGCAAGTAGATAGGTAGGTACCACTTCTCAGTGAGAAGGTAACAGCGTTCGGTGCAGTCATGCTGGCCGCATGACTACCAGAGAAGTCCTCAGACAATGCTGGCTCTTCGGCTTAGAAACTGAGATGAGTGCCTCCCCCTACAGTCGGTTACGAACATACATTCATGTCAAGGGACTACCTTTACCTTTACCTTTACTTGGAGGAGGGGAGGATTTTAAATCTATTTTGGGGTGTTCAGTTGTGGGGTTCAGGCAAGCACTCATGCTAAAAATGGGGAGGGGGTTCAGGACATTGGCAGGGGGCTTCCTTAGTGGAGTGTTGGGAGCCAGCTGCTAGTTGGCTCAGAGATGTATTGCAATTTTTATTATTACAGAATGTGTCCTGCATTTTAGATCAGCCGTTAATACTATCAATGAAATGTTGAATGCTGATAAGTCACTTCAAGGGTTTTCATCTATCCTTGCAATCCAAACCTTCTAGCTACTGAAATGACCTGTCTGTCACTCTTATACTTGTATGAAAGGCTCACATTCTTACAGGCTTATTCCACAATTGCCTGTTTAGATTGGTAAAGAAATGTATTTCTGCCTGTACAGCCTCTGGCATTGCCATCCCATTTTGCTAAAGCCAACTGTTTTAACAAATGGCCTGTTGCAGAAGCTTGGGTAAGTGCCATAAGAAAGTGGCTCTGAGGGGGAAATAGCATATTTGTTTTAAAAGCAAGGGCGTATACATGTTTATGTGTATGTGTGTGTGTGTGGGAGAGGTGCATTTGGTCCCCAATAATCATTCTGTAGTTTTTGCTTAAATTCAGTCGCCATCTGGGAATGCAGAGATCTTTCCTGAAGAAAACTATCCAAGGCACTGTTCTTACTCATAACAACACTCATGCCCAGTCAGTGACATGCTGGAGGAATCAACATCCTGTGCAGCAGAGTCCTACGGCACTGCTTTAATTTTCAAAGAATCCCATCTGCAGTTTCGCTGAGCAGCTTACCTAGCTGGTAGGAGTTCTGTACCCTGAAGGATGAAGGGTTTCTCAACAAGCTCCACTGCTGAGACATGAGGTAGAGGCTAGAAAATGGTTGATTCAGTGGTCCTGGCTCTCTTGATCCTTCCCTGCATTGCATGCAGATAAGTTGCTTATAGCTGCAGTAGGCAACTGCGTAGGCAAGGGGAAAAAGAGATCAAGAATATGCCCATAAGGGTCTGTATGTCCATCTGTCTGTCTGTCTGTCTGTCTATTCTAGACTTAGAGCCCAAACAGATGGATGAAAAAAGCCCTCTTCCAGGTGTCATTGGAGCCCTGAAGCCAGCATGAAGCCAACCGGCTGCCCAGATGTGGGTGGGTTCAAGGCACTCCGGCGGCACAATGTTCATATGCCTCTGGAGTGGCTTGAAGCTGGCTTCAGGCTACGGCAAAGCCGCAAAAGCCAGCTTTTTCCCAGCCCAAAGAGGAGTGGATCTTTGCCACTCCTTTTTGGGCTGGCTTCAAGGTGGATTGGGGCCGTATGTTTCTGTTTCTGTAAAGCTGTGAGCCTGCAGAGATGAGGAAGGCATTTGTGCAATGGATCAGACTCCCAAGTTCAATGTACAGTGCTTTGCTGTGTCTGGATATTCACCATGCTAAGTATAGACTTGGGATGGTCCAAGACATCTTGTTTCCTGAAGATGGCACTGGCTCCTTTTGCATGTCCAAAGCTACTGGGCTGGCATCTAAATTTTAGAATAGATGTAGGGGGTCATCATATCCCATTAGGGCAGGGGTCATCATATCCCATAAATAGGTTTTTCTTAGGCAAGGAATACTCAGAGGTGGTTTTGCCAGTTCTTTCCTTTGAAATATAGCCTACAGCACCTGGTATTCATTGGTGGTCTCCCATCAGAGCTGGCCATGCTTAGCGTTCAAGATCAGATGGGATCTGGTGCCTTTAGGGTATTTAAGTGCCTGGGGACAAATTTAGGAGCACAAGCCATGGCAGCTCAGAGCAAGACACACAGTACTGTTCTCTATCATCCTCCTGCCACTCCCTGTCTCAATTAACAACAATAAAGTAGTGAATGAAGATTCATATTGCACGTCACAAAAAGCAATCCAGACAGCTCATCTGAAGCCTGCAGGGAGAACAGGAGAAACAAGTCAGGTCAGTGTTGAAGTTGCCGCTGGGTATGATGTGGGTGTGGAGCTAGGCATGCTTATCGGGAGGAGAAAACCCAGGGTGAGTTCTACTTAAAGTACATTTGTATATATGCCAAGGCTGGGTCAGGAAATGTTGAACCTTGGAGAGTTCCCTGTGCAAATTCCTTGAAATTAGGGAGATTGTTTAGACTGGTTTGAGTGCAACAGAACACTAAAATAGCTGACAAGTCATACTGAGGGCAAACGTCATGTTCTGTTAAACACATGGTTTGGCTTTGATGCTTCAATCTACTTGAAATAGCAATCAGAGAGAGAGAGGGAGACCTATGAATTGGGGTTGGGGTGGGGAGGCAGGAAGATTTTTTTTAACAGAGCAAATGTGACAAAAATGTCTCTCCCCATGTTACTATCTGTGACAGGAGACAAACTGCCCTTGGCATCAGTTTTTATGAGGATGATGCCATGGGAGGTAAGAGGCTGAAAACCAAACTTTCCTCACATTGCAGTTCCAACCTGACTCATGCCCCCCGCCACAAGTGCCCAAACTCCCTTCCTGGGTATGAACTAGCTATCACGCAAGCAGGTGCCAGTCTTATGCTGGGGTTCTCAGGTCCTCTCTCCACTTCCATTGTCTGGAAATGTACTACTTCCCAGGGCTGAACCTGCCACCACCCCAAAGATTCATAGGAAGAATGGATGGAGACTGATAATTTAGTGAGGCATCCAGGTGTATTGGACTTCAAATGACCAACTTGGCTTGAGATGGTGAGAATGGAAGCCAGCTCTTCCTTTGAGGGCTCGTCTGCAGTGGAATGATCAAAGTACTACATTCTCTTCTTTTGGATGACTTGCAAATTATTCTTCCTTAGGCTAAATATTTCTTTATCTTCCAAATATATATATTTGGAGTGGCATATATATATATATGTGCTAGTCAGTAGATCTCCTTCCACACAGCACAGGTGTAGTACTTTCTTCATTCTTCCCTTCGGTATATGTTAATATATCATGTTGCCTGAGAACAGTAGGCGTCTCGGGCTGCATCTACACTGCAGAATTAGTGCAGTTTGACACTGCTTTAACTGCCCTGGCTCAATGCTATGGAACCCTGGGATTTACAAGCTACAAATCCCAGGGTCCCAAAGGATGGAGCCATTATGATTAAGGTCAAACTGCATTAGTTCTCCAGTATGGCAGCAGCCTCAGTCGCTGAAGTTGCTTTATTGACCGCTGGAGCTGCTGCTGCTTTAGAGCACAGCAACAGCTGCTAGTGAATCAGACCAGTGAGGCATCTAAGCATTCTGTCTCCATAAGTGTTTTCTCTTTAAAATAGGAAATTGGAAATGGATGAAGGTAATGACATTCACTTGTACATTTGGTAGGGTGTGTGTGAGTTTTCTCCATTATATAAAGATGGCAAATAAAATAAGCTGATTGCCTACAGCAAATGGCTGGCTGCTCTCCATCCCATGGAGCTGACCTTTGCAGGGTCCCCTGTGAAAATTACATGGGCCTTCTGCAGTGAAATGTCTCTTTCAGCCAGCAGGGCTCTGGCGTTCCTTTTTGATATGCTACTTTTGTCCGTGTCTTGATGACATTTCATACTACATTTGAAACAGTAACCTTTGTGTCTCCATTTCAAAAAGCTCTCTCTAATGAGATCCTGGTCATGCTAATGGATTCTGTTTCTTCCAAAGACAGAGGATCCTGTTGGGATTGTGTCGGCTGATGTAGTAACCATGTAAGTTTCAGAGGGTAAAAAGCAGGAAAAGATACAACAGGGTAGTTTGATTCTAGTGCTAGGTGGCCCTATGAGTACAGGTCCTGGGCGGAAATGGATTCACGAAAACAGGAGTGGAAATTGTGTGGCCCTCCAGATGCTGCTGGAGTGCAAGTCCCAAAAGTCCTAACCACCATCATTCATAATGAAGAATGTGAGAATTAGAATCCTACAACAGTAGGAGGGTCACACAATTCCCACTTTTTGCATTAGATTATCCTGCAAGTAATAACTGAAGCAGCTGTTATTAGATTTGTCCACACTTGGGAAGCAAATGCCTTCTCTTTTGGTGAGAAAGATGAAAATAGCATCTATGAAGAACAAGAGCTTTTCCATCACTACCTGTGGTCAGGCTTGTGTAGCTAGGAGGCATTGCTGAGATATGCTCTAGGACAGTGGTTTCCCAAACTTTGGTCCTCCAGATGTTTTGGACTTCAACTCCCAGAAGCCCTATCCATTTGGGTTAACGATCAGAAATTCTGGGAGCTGAAGTCCAAAACATCTGGTAGACCAAAATTTAGGAAACCCTACTGTAGAGCAATACTTCTCAAGCTGTCTGAAGTGGGGGGCTGTAATTTTTTCCCCAGTGTGTCAAGGATCTGTACCATATTTGTGCCCATTGGCTACAATGGTTTCTTTCTTTCCAGTAACTGATGACTTGTGGACTAACACAGTCCATGAATCACCACTTTGAGTAGCACTGCTCTAGGGTACCATTTTCGTACACACTGACAAAAAACTTCATCTAAACTGTGTGTGAAACTTCCTCCCAAGTATCTGCCATGGTTCCTTGACAAGTTTGCAATGTTGCCTTCTCAGAGTAAATTGATATGGAAAGGATTCCTGAAGAATGGAAGTTTGCAGACCCAATCTAGCAGAATGTTATCTTTGGTTAAAATGCAATAGATTAATCCTTACTATATGGAGTAATACTACATTTGGGTTTTGTTTTTGTTTTTGTTTGTGTTTTGTTTGTTTTTTGGTTTTAAAGCATTTTAAACTTTAAATATTAATAATGTAATGTTTTTAATTGTTTGAATTGTTTAATTGTTTTTTAAACTTTGTATTTCAAATGTTTTATACTGTTTTAAATTGGACTGTTTTAGATTTCTTAGTTGCCTTGAATCCCTGTACTAGGAGGAAGGCGGAATATAAATAAACAGAATCATCATCATCATCATCATCATCATGTTTAATGGACTGGCCCTCCCTCTGAATTGTTTTCCTTTTTATTTATTTGCTTATCCCAGACCTTGAATGATTTTTTGTGCTGAACGACTGTGGTATTACAAACAAGTTCCTGGGTTCAGAATTCTTTATTTCTGAGTTTGTGTCTTTTGCATGAGGCACTGTGGTAGCATTCAGGGTTTTATGAAAAGAAAAGAAAACGAAAGAGAGAAAGAGGGAAGGATCCTCCAAGGTTGTACCACACATGCTATAATGTGAGGTCTATGTACTATCCATAGCAACAGAGTTCAGCTCAATACCATTGTAGTGATCCACGTTAAAATCTTTCCCTAACTACTTTTTGTGCCCCTATAGGAGATTTTCCCCTGCCTTTTGGTAAATCATGAACTAATAATGAGTTCTATTAGTTTTATTTATTTGCTTAATAAGTCTCAACACCTCTTCTTGGAAACCCACCAAGGCAGTGTTGTGAGGGAAGAGACTTAAGTACATATCACAAGAGAGCAAGTGTGGTGTAGTGGTTTGAGTGTTGGACTAGGACACTGAGAGACCAAGCTTCAAATTTCCATTTGGCCATAGAAACCCACTGGGTGACCTTGTGCAAGTCACACTCTCTCAAACTCAGAAAAAGGCAAGGGCCAACCCCTTCTGAACAAGTTCTACTAAGAAAACCCCTTAGGAGTGACCCTTGCCAAGGGGAAAGAGGCCTTTCCCACATGGTGCCCCCTGTAGACCACACAGACACTCCCAGCACAAGAAGTGACATATTTTCAGTTCCAGTCTAGCAACCGGGCCCAATGCAGCTGATTTCCACCACTGGGGAGTGAGGAGTCAATTGGCAAACAGTGTATTGGCAGCATCTCCCTCCGAATTATTGGATGCTCACCCAGCAGTTCCCTATGGATGGAAGAAAAAAAACACATTGGAAGCCAGATGCTTGCAAGAAAAGAGAGGATGCTTAGGAGCAATGTTATCTACTTCCTGGACTATTTTTGTATTCCACCCACATGTCAGCCAGGGCTTTGACGGTACCGGTGACAAAACAAGGAACTCCTTAAGTGAGTTTAGGAAACAATTAAGATCTTTCAATTTCCTAGGTGGCCATTTTAACTCACCCATGGTGCATACTTTCTATCAGCAACCGGTCTTTAACCCTAATAATGGAATCGTGCATAGCACCAGAGTATGATCTCTACCCAAAGAGAATAACAAATAAAGCACATACCCTGCTGCATAACCGAGGTTGGTTGCTCTTTGGGACAGGGCCATAGGTTTCATGGAGGACATGAAATCCTGAGCCATTCCTCCTCTTGAATGAGTAGTGGATGCTGAAATCCCTCAACAAGAATCCTGGGGTAATCCAACACTAACTAACCCTGAGACTGCCCTAGAAGAATGTGAGGCAACGAGGATGTGCCATCAACAGAATCCCTGCACTGTCCCAACCAGTGCGTGGTGCTGGTTTTTGAAGTTTTAAGGGTATGTATATAATTTTATTTTTATTGTCTCAATGGATGTTATCACATGGGGGCCAGTTTCATGGTTAAAGAGATAATAAAGTGGAAATGAAGCATCCCGAAAATAAAGCGAAAATAGCGCTAAATTGAGCAAAAGCATTTCTCACGTAATTAGAATAAAAGCGTAATTAAGTAAAAAGCGAAAAAAGACGTTTTTAACTTTCATACACAAGTGGAAAAAACCCGTACATGTACTAGAAATGGGTATGTTTTGTGACCAGACTCCTCCTTTTCCAGGGCGGGTCCTGCATTTCATTCAACCTTCTCTCCTCCCCAGGAGGAAATGTCAAACTGTCCTCCATTTGGGGTCATGTCCTCCTGCACAGTCTTCCTTTGGGGTTAGGACCTCTCAAGAGAGCAGAGGAGGAGGAGGAGGAGGAGGAGGAGAAGGAGGCTGGAAAAGGCAAGACAAGCTGAGGCAAGGCAGAGCCTCCTGCCTGTGCTGCTGCTGTTCCTCTTCCAGCCAAAGCTCCCAGCGTGGGGCTTGAAGGAAGGAAGGAACGAAGGAATAAAGAGAGAGAGCGGAGGAGGAGGAGGCTGGAAAAGGCAAGGCAAGCCTTCTTTCCCCTCCTTTCCCCTCCAGCCCAAGTGCCAAACTTCTCCTCCGTCCCAAACTTCCCTCTCCTGGGCTGCCTTCTCTTCTCCTTCCTTTCTTCTTGTCTGGCTGAGAGCCGCCCCCCCCTTCCCCTCCTGCCCGTTCTTCCCCTGCAGGACCCTGAGGGGCTGGAGGTAGTGGAGACCGGAGAAGCATGGCACTGAGGAGGAGAAGGGGGAGCAGGAGCCCCTTCCCAACGCCGCCCAGGACTCTCCCTCCCTGGATGCCCCTCCTCCTCCTCCTGGCCCTCCTTCAGGTCCTTAAAGGAGATTTGTCTGCGCGCATTTGCATTTCACATTAAAGTAAATGCGCAATTACTTTAAAAGCGCAAATGCATTTCCTCTAAACTCCCAAAATTAAAAAGATCTCAGATAATACCACTTTCTGACCACTTTCTGACCAGTTTCTGTGTGCCGTTGTGTGAAATCGTGAGGCGCAAATTCGCTTTTTATTTGGGATTTGTATGGAATAACCTACAGATTTCCCCCGTGTGATAACGTCCAATGTGTTTTACTATTTTAGCTGTTTTAATATGCACTGTTTTTCAGTGCTTTTATTTTTTTGATTGCATTTTACTCTTTTAATGAGTGATGTTTTAATATTGTACTAGTTTAATACTGCTTTAATGTACAATCTTGTATGTTTTTAATTGTACTTTTTTAACTTGTGAGCTGCCTTGTGTCCCAGTCTCGGGGGGGAAAGTGGGATATAAGTAAATATAACAACAACAACAACCCAACCTGCAGCAACAGGCTCTCAAAACTGACAGACCACAGACCAATAGTACATTAAGGGGTCATTCAGACATTTGTTTATTTATTCGTGGAATGATGTGAATGACCTCCCTCATACATTCCAGGTTTGTTATGTACACTATGGATCCGTGTCAATGTGCATCTCTGCAAGTTCAGTTGCTCACATGTGTAAGCACTCAAATAAAGATGGAGTCAATGATGCAAATGTATTTGAAATGCATCCAAGGCATGCAGAGTTTAATCCTGAATTGTCCCATCTATTTGCATCAGTTATGCACACTGCCAAGGATGCAAATCTTTTTTTAAAAAACAACCCGGTATTGATTATCCCAGATTAAGTGTGGGGTTTGGCAGCCCCTCCCCAAAAAAACTGAACCGGGTACATTCAGGTTGCATGTGAACAACAGAGATTCAACCCAGATTCATCCTGGATTATTTTCACCATCTGAATAGCCCTAGTGTGCACCATTAGGCAAAGCACTTGAACAATTAGGAAGCATTTGAAACCAAAAACAAGCAAACCAAAACAGCATCCACAATTCAGAACCATAGCAGCACAATTATAATCTGTCGTCCTCTACAGCAAACAGCACTATTATCCAAAACAGAAATCCCTAGGAGTCTTTGCTGTCATTTTAGCAAAGGCAGATATTCTCCTAGGGATAATTAGGTTTGCTGCTGTGGGAGCCCCAGTTCAAATTAAAATGATGTCAACTGCTCTGTTTCAATTGTCACACAACCCACACAGATGCAGGCAATGAGGCTCCGGATCCTACTATCTTTTTCTCATAGCTTCCTTCCATCCCTGTGCTTCTAACTAGTGTAGAATTTACTACTGTTTTTTTTGCTACTGTTATTGTTGTTATAACGTATAATGTTGGAGTGGCCCACTGGTGAATAATAAGACTATGACTCTGGACACCAAGGTTCAAATCTCTGCTTGGCCACAGAAAACTACTGGGTGACCTTGGGAATGTCACACTCTCTCAGCTTCTGAACAAATCTTGCCATGGAAACTCCATGATAGGTTTGCCTTGAGGTCACCATAAATTGAAGATATACAACAACAACAACAACAACAACAACAACATATTGCTGCTGGATGTACTCCCATCCTAACTCTCAAAACAGGAATTTGAGTGGATTCCAGACTGAAGGTATCCTTGCCCCCCCCATCAGATTTATTTGAGAACTTTTGATTATGAATAATATGGAGCATGCTTTTTCTTTCCCCTTGTAACTCCAGGGTTTGAGAATATTCTAGACAGATTGTTCATTTTTTAGTCTAGTGGCTAAAATATAATGTCTCCATCTGCCCCTCTGTTAAAAAAAAAAAGATTGCCCAAAGGTAACAATGATTAAGTAGTATCTCCATCTAATATGTCAGATGTTGGTAAATTATTTCCCTCTGAAAAACATCCACATTTGTTTCATCATTAATACACAGCTCTTCAGATCTACAGAAGTTTCACAAAGCTGTTAATAACTGCTTCAGGCACATCTGTGCTTATGAAAGCAAAATAATAAAATAATTCCAAAGTAACATTTACAATTTCTTTTTGCCAGCTTTAGCAATTTCTTTTTCTTTTCTTTTCTTTTTTAAAAAACTCATTTTTATCTTAGGTACAGTATTGTTGATAGAAAAATCAAATGGAAAAGTGACAAAAACACACCCTCACTTGACCCCTACCTCCAGGTAGCAAGGATGCTATCATATATCATATCAGAGGGGCACTTCTGAGTTTCAGGCATGTACTTTAAGATTCAGTCTCTCTGATGCAGAGAATCAGGGATGGGCACCATATTTGTACCCATTGGCTACAACCATTTCTTTCTTTCCTGGAAACTTTCCATGGGCCACCAGGTGTCAAGAGTCTGCTACTTTAAGGTTGTTGTTGTTGTTGTGTGCCTTCAAGTCATTTCCAACTTACAGTGACCCTATGATGGCAGGATGTATTGCCTTCCCTGAGGCTGAGAGCATGTGACTTGAGCCAGGTCACCCGATGGGTTTCATGGCCGAGCTGGGAATCAAAGTCTCCAGTCCAGCACTCAAAGCACTACTTAGTAATGCTTTATGCATGCTCAAAGCCAACCTTTCCTAAGATGGCACCCTCCAAATATGCTGAAATGCCATTCCCATAATTCCCAGCTAGTGTGGCCATGGTGGCTAGGAATGATGGGATGAAACAGGCATGGTTTCCCTGCCCTTATCTGTTTAGACAGGTGGTGAGGGTGAGGGTTCTTGCTGTTTGTCAGCTAATCTGGATTCTCATTGGGGTTCCATTATCATCTTCTGGCATCCAGCTCTGATGGCGGCAGGCAGAGTTAACATCAACACTCTACTTAAGCATGTTTAAGTATTGGAGCCTTGGGATATTTTTAGGGTGAAATGAGCGGGTTCTTTGCTAATTTTTTAGGCTATTTATTATATGCAATCATAGATACACAAACATAATAGGGAGAAACACAGACATGTCAATGTCTGGGTGCTTTGCTTTCTTTATAGAACATTATATTGCATTCAAGACATCATATATTCTATTGCATGTAAGGCATCACACATTACAGTATATGGCAAGTAAACTTGTACACCTTCATAAGGACTGAATCTCTCTCTCTGCATCTTTTAAGCAGGTTTTTAAATAGCTGACACTTAGACGAACATTATGATCTTAATCAATATAATTCAACTTCTCACACCCTCCCTCCCTCTCTCTGTATGTATGTCTGTGTGTATATTTACTCACACAAACCAGTCTGGTGTAGTGGTTGAACACTGGACTATGACACTAAGGATTGGGGTTTGACTTCCCATTCAGTCATGGTCATACAGTCTTAGCCCCAGATAACCCATAATAAGGTTTGCCTTAGTGTCACCATAAGTGAGAAGGCACAAAACAATACACTATATAGCTCTGAGCAGGCATCTGTGAACATGCAGACATTTAAGGCACATCCAAAGGTTAATCTCCTTGAGCACTGTTACATCTAATATCAGTTACATCCATAAGCATCTTAATGGCACCCATTACAATAATAATTGGATATATATCTTTTTTAGCACAGCCCAGAGGAAAACATTTCTGTCTTTTACTAGCATGGTCTATCTTTACCAGCATATATGGGCAGTTGATCAGTTATCAGGAGAAACATAGCTTGCAAGCCCCATTGTAGACCTCTCTTCATATGATGGAGAATGGCAGAGCACTCTGATTGCTATCTCCTCTCAGTTTCTTTTATTCTCTCCCTAGCCTGTGCCCAACTATCAACTGTCCTATCAAAACAAAGGTGCTGACAGCACCTCATTTATGTCATATAATCGAAACAAGGATCATAGCTATGAAATTACACTGAACCCCATTGGACTGCCTGCTGTGCTGATTCCACCAGTCAGTGCACCTGCTAGGAGGGTTTATTAACAGTCAAATCTGCTCATATCTCAATGTTGTTAGAAAAGCAGGTGTTCCCATCTTTTTGTTCACATTTGAGTAGGCGGTCTGCTTGGCATTAGCCTGTTTCTTTGCTCCCAGTAACACAGAAACATTCTAATGCATTTAGCTTCCTGCATTATATCCTATAATATACAGGCGTAGGCAACCTTTCCCCTTTAAGGGATGAGGGACTTCAGCTCCCAGAAGCCTCAGCCATGTTGGCCAATAGTCCCATGTTGGCCAATAGCTCCTGGGATTCTGGGAGCTGAAGTCCCTCGGCCCTTAAAGGGGAAAGGTTGCCTTTATATCAGGGGTAGGCAACCTTTTTGAGCCGGGGGCCGGGTTGCTGTCCCTCAGACAATTGGGGGGCCGAAGCACCAAAAATAAATAAATAAAATATTTTTTTAAAAAAGATGCATGCACACTCTCTCAGCCCCAGAAAAGCCATGGCAAAACCCCTGTGGAGATTTTGCCAAGAAAACCCCAAGAACAAGTAATAACAACAATAATCAATATCATCATGGAGGGCGGCGGCGGCGGCAGGACCAGCCTGGGGCTGGTCCAAAGGCCTTGGGGGGCTGCATCCGGCCCTTGGGCCTTAGGTTGCCTACCCCTGGTCTATATGTTATATAGTAGTCCCCTGGTATCTACTGGGGGGTGATTCCAGGACTCCCATAGATACCGAAATCCGTGGATGCTCAAGTCTCATTAAATACAGTGGCATAGTAAAATGGTACCCCTTCTATAAAATGACAAAATCAAAGTTTGCTTTTTGGAATGTCTAAACTTTTAAAATATTTTCAAGCTGTGGATGCTTGAATCTGTGGATAAAAAATCTGTGGATAAGGAGGTCTGACTGTACTCTATACTAGTCTATATGTATGTTTTCAGGCCTCAAAGTTGACAACCAAAATAAGCCTAGCCCATAACAAAGAGCTAAAATCAAAATCATCTAAAAGGCTTGGCTAGGCTGAGCTAAAAAGAGAAGTTATGTGCAAGGTGTTCCTAATCTCACCCATAACCTATGGAATTGGAGATAGTTTGAAAAACCCATTAAAAGACTCTTATCTGTAGTTTTGTAACACATGAGTGGACAGTAGCAATTCTAGCTGTTTTGAAGGAGAGGGAGAGAGCTCTGGCCAGAGTAGTGGCAACTTGTCCTTGCTGTAATGCTTATTGTCTACTCAGAAGTGAGTCTCACTGAGATCAGTTGGGGTTGCTCCTGGGAAAGAAATCACATATTCTTGCTCCCTAGAGATAAGATTGCAGCCCTAATGCCCAAAACTATGACCAAAACGGATGAGATAAACCAGCTGCATGTAGTTCTGACACTTTGGGTGATGGCATGCTTAAAACAACAAAACCTTGAGAAAAGCAGAGGGGATTAGATATGATGGAATATGCATAGGTGTTTTCTTGAGTTACAGTTGTGGATGGGTATGTTGTGCTCATGGAGGTGCTCATCATAACAGTCTCCATAGCCATGCTGTCCAGGAGAGTCCAAAAATGCAGGCAAAAATAGTTGTCTTATTATATATCAGGTATGGGAAACACACACTTCTCCAGATGCTATGGGACTGTAAGTCCCCAAGTTCAACCAAAGGGGTTTTGTAGTCAAGTAGGGATTTGAACCCTGGTCCCCCAGAATGCTAGTCCAACACTCCATCCGCTACCCACACTGACTTAAATCCCTAAATTTGTTGTTGTATGCCTTCAAGTCCTTTCTCACTTATGGTGACCCTAAGGCAAACCAATCATGGGATTTTCTGGGGCTGAGAGTGTGTGACTCACCCAAAGTCACCCAGTGTGTTCCCATGGCTGAGCTAGGAACTGAACCCTGGTCTCCAGAGTTGTAGTCCAGAGCTCCAACCACCACACTGCTCTTACCCCAAAATAGTTTATATTAAAATACGGGTAGGCCATAGCCATGCCTTATTGCTGGGTAAATCTATCCCTACCTTCACCCAACTATATATAAGATACAAGGGATGTTATCACACGGGGAGTCGCGGGGAGAAAGTAGAAATAAACCGGACGAGCGGAAGACTTTAATTTATGGGATTTGTCCTGTTCCGCCTCGTCTGATAACTAAATTCGAATTTAAAAGGGGGTTAATTCGAACAAAAACCTGATCTTTCATTTCGGTTTTCGTTCGAATTAACCCCCTTTTAAATTCGAATTTAGTTATCAGACGAGGCGGAACGGGACAAATCCCGTAAATTAAAGTCTTCCGCTCGTCCGGTTTATTTCCACTTTCTCCCCGCGACTCCCCGTGTGATAACGTCCTATGAGGACTTTCAGCTAGGGGTTCAAATTGACAGAGAAGCTTCAGGGAAGTAAGATTTTGTCCCTGCTAATCAAAAAGCTCTGGCTCTTTGACTGTCTCAGTCCTGGCTTCACTACACCAGTGCTAACATACAGTCTAATATGATACATTCCTTAGCAGGTGGCATGGGATTGCTCTGCTTATTAATCCTATAAAAGCACATTACTTGTTGTCCTAAAACATATCACTAGAGTGTTCGTAACCTGGGATAATGCTTAGTACTAGTCAAAGGTTGACTGATTTTGATGGCTGAAATATCCTTGCTAGCCAATGGTTCCTAGAATTCAAAATCATAGCTGCTAGAATTCAAAGACATAGCTGTGTTAGTGTGGAAAATCAGTCTGCAAAGGGATCTTGCAGCACATTTGAGACTAACTGAAAGAAAGAATCTGGGAGCATGAGCTTTCATATACTTGAGCCTACTGCCTCACCAAATGCATCTGAAGAAGTAGGCTCAAGTCTACAAATGCTCATGCTTCCAAGTTCTATCTTTCTCAAAGGTGCTGCAAAATCCCTTTGCATAAAGGCCACTAAGGGCTTCTAGGTCAGTGGGTTGCACACCTGCTCCCAGTTGAAGACTGAGATTTAAAGGAGCTGCCCATGGAAGTGAACCTTCTCCTCCAAATAGGTTCAGCACGTGAGATGGCTCCTTTAAAATTTCAACTAAAACGCAGAAGAGATCCACCATGCCATTGAGATGAGAGCCCCCACCTGACACTGCTGCTGGCACAATAAATTTTCAAAGGAAGTAGCCATTTCCAAGATGGGACAGGAGTAACCAATACCGTGCATGTTTAAATGCCAGTTTGCTCCTCTTATGCATGCACCTGCATACAGGAGACTTCCACCCACACAGATGCACATTTTAATAGCAGCCTATGCATATTACTTTTTATCTTGACACACTTCTTTTACCGAAGAATTAGCTCCAGCTACTGCGACAAACTATTTGCATGCTGCCCAGTGCATATTACATAACAAGCAAATGCCTGGGTGAAAATAAATAAATAAATAAGTGAAAAGGATGGATCATAGCGGAAATTCCTGCACTGCAGCTAAAGGCCTTCTTCCTCAAGGCCGTCAGGACAACACAGCCATTGAAAATGAGCAAAAGTAGCCCTTGGCCTGCAAGGAACAACGCTGCCATCTGCCGGGCAAGTAGCAGCCCTTTCTGAGGAGGGAATTTTTATTATCATTATTATTATGTTAAGAAGGCAGATTTCTTGGTTAGGGGAACAGAGACAGGGAAGGAGATGCTCGAGATGACCTGGCAAATGTCTGAGACAGTGCTGCTCCCCAAAGAGGGACCATAATTTAATATTTGTGCCTGAAGTGAAAGAAAGGTCATTCGGGGCATTTCAATTATGAGCAAATTCATTTTTGGCTGTGAGGGGGGAAATCAAACAAAGAGAAATTAGAATTTTCACTGAGACCTAGACGTGATACTTTCTAATACTCTAGGGTCTATGATCCATGCAGTTTACAAAAGGAGGAAAGCTTCAAACTCCATGTTGAAGATACTGGCAAGATCTTGTGGAAGGAGTCTGGAAGAAGCTGGATGGGTTTTGTACAACCACAATTTTCATTTTGAACAGTATTGCCATTAGGACAGGACTCAAGGGCAGAGGCCTGGGACTTCACCCCACAGAACAGGAGAGCCCCTGAACATACAAGTGTTCGTTTATCACATTTTCAAGTAATGTGCATTAGCATCTAAAGACAGACACACTTGGATCTATATGCAAGAACATTTGAAGAAAACAATCATTATCTAAGAGCATTCTCTGTAACACCGTTATGTTGTTAACTGCCCTCGGGTTGATCTCGACCCATGGCGACCCCATGGATGAGACATCTCCAAGACCCTCTGTCCTTCACTGCTCTGCTTAATTCCTGCAACCCCTTAATACCTGTGACCTCCTTAATAGAGTCCATCCATCTGGCATGTGGCCTTCCTCTCTTCCTACTTCCCTCCACCTTCCCCAGCATTATTGTTTTTTCCAATGAGTCTTCTCTTCTCATGATGTGTCCAAAGTATGACAGTTTCACTTTGGTCATCTTGGTTTCCAGGGAGATTTCTGGCTTGATCTGCTCTAAGACCCATTTGTTTGTCCTTTTGGCTGTCCATGGGATCCTCAGCACTCTTCTCCAGCACATCTCAAATGCATTGACTTTCTTCCTATCATCTTTCTTAACTGTCCAGCTCTCACATCCATACATGGTAATAGGGAATAAGATGGCATGTATGGTTTTGACTTTTGTGCTGAGTTGTATGTCTTTGCATTTTAGGATCTTTTCTAGTTCTTTCATAGCTGACCTCCCCATTCTTAGGGCCCTTGCAGACTGCCAGAAATAGTGCAAAGTGAGTCCACTTTAACTGCCCTGACTCAGTGCTAGGGAATCATGGGAACTGTAGTTTATTGTGGCACCAGAGTTCTCTGACAGAGAAGGCTCAATGTCTCAGAAAAAAATACAATTCCCATGATTCCCTAGCACTGAACCAGGGCAGTTAAAGTGGACTCAATTTACACTACTTCTGAGAGTCTGCAAAGGCCCTTAGTCTTCTTCTGATTTCCTGGCTTCAGTCCCAATTCTGATCAATGTTTGATCCCAGATATGAGAACTCTTTTACTATTTCTATTTCCTCATTGTCTAGCTTGAATGTGTGTATGTTCTCTGTGGTCATTATTATTATTATTATTATTATTATTTTGTTCAACATTAAGCCTGCCTTTGCACTTTCTTCTTTGATCTGCCTTAGTAGGTGTTACAGGTCTGTGAGGTTTTCTGCTAGTACTGTGGTGTTATCTGCATATCTTAGATTGTCGATATCCCTTTCTCCTATTTTCACTCCTTCTGTGTCCAAGGCTGCTATTCTTATAATATGTTCTCCATACAAGTTGAACAGTTAGGGACTATCTGACCCCTTTGCCAATTGGAAACCATTGTGTTTCTCCATGTTCTCTTCGGACAGTAGCCTCTTTTTCCTGAGTACAGATTCCTCATCAGGACTATCAGATATGTTGGCACTCCCCTGTTTTTAAGAGCATTCCATAGCCTTTCATGACCTATGCAGTCAAAGGTTTGCTATAGTCTATAAAGCACATGCTGATTTTCTTTTGGAATTCCCTGGTGTCCTCCATATGTTTGCAGTGTGGTCCCTCCTTTCCCGAACCCTGCTTATACCTCTGGGATTTCTCTCTCCATGTTTGATTGGAGTCTATGTTGCAGAATTTTGAGCATGATTTTGCTTGCATGGGAGATCAGTGCTATGGTGCTATAGTTGCTGCAGTTTCCTGTGTCTCCCTTTTTGTGGATGGGGATGTATATTGATCACTTCTAATCTGTTGGTTACATTTTGTTTTCCATTTCTGTTGACATATGTTGGTTAGCACAAGAGTTGACTTTGTCAATGTAGATTGCAGCAATTCAGTTGGAATATCATTTGTTATGTCCAGCATCCAAAATTACTTAACTGCACCATAGCATATTTGATTTTTTTTCTTTCTTTCCATGGGGTGAAATTGTCCCCAAATCCAGTCTCAATCATTCTACTATAAAGGGTGTGATTGTCTTGTAGTAAGGCTGGAATCAACAACTTTTGGTCTTTTCTTTCTTTCTTTCTTTCTTTCTTTTTCATGCAGCTGAGCAGGACTGTGGGCTACAACCAACACAAATATTTCCAGTTCCTCAACAGGGGAAGAAGGGAAGTGCAGGAGCTAAGATAGGCCTTTGTTTTTCTGGAAACTAGTCCCCAAAGCAAAGCTGGCAATTGCAACTGGGGTTTCCCAGTCCAAGTGAATGCTATGCCAAAGTAGTGTTGTGGTTCACTTTTCCATACCATTCTGAAGAAAGGCACTGGCACACAAATACCAATCAGAGTTGGACAACTTCCAAACTACTGACAACTACAACTCCAAAAATTCCCACCTCTCCGAAAGCCTAGCCAGTAGCCAAGCTGGGAGATGCCAAGAAAAAAGTAACTTCTCCAAGTTCTGATTGTTACTTCTGTGCTTCTTCAGAAGTCACTCTGGCTTCAACAACAAGTCCAGTCTCCTGTAGAAAGGCACAACAGTGCCTGCAGAGGTTGGACCTTGGCCATATTTGGCCCTTTCATTCTCTGGAGCATCAGGCCATTCGTCCTTAAGGTACCCCCCACCAATCCCACCACATTCAGTGCTGAAAAACTGTTCATAATGCCTCTGATGCAACATATGTCTGCAATAGTGGATGGCCCACCTCAAACATTAATCTCATTGTGTAGCAATCAATATAAGCAGTCCATAAATTGCCCTCATGTGGACTGATTTCTTCAGATTGTCTGCTTTCCTGGTCTCCCTTCACAGTCAGAGTCTAGTCTAGGTTTATAAACTATTGTATAACTTTGCTTCGTCTAAGGTGCAGTCCATACTATTGCTATTAAAGCCATGCTCCCAGATGTCTCCCTTGGGATGTGAAAAGGCAATTTAAGAGTGTTGATTAAACACAGCTAGAAAGGTTAAGGATATTGCCAAGAAATAAAAACGAAAAAGGAGGAGGTGTAAGATATAGGAAGATGAAAGCTTCTCTCTCTCCCACATCTTACCCTCATCTTCTTATGCATGTGTGTGTATGTGCGTGCATAAACACACACACAGCTTAATGTCTGCATATTTCAAATGCTGAGCATATGCAAATGTATATCAGTAACTGGGCTGGTATCAGAGATGATGTCTCAGCCATGGAAGTGTTAGTTGAGGCAATAAGGAGAGGGACATGAAAAACATACTGTTATGCATGTGTACCCCACTTTTTGAATACTTAGATGGTTGAGGAGTTTTTCCTTTTACCCAAAATTCTGTTTCCTCGCAAGAACATCACTGGAGACTCATGATGCTTCTCTGATATATATGGTTTATTTACATATATATACAAAGTGAGCATAAAATGAGACTTCACAGCATTAACAGTCCAACAGATTTCCCATGTGCCATCGGATATGTAGGGGAATCCAGGGTTTTCTGCAGATAGCAACATTAGCTATGCACCTCTTTTCAGTCTAAGTTTAAACACCGAATGATTTCTTTCTAAATACTCACCTCCCATGTACCAAGCCGCCCCCCCCCCCCCCATGCCTGCTGGGGGAAAGAATATTGAGTCATATCCATTCATTAGCTATGTCAAAAATGGGGAACCTCAGCCCATGGGTCCGATGTGGCTTGCTGATGTTTTCCATGCCAACTGCAAGCTGTTGTCTCTGATCAATGATTCTCTGGTTGATGATAAGCTTTAAGTACCCTACTTAGAACCTAAAGCTGTTTTGTAGAACTGTGCTGTGTCTTGCAGGTAGAAAAGCTGGTAGAACATACTTTTATTAAATACATTAATTAATGCTTACTTTTAATTTTAATTTAGCTAAAACATCTGTACCACAGGTTGAGTTTCCCTTACCTGGAATTCTGAAATATTTCAAAAACCAAAACTGTTTTCATGAGTGGCTGAAATAGTGACCCCTTTGCTTTCTGATGGTTCAATGTACACAAACTTTGTCTTGTGCATAAAATTATTTAAAATATTGTGTAAAATTACCTTCAAGTTATGTGTATAAGGCGCATATGAAACATAAGTGAATTCTGTTTTAGCTTGGGTCTCACCATTATGTACTTATATGCAAATACAGGTATTCCAAAATTCAAAATCCAAAACACTTCTGGTCCCAAGCATTTTGGATAAGGAAGACATATAACACTTTCAGCTACGAGATATACTACAGAAGAACCATCAATGTAAACTACATTACTATGGGATGAATAGCTTGTGCACTGTACCTATTGCTGGTCACATTGTTAGACCACTTGCTGGCCTGTTTGTGATTTCAATAAATCCATAATGCAGACAACTTGAACATACCACTATCTGTGTCAGTATTTTGGTGTGGGGTAGGGACCATGACAGTAGCACTTAAGTTCAGTTGCATCCAATTTAAAAACAAACTAAAACAAAAACCTCAAGTGTGTATGCAAAGCTAAAGAACAAAACTCCATGACTTTTCTGCCCTTTTTGTAAAAGACCATTTAAACCTATATTACCTTGGCAAACACCCGTGCATCAGTCTACTTGCCAAGAGCTGCCTTCTCTGCTGGAAATCAGACCCTTCACAGGAATGATATATTGCCATATATTGTCTCTCTGTCTTATCAGTACAGGTCCCATTACAATGAGCAATAGAGATACTGGGTATTACAGATGCAAAATGGGGTTGCTTTTCTGTATTTGGATAACCTTTTATATCCTGATAATGAAGAAAGCTGTAGCCCATTGCCCTGCAATATGCCATTAATTTTATAAATATTTTTCAGGAATTGCAGCCTCAGAGGCTATACATGTTTATCATTTGTGGATGGCCAAACAGTAGTACCTTAATGGCATTTTCTAAACATGGGAGCTTATTTTGCAGGTTCATGCATTCTGCAGTTGGGAGGTACATATGTGTAGGGAGTCTGACTAGGAAGTTGTCTCACATCCTGAGTCAGATTGTGTATCTGTCTTGTCCGGCTTTATTTGTTGTTCATGTTGAGTCCCACCATCCCTTAACATTGCCTAGACTTGCTTGGGACTTATGGGAATTAGAGTCCAGCAATGCCTCTATTGGTTTTGTGTGGGCACCTTGCAGTCAGTATCAAAGGTCATATTTGAAGTAAAGAGAAAGTTAGAGAAAGGAAGTTCATGCAGCTACAACCAGCAGACCCCATTCATTTCTATTTAAAGGACCTAGCTATTCCTTTCTTTTTGAATGAAAGACGACTGCAAGAAGAAGTGTGAAAGCAAGTACCTCAGTCATACCTAAGAACAGCAGTCTACAGGCCAGAAGCCATAGAGAAGTCAACACAGAGAAGACACATCAGAGGATGCTAGCTATTTGTCTCTATTTTTATTGTAGGCATATAGTTTGTGAAATGTCATTGTACATTTCCATTTCCATCAATCTGGAAGGCCACAGGTACCTCAGACCTCTTTTATTATCTAATCTGACTGGCAGTAGCTCTCCAATGACTCAGACGAAGGGGTTTCCCTTCAAACTCTCCACCTGATCCTTTCCAGTGGTGGTGCCAGATATTAAATCTTGGACCTTCTGCATGAGAAGTAGGTATTCTACCACCAGGCCCTCCCTGGATGCCTTTGTTAAGATCATGAGAACAGGGAAAATGAATTTCTTCTCTCCTTCCCCTTATATCTTAGCTGTAAGTCTTTGTGGTGTCTGCCTTCCCATTCAATGACTGTAGCCAATATTCAAAATGCAATATGCATACTTCATCTTGATTCAGAACAGTCTGCTATGAGCCAAGGGTATAATGTGAGTCTTTGACACTTTGAGACATATGAAATTGGGGGATGGGATATCTAAAATAATGCATGGTGCAGAGACAGTAGATATGTAATACCAAAAGTTAGGGAACAATTGAGTCAGGTCTGATAAAACAAAACACTTCTTCACACAGTAAATAACTAATTAGAAGGGGGTACCACAAGAAGCAGTGATAACCATCAAACTGGATTGCTTTGAAAGGAGATTAGTGTTATTGACATACTTCTAAAATTATTTACATTTCATTATGTTTCTTTAAAATAAAAGAATACAACAATTACTGGCATACCAAGAATAATAAAGCAGTGGCATAGACCTAATGATAACATCATTAATAACATCAGAGTGACAAATAATCATTTCTTGTCACTAGATATTATTCGTAGTTGCGAACATAATGTTACAGCTTATAAGTGAAGTAGATATCCAGAAAAGCATACTACTTTTCATCAAAAACTAACACTCATTTTCTCCTGTTCTGGTAAAAGACATTGCGTAATGTCAATCACTTTTATTCTTGCAAAGATTTCTAACCCTCTGATTATCCTGGATGTCATGTTGTCTGGGAAAGTGGGTTGAAAACTGTAGATTTAGAAGAACTGGGAGGAAAGACTTTTCTTACGATTTTTTTAAATAGAATTACAGCACTATAAGCTACTATTAAAAAAGAATTTTAAAATAAAGTTTAAAAAAGATTTGCAATGTTAAGCCTAATTGGCCAGGAACCCAGAAGAACTCTGGTCTGAAGCCAGGGACATTGTTAGAGAGGAGAGCAGAAAGACACTATCTGTAGCTAAAAAGAAATATACAGTCGCCCCTCCCAAGTCGTAGGGGATTCGTTCCGTAACCCACCCACCCCCACGAACTGGGGAAATCACCAATATTGGAGCCCCATCGATTTCAATGGGGGCACTTCTGCACGCACCATTTTGTCCCTCATGGCTCGCCATCCGTGAAGGAATGTGGGACGTGAATGGCAAGACCACAAATGGAGAGATGAGTATAAACTTCAATGGATGACAGATGAAACCCTACAAGCAGTCAAGGACTGAAAAGCAGAAAAAAAGGTGATTAAACCAAGAGTAGGGATGCTTTAGAGCCAGCATGGCATAGTGGTTTGACTGTTGGACTACAATGCTGGAGACCAAGGTTTGATTCCCAGCTTGGCTGTGAAACCCACTGGGTGACTTTGGGCAAGTCACATGCTCTCAGCCTCATGGGAAGGCAATGGTAAATCCCCTCTTGTCAAGAAAACCCCATGATAGGTTTACCTTAGGGTCACTATGGGGGGATGCAGACAGGTGGCCCTGGGCCGCCCCAGGAAATGGAGGATCGGGGCTGAAGCTGCCAGACACATCAGCCCCAATCCTCCCTTTTGCTGGCCTGGAAAATGGCGGCAAAATGCCGCTCCTTTCAGAGCTGGCAAAAGGGCGCGCTAAGAGCCGCCGCGCAACTCTTTGGCACCCCTTCCAATTGAACTGCTGCAATCCACATTGAAAGAGTCAACTCTAGTGCTAACCAACATATGTCAACAGATATAGAAAACAAAATGATTGCCAACAGATTGGAAGCGATCAATATACATCCCCATCCACAAAAAAGGAGACACAAGAGACTGCAGCAACTATAGGACCATAGCACTAATCTCCCATGCAAGCAAAATTATGCTCAAATTATTGCAACATAGACTGCAATCCCACATGGGGAGAGAAATCCAAGAGGTCCAAGCAAGGCTCAGGAAAGGAAGAGGCACCAGGGATCACGCTGCAAATATATGATGGCTAATGAAGCGTAGCAGGGAGTTCCAAAAGAAAATCAGCATGTGCTTTATAGACTATAGCAAAGCCTTTGACTGCATGGATCATGTAATGGAATGCCCTTAAAGACATGGGAGTGCGAACGCATCTGATAGATCTAATAAGGAATCTCTACTCAGGACAAGAGGCTACTGTCAGAAAAGAAAACGGAGAAACAATGTTTCCCAATTGGCAAAGGAGTCAGACAAGGCTGCATCCTATCACCCTACCTGTTCAACTTATATGCAGAACATATTGTAAGGAAAGCAGGCTTGGACATGGAAGAGGGAGGAGTGAAAATAGGAGGAAGAAATAACAACAGTCTGAGATATGCTGACGACACCATAATACTAGCAGAGAAACTTACAGACCTGGAACTACTAAGGAAGATCAAAGAAGAAAGTGCAAAGGCAGGCTTACTGTTGAACATAAAGAAAACAAAAATAATGACCACAGAGAACATACACACATTCAAGCTAGACAATGAGGAAATAGAAATAGTAAAAGAGTTCTCATATCTGGAATCAAACATTGATCGGAACGGGGACAGGAAATCAGGAGAAGATTAAGAATGGGGAGGGCAGCTATGAATGAACTAGAAAAGATCCTAAAATGCAAAGAGATACAACTCAGCACAAAAATCAAAATCATACATGCCATTGTATTCCTTATTACCATGTATGGATGTGAGAGCTGGACAGTCAAGAAAGAAGATAGAAGGAAAAGCACCACATTTGAGATGTGGTGCTGGAGAAGAGTGCTGAGGATCCCATGGACAGTCAAAGGGCAAACAAATGGGACCTAGAACAAATCAAGCCAGAGATATCCCAAAAAGCCAAGATGACAAAACTTAGACTGTTGT
This sequence comes from Phrynosoma blainvillii, assembly GCA_026167975.1. Lineage (NCBI taxonomy): Eukaryota > Metazoa > Chordata > Lepidosauria > Squamata > Phrynosomatidae > Phrynosoma > Phrynosoma blainvillii. The sequence continues at coordinate 118,635,903 of JANUYF010000003.1, forward strand.
ACTTTGGACACATCATGAGAAGACATGGAAAAGACAATAATGTTAGGAAAGGTGGAGAGAAGTAGGAAGACAGGAAGGCTACATGTCAGATGGATGGACTCTATTAAGGAGACCACAAATATGAGTTTGCAGGAACTGGGCTGAGCAGTAGAGGATGGGGGGCCTGGAAATGTCTCATCCATAGGGTTGCCATGGCTTGAGATCAACACAAAGGCAGTTAACAACAATGACAAAGCAGCTGTGATCAATGGTGACTGTAATCAATGTTCCCCTGTCATTCCATAAGCAGCTAGCTGATGGTCTCACCCACCACTCATATGACCAATGTCTGGTGCAAGGGGAATAGTGACAAGGAGCCCATGTCTGTCTGTTGCCCATGAAAGGGGATGGGAACATCAGTCAGCTGCTTCATGAGTGACAAGGACCCCCACTGATCACAGCAGCTGCTTCTTAGTAAGTGTGGATTGCAGGGAGATTGTGCCAGAATTTACTGTGTAACTTTGTGCATATGGTAGTTATGTCTCTGCAACTGCCACAAAGAATTCTAGCCAATATGCTTAGTAAAATCGAAGGCACTAGGAAAAGAGGAAAGCCACATTATAAGTGGATTGCTTTAATCAAAAAGACCATAGCCCTGAGTTTATAGGACCTGAGCATTGTAATTGATGACCAGGACTCTTGGACGTCTCTCATTCATAGGGTCATCATAAATAGAAATCAATTTGAGAGTAAATAACAACAAAGAGTGAGTATAGCGGCAAAGGCAAAGGAATCAAAAGTGAAAACATTTTGCTGGAAAGCCAGTTTACTTAACAATAAATGCTCTGTCTCTAGAATTGACAGAGAAAGACCTGTATCTCCTGTATGACCTAAGTAGCATTTTGTGCATTGCTTGCAAGATGTTTAGAATGGTATTTACTCATTTGCTGTGCGGCTTAACTACAGAACCTAGTCCATGAACTGCAGCTGATTGCTGATCTATGGAAAACTGAAAAGCAGAAAGGAAAAGCCCTTCCTGAGGTACATATTAAGATGTACAGTACATATTGTATGTCAACAAAGTAAACATAACATCCTTATGTTTCAGTTTCTGCATCCAGCATTTTGGAGATTCAAAGCTGATGACTTTAGGAATGGAGGTGAACAAACCCATGTAAAATTGTGTTGATGGATATAATTCCCCATAGCTTCAACAATGAAATGGAGAAGCTATTCACACAGTGGTTAGCAGCACACAATCACTCCTTATAATATATATTCAAAGATTCTGTGGACAAAATATATGACTGCTTGAAGAAGCCTAGATTATTTCTAGCATTACACAAAAAAAGACAGCGCCTTGCTGTCTGAGTTATTTGTAAATTCCTGATTCAAACACAGATTTATCTTGACATTTAAGCTGTCAGGTTTACATCCAAAAAGGAATCATTCTGTTGCAGCAATATGCCTCTGTACACATTGTGTGTGTGTGCGTGCCTTCAAGTTGCCTGTCAACTTATGGTGACCCTATGAATTTAATAGGATATTTTTAGGTAATAAAACCTCAAAGGTGGTTTTGCCAACTCCTTCTTCTGAAATAAAATTCACAGCACCTGATATTCCCTGACAGAATCCCATCCAAGTACTAAGCAGGGCTGACCCTGCTTAACTCACAAGATCTGATGGGAACTCGTGCCTTTAGGTTGTCTCTCCAATGCAACCACTTGCAAAACAGAATATTTTAACTCTGAACAAAACTCTGGGCTTTTTTTTTTTTTAAGTTCATAGCAAAGCTCTGTTGCAGCAACAAATTTCTATTTCCAGAATTCCATACCATTGAGCCATGGCAGTTAAAATGATGTCAAACTGGATTATTTCTGCAGTGTGGATGCAGCCCTAGAAAAAGCTGACTGTGCTTGTAAACAGTTTTTTATTTTCATTCCCCTCTTTCCTCTTCTCTTTCTTCTCTCTTCACTTTTGGCCTTAGAGTTCTGTGTGACTCAATTGTTAATGCCATCTACCCACTCTAGGAGCTCATTCCCACTTACATTTCAATCAGTTTGCAAAGGATATTGACACATCATGGATTCAATTGAGGCCAATGCCTAGTTCCCACTATGGAAGTGACTTATTTCAAGAATTGCATGCATTTGTGTCTTTTTTTTTATATGCTTGGTGTTCACACTAGCTGGCCTTTTTTTAATATAATGTCAATCATAAGATGTGCATGTACGTATCATCGATGCCAACCATCTGGGCTGCTTCCTGGGACTCTAGAGCTCCCAAGCCTCCCAGGGAGCAGGCAGTTTGGGGGCTCCGTGATCGGGCGGGGGGGGCATGCCCAAACATCCCTGGCGGAGAGGAAGCCAAGGGAATTATCTTGGCCAGTTTCCTCAGAGGAGGCTTTGCTATTGCCATCCCCTGAGCCCTGGAGGAGGTGGCAGCCGGGATCCCTGAAGGGAAGGGGGATATTCCAGTGAGTCACCGGCCCTGCCTAAGCAGGCCTTCCCTGGCAAAAGTCCTCTGCTTCCCCTTCCTTCTGGAACTGGGTTATTATTATTGCCCAAGGACACCCAGTGGGTTTCCATGGTTCAGAGGGGATTCAAACCCTGGTCTCCAAAAAGGAGGACGTTTTGGAATTCCTCTGAGCTCAAGGTTGGAATGTAGGATGGTTCCTGGGAAAATGGCAGATTTCCCCAAAAGCTGGTGAGGGATGGGATACACTCCTGTGCCAACCCTCTGCCCCAGTAATCCCTCCCCTCAATTGTGATGTGATTCAGGTCCATCATTCCCACTTGCTTGAACACGCTTTTTTTCAAAAGAACCACCAGAAAACTAGTGTCTGAAAAGAGCAATATTTTTGCATTTGTCTCGCTCCAAAGTGAGACAGAACGATCGCAGTCGCATCTGAAACTATTTCCAATGGGAAGGAGGTACAAAGAAAGCGCTCAGCAAATTGATGTAAATCATAGTGGGAATGAGCCCTAGCAGTTTTGTATTTCCTCCTAAGAATATGTTCGCAAACAATAGTAATGATGAGGTGACTTTAGAGGTTTATCTCATCAGAGAGTGAAATTGCCTGACTATATCAGCATTCTGTCACTGCTCTCATCACTACTATCATTTGCATTTCATTAGTACCAATGGTCCACCAGGGAATTCTGGAAGGCATTCTTTGTTCTTTCATGGAAGACAACTCTAAAATAATTGCACTTCTAAATTTCTGACAGAATAACAGCATTAAGGTGAAACTCAGATAAGAACAAGTCTGACATTTTAGGCAGAAAGCCAGCATTTATTTGCCTCACGTGGTAGATATTCATCCCTTTAGCCCTTTTGAGTTTGGCTAACCTTTTTGAAGAATCAAAAACAGTAGGCAGATTTGGATTAGGCAAAAGAAATGAAGCAGGTGAGCATCTGATAGATTTTTGTGAAGCCAAAAACCTATTTATTGCAAACATATTTTTCATACAACCAGAAAGAAGTTTACACACATGGACATCACCAGATAGTCAACACAAAAATCAAATAGATTATATAAATGGAAACTCTATGCTGGTTGCCAGGACTAGACCAGGTGCCGAGTGTGGCACAGATCACAAATTACTCATATCAAAAATAAGAGTAAGACTCAAGAAGAAAATAAAACCAGTTGTTATACCAAAATATGATCTAAATAATATCTCAACAGAATTTATTGACAACATAAGAAACAGATTAGCACTACTAATCATAACAGACCAAGAACCAGAGGAACTATGGTCTGAAGTCAGGGACATAATAAAAGAAGAATGAAGACAGACACTTTCAATAAACAAAAAGACAGAGAAAAAACCATGGATGACAGAAAAAACACTACAAACAATAAAGAAAAAAGAGGGGAAAAACAAAAGGAAAATAGGAACAAACTAAGAATTATGAATGCAACAGTACAACAGCTTGTGTGGAAAGATTAAAAAATTACTATAATGACCAATGCAGAGAAATAGAAGACAACAACAAAAAGGGAAGAACAAGAGACCTATTTCACAAGATCCAAGAAATCAAAGGAAAATTCAAACCAAGGACTGCAATGCTCTATGACAATAAAAATAACATAATTCAAGACCAGGAAGGAATAAAAAGATGTTGGATGCAAGAAACAGTGGAATTATACAAAAGAGATGACAAAATGAAGGACACATAGAATGAAGAGCCATATGAAAATGAACCCGAAATCCTAAAAAGTTAGGTGGGAACTGCAATAAGAGATACAGCAAAAAACAAATCACCAGGAACAGATGATATTCCAATTGAACTGCTGCAATCCACACTGAAAGAGTCAACTCTAGTGCTAACCAACATATGTCAACAGATATGGAAAACAAAACGATGGCCAACAGATTGGAAGAGATCAATATACATCCCCATACACAAAAAAGGAGACACAAGAGACTGTAGCAACTATAGGACCATAGCACTGATCTCCCATGCAAGCAAAATTAGGCTCAAAATTCTGCAACATAGACTTCAACCATACATGGAGGGAGGCAGGCATGAGAGACCACACTGCAAACATATGATGGCTAATGGAGCACACCAGGGAATTTCAAAAGAAAATCAGCATGTGCATTATAGACTATAGCAAAGCCTTTGACTGCACAGATCATTAAAGGCTATGGAATGCCCTTAAAGACATGGGAGTGCCAGCACATCTGATAGTCCTGATGAGGAATCTGTACTCAGGACAAAAGGCTACTGCCAGGACAGAAGACAGAGAAACAAAATGGTTCCCAATTGGCAAAGGGGTCAGATAAGGCTGCATCCTTTCACCCTATCTGTTCAACTTGTATGCAGAACATATTATAAGGAAAGCTGGTTTGGACACAGAAGAAGGAGGAGTGGAAATATGAGGAAGGAATATCAACAATCTAATATATGCAGATGACACCATAATACTAGCAGAAAACCTCACAGACCTGGAACACCTACTAAGGAAGATCAAAGAAGAAAGTGCAAAGGCAGGTTTAATGTTGAATATAAAGAAAGCAAAAATAATGACCACCAAGGACCTTCATAGGTTCAACCTAGAAAATGAAGAAATAGAAATAGTAAAAGAATTCTCATAGCTGGGATCAAACATTGATAGATAAGAAGACTAAGGGTGGCTATGAAAGAACTAGAAAAGATTCTAAAATCCAAAGATATACAACTCACCACAAAAGTTAGAATTATACAAGCCATTGTATTCCCTATTACCATGTATGGATGTGAGAGCTGCACAGTTAAGAAAGATGATAGGAAGAAAATAAATTGATTTGAGATGTTGTGCTGGAGAAAAGTGCTGAGGACCCCATGGTCAGCCAAAATGACAAACAAGTGGGTCCTAGAGCAGGTAAAAACAGAAACCTCCCTGGAAGTCAATATGATCAAACTGAGACTGTTGTACTTCAGACACATCATGAGAAGAGAGGACTCTTTCAAAAAAAAACAATAATGCTGGGAAAGGTGGAAGGAAGAAGGAAGAGAGGAAGGCCACATGCTAGATCAGGGGTAGGCAACCTACGGCCTGGGGGCCGGATGTGGCCCCCCAAGGCCTTTGGACCGGCTCCAGGCTGTTTCTGCCGCCGCCGCCGCTGCCGCCACCACCCACCATGATGATATTGATTATTGTTGTCATTACTTGTTCTTGGAGTTTTCTTGGCAAAATCTCCACAGGGGTTTTGCCATGGCTTTTCTGGGGCTGAGAGAGTGTGCATGCATATTTTTTAAATTTTTTAAATTATATTTATTTATTTATTTATTTTTGGTGCTTCGGCCCCCCAATTGTTTGAGGGACAGCAACCTGGCCCCCGGCTCAGAAAGGTTGCCTACCCCTGTGCTAGATGGATGGACTCTATTTAGAAGGTCACGAGTATGAGGCTGCAGGAATTAAGTAGAGCAGTGGAGGACAGAAGGTAATAATAATAATAATAATAATAATAATAATAATAATAATTTATTTTTATCCCGCCCCTCTGCAATGCAATCGGGGTGGCTTGCAATGTTAAAACCAAGACAAATACATACAAAAACCTAGAAGCCTCCCACCCCTTAAAAAGATATTAAACAGAGAACAATTTAAAAACAGACTAAAATAAATCACAAAAAGCATAAAAACAATCACAATAACAGCAGCACAAAAAGGGAGAGAAGATGGACTGAGTCTAGGGTCCGGGAGAACTATTCAGGAAAGACCTGCTGGAGGAGATCCATCTTAATAGCCTTTTTAAAGCTGTTCAAAGTGGTAATAAGATGGATCTCGTCCGGCAGGCCATTCCACAATACAGGAGCGGTAGCAAAGGTGGCCCTTTGGGTGGTTGCAGACAGTCTTGTTTTAATAGGCTGTAGCAAATTCCTCCCAGAGGACCTGAGTGTGCGGGGTAGATTATACGGAAGGCAGCGGTCCCAGAGGTAGGTTGGACCCAAGCCATTTAAGGCTTTAAAGGTCATAACCAACATCTTGTATTGTGCCCGGAAACTAACAGGCAGCCAGTGAAGTGATTTCAACACAGGTGTAATGTGGTCTCTCCTAGATTTTCCCAAGACCACCCTGGCTGCCATATTTTGTACCAATTGAAGTTTCCGGGTTAGGCACGAGGGTAGCCCCATGTAGAGTGCATTACAGAAGTCAAAATGTGAGGTTACCAGCGCATGTACCACAGTTTCAAGATCCCTGGTTTCCAGAAAAGGGCACAGCTGGCGTATCAGCCGAAGCTGATAGCAGGCACTCCTAACCATCACATTTACCTGATTTGATATCTGGAGCGATGGATCTAGGAGCACCCCCAGATTGCAAACACAGTCCTTGGAGAAGAATGTGACCCCATCCAGGACTGGAAGTTGTATTCCCATATTTGGTTTCGGGACTGCAATTGTAAGTACCTCCGTTTTGTCTGGATTCAGTTTCAATCTATTTTTCCTCATCCAGTCCATTACTGCCTTAGGACAGTCATTAAGAGGAGAGATGCCATCTAAAATCGAAGCTGAGAACCAAGACATGGAGAAGTATATCTGGGTGTCATCAGCGTACTGATAACACCGCACCCCATGTCTGATCCGTGGGGTCACCATGAGTCGAGATTGACTGGAGGGCAATTAACAGCAAAACCTTTTAAAATGTTAAACTGCACCTGGTAGTCACTTGGAACTGCTTGAATCATTTATCTTTTTTACAAATGCAAACAGCCCTTTATTGACTGGGAAGGGGATTAATCTCAGAAGGGAACTGTAACCTATCCCTCTTATGGAGCAGATTTGGGGGCTTTCCATTGGGATTCGGGGGGGGGGGGAATTCCTGCTTACCTCTGTAGTCATAATGCTGATCAGCCTGCTCCTTTCTTATCCATTTTTGTGTTTGTAAAAAGATATGTGCTGTTTAAATTGAGAGGTCTGATCCTGGATCAGACATGAGGCACGGTGTTATCAGTACAACTAGTCTTAGTACATTGGCTAAGGCAGCTTGCTGCTCTGTTGTCAGTGCGGTGAATCTGTTCTAGTTTTTAGTATGAATTTTAAAGGAGCTGTCCTGGGTGTTGAACTTTGTTCCCAAATCAAGTTCAACACAGTTGTATTGTCTAGCCCACATTTTACTATCTTGTTTGCAAGAATATCATGGGGGACCTTGTCAAAAGCCTTACTGAAACCAAGATATGCTATGTCTACTGCATCACCTTCATTTAGCAAGCTGGTAATTTTATCAAAAAAAGAGATCAGATTAGTCTGGCATGACTTGTTTTTGAGAAACCCATGTTGACTTTTAGTGATCATGGCATTCCCTTCTAAATGTTCACAGACTCTCGGTTTAATGAACTGTTCTAGAAACTTTCCCAGTATTGATGTCAGACTAACTGGGTGATAGTTGTTGAGATCCTCTTTTTCCCCCTTTTTGAAGATGGGGACAATGTTTGCTCTCCTCCAGTCTGCTGGAATTTCTCCTGTTCTCCAGGAGTTTTCAAAGATTATTGCCAGTGGCTCTGAGATTACATTTGCCAGTTCTTTTAATATCCTTGGATGTAGTTCATCTGGTCCTGGAGACTTAAATTCATTTAGATTAACCAAGTATTCCTGTACTACCTCTTTACTTGTTCTGTGCTGCATTTCCCCTATTGTGTCCTCTGCTCCATTTTCCTGAGGTTGAGCACTTTTTTCCTTTTGTAAGAAGACTGAGGCAAAGAAGGTGTTGAGTAGTTCTGCCTTTTCTCTGTCCCCTGTTAGAATTTCTCCATCTTCTCTGCACAGTTGCCCTACCATTTCCTTCTTCTTTCTTTTGTTATGGGCATACCCAAAAAAGCCCTTTTTATTGTCTTTAATGCCTCTAGCAAGCCTGAGCTCATTCTGGGCTTTGGCTTTCCTGACTTTACCCCTACATGTGCTTGCTATTTGTTTGAATTCCTCTTTAGTGAATTCTCCCCTTTTCTATTTCTTATACATCTCCCATTTAAAACTTCGTTCAGTTGAAAGTTCTTTTGTCATCCAAGCTGGTTTCTTGAGACATCTCCCGTTTTCCCTTCTCATTGGAACAGTTTGAGATTGTGCCTTCACTATCTCCCTTTTGAGAAACTCCCATCCATCCTGAACTCCCTTCTCCTTTAGTATTCCTGACCACAGGATCACTCCCAGTGTTTCCCTAAGTTTGTTGAAATCAGCTCTCCTAAAGTCTAGAATGAGTGTCTGACTATGCCTAGCTTCTCCTTTGTAGTGTATAAAAAACTCCAGGAGAACATGATCACTCCCACCTAAGGATCTCATCACTTGCACCCTATTGACCAGGTCATCCCTGTGGGTTAGGATCAGATCTAAAATAGCTGATCCCCTTGTAGCCTCTTCCACCTTTTGGACAAATAAATTGTCTTTGAGGCAAGTGAAGAATTTGCTAGACCTTGAAGTATTGGCTGAGTTTGACTTCCAGCAAATATCAGGATAGTTGAAGTCACCCATCACTACTACATCTGTCCTTTCTGAGTGTGTGGTCATCTGTTCTAGAAAGGCATCATCCAATTCCTTAGTCTGACTTGGGGGTCTGTAGTAGACTCCCACAATAACATCCCTGTTGTTTCCTTCCCCTTTAATTTTTATTCAGATGCTCTCCATCTAATTTCCAGGATTTAAGTCCTGGATCTCTTCACAGGTGTAAACATCCCTGACATGTAATGCTATTTCTCCTCCTTTCCTGTTTGGCCTATTTCTCTTAAAAAGGTTATACCCCTCTATTCCTACATTCCAATCGTGAGACTCACCCCACCAGGTTTCAGTGATGCCTATTATATCATATTTGTTTTGTTGTGATAGGAGTTCAAGTTCATCTTGTTTATTTCCCATGCTTTGGGCATTAGTATAGAGACATCTAAGAGTATGTGTCTTCCCCACATGCTGCCTGTTTGAGGTTTTTTCCTCCCACTGTTGGACCCTTGCATCATTTGCCTTGTTCCCTCTATGACACTTTGACTATTATTTACAGCCCATGATGTACTCCTGCCTTCCAAGATACCTTCCAAGATACTGTCTCCCTCCCCCACATGACTCAGTTTAAACCACATGACTCAGTTAAATGTCAATCAAATGATGCACATCTATGTCACACTGTTTGGCCGAACCCCCCCTCATCCTCAAAGGATGGGGAAGACAAGGCTTTTGGAGAATCCCTTGCCATGAAACTCCCACGAGAGTTTCTCCTTGGGGAGATCCCCCTCTGCCAGCCTCAGACTGGAGAAAAAATCACCATGCGTTGAAGCTATGGAAACACAAAGGTTCACACTTTCTGTCAAATAAAAATATTAAAAACCCAAAAGACTCTCCTTAGCTGGCTTACGCAATATCTGAACATCTGGGCTATGGCATTGTTGGTGAGCGGAAAGCAGAGGGAAACAGGTGAGCAGTTATTTATTTGAAATCATCGGAGCTGGTAACTAGGTGCGAGCACAAAAATGGCACTTGCCATGTACTCTGACCTTGAATGAGCAGAGATAGGCATGTTCCACCCCTCTATTGACCCTCTGGCCATTAATCCCTCCCTTCAGTAAGCCCCAAATAGGATCAGGGGCAAGTTCACATTGACAGCACCCTGACAAAACCTGTTTTTTTTTCAAAAGACTCAATATCAGAAAACCCACAATGATAGGGATTTGGCCCAGGTCCACCCTTATTCAGGTGTGCAAAACCCAGTGCCAGTGTGAACTACCCACTTTTAAACCGGTTTGCAAAGCGGTTTATGACATAATGTAAACAGCTCCTCAGATTACTATTTTAAGTTACTGGGGAATCCAGAAATGTGCATAGTGTCCTAACAATGAATGTGGGCCTTTGCAGACTGCTAGAAATAGTGCAAATTGAGTCCACTTCAAGGGTTAGGGAATCATGGGAACTGTATTTTATTGTGGCACCAGAGCTCTCTGACAGAGAAGGCTCAATGTCTCAGGAAAAAAACAATTCCCATGATTCCCTAGCACTAACCCTAACCCTAAAAGTGGACTCAATTTGCACTATTTCTGGCAGTCTGCAAAGGCCCTGTGCTACCTAATTTCAGAGTTACTCTTTTAGATCATAAGCCCTAGAATCACCAAACAGGCAAGCCTAAAATGAGATTCTGGGAGATATGTCCAATAAGTAACTTTTCTGAGCTCAAGCTTTAAATAGTCCTACTTGCAGTGATGTATTCAAGTCTTTTACTCCTAGTCTTAAGTCTCTACCTTCAAGTTTCAAGTTAAATCTCAAATCCTTGCAAGATGCTTTCAAGTCAAGTCTCAGGTCTGGGAGCCAACTTTAAAAGAAAAAAACCCTGAAAGTGGTGGTAAGGTGTGTGTGTGTGTGTGTGTGTGTGTGTGTGTGATCAATAACTAGAAAATCAAGAAAACATGCACAAAGTTAAGTAAAAAAAATTATCAGAGGACGTTTTCACACACAAACGTCCCATCCGCCTGGAGCCATTCCGGAACGGAGCCTTCCGCTCACTCCGGAATGGCACCGGCAGCAGCGACCTAATTCCTTTTAAAAAAAGGAATTACAACTCCGGGGCTTATGCCGGTGGGCGTCCGGAGTTAGAGCTAAAGGGAGCGGGGCTTGCTGCGACGTCATGTGAACAAGCGCAGCAAGCCCCGGACTGACGCCGGCTAGCGCCGGGGATGGCACCGGAAGGGGCGGGGCTTGCTGCGACGTCGTGTGAAAAATTTGACATTTTGCCGGAGTGGGGCCGGACGGAGGCCGGCTAGCGTCCTCCAAAAGCCCCGTGTGAAAACGTCCATAGGCAATTTATCAATATTGCATTTTAGAAAAAATGAGGTCTATTGAGCAGCTTGCCCCTGTTGCACATCAGAAGAGCCATCTAAAGCTTTTCTTAGGAGCAACAGCCAAGACTCACCCATAGAGTATGGGGTGCGTTTTTCTGAGGGGAATAGCAAATACGTTAGGTAATGGTTTGGGGCAGGGATTGAGGTCTACTCAGCAGCCTGTCCCCATTGCACATCGGAGGAGGCTTCAAAAGCAGAAGGATCCTTCCACCTAAAGCCCATTGCCTAACATGTTTGCTGTTCCCCTTTGGAAATGTGCCCCACCACCTTGTTCTATGGCAGCAAGTCTTGCCTGCTGCTGCTCCTGCGAAAAAAGCTTTAACAGGCTCCTCTGATGTACAGGGGCGACAGGCAGCTGAGCAGACCTCAAGACCCACCTCAAGCTTACTTCCTAACATGTGTGCTGTTTCTGGATGAAGTTAGGCCAGCAAGTCAGTCACTAAAAACATACAAGTCACAAGTCAAGTCAGTGCGTCATTTATTGCAGAGTTGAGTCCAAGTTGAATTACTGAAGCAACTTGAGTCTGACTTGAGTCCAAGGGCCTTTGCAGACTGCCAGAAATAGTGCAAATTGAGTCCACTTTAAGGGTTAGGGTTAGGGAATCATGGGAACTGTATTTTAAAAGGGGAAAGATTTATACGATCTGAAGAGAAACCAGAGTATTTTATTGTGGCACCAGAGCTCTCTGACAGAAAAGGCTCAATGTCTCAGAAAAAAAAACAATTCCCATGACTCCCTTAAAGTGGACTCAATTTGCACTATTTCTGGCAGTCTGCAAAGGCCCCAAGTCAGTTAACTCGAGTCTGGCTACTTGCTCAGCAGCCAAATAGGGGGAAAATACTGATATTTATCTTACAAGGTTGTTTTAACTAGACTAGACTAGAAAATGCACATGGAGTGCTTTGAATCCTTGGAAACACTACACAGCGGTGAAGAAGAAGAACTAACAACAGTGTCCCTCTTAATCTAACATTAACTTCCTTTTTCACTTTGCCCATGTGTTAACATAGGCTACCAGCTCTGTGCCCTTGACACTTTTAAAGCGGAGTCATGACTCCAGGTTGGAGCTCTTCTAGTATCAGTCGACTGTCTTGTTGGGGGCCTTTGTTAATTAAGGGCAAGGTCTGTGCTGGCAAAAGTGCCAGGGTTGCGGATGGCTTCTTAATTATAGGTGATAAACATATGGATCCATCAGGGCTTGAAATATCTGCTGTTGAGTAACACAGCAGCATTAACAGTATGTTTTCTCTTTGCTCTGCTGTTGGAAGTACCCTATCTTGTTTGACTAATAACGTATCTGCTTACATCACTACTTGGCTTCTCCAGTTCTACAGATTCTCCTCTATCACCCTGATGGGATTGGAAAGACACCATCCATCCTAGTGACACCAGCTTTCCTGAAAAAGGAATGGTTCCAATACAAAGTCTATTTCTTTTCCTTTTATGCTATCCTACTCAGTCAATATCACCGAAACCTGCTGTCACAGCACACAACTTGCAGCCTTCTTATTAAGTTGGGGAGGTCTAATCTGCATCAAGTAGGGTTGCCAGTTCAAGAGAGAGCCCCTGGTGATGTAGTTAAATGTAATACATTAAGTAACAACCACAGTTGTGTGTGTATGTGTGTATATGTGCCTTCAAGTCATCTGTAGTTGACTTATGGTGACCTCATGAATTTCCTAAGTTTTCTTAGGCAGTGGATAACTGAGAGGTGGTTTTGTTAGTTCCTTCCTCTGAAATACAGTCTACAGCACCTGGTATTTGTTGGTAGTCTCCCATCCAAAAACTAAACAGAGCCTGTAGCAGATAAACAGGAACAGAGACCCTTGGACATTCAGGAAAGTAGAGTTTATTTTACTTCGACGGACTCTCAGACAGGTTTGTCCTGTGACTGAAGAGCCCCTCCCTCGTCTAATAAACATCCTTATATACCATCTTACACAGCTAGTTTATAATTATATTAACACATGCATAATTCAACATTTTCATTGGTTACAAGATATAATTCCAAACCCCTCCTTTCCTGATTACGTTACACGTCTACTTGCCATGCGTGAACTATCCTGGCATTTCAGTTTTTGTTCTTTTATTCCCAGTTCATACCATCAATGTTATCTCTTTTGGCTGTGAAACAGTCTGCCTGTCTTCAAGGTCAATAAACAACATTCCTTGCTGTCTTTTCCAGTGAAGCCAAACTGAAAGCCTTTTACAATTGCTCTGCAAATGCACAGTTTTAAACATAGAAAATGAGACCCCCAAGGGTCATCCAATCCAGTCCCGAATTAGCCATGAGCTTTGTAGTTTCTTTTATATTATTTCAAAGCAAAGCAAAGCAAAGCAGCTTCATTTATATACCGCTTCATATCGCGCTATGGGATGTCTAAGCGGTTTACAACTGTGAGCTGATTGCCCCCCAACAAGCTGGGTACTCATTTTAGCGACCTCGGAAGGATGCATGCCTGAGTCGAGCCTCAGCCCTGGCTGGTATTGAACTCGCAACCTTGTGGTTTGTGAGTGAGTGGCTGCAGTACAGGCATTTAACCACTGCGCCACCAGGGCTGAGGCTCAACTCAGGCCTGCATCCTTCTGAGGTCGCTAAAATGAGTACCATCTCCTACAGGCTGACCCTGCTTAGCTTCCAAGATCAGATGGGATCTGGTCCTTTTAGGGTATTTAACAGTTTATCATTCAAGCACATACACACAGACACACAGAGAACATTTTTGTTTCTGTGTGGAAATGAAGAGAGAAATCTTAGCTAAAGGGGCTGCTTCCAGATCAAAGAGATATGAGGGTGTTATCCCTTCTCACATAGAGGGACGGGATAAAGCCTATAACCAGGAGGTGGATGCAGAGCAAAATGGAATGATAACAACTAGGAGGAAGGAGGAAGCTAACTAAGGGCCTTTACAGACTGCCAGAAATAATGCAGCTTGAGACCACTTTAACTGCCCTGGCTCAGTGCTAAGGAATCATAGGAAGTGTAGTTTATTGTGGCACCAGAGCTCTCTGACAGAGAAGGCTCAATGTCTCAGAAAAAACTACAATTCCCATGATTCCCTAGCATTGAGCCAGGGCAGTTAAAGTGGTCTCAAGCTGCATTATTTCTGGCAGACTGTAAAGGCCCTAAGTAAGGGGGGTTGCAGACTGTCAAAAATAGTGTGAATTCAGTCCACTTTTAGGGTTAGGGTTAAGGTTAGGGAATCATGGGAATTGAATTTTATTGTGGCACTAGAGTTCTCTGACAAAGAAGGTTCAATGTCTCAGAAAAATAACAATTCCCATGATTCCCTAGCACTAACCCTAACCCTAAAAGAGGACTGAATTCACACTATTTTTCACAGTCTGCAACCCCCCTAAATATATATATATATAGTTCCCAAGCTGGGCTGCTCAAAGGGGAAATGGTGTGCTTGAGCAGCCTGGGTTGCTGAGGGGCAGAGGAAGGAGGCTCAGTTGCTAAAGTCCCCCCACTCGGCTCCTGGAACAGCCCAATCCTCATTGGACGTTTTCACACTGGCCTTTTTGAGGACGCTAGCCGGCCTCCCGCCGGTCTCACTCCGGCGCCATTTCCCGTGTGTTCAGACACACGCGGCGGCAAACCCCGCCCCTTCCGGTGTCATCCCTGCGTCCGGCCGGCTTTTCGCTCCGTGTGTTCAAACACACGGAGCCCTAAGTCCGGCCTCACTCCGGCAGCGGCAAGCTAATTCCTGGCTAACTCCGGCTTCAGGTAATTCCGGGTGGCAAAAGGAATTAGCCTGCCGCCACCGGAGTCATTCCGGTGTCAGCGGCACGTGGTCCAGCCGGCTTTAGGGGAAGGGCTCCAGCCGGCTTTAGGGAGCCCAGTGTGAAAACGTCCCCTGTGTTGCTGCTTGTGTCACTGATGATGCGCAGATGACTGACATGTATTTTGAAGTGGTGCAAACTAGTGGGAACGACAATCGTGCCAAAAAAGAAGCGATTACAAGGGAATGATGAAAGATCCACTTTCATAGTGGGAACAACGCAAATTTTGGAATCGATTCACTGACACGGAGCAAAGGCGAATTGCAAATTTAAATGTAGGTGGGAATGAGCCCTTAGTTAAGAGCAGTTCTGATGACAGAACTTCAGAAAGTAGCTGTCTTTGTCTGACTTTCAAAATGCCTCTGTGTGCATTCCTCTAGCCAATAGTACTTGTACAAACTAGTTGAAATGCTCCATTGCTTGGCATGTGCATGTGTACATGTGTGCACGTGTACATGTGTGCATGTGTAGTGTGTTCATTTATGCATTTATGTATTTATGACACCCGTATTAAGAGAGGCAGACAAACATGATGAACTGGAAAAGACTGACTGGAATCCTATATGGGAGTTGCATTTCCATATGTAAATTTACATATATGGGAACTAGAATTGGGCAGTTTTGTGACATAGGGCGTTATCACACGGGGGCAAATCTGCTGGTTAATCCACACAAAATCCAAACAGAAACTGGATTAGTGCCCCGTGTTTTCACACAACGTTGCACAGAAACTGGACAGAAAGTGGACAGAAACTGGTGTTAACCGCGATCTTTTGAAATTCGGTTCTTTGGAGGAAATGCAAATGCGCAATTAAGGTAATTTCAAATTTACCGTAATGTGATAACCAAATGCGCATTTGGGAGCATTTCCCTGCTGTTGCCATGGTTCCAGTGAGCATTCCTCTATCTGCGCATGTGCAAGGGGCTCATTTCTAGTACATTTACGGGCTTTTTTCACTTGTGTGTGGACATTTAATGCGATTACTGTAAATTCGCAATTAAGGTAATGACGTTTGCGGAATTATTGTTTATTTCCCGTTTATTTTCGAAATGCCTCATTTCCACTTTATTTTTGCTTTCTGGCCCACGTGTGATAATGTCCATAGGGGCTTGAGTGTTGAACTATGACTCTGGAGACCAGGGTTCGATTGCCAGCTCATCCATGAAACCCACTGGGTGACCTTGGGCAAGTCACATGCTCTCAGCTTCAGGGGAAGGCAATAGCAAACATCCTCTGAATGAATCTTGCCAAGAAAACCCCATGATAACTTTGCCTTAGGGTCACCATAAGTAAAAAATGACTTTGAGTACACAACAACTAGTTTCACAACACCTTTATCCAGTAGAAGGTTGTTGTTACTTAACTACATAGCAGTGCCAGCAAAGTGGTTGATGCACATGGGGTACCCCCATTGCATGCAGGGACACTAATGTGGGGGTTCCAATGCATATCGGACACCCACAATGGACATTGGGTGCTCTCGTCAGTGTCCTGTTTCACATCTTTGCAATTCACTAACAGCGCTTCTTAGCACCTCTGCTACTTTGCTTAGGAGATTATCGCACTCAGTTATAACGTGGCTTACCTGAGCAGGCTTAAAATTAGAAGCGGGCGGCATCCTGATAGTATCACACATTTAGCTGCCAAAATCGCCGCCCGGCTGCAGCCTGGCTCTATCACTGCTCCAAGGGGTGCTCCTTGTGCCTCTTTTTGAAGCTGGGAGTTTTCCAGCTTGAAGAAATGGCCACCAGAGCACCCCTCCAAGCTGCAGCCAGGCAGCGATTTTGGTGGCTAAATGTGTATGATACTATCAGGATGCTGCCCACTTCTAATTTTAAGCAGGCTCAGGTTAGCCGCATTATAACTGAGTATGATAATCTCCTTAGTACGTAAAGATATGTTAAGTAAAAGTTGATAATAGGATTCTGGTGACCATTTCAAGCATTCTTTAACAGATAGCTTGCAGGCTAAAATGGCTCCCTCACTGGGGTTGCTTCCTTCTGTAGTGTGAATCAGCTCTTTGCCATGAATAATCACACTACACTGTTATAGCACTATTATTCCACTTTAACTGCTATGGCTGCCTCCTGTAGAATCCTGGGATTTGCAGTTTAGGGAGGGGCATTTAGAAATCTCAGCCAGAGAGCCCTTAGGCCTCCCTAAACTGCAAACCCCAGAAGTCCATAGGAGGCAGCAGTAGCAGTTAAAGTTGAATAATAGCACTATAACAGTGTATTGTGATATTGTCCTAAGTTTGCATGTGTTCCTAAGGGTGTGATGGAGGGCAGATCCTCCTAATTCAAGAAGTCTCTGGGACAATAACTTTGGATTATTTTTTTCCTGATGACAAGTGAACTGGCCAAAGTCCAAGTGCTTGCCTCATTGCAAGAGTGGCCAAGTCCTAATTAATCTCTGCATCACAAAAGCCTTGCACTCCCCTGTTCCAGTTTGCCATTTGGCCTCTATTGAATTCAGCCTAATAGATGCTGAGCTTTGTCAGCTTTGGAATTAATTACTAACCTCTTTGATATAATAGCTACCAGGAAAAGGTGCATAATTACCTTTGGCCTGGCGTAAACATGGGTGGCTGGGGAGGCTGATTCAGCATGTCGAGTGGGTGACCTTTCAGCAGAGAGAAATTAACTGGCAAACAAAGCCCCCAAAGCCTTAGCCTACGGCTAACACATACGTACACAGCAGGCATGCCCATGAACCAACCAATATGCTTGGTAGGCCAGGTGTATTCGGTTGATATCATCCTAAAGAGACCCTGAAAGCTTATGAATTAAACAAACAAATAAATTTCCATCATGAAATACAAAAGCTCAAAGCAAACCCCACAATGGTTTTGTAGCAAGGTCCTGGAAAAAAACCAGAGCAGACATTATGGTTGGCATATCACACAGGCTTAGGCCATGTTTGCAAGATGGGTATGAAACAATGTCACTGAATGAAAAGCCTCTATACGTACATTTCCCCGCTATAAACCTTAGGGTGCTATTGCCCAACTTCCAAATCTAATCCTTGATTAATCTGAATGCAACATTTCCTGTTTCCCATTTGTCACATAGAACTTGAAATGTACACTTTAAAAGATGTAACTCTTGGAACTAGTTTCTTGGCTCCTAGGATCATAGAGGATAGGTCTGGTTGGGCACCATGTGAAACATCTGAAGAGTTAGGAGTTCCATCAAAATGGTGAAGAACTGAGATTAAAAACAATAGAATCATAGAGCTGGAAGGGACTACAGTGGCCACCTATTCCAACCCCCATACCTTGCAAGCATATATAAATAAAAGAACATGATGCTGAAAACAAATTCCCACAATGATCCCCACTTTTATCACCCCTGGTTTTTACATCCACAGTTCTTGCTTTTGCTCTGCGTTTCAGAAAGGTAGATCCCTCTTTCTCAAGACTAACTTTTGAAGAGGGATATGTTAGGGGTCCAAACTATATGCAATGCTAAACATGTCACTTTTCTTTCTGAGCTATAAATAATATACTCTCATGCCTGATAAAGAACTCTTTGTTGTCATCGTGTGCGTTCAAGTCATTTCTGACTCATGGCAACCCTATCATGGGGTTTTCTTGGCAAGATTGTCAACTTTATCGCTTGGTGTTTTAAAATGACTGAAGCCTCCTAGGCTGCAGATGGGAGGTGGGACGTGCCGGCTGAGCCTGGCTTGGACTCAGGCTGATGGCGGCCAGCAATTCGGTAGCGATTTAGCTTGGGACAATCCCTGCCTCCATCCTACCTCCTGCCTGCAGCCCAGGAGGCTTCAATCATTTTAAAACACCAAGCGATAAAGTTGTTATTCAGAGGAGGTTTGCCGTTAAAGAGCTCTAGAGAACCCCAAATCTCTTGTGACCTTTTATTAGTCTTAACAATGTTAGCCAACTCTGCTTGTTTTGTTTTTACTTCTGGGCCACATGGCTACTTTGATTTTCCTTGTCCTTCTGTTGATATCTTAAAATGGCCAATGGTAGGAACAAAGCCCTCATTTGTAAGTGGGACTAAAGTACGGTAGGAGAGAAAATTTACCACTCAGCCTCCCTCTCCTTTCTTATCATGTGCCTTCAAGCTGATTCTGATTTCTGGCAATCCTATCATAGGGTTTTACTGGCAAGATTTATCCAGAGGGGGTCTGACATTGACTTCCCATAGGCCTGGGAGGGTGTGATTTGCCAAAGGTCACCCAGTAGGTTTCCATGGTGAGCAGGGATTTGAACCGTGGTCTCCCAGAGTCCTAGTCTAATACTCAAACCATAACAACACTCTGACGCTCTAATGCCCCTAAAAAAACCACATGCTCCAACTGCTATTAGCCCTGGGGAATAAGCTCCCATTCATACCAAATGGATGCTGACTTCTCCACCCAACCATATCTCTTGATTACACACATACAGTTGGACCTCCATATCCATTGATTTTTTAATCTATGAATTCAACCATCCATGGCTTGAATATTTAATATATATATATATATATATATATATATATATATATATATATATATATAAAAGCAAAGCTTGATTTTGCTATTTTATATAAAGGACACAATTTTTGTATGTCACTGTATTTGAGTATCCATGGATTTAGGTATCCATGGTGGGTCCTGGAACCAAACTCCAGCAGATACCAAGGGCCCACTGTACTACAGATAATGCATTCAGTGTAACATGGAGCTGGGCCTTTAGTGAGCCTGCCCCAAACATTTTCTTTTCGCACTGGGGTGCTAATGGACAATGGAAGTGGTGGTGGCGGCTCATCGCTTCCATGTCAGTGGGCTGGTGAATCCAGTCCAGCTTGAAGTCTGAACTGTAAAAGAGTTACCCAAAGTGCTGAATCTGTTTGGGAGTGGGGTTCAGCACCTTGGGTAGGCCATTTATGGCTCCAAGATTAAAATCCAAGGCAGATTCACTGCCTCACTGACATGGTTGCCATGAACTGATTTGGACACCATTTTATAATGGTAACAGCTGTTCGACGGTGGAACACAGTACCTTGGAGGGTGGTGGAGTCTCCTTCTTTGGAGGTTTTTTAACAGAGGCTGGATGGTTGATGGTACTTTGATTGTGTCTTCCTCCATGGCAGGGGGTTGGATTTGAATGCCCTTGTAGTCTCTTCCAGCTCTATATTCCTATGAAACTGCCATAAGAAAGCAAAACACAGGGGTTTTGAATTAGGTAGAGCAGCAACAGCGTGTTTAAGAGGTGGTGCTGTGAGCTGCATGGTGCACACACATTTACCTGCATCTCAAGCTGTACTTGCTCCTTAATCAGAGAGAAATGTTTTGGGTTTGAGAGGAAAATAAAAAGAAACTTGGAGGAGGAGACTGAGGAAAGAAAGTGGCAAATTCTTAGTCTATGTGCATGCATTTGACATCCCTAAAGATGACTGGTTAGGAACAGGTAATAGAAAATAGAAGCTTTTCTTGGTAAATGTGAAGACTCCTGGAGCATATGCATTATTTGAGGGTTTTGCTGGTGAATGACATATACCACTTCATTATTGAATGTTCACTGCCACCAAAATTCATAAAAACGAATGGGTTGGGTGGGGGTTGAAAGCAAATATTGAGTATAAGCTAAGCTGCCTGTCTTCTGTGAGAGACAGAATGTGGGACTGGGTGAAAAGTTTGGTTCTTTGAGAATCCAGCATTTCATAAAACATTCCCCAGTCCACACCACGCATACCAAAAGAAAATATGAGGCTTTATATCTGCAAAGATTGGCTTGATTATGCATGAATTTCAGAAGCGAAAGAAGAGTCGATGAATAAAGATTTTGGGGGCTTAGATTTCATCTTGCCTCTTTCCAAGAGGATTAGAAATAGATTTCTTTATGTAAATAAGTACAGACAGAAAAAACATATTTGCATAAAGTCTACAGGCCACATAACGCCTTAACTCCCAAACAACCTGCAATCTGTTTATCTGAGACATTTTCTTCTCACTTATAAGCCTACTCAGTTCTCTAGGTGAGGCTCCAGTGCAGCCACATACTCCTGAGGTCAGCACTGCAATCATTTGGAGCAGGACATTGCATGTGGTGGCACCCAGTATGTAAAATACCCTCCATTCTGATATCCAACATGAATTCTTATTTTTAGGCACAATTACCTATTTTTGCAGTCCTTCCTAGTATCTGTTTCATGGATAATGTAAATGTTGTACAGGTTGAGTCTCCCTTATCTGGAATTATCTGAGATCCGTCATATTACCACCTTAGGCAGCTTTAAAAAGGCTGTTAAGACGGATCTTTTCTGTCAGGCCTTTCCTGAATAGATATCCCAGCCATCAAAAGATAGCCCAATTTGCTCCCCGGATTCTGCTGTAGTTACTGTTTATTTGTTTATTTATATTAGCATTTTAAGTGTGTTTTAAATTATCATTGTTTAATAGCATTTTAAGGGGGTTGGTGGGATTGTTGGATACAAAATGTATATTTTAATGTTGTAAGCCGCCCCAGTTGTGTTATGCAGAGGGGCGGGATAAAAATATTTATTTAAAATTATTATTATTATTATTATTAATCCCAAAATTCAAAATACTCCAAAAACCAGAACTTTTTTCATGGGTGGTATCTTTGCTTTCTGATGGTTTGGTGCAAAAAGTACACAAACTTTGTTTCATGCACAAAATTATTAAAATATTATATAAAATTACTTTCAGACTATGTGTCTATGTATATAAAACATAAATTAATTTTGTGTTTTTGTAGTAGTTGTTATTGTGTGCCTTCAAGTTGTTTCTAACTTATGGCAACCCTAGGGTGACCCTATCATGGGGTTTTCTTGGCAAGTTTCTTCAGAGAAGGTTTGTCATTGCCATTTTCTATGGCTGAGAGAGTGTGACTTGGGTTTACATGTCCGAGCCAGGATTAAAACCATGCTCTCCAGAGTCATAGCCCCATGTTCAAATCACTGCACCATGCTGGCTCTCCTTATGTACTTACAGTGTGTCCGCACCATACACAGGCTTGTGTATGCGGATTTGAGATTACATGTATGGCAAGCTCAGGAGGACAAAATGGTGTGTGCGCCACAGGCACGCGGTGCCACACTCAAGAGTGCACCACCACAGGAATCAATAGGATTTCAGCATATATATTTTTTCCATACACGAGGATCCGGAACGGATCCCCTGTGTATAGGGAGGGCCCAGTATATATGCATTATGTACATATATGCAAATACAAGTATTCCAAAATCCAAAACACTTCTGATCCCAAGCATTTTGGACAAACAATACTCAAACTGTTTCTTAATTTTTATGCCTTGTTTTATATTGTACATTTTACTACGGTTTTATAGTGCTTTGAAATCTTCAGCTACAAGTGGCTTAAATAAATAAGTACGTGAATAAACAAATGAAATTCAGCTTGTTTTTACAGAGGAATTTGATCAATTTTGACATAGCATTTTCATTTTGAAATTATCTTTGCACTGTATACACTCTGCCAGGGCACAAGTATTCTGACAGCCTCAACTGACAAAAACAATTTGAAGTCAAAAGCTTTCACGGCCGGCATCCATAGTTATTTTGTGGTTTTTTTCCGGATATGTGGCTGTGTTCTGGAAAAATGTATCCCTCACGTTTTGCTTGCATCTGTAGCTGGCATCTTCAGAGGTTGGTGGCATGGAAGTGAGTGGGATATATATATATATATATATATATATATATATATTGATGCTTGGTTGGGAGAGCAGAGCTTTAGTACCACAGCAAACTACCAATCCCAGAATTCCATAGCATTGAGCCACGGCAGTTAAAGTGGTGTCAAACTGCATTATTTCTGCAGTGCAGATGCACCCACAGACTGGAAGAAAGTCCAACCACTGCTTCAGAATTTGAAGCCTGAATTCTGCCGGAGGCCAGCTTCCAATACCCTTGAAGGTCCTGGGTCTTCAGGTTTAGCTAGCTTCTTTCATTTCTCTGGTCCTGGGGACTCAACGTCCTCCTTGCTGGAGGAATTGTCTTGCAAGAGCATAGCAAAAAGACATTTTGCTGGCAGAGGTGAAGGGCAAGATGGGATCCCTTTCCATTTCACATGCAGATGCTGACAGGATTGGCAGCTATTTCAGCGCTGGTGACATGATGGTGGCACCTTCCACAGCATCTGAGGACAGCAAGCCAAAGACAAGCTTAGGAGATGGATGCCTGCAGCACTTACACCTTTATCCATCCTGCTTCCCCGCAGCATCGATTGCCTTATATACAGACACCTCAGTTTGCCTAATAGCAGGGCTGGCCCTGAGAACATAGGAGAAGTTGCCACACGAGGGGAATTTCAATAGGAAAAATGCATCTTTGGTCGAGACTTATCACACAATGACGTTATCACACGGGGTCTAAAGCAGCCCCATCCCTTCGCCATCGCTGCATCATTCCGGTTCCTTTGCCTCCGTGATCAGACGACGTTGCGGCAAACCCCGCCCATCCCTGCATCATCCTTGCGCCATCGCTGCATCATTCTGGTTCCTTTGCCTCCGGACATTATCACACCAGTGGCAGGAAAAGCAGCAAGGAATCAATCCAGAGCCATACCGGAATGATTCTGGTCGCACAGCCGTAATTCCTCTTTGAAAGAGGAATTCAAAAGAGCTGGAATGATGCAGCGATGGCGCAAGGATGATGCAGGGATGGGTGGGGTTTGCTGCGACGTCGTCTGATCACGGAGGCAAAGGAACCAGAATGATGCAGCGATGGCGCAAGGATGATGCAGGGATGGGTGGGGTTTGCCGCGACGTCGTCTGATCACGGAGGCAAAGGAACCGGAATGATGCAGCGATGGCGAAGGGATGGGGCTGCTTTAGACCCTGTGTGATAACGTCCTCCATGATCAGACGACGTCGCAGCAAACCCCGCCCATCCCTGCATCATCCCTGCGCCATCGCTGCATCATTCCAGCTCTTTTGAATTCCTCTTTCAAAGAGGAATTACGCCCTGTGCGACCAGAATCATTCCGGTATGGCTCTGGATTGATTCCTTGCCGCTTTTCTTGCCGCTGGTGTGATAACGTCCAATGTTGT
Source organism: Phrynosoma blainvillii (assembly GCA_026167975.1). Classification (NCBI taxonomy): domain Eukaryota; kingdom Metazoa; phylum Chordata; class Lepidosauria; order Squamata; family Phrynosomatidae; genus Phrynosoma; species Phrynosoma blainvillii. The sequence continues at coordinate 118,660,011 of JANUYF010000003.1, forward strand.
ATCCTTCCTGCTGCTGCTTTGCATTGCATCCATTCCTGGAGTGCTCCTCTTCATTGACAAGTAAAACCTGTCCATGATTCCCAATCGCATTGCTTTTCCGCTATGGATTTCCATGTGACTTCAGTTCCACTTCTCATCCATGTGCTGCAAGTGGCTGTGATTCTGCTCCTCTCTTAATAATAATAATAATAATAATAATAATAATAATTTTATTTATACCCCGCTTTTTGCCAAAGCAGTCAAGGTGGCTTACATCTAAAACAACACATAAATTATCCCACAATAATCAACAAATCATATTAATAAACACACTAACACCCCCCCCTTAAAAATATATTATTCTCTTCTCCCTTGCTATTCCCAAGCAAGCTATTTTCCTTTCCAAGGTTGACCAGATGTCCTTCTTTTCCAGGACATGGCCTACATTTCAACCTTCTGTCCAGGAGGAATTTCAAAATGTCCTCCATTCTGAGCATGACTAAGAATCATGAATTTACATTTCTGTTAATATTTTTTTGCTTTTATTTGGTAGTGACCTACATTTTTCTCGAATTTCCTCCATTTTGCGGTGCCTTGTCCTCCTTTGCGGTTAGGACATCTGGTCACCCTGCTGTTCCTTCATGTTTTCACAGCACGCAAGTTAGGATCAGAAACAGTTTTTGGGAGCCATCGTATTGCCACAGCTTTTGTCATTTCCTTCCTTGTTAGCTGCAAGGTCATAATTTAGAACATAGTTGTGGGTTATAAGGAGAGCAAGTTAAGTACTCGAGAACTAGATTATAGGGCTGTAATTCTGCCTAGCGATCAAACAAAATATGAGAGGAGAACTCAAAATTACTTGAACTCATATAAAGGCTATACACCTATATTTCAAAATTGCTTTTTTATTGAGTACATTCATTTCATGGTAGGGGGAAAAAAGTAGGGAAGCTAGAAGAAAACGGATATTAGTTTTGTACTGGGAAAATAAGAAAAAAAGAACTATGTACTCGACGCCAGAGGCTGTTAAATTATTCTGCAATACTTTTTACCCATCTCTGACTGTCCTTCCTCCAGATAATCATGTTAGATAAAAACTGATGATGAAAAAAGTATACACTTTTTACAGCATTTCAGTTATTACAAGGCTCTCTTTGAAGAATAATTTGGTTAAAAACTTGGTTTAAAAATGAAATCTGAACCTAGGACTTTATCGCACCAATAATAAAACTGGCTCACCTGAGCCGGCTTAAAATTTAAAATGGGTGGCATCCTGATGTTATCTGAAGGATTTAGCCACCAAAATTGCCGCCCAAGTCCAGAGTTGGATCCGGGTGGCAATTTTGGCAGCTAAATCCTTCTGATAACATCAGGATGCCACCTATTTTAAATTTTGAGCCGACTCAGGTAAACCAGTTTTATTATTGGTGCAATAAGCTCCTTAATGCAAATATATTGATTTGGATACTCATTTTGTTGTGTACAGTTGTCCCTCCCTTTTTGTGGACTTGGAGTCTGTTGTCTTGCTCTTTGCGAGAGGGACAAGTGGGGAGAGATAAAATGGCAGTGTGCACCATGAGTGCACGCACCATTATTTTCAATGGGGCTCGAATATTTCTGAGCTGCCATTTTCGCGGAGGGGGGAGCAGAATAACTCCCCCATGAATTGAGAAGGCTACTGTATAATTAAGACAGTAAGAGGAGAATTTCCATTTTCATCCTTTCCAGCCCCCTAAAGATTACCCTCTAATTGTCCCAGTTTGGTAGGGACAGTCTTGATTAATCTTGAGTCTAAAAAGCAGTTTTTCATCTGCTTTTAAAATGTCCTAGTTTCTCTCTCCTTCTCCACCCTTTGCCTTCAGCTTGCGGCAAACTGAGTTGAAAGTACACAGACATGAAATGTACTGAGTTGAAAGTACAAACAGTACATGTGGAAAAGATCTAGAAGTATTAGTGGACCACAAGCTGAACAGGAGTCAACAGTGTGATGCAGCAGCTAAAAAAGCCAATATGATTCTAGGCTGCATCAGTAGGAGTATAATGTCTAGACTGAGGAAAGTAATAGTACCATTCTCTTCTGCTTTGGTCAGACCTCACCTGGAATACTGTATCCAGTTCTGGTCAGTGGCATCCCTAGGGTTGGTGTCACCCCCATTGACTTCCTCCCATTTCAGACCGTCCAGAATCCTTAGGAATGCTTTTTTGCCCTCATGTTACTTGTAAATCATCATTTCCATCTATCACTGAATGTCATGCTAATAGTTGTGATAAAAACAACTAGCAAAATTAAAATTAGACCTTCAAATTACAGTATCATATGTACAACCTAAATGTATTTACATATACATAAGGAAGATGTGGTTAAAAAGTGATGTTTTTAAGGAAAATTTAAAAAGAATTTTAAAAATTCAAAAAATGTAATTTAAAAAAATTCTAGAGCCTCTCCTTTCTCTCCCCCCCCCTCCAAGCTTCCCCCTACTCCCACCATCTCTTAAAGCATTTTGAAGATAAGCAGATGAATGCCATAGCCCATTTCTGCCAAAAAGTAGATGTTAGAGGAGCAGGGGTGTCACCTGGTGGGTCTGAACCCCCCGTACCCCCCTAGTGACACCACTGGTTCTAGTACCACAATTCAAGAAGGATATTGGTAAGTGTGTCCAGAGGAGGGCAGCCAAAGTAGTGAAAGGTCTGGAAAGCATTATTATTATTATTATTATTATTATTACAGTTTATTTATATAGCGCGTAGATTTACACAGCGCTGTACAAACAGTCAATAAAATAGATATAAATAAATAAATAAGCCTGCCAATGGCATACATTCTACAAAATAATAAAATACATATTAATACAATGAAGGCAACAAATTAAAAACATAAAATAACATCAAAAAACATCAAATTCCTTGTGAGGAGCAGCTTAGGGAGCTGGTTTAAATATCTGAAAGGCTGTCATATTGAGGATGGAGCAAGGTTATTTTTGCAGCTCCAGAGACTAATGGTGCATCTACACTGTAGAAAGAATGCAGTTTGGCACCACTTTAGTTGCCATGGTGCCAGCCTACAGAATTCTGGGATCTGTAGCCTTGGCCGACAGAGCTAAAGACCTTATAAAACTACAATTCCAAGATTCCACAGGATGGAACTACAAGACTTAAAGTGGTGTCAAGCTGTATTATTTGTACAGTGTAAATGCACCCTAAGACATGGGGCAATGGATTCAAACTACAGGAAAAGAGATTCCACCTAAGCATTAGGAAGAGCTTAGGTGGAACACGTGGCCTCAGAGCGTGGTGACGTCTCCTTCTTTGGAGGTTTTAAAACAGAAGTTAGATGGACATCAATCAGGAGTCCTTTGATTGTGAATTCCTGCATGGCAGGGGGGTGGGACTGGATGGCCCTTGTGGTCTCTTCCAACTCTATGATTCTGTAACTCAGGACGGGGAGAGGGAAGAGAGGGCAGCATTTTGCTTTTCCCACACATTTCCCAGTTTACATTTGAGAAATACTAGAGGGTATGAAAATGCTGTATTTGGGGTCAGAATCTCTGCCTGAATGAGGTGAACTGTGATGTGGAAGAGATCCCCTCAAATTGGGCAAACAAACCCTCCATCCATGGAAGGCAGATCCTCAGGATCCTCGCCATAATTTCTTAAAACTGAACTAACAACTTTTAAAGTGCTGATTTGCTTTGTAAATAAAAAATAAAACTTTATGTAAATAAATAAAATATAAATAAAAAATAACACTTTTTGTAAATAAAAAATAAATCTTTCAGTTATTGCGGAGACAAATAATTTAAGTGCTTATATTTTAGCTTGACACCAAGAATCACAGAGTAGCTGTCCCAGGTGCTAGAATCCAATTGATATCATTCTCTGTCTTCCCACTATTATCCTTTGAGCTGATATAGGCCATCTTACACTATTTTATATCCAGCTATCTAGAACTTTGAAAAGTTACTTTTTAAGAAATGTAATCATATGATTTAAAAAGCAATGTAATCATATGATTTAAAAAGCAAATGTAGCCAAAATCATAAGTTATGATATTACATCAGTTCTAAAACAATTTTGAAGGACAATTTTAATGACTCCTTCAGAGGCCAGTCAGTTGGCAAAAGCCTTTTTGAGTAAAAAATTAATGTCAGCAGAAGGATGACAGGAAAGTGGCCAGGCAAGCTCTCCTGGAAGGGAATTTCACAGTATGGGAGCAGCCACTAAAAATTTTCTCTCTTGCATTCTCACCAAACTTACTTTTTCCAAGCTTGCAGCTACCTGAGCTCTGTAATGCTGTTTAGATCTGAAATGTTCCATATTTATGACTCTTCCACGCAAACATTATAGACATTCACATTTTAACTCGTGGAGAAATACTATTTTGACCAGTAACTTGCATTCCTTTATGCTTGTAAGGTCCCATATCCTTGTCAGGATGCAATCTTATGCATAGAGATTGCCATTTTGTTCAGTGGGATGCACCTCCATTCACTCCTTGGACAGATGAAATGCTAGAAATGTATTATATAAAGAAGAAGGAATCATAGAGGCAAGTGGGAAGATAAAAAAAAAAAAGACTGAAAATCTACCTTCTCCTACCAGACACTCTTGTGATGAGCTGGGAATAGGTTGGAATTATCCAGGTCCTGAGATTTCAGAGCCAACACCTGAGATCTAGGTACATTCCCTAAAGTCACAGGAGGTCACAAGGACCAGCCCCTTGTATTGCCATTAACCATGAAACCTTAAGCATTGAACACTGTTGCAGAGACGAATCTCATTCCAAAAAGTGTAAAGTCTAGCAAATGAGAAGAATATATGACACACACTTCTTGCCCTGAGATTTCTTTGTTCTTGCCTTCAGAACTGGAGAAAAGTCTCAGGGCCATGACACTTTGGGCCAAGTCCTGAGAACTGGGAACTCTAGCTGATGCTATAACTCTTATTAAAGTCAATCTGCATGGAAATGTTTGAAGTAAAGTTTGGAGGATTGTGGAAGGAGTTGAACTAAGTGTTTATTTGTCAGAATAATGATCTGTATTCAGTCTGTGTATATGCCCCATTGATTTATTGAAAGGCATGATGCTCTCAGCAATATCCAGGAAAGCATTCCCAATAATCTCAGAAGTTCTGTTCTATCTAAGCAATTTCTTCACTCTATTAAAAGAAGCAAGCCAAAAGCAAAGAAAAAAGAAAGAAAGAAAGTTGCTATCATAGAACTAAGACCCTTTTTCCAGATCCACTTAGCTTGCTTTAAAATGAACACAGGAAAAGAGATTCCACCTAAACATAAGGAAGAACTTCCTGACAGTAAGAGCTGTTCAGTAGTGGAATATGTTTCCTTGGAGTGTGCTGGAGCCTCCTTCATTGGAGGTTTTTAAACAGGCAGGATGGCCATCTGTCAAAAGTGCTTTGACTGTATATTCCTGCATGGCAAGGGCTTGGACTAGATGGCCCTTGTAGTCTGTTCCAGCTCTATGATTCTATGAATGGCTGGAATCCTCTATGATAGTTACAAATGCATAACTTAGAGTTACACAGTCATAATTTTTATAGTGATCCACACTATATAGGGTTTTGAAAGTCCCCCAATCATACAAGCATATTGCAGCCGATGTGATCGGTGGGATTCTGTTCCCGTTGATCCGGAAACAACTGATTGATGTTCCCACCCATTGCACATGTGAGAGATCTCCAGCATAAGAGGGAATTTGACAGGGACCAAATCTGTCTCTTGCACAGGAGATTGCTCATGGGAGAGTGAGGAAATGTCAGTCAGGCCAGGATTCATTGTGAAGCACCATAATGACAGTGCTTATGCATACGTAAATCTCATACAGAAATCCAGCCATTTTGCTTTGAAATGAGTTGCAAACTATTTTTTAAAAATTCATAGGAAAAGGTGGATAGTTTTATGCAAACTGCACACAAAACAACCATGGGAAATGAAATCACAAAATTAAAAAGACAGAAAAGTACTGACATAATGCAAGATTAAACTGTGTCTCCTCCAACTGTTCCAGTTTGGCAAATACAGTCCTCTGTCATCCCACTTTTCCAGCTGCTTTTGAAATATCCCCATTTCTCTCTCCTCTTCCCTCTTTTCTTCTTTGTCCTCAGCATACTTCAATTGCTGCAGGTGGAGTTCAAAATACAAAAGTAGTTTGCACTCAATAAACTTAGCAGAGGACAGAATCTAGCTCTTCCCAGCAGGCTCAGGAAAAAGCAAACCATTGCAGCCTTTCTTCTAGCTAGTGTGCTCTTCATTAATGGCTTTTGCCACCTAGACTACGTTCTGATGTGGTTTGGTCATACATGTCCCATAAAACATTGGAAGGTATTATTTGGGCAGGGAACTGTTCCTATACCTCAAAGCTGCTGAAAGGGTGACCCAATGCATTTTGAGGCCCTCAAGGGCCCCCATCCCTAAACAGTATTTTCTAAAAATACTGCCCCAATTGCTTCGGTAGAGGGGCGGGATAGAAATTATTATTATTATTATTATTATTATTATTATTAAAATGCTTCCTATGCTTTTGGGGCCATTTTTGAGCCTCTCCTGAGGTGCTTTTACACCCAGAAAATGGGGGCTCCGCCCCCCCCATCAAGAAGTTGAATTCCAGTTTACTGTGTGGTTGGAACAAGACTCCTCTTGGACCACAAGTAGTCCAGAGGGTACCATAAATATGGCATGATTTCCCTTCTTGACCCCTAGGTGATGTTGATTGGGGAGGTCTTCTAATGAAAAAAAAATATGGGTGCATGGCTGGAGAATGTGGCTCCCAGGATCCCATGAGCAATCAAGGTTGCCCAGTCTGCCTAGTGGGTAGACCTCGTTCCCCCTAGGATTTAACCCGAATTGCTGATCGAGTTATATGACCGTCGTTCCCACTTGAAACCAGTTCCGATCCTACCATGCTTGGTTTAAATCGCGATGAAGCAAGACCAATGCAAAAGAACCACTCTTTCCTGACACTAGTTTTTGGGTGGTTCTTTTGAAAAGACCCAAATTCGAACCGTGTTCAACAAGTGGGAACGATGGGTCAGATTCGCATTGGGGAGGGGATGTGCTGGCTCTTGCCGGCTTCTTTCAGCAAACCCCAGTGTCATTTTGGGCTCAGCCAAGGCAGGCATGTGGGGCAATCCGTCCTCCCTTCGTCCAAGGGGGAGTTGAGAGGCTTTGTTAGAGCCAAGGCAAGCCGGGAGCCTCACCAGAGACCTTGGAGCGTGGCTTCGCCATCTTCCTTCCTCTGCCTTTCCCAGCTCAGCCATGGAAACTCACTGGGTGACCCTGGGCAAGACCCGGAGGAGGAAGAGGAGGCCGCCGCTGCCACCGCTGTTCCTTCTTCATACAAGCCTTGCTGCCATGCCACCACCCCTCCTGTGTTTTTGTTGTTGTTGTTGTTGTTGTGTGCCTTCAAGTCTGTCATGGGGTTTTCTTGGCAAGGTTGGTTCAGAACAAGTTTGCCTTTTCTTTCCTTTTCCTCTTCCATGGCAGCTGTTCCTCCTCTCCCCTCCTTTAAATGTGAACAACAAGTGGGGATAAAAGGGGAATAAATGGCCCCGGAGAGATTCGATCACAAAATAACCCGGTTTCCACACCAGGTTATTTTGCATTGGGAATGAGCCCTACGTAATGTAAAAGGTTGTAATTTCAGTGTGTTTTCTGCAAGACTTCAAACTGGGCTATCCCAGCTACAGTGCAGGAGCACTTGGGCTTTGACGCTGCATCTGCCAGGTCATCTTCATTTCCATAAAGATTACTATTGATTTGAAGTCGTAGGCTTTCATGGCCAGCATCCATAGTTTTTTGTGGGTTTTTTCGGGCTGTGTGGCCATGTTCTAGAAGAGTCTCTTTCTGACGTTTCGCCAGCATCTGTGGCTGGCATCTTCAGAACATGGCCACACAGCCCGAAAAAACCACAAAAAACTATTACTATTGATTATTGGTCTTTTGGCTTAGATCAAGCATGGCATCTGTTCTTATCAGTTAAATACCTCATATGCACACTATTTCTGGTGTGTCTGTGAAATTGAGTTTTGGCAATAGGAAGTGGAATAATGGCTTGCTTAATCCACTCTCTGCATCGGCCGGGAATCTGCAGGAGTGATGCATTTCTCCTTGGAGAGGACAATTCTGGTTGAAAAATAAACTGACTGTCTTTTTAAAAAGATTATATTTTCTTCCGTTTTTCTTTTTCTTGCAGATTTTTAATCATGTTCAGGGAATAAATTGCTAGGGAGTCCTGTGGCACTTTAAAGACTACAGATTTATTATACTATGGCATTTATTACATTATAGACTGTTTCTGCACGATGTAGTAACAAATAGAGAGAAACTTCATTCCTATATAGATATCCCTTCACAGAGGGCAGCCCATCCCAAGTATCTGATGAAGCAGGCTGCAGTCCAAGTCAAATAAATCTTAGCCATTTTGAGTGCAATAGACTAAAGTACAATTATGACCCAGAGAAAGATGGGGGGAAAGCTATCAAATTTGAGTTTTATTTTACATTTCCATTTATTTTTCTGCTGTTGTGCAGCAGTGGTTTATTTCATTGTTTATTGTGTTCATTTCAGTTCTACAAAGAGGCCAGAAGTGCCATTCCCTGTGCTGTCAGAGACATTTTCCTACTTGAGTAAAATGGTGGCCCCATCCCCAGTGAAGGTGCATAGGTACCCAGAGTCAACTATGTTCTGTAGGCATCCAAATCAGAAAACCCCACAAGCAGCTCTCACATTTCCTGACATGACGGAGGAGGAGGACTACAAAAAGAAAAGGCAAATGACCTGACTGTGCAAAGGGATGATGTAGTACCTTTGAGACTAAACTGAGTGAAAGAAGCAGTAGCATCAACTTTTGTAGACTTAAGTCCAAAACACACTGCAGAAATAATCCAGTTTGAGACCGCTTTAACTGCCGTGGCTCAATACTAGGGAATTCTGGAACGTGTAGTTTATTGTGGCACTAGAGCTCTCGGATAGAGAAGGCTAAATGTCTCAGAAAACTAAAGTTCCCAGAATTCCTTAGCAGGATTATTTCTGCAGTGTGTTTCGGACCTTTGTTTTCTTAGGGTGTATCCCCGCTGCAGAAATAAAGCAGTTTGACACCACTTTAAACTGTCATGGCTCCATCCTGTGGAATCCTGGGATTTGTAGTTTGGTGAGGCACCAGAGCTCTCTGACCAGGCTGAATACCTCACCAAGCTACAAATTCCAGGATTCCACAGGATGGAGCCAGGATGGTTAAAGTGGTGTCAAAGTGACACATGACACAGCCTTCTTTGCACAGAGTGGTGGTGCCTCACAAAACTACAAATCCCAGGATTCTATAGGATGAAACCATAGCAGTTAACGCCAAACTGTATTATTTCTACAATGTAGAATATGAACCCCAAGAAACAATTATAGTCAATAGGCACAAATGTGGCACCTATCCTTGCCACATGGAGCAAAGAAATCACCACTCTCACAAATCAGGTTGCTTCTAATGCCATTGTTAAATCGATCCATGGTGATGCTGTTGTTTTTGTTGTTAGTGGCTCTCAAGTTGATCTTGACTTATGGCAATCCTGTAGATAAGACACCTCCAAGGCCTCTTGTTTTCAACTTCTCTGCTCAGGTCTTGCAGGCTCAGGCCCATGTCCTCCCCAATCAAGTCAATCCATCTGGTGTGTGGTTGTCCTCTCTTTCTACTGCCTTCCACCTTTTCCAGCATCACTGGCTCTTCTAATGAGTCATTTTTCCTCATGATGTGGTCAAAATACAACAGCCTTGATTTATGTAGAGAGATCTTGTAGCACCTTTGAGACTAACTGAAGAAAGAAGTTGGCAGCATGAGCTTTCATAGACTTAAGTCTACTTCCTCAGATGCATTTGGACTGCATCTGAGGAGGTAGACTTAAGTCTACAAAAGCTCATGCTGCCAACTTCTTTCTTTAGTTAGTCTCAAAGGTGCTACAAGGTCTATCTACATACTGATTCTACAGACTAACACAGCTATATTGAAGCCTTGGTTTAGTCACTTTGGCTTCCAGGGAAATTTCTGGCTTGATCTGCTCTAGGACCCATTTGTCTGTCTTTTTGGCTTCAACGGTATCGTCAACATTCTTCTCTGGCACCACATCTCAAATGAGTTGATTTTCTTATCTGCTTTCATCACTATCCAGATCTCATATCCATAAATTGTGATGGGGAATACAGTGAATTGGACAGTTCCAATTTTAGTGTTCAGCTGTATATCTTGACACTTTAGGATCTTGTCCAGTTCTTTCATATCTGCCCTGCTCAAACCTAATCTTCTTCTGATTTCTTGCAGTCTCCGTTCTGATCAGTGATTCACTGATGGCAAAATCAAAATCAAGACTTTTTGAGCATGAGTAAGAAGCATGAATTGACATTTCTAGGAGTGTTTTTTAGCTTTTCTTTGGTCATGTCCTCCATTTTAATCGAATGCCCTCCATTTTGAGCATGACCAAGGAGCGTGAATTTACATTTCTAGGAGTGCTTTGAAGCTTTTCTTTGGTCATGCCCTACATTTTAATTGGAAGTCCTCCATTTTGCGGTGCCTTGTCCTCCTTGACGGAAAGGACCCCTCTCGTCTCCCTGCCTCCAAGGCATCCAGTCTCCCATAAGAAGCACCCCTCTCTTCAAAAATAAATAAGATAAAATAAAAGTGAAGTGCCCCTCTCTTCCAGGCAATACGGCAAAGGTGGGGCGCGGCTACCACAGACAATACGGTAGTAGCGTCCTCGACCGGCGCAAGCAGGGCTCTTTCCACCAGGGGACGCTATGCCCTCCCTAAAGTTCCCTCCCTGACGTCATCGCCGCGCGCCGGCGCCTCCCATCGCCGCCGCGGCCGCCGCCGCCGCCATGGAATCCAACCGGGACGAGGCGGAGCGTTGCATCGCGATCGCGGTGACCGCCATCAAAGCCAACCAGGTCGAGAAGGCGCGCCGCTTCCTGGAGAAGGCGCAGCGACTGTACCCGTCGCAGCGGGTCCGCGGTGAGCCCAGCCGGAGGGAGCGGCGGTGGCGGCGGAGGGAGGCCGGGGCCTGCGGAGGCCGGTTTGACCCCTCCTCACCCTCACTGCGCCTGCGCGTGAACCGTGGCCGCGCGGGGGGCCATGGGAGTTGGAGTCCACGGCCGGTGTGTTGAGGAAGCCGGGGCCGAGCAAGAAGGGGAGTTTTCGGGGGAACCCGCGTGTCTTCCAGGCGCCGGGAGCAGCGGGAGTCCTGCCTGGGAAAACTGGCTCGGTGTCCCGCCTGAGGAGAGCGAGGTGCTAGGCCCCGCCAAGTGGAGGGAACTACAACTCCCAGGAGCCTTTGCGCTGCGTGAGGAGGGGGGTAACACATCCAGGGAGGTGGAAATGAGAGTGGCCCCCCGCCGCCTCAGAGGTCTCTCATCTGAGATAGTCAGGCTTCGGGCTCCTGATTTCCTCTACTAGGCCTTGGTTTGGGTCTGTGGAGTATTGGGGGGGGGGGTGTCCCTGAGGCCAGGGGGGTCCTCACCGCAAAGGAAGACAAGGGGCCGCAGAATGGAAGACCTTCGAGAAAAATGTAAAGACATGACCAAATACAGAAGCTAAAAACACTCCTACAAACATAAAATCCATGCTCCTTAGTCATGCTCAAAATGGAGGACCTTTTGGGATCCCTCTTGGACAGAAGGTGGAAATGGAGGGCAGATCCTGGAAAAGGAGGACATTCTGGTCACCCTGGCCATGACCCTTGTTGGTTTCCCCTTCTGATTCCCCTCCCTGGGACTCTTTGCCCACTTGGGGTGACAGATGATGATGATCAAACAAGAACCCACCAAACAGTGATACCCATATTGGCCAATCAAAATGCACAATATATTTGTTGCAAGCTTTTGAAGCTCCATGGGCTTCTTCATCAGGCTAGATGTTAGAAACCAAACAGGAGAAAAACAATTGGAGATGTTAGTCAGATGCCTACATGTTGTTTTAGTCTTTAGTTAAGATGGGGAGGATATCTTTTGTAGGCAGGATCCTCCTCCTTCTGACTCTGTGGCTGCACGGAGATTTGCAAAGTCCAGGAAATTTAAAGTCCATTTGCATCTCAACAAGGACCCTCTCTTGCAATCCAATATGCCTCCATTCCTATGAGGTCACAGGCTTCTTTGTAGGCAGAGGACAATGGATTCCTCAAGGAGTCTTCATGTTTTTGCATCAGGAACATTTTGGTAGGTGTTGCGGTAAAACATACCAATCTAGTTCAGATTTAAGAAGGAAAAATGGTTTTACCTTAGTTGGAGTTCCCAATCCATTGCCTCACTCTTTAGGGTTCTCCTTTTGCATCTACAATGTGATATCTCACAGTCAGGAAACATGCAGGGATAGCTGTGTTTGTTGGCCATTTAGCAAATTCAAACAAAAATCCCCCAAACAGTGATACCTTTATTGGCCTTCCAAAATGCACAATATACTTGTTGCAAGCTGATGTTGTTGTTTTAACTGTCTTTGAGTCAACCTCGACTCATGATGACATGTCTTTCCTCCACTGCTCTGCATAGGTCCTCCAGGTCCGGGCCCTTGTCCTCCCTGATTGAGTCCATTCATCCAGTGTGTGGTCTTCCTCTCTTTCTACTATCCTCCACCTTCCCTAGAATTATTGTCTTTCCTAATCATTCATTTTTCCTCACTTTGTGGCCAAAGTACAACAGCCACAGTTTGGTCATTTTGGCCTCCAGGGAGATTTTGGGCTTCATTTGTTCTAGCACCCATTTGTTTATCTTTTTGGCTGTCCATGGTATCCTCAGCACCATACCTCAAATGAATTGATTTTCTTCTTCCTATCATCTTTCTTAACTACATATGCTGTGACATTCATCTTTGTTGTTAACTTGTCTTCCAGTTGACCCTGACTCATAGTGACACCTCCAAGATCCTCCATTGCTCCATTGCTCTGCTTAGGTCTTGTGGATTCAGACCCATAACCTCCCTGATTGAATTTATCCACCTGTTATGCAGTCTTCCTCTTTTTCTACTTCACTCTACCTTTCCTGGCATTACTGTCTTTTCTAATGAACCTTCTCATGATGTCTTTTTGATCATCTTCACTTCCAAGGAGATTTCAGGCTTGATCTGTTTAAGGACCCATTTGTTTGTCGTTTTAGCTATCTACAGTATCCTCAGCACTCTTCTTCAGCACTACTTCTCAAGCGGATTGATTTCCTTTATATCAGCTTTCCTCACTGTTGAGCTCTCACATCTGTACATGCTGATGGGGAATATAATGGGTTGGGCTATCCTCACTTTACTGTTCAGAGTTATATCTTCACACTTCAGGATCTTTTCTAGTTCTTTCACAGCTGCCCTTCCAATTTATAATTCCTGAATTCTTGACTGCAGTCTCTGTTCAGATCAATGATTGATCCATGATATGGGATCTCTTCAATCAAGGAGACCATGGGCCAGAGCATACAGGATCTGAACAGAGAGGTAGAGGATAGAGGGGCTTGGAGGCATCTAATTTGCAGGGTCACTATGAGTCAAGGTTGACTCAGAGGCAGCTAACAACAACAACAGTGGAAACTCTGACTGTCAATTTTCTTGTCCAGGATGAATTATTGTAGCTCTTCCCTTAGTGGTAAACATTATTTTTGTTAATGATTAGCATTAAGCCTACCTCTGCTCTTTCTTCCTTGACCTTCATCAATGACAACACAGCCACTGTAATCCATCTTCAGGGATTGTGTATCTGAAAACAAGATCCTAAGATGGAGATGGTGGCAGGGACCCTCGCTTCCCTGCTCTTCTCATGTGGTTCCCTGAGACATGTGGTGTCTGGAGACAGCATTTGGAAACGATGCTGGTTTATGTGGATTTTTCTGATTCATTCAGCAGGATGGGTCTTATGCCCCCAAACTGATACAGATTGAGTCTCCCTTATCCAAAATGCTTGGGACTGGAAGTGTTTTCCATTTTGGTCTTCTTTGGATTTTAGAATATTGCATACGCTATACATAATAAGATATCTTGGAGATGGGACTCAAATCTAAACTTGAAATTCATTTATGTTTTGTATACACCATATGCACAGAACCTGAAGGTAACACAATATCTTTTATAATTTTGAGCATGAAACAAAGGTTGGTGTACATCGAACCATCAGAAAGAAAAGGTGTCATTATCTCAGCAACCCACATGGTCAGTTTTGGATTTTGGAACATTTCGGATTTTGAAATTCAGGATAAGGGAGACTCATCCTGTATACACATTCTCTTACAGCATTTGCCCACAGTCATCTAGCCTCTCCTTGACTCTTAGCTCCCAGCAACAGTCTCATTTCTTATGGCTATTCACTCCAGCTATCCTTTCCCTCAGTGTTGTTGGGTTTTGTTTTGTTTTGGCTGTCACATGTTTCCTTCCACTTTACCACTGACTTCTCAGATCATTGCTATTTTTCTCCTTACAGTCATCTCTCTGCTGCAACCAGAAATACAGAATGCTTACAGCAAACACTTTCCGATCTCTCCTTCTTCCTTCAGGAACTACACACTTGGTTCTGCATTCCTCCCTGATGGTTCCTTCTCCTGCAATGCCCTTCTCTTGGAGTCAGGAGAAGCCAAATGCTTAGTAACACAATGTTACTAAAAACATGGCATATGTTAAAGTTGTATAAACAGGTTTTATAAACACTGACAACATTTCCTGTTGCTCTGTCTCTGCAGAAAGATCTCTGTGTTGAATTTCTGTTTGTTACACATCTGTAGAAAAACACACCCTCTGGAAGAAAAGGTCTGCCACCCTACACAGAATTATTGATTTACATAAGTAGTGTGAAATGATGTGTAGAAACTTGAAAGTGTTGCAGGCCTGGTTTCAAGTATGCTCTGCCCTTGTTAATTTTGTGGTGGGAAGTTGAGAAAATTCACACAATGCTTTCTTGTGTTTTTCACCTTCTTAAACCCAAATAACAAAGCTTTCCATTATAAAGTAATGAAAAAAAAGCAAAGACATATTCTCGTTATTGGCCTTCAGAGCAAGTAGCAGAAAACCTTCTAAAGTTTCAACCAGGAAGGATGGTAGTGTAATATATACCTACAATGTCGGGTTATGCTGAGGATTCACATGTGAATTTGGTTCAGTTGCAACATAGTATTTGGGAGGAGAGCTGTTCCCAAACCACTTTATTTTTAAACAAAAGCTATTTCTTTCCACCAGGGAGATCCCAGCCATACTCATGTAGTTACAAGAGCTGCTTAGACAATGGTGTTCTTCCTTCGCTTTGAAGAAGTAGAATTCTTCCCTTTTGCAGCCCTCCCCACTCCCAATAAGTGTTTCAAATGAAAGTGGTTTGAAATCTTTCATATCTTTGAGCTTAGCCTTATATAAGAATGCTTGAGCATCTGCTTGATGGTTGCACATTCACAAATACTGCTGGATATAATTATGATATATACAAATTGTGAAGACAAGCCCAATAAGAGATGTATGTGTGTACATATATTACAATCTGCATGTGATAACATAAGAGGTGCTCCATGTGAACCTCCTTACTTACAAGGCAAGGGTGCTTTCTTTCTAAGGATGTTGTGATGTTCTAGGAGGACTTTTCTCTGACAAAACACACCATCCTTTGAAATCATTATGAATTTAGCAAAATATTTTACTATATTTTTATTTATTTATTTTGTTTCTGTGCCGCCTTTCTCTCACAAAAGGACCCAAAGTGGCTCACAGATAAAATTGTATAAAAACTTTACAATGAAATTTTAAAACAGTTAAAATCATCTAGCTAAAAACAGTATAAAATTACAAAACACACAACAGTTTAAAAAACGTAACTAGAGACACACACATACAGTCGCCCCTCCGTTTTTGTGGGGGATCCATTCCGAACCCACCCACCCCGCGAAAACAGAAAACCACAAATATTCAAGCCCCATAGGCTTGAATGGCGGCACGCACCCATGGGCGCATGCATTTTGTTCCCCTCCATTTGCCACCCATGAATGGGCAAGGGACACGGACTTCAAGTATGTGAAAATGGAGGGGTGACTGTATATTAAAAGCCTCCTTGAATAAAAATGTCTTTGCCTGCCAGCAAAAGGAAAGCAGGGTTTGCCTAGTCTCCCATGGAAGGGAGTTCCAGAAGGTAGGAGCAACCACTGACTGAAAAGCATCTTGTGTCCTCACCAAGCAAGCCTTTGATTATGGCAGGACCAGGATCACCTGTAGATCTTAGAAACAGTCAAATGTTATTATTTGGCTTGAGATTCCATTTATTTTTCTTCTTTCTGCATGATCATAGAATCATAGAGTTGGAAGAGACTACCAGGGCCAACCCCTTGTCATGCAAGAATACTCAATCAAAGCACTTCTGATGGATGGCCATTCAGCCTCTGGTTAAAAACCTCCAAAGAAGGAGACTCCACCACTCTTTGAGGGAATGTGTTCCACTGTCGAACAGCTCTTACTGTCAGGAAGTTCCTCCTAATGTTGAGGTGGAATCTCTTTTCCTGTAGCTTGCATCCATTGTTCCGAGTCCTATTCTCTGGAGCAGCAGAAAACAAGCTTGCTCCCCCTTCCATATGACATTCTTTCAAATATTTAAACATGGCTATCATATCACTGCTTAAGCTTCTCTTCTCCAGCTAATCATACCCAGCTCCCTATGATGCTTCTCTTAGGCAGTTTGTTTCCAAAATCTTGTTTTAAGCTGTTTTTCCCTACTTGAAAATGACTCAGTAGGAGAGAATGGAAACCAAATCAACCAACGGTGTTAGTAAAATGTTGTTTATGACTTTTATAGGTCAAATAATTAATAATGTATCTTGTTCTGAGTGAACAGAACCAGTTGAAATATTTGATAGGGCAGAAGAGAACTTAACAGAAAAGACCTTTAAGTCAATGTCTCCCATTACTTACACAACACATACTGGAACTGATTGCTGAAATTGTTTCTCCCCAGATGTGAATCACTCCTCTAGGGTCTATAGTAATCCTTTACAGTATGTCACATCTTTAGAATTACTAATTTGCAGATGACTAATTCCTTTGGGAATGACCTTTAGATGCGCTACTGTTATTCAAAATAGTTAGAACAGTGTTGGAGGTGGATGCAGCAAAAGCAAGTTTTGAACTCTGGTGCCTATTCACTGTTGGGATGATTGTCTCCTCTCCTTGGCACTCTTTTTTTGGTTATCCATTATACAGTGTTTCTTCTAGTTTCATAGTTTTCCTTGTGTTTTGGATATTTTACCAAAGTGGCTTATTTGTGAATACTTGTGTTAAACAGTGGCCTAAATACCTTAAAGCAAACATGCACAACTTGACAGTAGGTAGGGGCCAAAATTAAAATAGGCTAAACTTCTTCAGGCCACAGATAAGTTTTTACTGCCTCACTTTCCAAGTAAATGTATAATTAATGATTAAACTATTTAAATCATTAATTAATTGATAATTAATAATAATTAATATTATTAATATTAATTCTATCCTCCGTCTCCTGCCTAGCCCTCTTTTCAGGAGACGGCCAAACATCGGAGGAGCCTTGAGGGGCAAATGTTTGCCCATCCTCATCCTCCTCTGCCAGCTGGCTCTCTCCTTGGGAGAAAGCCAAGTGATGAAGAAGCCTTGAAGTTGTTCCCCATCTCATGGGCTGCCCAAAATCCTTTGGAGGGCTGCAATGTTGTACAGGCCTTCTCTAAAGGCAGCAGATCCTGTTTGATCATGGAAGCTAAGCAGGGTCAGCCCTGGTTAGTACATGGATGGAGACAGACAACAAATATGAGGTGCTATAGGCTATATTTCAGAGGCAGGAACTGGAAAAACCATCTCTGAGTATTCCTTGCCTAAGAAAACCCTAGGAAATTCATGGAGTCACTATAAATCAGCAGACGACTTGAAGGCATGTGTATGTTAAGCAGCACATTAATTTCAGTTATTTGTCTAAACAATTTCTTTACTTAAATCAACAAGATGGTGATCATTTGTAAGTGAGGGTTTTTAATGGTGTCTGACTGTCTTGTCACCTACAGCATCTTTCCTACTATCTCTTAAGTGATAACATATACTGTACACTACTACCGAGACTGGGAAGCTTTGTTCAAACCTTACAGTGCAAAGCTTTGAACAGCAGTATGGGTTGAAGATCATTATTAAAATAATTGCTTAAATTATTCTTTAATAGAACAAATAGGATGGTTAAAAAGATTTTTTTCCCACCCCCAGCTTCAAGGCAGACATCTGTACAGTATGATAATTTAATCTATGTTAATGACTGTGTAAAAAGATCGTGTTAGTTATTGAGGTGAAATTAATCCAGTGTTGTTGATGTTTTTTCAAGTACAAAGGAGTATCACTCTAAATTGAGATGGGAATGTCCTGATCTTGTCAGGCTGTAGCTTCCAGTATTTTTTTCAGCATTTGTTCATGCAAGTGAAGAGGGATAGGAACACCATTCCAGTAAATTTGGAAGACCTCATGTTTACTCTAAACTTTTACTCTAAACTTATAGATGTATGTAATCCTATAGGTGTATTTAGTCCATTAAAAGAAATTGTAGGGAGGTGGGAGAGAATGATTTTTACTGTGGAGATGAAAAATTATTTGGGAACAATCCAGCGTTCATAGGTCACGTAGGAGTGGATCCAGAAACAATCATACTTAGAATAGGCCTTGTTGAAAACAGTGGGACTTAAGATAGTTTTAAGATAAAGTCCTGTTGATTTTAGCCTGATCTGAGTTTGAATCCAACCACTGATAATACCAGGTGAATTAAGCACAGGTTTAGGTCCTTTCCAGTGAAGCCAATGGTGCAAACTGGCATAAATCATGCTAGAAAACTATAGGAAGAATTAGTTTTGTTACACTGCATTTGGTATGAAATGATATAGGCTAGAAGCTAGAATTGACACTAGCAGGGAGGTTGTAATGTATACAAAATAGATTTCTTTTGGTCTTGGCATATTGAGAAAATTAAGAAGCAATGTTGGTGGGGAACTTATGGAAGAATCTATGGCAAGTGGATGCCCCTTCTTCAGTTTCTAAAGTTGGGAAGCATTGGCCAGAGGAGGATTGGACATTAAACACCCACAGAAATTGGGAGGCATCATCAAGATCACTCACATAGCTGTTGGACGGTACAACTCATATGGAGATTGTCAGGAATGGGGCCATCAAGTGTGGAGGTGCAGGGAGGCATCAGGAGGAATGGCAGGCTCATGCCATCTGGTAGTGTACTTATAAAGGGATCTCTAAAGGACACTGTAGCCACATATCTTCATTGGGACGATTGTTTGTTGGCATGAAGTAATGAGGCAACAAATTATTTGTATCAAATAGTGCTCTTTCTCTCTGGATGCAGGAATAAATGTCTCAGTCAGTCCTGTTTTCTTGGATGGGTATACCGAATTGCTGTGGAAAAGGTCCAGTGAAAGGCCAGGAGCACGGGTGTAAAAGAACATTTGGCAGTGTCTGAAAGAAATGAACATTTTGGACTCACAATTGTGTTTTCATTTTCCAGTGCTGCTTGACTCCCTTACCAAGAGTGAACAGTCATCAAATGGCCATTCTCAGCCCAAGGAACCCACAAACCCAACCCGTAGGAAAATGAGTGCTGACTTCCCTTCAGCTAATGGAGAAGCAGGTGGGGATATCAGTAAAGGTTACACTCAGGATCAGGTAGATGCGGTTAAGAGGTAAGTCCATAATTTGGAATTTCATTCTGATCAGAAAGCCCAAGCTTACTATATTGCAAAGTAGTTTTTTCAGTCACATTTGGAGGTCGGAGGTAAGTATTAGGATGCAGCTGTTGTCATGTAATGATCAATAGCAGGGCTGGGGCCCTCCAAATGTTGTGAGACTCCAACTCCCATTATTCTCAGGCAGCATGACTAATTGTAATTCCATAAAATCTAGAGCGCTACAGGTTCCCTACCCTAGATTTACACCATAATGCTGTACTCATGGAGAGCAACATCTATAACACAACCTATATGTTTACAGATCACCTCTTTAAGTGCATTATTATGAGAGTCAAGAACCTGATGCCACATTACTGTTGCTGAGATTCTCTGTGATGAGGAGCTTTATTTTTTACCTATACAGTTGGCCCTCAGTATCCACAGGGGATCCGTTCCAGACCCACCCACCCCTGGCAGATATCAAAATCTGTGGATTCTCAAGCCTTGTTGCCCTTAGTGGCAGCACAGCTACATGGCTGTGCCATCATTAGGGACAATGGGACTGAAGTCCTCCTTCCTTCCTTCCTTTTTTCCTTCCTTCCTCTCACCCCCCTCCCTCCCCATCTGAGGCTTCTGCCCTGGTCTTGGCTTCAGGGGCAGAGGCTGGAGCCCCATTATCTGGAGGAAGCTGAGGCTTGTATTGATTTAATAATTTTTTAAGGGGGGGGGGAAGAGGGATATTGGTTGTTGTTTTAAATGATTGTAATTTTATAATTTACTGTTCACCGCCCAGATTGGTTATCCACTAGGGCGGTATATAAATAAACTATATTATTATTATTATTATTATTATTATTATTATTATTATTATTATTATTATTGAGTCTTGGAGCCTGGAGGTTCTGTCCCGGGTGCTGGGTCTGGGGGCAGGCGGCTCTAAGACCCAAGCCTTGGCCCCGGTTCTGGCTCCCTTCAGCCTACGGGCCAAGCCTGGGGCAGAAGCCTCAGAGGGAGAGGGAGGGAGGAGAGAGAAAGGAAGGAAGGGGGGAGAGAGAAGAGAGGGAGGACTTCAGTCCCATTGTCCCCAATGACTGTGTGCACATGCTGCCATTGGGGACAGCTCATGCTTGCAGTCCGCGGATACTGAGGTCCCACTGTATTTTGTTGTGTTTGTTCTTAGTGCATATTCAAATACAATAACCCCTCCCAATTCGCAGGGGATCCGTTCCGGACCCACCCACCCCTGCTAAAATGGCGGCTGCAAATATTCAAGCCCCATTGAAAATAATGGTGCGCACAAGTGCACATCACCATTATATCCCTCCCCGCTTGTCCCTCCCACAAAGAGCGGGACTGCAGACATGAAGTCTGCGAACGAGGAGGGACAACTGTAGTTCAAAAGAACCTTTAGGACTATATACAATATTTTGTTGTTAACTGCCCTTGAGTCGACCCTAGATCATGGTGAAGGAGACACCTCCATGACCCTCTGTCCTCCACTGCTCTGCTTTTGTCCTGCAAGTTCAGGTCCATGACCTCCCTGATTGAGTCTATCCATCTGGCATGTAGTCTTCCTCTCTTTCTACTACCCACTACCTTTTGAGTCATGCCTTCACATGATGTGGCCATGATGATTTGATCACCTTGGCTTCCAGGGAGATTTCAGGCCTGATCTGTTCAAGGACCCGTTTGTTTGTCTTTTGGATGTCCATGAAATCCTCAGTACTCTTCTCCAGCACCATATCTCAAATGAGTTGATTTGCTTCTTCTCAGCTTTCTTCACTAACTCTCACTTCTGTTCATGGTGATGGCGAATACAGTGGTTTGGACGATTCTAACTTTAGTGTTCAGTTGTATATCTTTACTGTTTAGTAACTTGTCTAGTTCCTCATAGCTGCCTTGCCATTCCTGGTCATCTTTTGATTTCTTGACTACAGTCTCCATTCTGATTAGTGTTTGATCCTAGCTATGGGAACTCTTTAACTATTTTGATTTCCTCATTGTTTAGGCTGACTTTATGTAGATCCTCTATAGTCATTATTTTTTGGGGGGGGGGCTATGTTCAGCAACAAGCCTGCCTTTACACTTTCTTCTTTGACCTTAGTAATTTTTCCAAGTCTGTGATGTTTTCTGCTAGTAGTGTGGTGTCATCCGCATATCTTGTTGATGTTCCTTCTTCCTGCCTTCACGCCTCCTCCTCCTGAGTATAAACCTGCTCTTTGTATGACATTTTTTGTGTACAAGTTGAATGAACGGGATGATAGATTGCAATCTTGCCTGACCCCTTTGCCAATTGGGGTTTCTGTTTCTCCATATTCTATTCTAACAGTAGCCTCTTGTCCGAAGTACAGATTTCTCATCAGGACTGTCAGATGTGGTGGTTCTCCTATATCCTTAAGAGCCATCCATAGCTTTTCGTGAACTATGCAGTCAAACACATTGCTATAGTCTATAAAGCACATGTTAATTTTTTTTCTGGAATCCCTTTGTATGCTCCATTAGCCATCATAAGTTTGCAATTTGGCCCCTAGTGCTTCTTCCTTTCCTTGCACCACTGGGATTTATCTGTCCACATATGATTAGAGTCTGTGTTACAGAATTTTGAGCATAATTTTGCTTGTGTGGGATATTAATGCTATGGTCCTATAGTTGCTGCAGTCTTTTGTGTTTCCTTTTTTGTGCCTAGGGATGTATATTGATACTTTCCAGTCTGCTGGCCACAATTTTTTGTTTTCCATATTTGTTGACATATGTTATTTGTTGACATATATCAGTTAACACTAGAGCTGATTCTGTGCACATCAGTAAATAAAGTGTGCAGGCCCAAACACACAGTGCATTCACCCTCATGCTATTTTATTTTACTAAGGGAGGACTCTGGGACAAAATCCACACAGAATTGGAACACCAATGTACTGAATATTTGCAAAATTTTCTCAGATTTCAGCCACTTTTCATATACATGTACCTAAAAATAGAACAAGTTGAGATGAAAAACACTCCAACATATTGATTGCTTTTTGTCATTGAGATAATTCTTGTCTTAGCCAGTACAGTCAGCCCCCTGTATCCACGGATTCAACCATCCACAGATTCAACCATCCATGGCTGGGGGGGGGGGGGGGAGGGAAGTACACGCACACAATCCAAAATGCAAACCTTGATTTTGGCATTTTTTTATAGGGGAACACAACTTTACTATGTCAGTGTATATAATGGGACGTGAGCGTTCACGGATTTTGGTATCCAAAGGCAGGTCCTGGAACCAAACCCCTACAGATACCAAAGGCTGCTGTATAACATATTGTGACAAAAATCTATGCAACCCATGTGGGGCAAACCAGGAGTGATATTCTCACTGCATTGGCTCCAGTAAGTGGAGATCAAAATTTCTTCCATGAGAGGACTCTGGAAATTATTCAGTTCAAGAAATACCTCACATGAAAAGAAATGTTAGTTTTATTTTATCTGATTGAATCTTGTTTTCATTGTGTTTTCTAACTTCTGATGTTTGGAATACATTTGGATTCTGCACACATCAACCCTCCTCTGGACATGGAGCATTTGCATACCTCACAATACCCTGGAATTCTTACTGGGTTCAGAAAATATTCCACAACTGCCCCAGTGCAAGTGTTTTTGGTCCTAGTGCACAAGGATTGAAACAAGAATATTATGAGGCAGTATAGACGCTTAACAGTAAAAATTTATAACAGCAATATTTTCAAATACTAGCTTTTCTACTTCTTTAGACAATTGCTCTGCAAAAATCTGTTAGAACAGTCTTTCTTATTTTGAAAAAAAAAATACCAGTACAGTGCAGTATAAGCCTACTGAGCTTTTTTGCAGAAGGGGTTCCATAACAAGGGTCCTTATCCCTTGGAAGGCCAGCCAGCCAGACATTCAGTAACAGTAGCCGTTGGAGTAGAGCCCCATCGGGTAACCTTAGTACCTGTAGGCGAGGTGGTATCCACAAAGGATATTCCCTGTGAGAAGATGTTTTATCTGTGGGACTAGAAATGGCTCATGCATCTAGAATTTAAACAAACTAAGATTAAAACCCTGGATCTCTGGTTTTTATCTCCTTTTATGGGAATTAATTGCAATAACTTTTTGCTGGGCATTTTGGTACAGATTATGTAATACACTTGCACTCTGTTCTTTCTGTAGTGTCCACACAGTGATTGACATGATTCCTAGAAGGTCTTCCCTTCAGACAATAATCAAAGTCAGGCCCTTTAGCTTCAGGACTAGAATTGCCTCTTTTACCTTTGCATGTAGACTATAGTACTATAATCCAGGGATGGGAAATCTGTAGGTTGTTTTTATGGCTTTAAGTGCTATAAAATGCCTGCTTTAAACACTTTGTGGTTCCTTTTACCATTTTAAAGCAAGCCAATTGCTTCCTTGAAATCAGATGTTCTTAACATTGAGGGGTTATGACTTCATCTCAGAATCTGATGAATTATGCTTCTCCAAAAAAAGTACATATAAAGATGTGCACACTTAAATGTTGCATGTTGCATGCCATTTATTTAATTGCATTTTCAATTAAATTTTCTTCATACAGACTAGTCTAGAATGGGGGGGGGGGGGGAAATGCCATTAACACTTGAAAATATTAAATTTTTACCTTAAAATTCACTGATGGAGGAGGGGAATCAACAGGAAGGAACTTTTTGAAAAATAATTTTTGCAACCAGTTCATACTGAAACCAATCAGTCTTGTTTCTGAGTAGACATGTGGGTGGGTTTTGGGTTTTTATGGATGTCTATTATATCTGTATGATAATTTTAATGTTGTAAGCCACCCCGATTGTTTTGCAGAGGGGCGGGATATAAAGTATTATTATTATTATTATTATTGATTTGCACTGTTACCATGGTGAATTTTTGCTTTCATGTAAACAATAACCTGTATCTGTGGCTTTGTTATTAATAGTCTTTTAGTGGTATGGTTTGAATTGACCACTTCTTCATATGAAATGATATTCTTAGTGTACTTTTGAACTGGATTCTGGAGCTAGTTCAGCAAATACTGTATAGACTGGGTTCAGGGTGTAGTCAAAAACATTGCCTAAATCCTTTACTTATGCAGGTGTATGCCACTTGGGGGCACCATTTTCATTGGGTAGATCCTGGTCTTCAAAGTGCTGTAACATTGGTGAGACTTATAGCCAAGAGTGGGGAAAGTATGGCCTGTGAGCTACAGATGGTGCCTGAATTCCTTTTTTGCAGACCCTAACATACATTTATTCTGTGCAGTTCCCCTACCACCACCAGAATAAGTTCCCTAACCCTAAGAGTCTGAAAACTGCACAGTTTTGAGCAATGTTCTCACAGGAAGGAGAAACGTGGTAAAATCATCATGAACTATGGAGATTTATATTCCTGGCCTGGAAGAGAGACTTTCTTCTCAGCAATGAAGGGGCAGTTTCAAACTGCAGCAACTTCTCCTTGATTTTGTAGGGAAGTTAGAGATGCCTTGTGCTGGGCTTTTTTGAATGCTGATGTTAGTAGATCCTACATCTACATCACTTACACATATGGCAGAAGGCTATATATGTGCAGCTCTGTGTGAGCTTACTGTGTTGTTGTTAACTGCTGTCAAGTCTACTTTGACCAATGAATGAGAGACCTCCAAGTTACCCTATCCTCAGCAGCCCAGGTCAGGTCTTGCAAACTCATCACTGTAGCTTCCTTGATTGAATCCATCTATTTGTAATGCAGTCTTCCTCTTTTCCTACCTCCTTCTACCTTACCTACTGTTACTGTCTTTTCTAGTGTTTCTCATGATGTTTCCAAAGTACACTAGTCTCAGTTTCGTCATCTTGGCTTCTAGGGAGTGTTCAGGCTTGATTTGCTGTGGGACCCATTCAATGGGTTTTTTTTTTTAGCAGTCTACAATATCTGTAGAACTCTTCTTCAACCCCACATTTCAAATGAGTTGACTTTGTTCCTCTCAGCTTTCTTCACTGTCCGGGTTTCACAGCCATACATAGAAGTCGGAAATATGATGGCATAGGCAGTCCTAAATTTAATATTCAGTTAGGACCCAAGTAATAAAGGAATGGCTGCCAGTGAGCTGTGAGACTTGGAAAATAGAGAAATAAAAGAAGAGGCCCAGGTTCAAAATGTTTCAGAAATTGATTCCAAATCTTAAGAATAAATGAACAAGCTGCATACAAACAGCTCTGTGTTTTTTCTCCCTTGTAACCTCAGTGGGTTAGTAATGTTTGAAGGCTCAAGGAGATAAATCATTGCTTGCTTAATGTAAGTAGCAGATTGTTAATCTGGGTGACTGAATCCCTGACAGGGGAGAGAAACTGAATTGATGCCCTGGTTTATGACACTAGTAATGAATCTGGTTGAATCCTTTAAGGAAGGAAAACTAGAAGACAGCTTCATTCTAAGTTGTATTTGGGGCGAAATGGAAGGTGAAGCTATACAACATAATCTGCATATAGCTAATGGCTTTCGTCTGCTCATCTCTTTAACTTTTAGGGTAAAACAGTGTAAAGACTACTATGAAATCCTGGGTGTGAGTAGAGACGCCTCCGACGAGGACCTGAAGAAGGCATACCGAAAATTAGCGCTAAAATTTCACCCTGATAAGAATCATGCACCAGGTGCTACAGAGGCCTTTAAAGGTAAAATACAGTTCTCATTTATGGTGAAAATGGTGCTTTGGTATGGAAGAGGTGTTGCATTTAAATATTGGATAAGGGATAGGAATAGTGGTAACACGTTTCTTATTGTCACTGTAAACAGTTTAAAAAATCCAGGTGTGTGAGTGTGTGAGTGCAGAGAGACTACTTTCTCTCATTCATTATTCTGTTGGAGGGATTCTTCTGCTAAATCATATAGCTGGTGATGCAGAACAGAGCCATAGTATGGGAACCACCTCACACAGAAATTGTTAAAATCTATTTCTTGCGAACTTATAAACTTGATCCAGCACACATACGTGCAACACTAATTCACACAACAGTTGGCAGGGAAAGGTTGAACAAAATGGCAAAAGTATGATGTAGGCTTCCTTACTATTGGGATAGAATGCTCAGTCTACACCCTTGCTCTCTTACTGTCTCTGTGCTGATGGAGGATAAAAAATGGGCATATTGGGGTGGATTGGAGAAAGTCTTTGATTCACTGGGCTCAATGTCCTCTCTCCTGACACATGCAGACAAGGGTGGGGGGGAGGAATGCACCAGTCCTTGAGCTTGTGATGTTGTTTTCCCTCCCATTAAAATGGTTGGCATGGAAAATGAAAAGAGGAAGAAAAACGATACCCCTCTTTCCCTGGCCAGTGTTTGCTGGCATGGCTTAAGAAGTGATGTTTTTTATAGGTCCAGTAACACACTGCAGAAATAATCCAGTTTGAGGCTGCTTTAATAGTCCTTGCTCAATACTAGGGAATTCTGGGAACTGTAGTTTTGCAAGACATTTAGCCTTCTCTGTCAGAGAGCTCTGGTGTCACAATAAACTACAATTCCCAGGATTCCCTAGCACTGAGCCAGGGCAGTTAAAGTGGTCTCAAACTGGATTATTTCTGCAGTGTGTTTGGGTCTTCAATAATGTAAAAAAAAAAAAATAATCAAAGAGCCTTGGAAAGTGTGTACACAAGAAAAGTGAGTTTGCCGAACAAGTTATATACCCATGTTGGTGAACCTATGGGATGTGTGCCAGAGATGGCATGCGAAACCATTTCCCCTGTTCCTCTTCCTCCCAGCTGTCCCAGGCCTTCAGCTGCATCCAGAGATGCAGCTGAAAGCCCGGGAAGGTGCGGGGGGGGGGGGTAGGGAAGAAGTCCCACCCTGGAAGTCCCATTCTCCCTGGGAGTCCCGCCTCCAGCACAGGGTAACACCCACTACTAGAAAGCCTTTTAGTTTGAGTACTTGGTGCCTAAAAGGTTTGCCATCATATTCATTAAAATGCATAAACTAGTGAGACTATGAATACAATTTTAAAATGAGAAATACAAGATGAAATATACAGTTACGGATTTAGAGGCATAAAAACACCTCAACCAGCAGACAAAAACACAACACTCAAGTTAAAAACCTCTATGTTTTAAATGTAAAATGAAAGTTTTTTTAAAAAAGAAAATGCCTGAGCAGAGAGAGAAGTTTTAATTTGATATTGGGTGGGGAGAGGAGGTTGGTGCCAGTTGTATCTTTCTTGAAATTTGAAAATCAGGGTACCATTACTGAAAAAATCCTCTCCTTGTGTAATGCATAGTGTATTTTGGTCATTGGTAGCATCTGTAGACAGCCCTCTTCCGAAGATCTTCGTGAATATATAGAATGACATGGGATCAGATTCTTCTTTGGATGTTTGGCCTCTAAGTTGTTTAGGGATGCAAAGGTGATAAACAGCACTTTGTGCTCATTCTCAGAGAACCAAGTGTACTTCCTTAAGCACTGGATCAATTATAGTGCAACAGTTGGCCCTTGTAACATTGCAGTGCTATACCCACTTACCCCATTGAAGTCAGTGTGACTTCCTTCTGAGGAGACATGTACCAGATTGCTCTGTAAGGTGCAGCCTGGAACATACTAGCATGCAAGCTTCACTGAACAGAATTGGAATCACTTCTGATAAATCATGCATGGGATTGTAATGCAATGCACTCTCTTGACTTTCATGGGAGAGAATTACATTTGTACCTACATTTTAAAGGAGCAGAACTACTTGTCTGTATAAACAACTTTTTTATTGTGAAGCTGAAGGCTTTCATGGCTGGCATCCATAGTTTTTTTGTGGGTTTTTCATGCTATGTAGCCGTGTTCTAGAAAAAATTATTCTTGACTTTTCGCTAGCATCTGTGGCTGGCATCTTCAGAGAATGCTGGCATGGAAGTGAGTGGGGTATACTATAAATTGCAGTTGAAAAACAATGTTTGGTTTGTTTCAAACATAGTGTTAAACCAAAACCAAAACTTCCTATATGAGCTAAATATGGTTTCACCAAGGAAAAAACTAACAATTTCCGGAATAGGAACTATTTTAATAAAATGGTGGTGGTGGAGGAGGAGAAGGATCAGAAAAGTTATCATTTAAAATAGCTAAGGACTAGAATTAGAAAACTGTAGCAGATTTCTTGGTGAAGTAGTCAGAGTGCAACATAACCCAGGTTCAAATCTTTGGTCACCCATGAAACTCACTGGGTGACCTTTGGCCAGTCACTGCCTCTCAGGCTAAACTTCCTCACAGGGATGGGATATTGTGAGGATTAATAAGAAGAGAGTTTGGACAATGCTACATTGAGGCCCCAGGAAGAAATACAGGATATGTATGAAATCCACTAAACAGAGAGAATGAGAGAGAAAGTATACAAATTTTCCAAACACAAAATGCCATGACAAACATACAGTGAGGTCTGTTGAGTTCTTTTGGGGTCCTAAATCTTCTTTTGGATCTTCTTTTCTTTTTTCTTTAAAAATAATAATTATTTTATTAAAATTGCAATACATACAGTATAATACAACAGGGCATAATCTAAAAACTTCCTTAAATTCTATCTGTCCTCCCTTCCTTTCCCCAGTCATTCATTTGTACAAACCACTTGACTGTCAGTCCTCTTTTAAAAAAGGATCTGATGACATGGGTTAGGATTTGATTAATACTGCACTTCTCTAGACAGCCAGCTTGCATCAGGTATAATAACCCTTCTTCAACAGTGTATTCTTCAAAGTGGCAAAAGGTAGGTTTCTTCACCTGTAGACTTTATATTATTATATTTGCTGAGGGCTTTACCAAGTGCTGCATGTCACAACTAGAGGGCACAAAGCAAGTAGCACTTATCTTCCTCATCAGGGCCATCTCTCATGGGGTTATCTTCATCCAAGCACATTTCAATGCTCCCTTTATCTTTTCCATGTTAGGACCCACATACCCACTACAGTTCATTTCTTTTGAGAGTGGAGAGAGCGAGAGAGACAATCTCTTTAAATTACTTGGTTAATATTTTTCTGCCATTTACGTCAGCTGGTCCTTTAGTGTTCCATTTCTCAGTGACAGCTGATAAGTGTGACATTTCTGCCTCAGACCTTGTTTTAATCAGTCATGTTTCTCTGCTTTTTTGGAGTAAGTTGGTAAGGAAATGAGAATTGCTTTTCTAGATGTAGAACCACTCATGGTCAATAAAACCAAACAGGAACATTGTATGGACAATGTTGGCAAATCTAATCACTTTGCAGTTTGATTGCTTTAAATGAAATAATAGCAAACCCTATTCCAAAAACCTGACTCACATTTAAGAATACTTTTTTCCAATAAAATTGGAAGGTGGACCATATATTTTAAAAGAAAGGAATTAGAGCTCTGCTAAAAATGGGTCCCATTTCAGGAAAAAGGTGGGGTATACATTCAGTAAACAAAGTGTTTACAAAGGGATTAGTAAAGTTGTTTAAATGTATTTCTCATTAGTTTTGGCCTTCAACTGGGACAGTGATCCTATGAACAGTTGGCTGAGAGTAAATCCCACTGAACTTAGTGGTGCTTGCTTTCTTGTAAACTTTCATAGGATTGCATTAGTGGGGGGAAACCTTTATGGTTTTTTGTTTTTTTTCTCATTGTTAGCCCATAACACACTGCAGATTCACTTCAATAATCAAGTTTTGTTAAATGGTTGTGAGATTGTCAGTGTTGTGTCTAATATTTAATCAAAAAAGTGTCAATCAGTCCTAAACATCGGAGAAGTACAGAGAGGAACATGCAGTCAAGGACAGTTTCCTGTATGGAGAGAAAATGAAGTTGGGAATTCAAGACATCAGATAGAAGAAAAAAGAAATACAGTTTATACTAGTGATTAAACAGCACTAAAGCAGACCAAATGTAATGACAGAGAGAGGCACTCAGAACAGTTTGGGTACTTTTCCATAGTGACAACATTGCTTCACATGGCCTCTGGGCCCTTGTAGCATGAATTGTACCTCATTTTTGCAGAAGCAATAGCATACAGCAATTTTTTCCAAAGAAAAATAATCAGTGGATGCCTTGATCTAGTTAACAGCTAAACAGAAAAGCAGTACCGTTGTCCCTCTCCGTTCGCAGACTTTGAGTCCGCACCCTTGCTCTTTGTGGGAGGGACAAGTGGGGAGGAATAAAATAGCAGCATATGCCCCCCCGCCATTATTTTCATTGGGGCTCAAATATTTGCAAGCTGCCATTTTTGCGGGGGGGGGGGGGGGGGCAGAACAGATCTCCTGCAAATTGGGAGGGGCTACTGTACTTCAAAAATGGGAAGCTTGCGGCCCTCCTGATGCTGTTGGGTTGAAAGTTCCATCAGCTCTCACCATTTGTTATGCTTACTAAAGCTGGTGAGACTTCCAGTCTGAGAGCATCTAACAAGCTACTGTTCGTCCACCCTTTGTGTAGAAGGAAGGGTAAAAGAGGAAAATAAAATAAAAGTTATCTGCAAAAGACCCAAATGGTTTGAAAATGTAACATACAAAAGGTTGAAGCCAACCTAAATTAACTATGCTAGGGTCAGAATGAAATCAATTTGAAACAGGTTGCTATGGTTTACTTAAGTCGCATTGATATCTATTGAATCTTATCCCAGATCAATGGACATGAATGGACCTTCTTGGTAGATATGTTATGTTCCATTGCTGATTTTCATTCATTTTTGGATAAGGAACAAAAATACCTAATCAGTTTCATAAGCTGTTATCTAGCCCCAGATTCCTTCAACCCACTGAATCAAGAGGACTTGCATAAGAATTGACCTAATAAATTTCATTCATTCAGTGGGTATACTCTCGTTGAAAGCAACAGATTTAGTTGCTGGACAATACTTCAGCCAGTCTGTAGGAGATCAGATGTGTGAATTCCATCATCATCTTTAAATAGGTATCTGCCATAGAGAAATTCCAGTCCTGTGCTCCCACCAACCTGACTCTTGGTGGTGGGAGACATAATGAAGACCTCTGAAACAGATCTTAAACTACAGGCAGTCTCATACAGATATTTGGTAGTTTAGCAATAGCTTATAAACAAACTATAGGAAAGCAAGCCGGATAATAGTTGCAATTATTACTCAGTATTCAGATGCCATATTACTGAATGGTTAACATATTTTATATGTATTATGTCACTAATTTTTCCAGCAATTCTGTAGGATATATCTGCATAGCATTCCTGTATTGTAGTTGGGGTCATAGGCTAAAAAAGATTTGTGTCTACAGAGGAATGAATGGAACACTTCTGTTTCCCCCTTCCATTATGTAAAGGGATCTTGTAGCAACTTTGAAACAACTAAGAAAGAAGTTGTTAGCATGAGCTTTCATAGACTTGAGCCTACTTCCTCAGATGCTTCATTATGTTATCTGTTGCCAGTTGGAAGAATCATAACAATTTTCTTCTTTTTTGCCTTTCAGCCATTGGTAATGCATATGCAGTATTGAGTAACCCAGAGAAGAGGAAGCAGTATGACCAGTTTGGCGATGCAAAAATCAGTCCCACGCGGCATGGACACAGCCCTACAGATTTCAACCGAGGGTTTGAGGCTGACATCTCTCCTGAAGATCTCTTCAATATGTTTTTTGGTGGAGGCTTTCCTTCTAGTAAGCTTGTCATTTAAATATAGCTGTGGTGGAAGGGTAGAAGGGGAATGGGATCCCACTTGGTTGGCTTCCCCCATTGGTCTTGTGCCAGAGTAGACGCATCTTTAGGGTAAACCCACATAAACATGTTTGCCCTTCTTAGGCCCTAAGCAGATGGGCTAAGCCTGTGCTGTCCTGACCCAGCTGGCATGGTGACAAGTGGGTGTTTACACATCTGCCCTCACCATAGACCCACAACCATCACGCACCCTGTGCCTACCTCTGCCATTGTGTCTGCTGAGAAGAGCCCATCACAGCCTGTAAAGGTGGAAACAGGTTGCCTGGCAGCGCGCACATGACCAGGCGTTCCCCCCCCCCCCAATCTAGCATCCTCCAACTGACATCACAGGCTGTGACAGGCTCTTCTCAGCAGATGTAATGGTGGAGGCAGGTACAGAGTATGTGGGGCTGTCTGGTCTGCTGAATGTCACAAACTCCGTAGCAAACAGCTGGTCTTTTTAGACCAGGTTAAGACCCTTTGGGGCTGGGATCGGGCCAGATCAATGTCCAGTCTGCCTGATTCTGGCCCAAGGCTAATGGTTTGTGTCATCCAGACAGGACGACACAAAGCCAGAGGGAGCACGGGCCTTTTGGCCCATGCATACAGGTACTTAATGGATGCATGCCAGCTGAAACATCTAAGCTTACAAAATGGTAACCTTTGCTAATATATTCTCTGTGTTAGATTTTTTTAGCAAAGAATTTTATCAGAGCTGGGATTCTGGAGCCCTTCAAAAAAATATTTGGTAGTAGTCTTGGAAAGTTTCCTGTTCGAAGGATGCTTCCTTTCTCTTCTATCCAGTCTGACTGAAAAATGAAAATTGTTGTGACCCAATGCTGCTTTTAATATGTCTGATCTTCATTGAAGTAACTCTAAACTAGCACCAGTTGCATATCTCTTCTGTGCAGCAGAGAATGACCTTCCTGAGTGAGGCTAGTTGAAATAGGATTTGTTTCCCTGTGTGTTTAAGGGATAGGGAAGGAAAATCCCTTCCTTTCATCCCATAAGAGAATCATAGAATTGGAAGAGACCAGTTCAGTAGAATACTATTGGCTTTCCCTCTTATATCGCAGGGATAAGGAGCGTGTGGCCCTCCATATGTTAATGGACCACAACTCCCATCAACCCTTTGCCAGGGATAAAGGGTGCTGGAAACCAGTCCATTTGCTTCTGGAGTGCCACATGTCCCACACTGATAGCTTACAGGGAAGAAAGATGGTCTTCTGCAAGGCCCAGCATTTGTCAAAATGCTGACTGCATCATTAGCCCAGGAACACTTTTTCCTTTGGCTCAAACTGACTAGACATCTAGAGGGCTGTGTGTATGTTGCTGAGCAGAGGTTGTGTTCTTGACAGCATGGGACTAGGCCCTCTCTTGCTTGAGTCATTTGGAATGAGTTGCTCTTAAGCTGTGTTGTCAGCAATGCACTTGCGCTCTGTTTGTAATATCATGTGGCCTTGGCTTAAAAAAAGGATTGGACAGTTGATGGTTGGTTTTTTCTGTCCAGAGCTTGGATGTAAGGAAGTAACAGTAACACACTTAACCTGCTTTTTTGTCTGTCAAAGGGAACACAGTGAAATTTCATTTCAAAGGTAATGCTGCAGGTTTCTGTAATGATGTAACTAGAAGTATTTTCTAATTGCTTTTAAAGTTGCTTTTAAAACACACTAAGACCTCTTAAGAGGCGTTTTGACAGTAATATTATACCATTCTCTTATCAGTCCTAGGGGATCCACCCTCGAGAATTACGTAATTAAAAATAACAGACAACAATGCACTGGGTTACTTTTCTAACATTATAACAAGTAACAGTAACAAATTGTTTTCCCACACAAGGACCAGTTGAAACATAAACTAAATCATAAATTAACTTTACAAGTTTTTCTGCTTTTGTGGACAAAAGCAGATGGAAAGGAGCCTGCCTGGCAGAAGAAAATTGGAAGGATTCGTCTCATACTCCTTGCACTCCGCCTTTTAGTTCCTTCATCCCACAAGTGTAATTCCAAGGCTCTGATGTCAGCCAGCAGAAATTGATATGATCAGCTTCTTTTGGTTAAATCTCAGCCCAACAAGGGGAGCAGGTTATAGGGAATAACTGTATGGCCATTGCAATGACTGAGCCAGTTCTAAAGAAATTCTTGAGCACAAAAGCCAGAAGAACTGGTGAGATTTTACTTGGACTGTACCACTTGAAATTGTAGATGGACATATTAAAAAGTTTTACTGCCCTCAGTTCTATAATAACATACATCAGAATTTGGACTAGTATGAATGCCATGAAACTAGATTTAGGCAACTCAAATAGACTCTATCCCCCAAAATGTACAGTAGTGTGTTTTGGTAGTGATTTGTGGATTGAAGATATGGAAAAGATAGCCTTAATAGCTTCGGTCCTTAGCCATTGTGCATTTGTATTTTTTTCCTGACCATTTGGATAGTGTTTATGGTCAAAAAGCTTTTGCTGAATTGAAACCTGTTTTTAAATGGAATGTCTTGCATACCACAAATAAGAATATGTTAGTTCATAAACTGAGCTATCATCTCTGCTCTGATTCAGAAAAAATAGCTACACATTGCTAGTGTTTTGTGTAGCCTCAACATAGAACCTTGGCTAACTTATCTGTTTTTGTGTGTTTATAAATTTGAGAAATTATTCTGCTGCACAATATCCTAAAGATGAAATATCTTTGCAAAAGTTATATTCTTCTTGAAGATATTTGCTGAAAAACTGGTGTATATGTTACACTGAAAGAGTCTCTCAACTAGAAAAGAGAAATGAAAGGAGGCAAACCCACTATATGGTTTTATCAATTCCTGAGGCATAACAAAGGATGGTGACAGCATTGCCAGTGCTGCAGGTGTGCAGCAGAAAATAACAAATGGGAAATACAAGCTTCTTTGTTGGGGGAAATTGCATCAAAATAAATCAGCGTAGTTATATATTAATAAAGAAGTTTGTCCAAGTGTGAACAGATGCAGCATTCAGGGATTTGTTATCATCCCATCTCAGTCAGAAAAGAGTATACTGGGTCAATCGGCCAGGTGAAAGTGACTTTTAGTATTTTTCAGAGCCATAAGCCAGATGCACAAGCTGAGAACGTGTTGAGCGCAGAGTGTGCATGTCCCATTTTCAAAACACCGACAAACATTAATATGGCATCTTTGATCTCTCTGATTCCAGCTGGAAGTCTTCCTATCAAGGATCTGACTGTTGCTTGGCTTGGGCTTTAAAGGCAGCTAGAGAATCACAGCTAAGAAGCAAATAGGTGCATGTACACCCAAAGCTTTTGGCTCTCTAACCCTATTGATAACATTTGTGTGGGCTTCTATTTGCTACCCACAGTAGGTTAGGAAGCATTTAGTTTTCTAGCACAGCATGTCTTATAGCATGGCTGTTGAAAGCACTACAGGCAGAGTTAAGAAATGTTACCTGTTTGGATTGCACCTCCCAAAATCCCCCTGCCTCTTGCTGTGCTAGTGAGGGGATTCTGGGAACTATAGTCCCACAAAGTAACATTTTGCAGTTATGCCTAAATGTCCTGTAAAGTTTGGAAAAACTCATCCGAACAGACATGTGACAGATTCATCAGAATGTGGCAGAGAGGAATGGGATAGAGATGAAGATTTGCAGGAGAAAGACACAAGATTTGCAGGAGAAAGGGGGTCATACTTACCTGAGTCTCCCTGGCAGGCCCCACCCTTTATAGAGAACCCAAAGGAAGACGTCACTGGGAGCAGAGCACCCCCGCCCGCTACGGGAAGCCTCCGAGAGTGGTGGAGCCTGCCTGGAGGGAACGCCGGGGAGAACCGCGTGAGACTAATCCCCTGGGAGCCAGAGCCCTTGGGCTAAGGAGGGAGAGGGGTAACCAAAGAGCAACCCCCTGGGGATGCTTGTAGCAGAGCCATAAAGCATGGAAGGTGGGAGTGAGAGGGGAGACGGCTATCATAGCCCCCCGCCTGAATACCTCAAAGGATCAATTGGTATCAACACCTTCTCACCAGAACCAAAATGGTAACAATTGATGCTGGGTAGCCCTTGGAAAGGGGCAAATCCTAGTGAAATGGTGCTGAGGGCCTCTGCCTACCAGGTCTTGTAATGGGAAACATAAAACACTTGACATTGAAACAGTCTTGTGTAATTCTTGTGATGTGAACAGAGTCTAGATTAATAGGCTCTTTTGCATTTCCTTCTTAAGCAATTTTGCTTGGGGTGGAGGGAGCAACCTTTAATTTGTATCCTTTTATACCTGTTTCCAATGGCACATCAGCCAGGTCATCAGTGGATTAAAAATTGATCAGAAATGCTTTACATAAACGTAGATCTCCATAATTTCAGTAGACCTTAACTTCCATATATTGTGCTCAAGATCCGATTGAAGTCAGCTTGAATTCAGCTAGTCTGATAAACTGGTTTTCTATTGCTTCCTTTTGGGCCACCCAATCTGTCAACTCTACCATTATGAGTTTTGTCCTATTATTAAGGACCTCATTTTCTAAACTTGCAGTGCAGTTGATAGCACCTTGTTAAACTCCATTCCAGGAGTGGAATGTTTTGAGCTTCTTTGCAGTTTCTGTTCCATATCCTGACTTGGTTAGCTGAAACAATTTTTTCTCCCATTCTTAACGTGTTTCTCTCTCCTGTACAGGTAATGTTCATGTATACAGTAATGGCCGGATGCGATATACCTACCACCAGAGGCAAGACAGGAGGGAGCATCAAGGCGACGTAAGTTGCAACAATAAGGAAGTGAATTAAAAAAGAAAAAACTTCAAAACCACATGCAGAACTTTTTCAGTAAAAGCAGCTGTTGTACTCCTCTGTCCTAACTGGTCTGTTAATTTTTTCACTTTGCCATTGCAAAGGTGCAGCAAGGCACTGTAGTTTTTGCATTTAAAATTGAGTTTTGGAGTGCTGCCTCTGCCTTTAAGACTGAGTTGCCAGACTGATGATGAGTGAGTACTTGTCTTCACTTGTGCTGGTGCCAATACTACAGCATTTCCAGATGGACTGAATGGAGCTCCTTTTAAATTGGATTTGAAAATGATTTGGGGTTTGTTGCTAAAGTTCTTCTTCCTAGCACATTGAGTGCCTTTGAGCTATATGGCAGAAACCTCTTCAGCTTCTATAGCTTTTGCTCCATTATCGAATGATCCAAAAATGAGTGCTTCTAGGTACAGCCTCCGCCAGCCTTGACTCCTCAGGAGTATGGCAGCCATGAAAGTCTTTTAACTGTGCCACCAACTTGGGACAGTAGCTTTTGAACACAAGCTTTCAAACTCTTTGACTGCTTCAAGGAGACTTTCTGTTTTGGCCAGAGATGAGAAATGTTAGCTGTTGGGGACTATAATGGGCGCAGTCTCCTAGCTAGCATGAGCCCTGTTCATGCTCACTGGTAGATTCTGTGAGCTGTGGCCTAAATAAATAAACCTCTCAGGTCTGACTCTGGCAACCAAGGCTTACTGAGCTTAAAATGCAAAATTATAAGAATAAGAATAAGTTTTTAGTGCACCAGGAGAATCCACCAACCATTAAGGGTTTTCTTGAGCCAATTTCCATCAGGGTCTCAACTCTCAACAGAGGTCTCCAGATTAGTACACTGCTCTTAGCTAAGAATTGAATGTTCATAGAAATGATGTTACAGCACTACCATCCAGTAAAAAGAAAGAAGGCACTAAGTCTAAGGCTTTGTGGGACTGGCGGCCTGTACACACGTAGAATCCTGACATTATCAGGTTGTTCATGTGCAATAGCTACTTTCTATATTAAGTATGTGTGCATACATGAAGTGTTAGATGGCAGGGAGAGGACCAAAGATGCTGTATGTAGGAGGAAGAAGCACACACAAGTTCATATATTTTGACCACGCTACAGAAAGGGGAACACCCAGCTCAGGATCCTCCAGGCTAACATGGTCCATTGTCACCCTGATTCAGTGGAATGAGCTGCACCATCAGCTCTCCGTGTACTGTGGATCTTCTCATTGGAGAAGCTGCCCTCCAATCTCAGAAATTCCAACACATCTCCTGGTTACAGGTGCATAACCATCTATAATATTTAGGTTTATTTCTGTCATTGCACTAAGTAACTTAAGGCAAAAGTATATTACAGTTTTAATCTGTGCTTTATGTGCCTTCAAGTTGTTTCTGACTCATGACAACCCTAAAGCGACCCTATCATGGGTTTTTCTTGGCAGGATTTGCCTTCCTCTGACATTGAGAGACTGTAACTTGCTCAAGGTCACCTAGTGGGTTTCCTTCGCTGAGAGATTTGAACCCTGGTCTCCAGAATCATAGTCCAACACCCAAAATGCTGCATCATGCTGGCTCTCATTAATCTATACACATGAATTTTTGGCAGACAGTTTCCCTAAAATGTAGTGTATTTCTTTTAGCAAATACAATGTTGCTAGCAATAGTACTGACTAGTTCTGTTTCAGGTAGTGTTTCATTAAAATGCTGCAGCTCTGCTTCCAAAAGTATAATGAAGTTACACACTTGTCAGTCACAAATTAATAAAGATGAAAGTATACTTCTCCTGGATTGCGGGTGTATTAACAAGTCACAGATATGCTTGTGCAGAGTAACCTGATACATAGTTGATGGATATGTTTCAACCAGCTTGTCTCTTCTCTCCTTCTTCTTTCCATAATCCTATTTCAACTACTTGGTAGCAAGTAGAGCATAGATGCTAAGAGTTTGAGCCCAGAACCAGATTGTCACTGGTTCCAATCTGAATTCCACCATGAACTTTCCAAGTAAAATTCTGTTCTCTAAGCCCCAGCCACTATTCATAGTATTGGGATAATGGTAATATTTACCCAACTTTAAGTGGTGTTATAATGATGTTGTGAAATTGGGCCAAAATGCTGGGTGTTCTTATAATTGTATTGGCAAACTCATTCCATGTTAAATTCCTCCTTCCTTGTGTAAACCTAGGGCTGAAAAATGGCTTGGTCTGAGCAAGATAAGAGTGGGAAATAGCAAGCCGTTCTATAATGCAAATGCACTGACAACCTTCCCTTCTTCCTCCCCAGGGTGGCCTTGGTCTGTTTGTCCAGCTGATGCCTATTCTCATCCTCATCATTGTGTCTGCTCTCAGCCAGATGATGGTCTCCAGTCCACCTTACAGTTTGAGTCACAGACCGTTAGTTCCCATTACTTTTCTACAAAGTTATCTTGGGCGCTTGAGGGTATGGGAAGGAACAAAGTGCCAATGCAGGCACTGTTTGCCAGTTACTGGCTTGGTTTGGTGTGTTCTTTCCTCCATGTGTTGCTTCTCTTTCTTTCCTTACATTTATCCCACATGCATCTCCTGGCTTTCAATAATGCCTACTAGGATAAGAGCTGATATAAAACTTTCATGCATTCACATGGCAAAAACTGTAGGATCTCAGCATGCATAGGCAGTGAAGAATCAGTTGCTTGAAAATCTGTCATGAGGCTTTGACAGAAACTGGTCCGTATTAGTTTCATGAATCAATTGCCCAGTTTTCAAAGAAATTGGTGATCATTTGAACCCCTTACCCAATGGAAGGAGTTCCTAGATAAACACATTGTTTTGCATTTCCTTTGTCAAGAAGTCTTGGATTAGGGGCATTTGTCCTGCATTTCTTTTATGAATTTTAAGGTGACAAAGTCAGAGAGGATCCTACTGAGATTGCTGAGGTCAGTGTCAAAATGGCCTTTCCATTTATATAAGGGTATAAAGAGAATTCTGCTTCTCCTCTATTGTTTTTTTCAAATATTCTCCCACAGTGTTCAACTCGTGCCCTTCTAGCAAGCCACCCATCAGAACTGTCAAAGAACAAAGGAAAACCTGGTTCCTCTCCAGTGATAGGCGTTTTCCTTGCTGTATGAAAGGATGCCTGTTGTTGCAGTTAACAGCTGAGACTATTAACTCAGCTTTGGGTGGAGAGAAGAACATTCATTGTGCAATGACCAATTTTACCAGCTGATTAAGGCATAGAATGACGAAGGCTAGGGCTGCAGGTGATAGCTGGAAAAGTACCAGATATGCAGCAAGGACAACTCTACAGAATGTTTACTTCCCCTTTGCACCCTTTTTTGCAGTCATTTTTAATGAAGAGAACAGAAATTACCCCCAATGCATCCAACAGCACCCCCTTTGTCAATTCCTTATTTGCCCCTTGCACTTCTTGAATCATCTAGAAGGGGAGAGAAGTCTGACATACTTTAGCTCAAGAGACAGAGAGAGAGTCCTTCTTCTGCTGGTGTGTTTCTTTCCATTCTGCTTTCATGCACATAAGGAGGGAATACAAATAAGAATGAAAGGCATGTTGCAGTTGGGCTTTTGCTTCGGAATAAGGCTTGCACTTTTGCTCTTAGCTCTAATACAAAGGGAAGAATTTTTTCCACCAGCTAGATATACTTGGTGTATATAATTTTGATAATTGTAGGATCTAGTTACACCATCTGTCAGTTTGACAAATATGACTAGACGATATTGTAGAAGGGTTGACCAGATTTGAGTTTCCCAAACAAGGTGCTATTTCAAGTATCTCAGATTCTTAATGCTCAAGTGAAATCTGCCACACACACCCCATTAAGTAGGTTGAAGAACCCCAGAGAGTTCATGCATTTCTTGGAGAATCTTAACCTGACCTGGGGTGGGGGTGGGCGAGACATAGTACTATTCTGAAATATAGCAGGAACACAAACATCTATCTAGAAAGGATAAGTAGTTTCAAGTCTTAGCACCTTAAGAAAAAGGCAGTTCTATAAAACAGAGACAAAAAAAAAGAAAAAGAAAAAAGAAATGTGTATTGCAGTGTGTGAATGCTAATTTCTTTCTGTATTTTAAAAATTGATCTTGAAATTCAGGCTAAAAAGTGCACATTTTTTTCCTTTTAATGGATGTGGGAAGTGGATGTGGGAAGTGCTTGGATATTGCTCTCAGCATGGGCCCACAGATGTTTTGAATATTGAAAATTTCTCTGAAACCTGAAATCAAAGTAAGAAGCAAAGTGCAGCAATATATTTGTTCCATTGTGCATGTATATTCAGTTCAGATTATTTACAATCCTGTCTTGAAGCTAGATCTTGTACGAATTATTTAAAATGCATTGGATGTGAGACTTTATCCATGGTGCTTCATTTCAGGCAAATCAATTTGTCTGGCTATAATCTAGTGGCTCTTACAGAGTCACAGAATGACAGAATGCTGGTCATCTGAAATCAAGTTATCCTTGCACAACTGTTGTGCAACATGTATTCTCAAGCCTTGATAAATCTGGAGTACAAGCATGCCAGAATGGAGCAATGGCTTAAAGAAGAGGTGGGAGGGAATCATGCAACCTTCCAGATGTTGTCACACTGCAGCCTTCAGCATTTCCCACCATTGCCTATGCGGACTGCTGGGAGTTGCAGTCCCACAGCATGTGGAGGGCCAGATGATTTCCATTCCTGGTTTACAAAGGCCAGCTTCATTTGAAAACAGTTTTGAAGAGCTGTGGGCAGTCTTTCCACTGGTGTGTGGAGGCTTCCTATATAATTTTAGCGTAATGATGCCATTGCCCATATCAGTGTAGGGAAGGCCACTATCCCTGAGTGACTAGTTAGTTAGTTACATGGAAATCCCACTGAGCTATTAAAGGAGATCTTTACAAGGATCTCATCCCTCCCTTCATTCTCACAGTAACCCTGTGAGGTAGAATAAGTAAGGCTGAGAGAGTGATTGCCCCATGAAGACATATTGAGTTTCAAAGTTCAGTGAGGGACTTGAGATCAAATACCCAAAGACTGAAAGCTTTGTATGGAATGCTTAGAATTAGATACAAAAGCTTAACACAGATTATCCACACAACAGCATGTACGGTATATAAATAAAATACAGAGTGCACATACAGTATAACACAACAGATACATTTTTGTCTCTGTTATGCATTTTTATTGTGTATGAAAGTTCTGTATGTTGCATTGTTCTTGCCCACTGTATATGAACTAGCTTTTATTTATACATCTGTTTCGTTGGTATTATATTTTAAACTTTTGGAGCTAATTCTAATGACTGGGTATTTAGATGAGTCTCGGCATTTGGGCTTTTAGTGCATATGATCTCAGGTGGATCTGTATAGTAGTGTCTTTTCTTAGCACATAGCCATTGGTATTGCCTACTTGACAGTAGCTATTTGATGGGCCTTAATTGCCCTATACTAGTCTGTCTGAGCTCTAAGATCTTCAGGAAAAGCTGTTCCCCTACCTCCCCAAGCAGCTTGGGTGGGGACAAAGAAGAAAACCTTCTTGGTGGCTGCTCCCAGACTTTGGAACTTCCTCTTTAGTGTGGCTAAAATGGTTTCCTCCTTGCTCTCCTTCTGCTATTCCATCAGGTTTTTAGGAATTGACTGTGATTGGCTTTTAATGGTATATTGTTGGCTGAGTTTTTTTTTTTCATATTGTGTTAATTATTTAATAGTTTTAACTCTGTAGATTACTTAATTGTTTTTAAAATAACACACACACACACACACACACACACACACTTTTTACAGATTTTTTAATGATTCTAATCTGTACTGGTTTTAATAATTTGTAAACTCCCTCGAGTTCCATTATTGGGGGGAAAAGAGGGATATAAATTACTATAATACTACTAATAATAGCAGTGGTAATGGGGACTTGAACCTAGGTCTTCTGAATCTCAGCCCAACTATCTCTCAGTTACTATACTGCAAAGGCTCTTGTGCCGGCTGTGCCTATCATTCTGCAGTATGCTGTGGAATTCTGGGATTTGTAATTTTGTGAGATATTTAACCTC
Source organism: Phrynosoma blainvillii (assembly GCA_026167975.1). Lineage (NCBI taxonomy): Eukaryota > Metazoa > Chordata > Lepidosauria > Squamata > Phrynosomatidae > Phrynosoma > Phrynosoma blainvillii. The sequence continues at coordinate 118,703,026 of JANUYF010000003.1, forward strand.
CTCTGTCAGAGAACTCTGGTGCCAC